>JAJTUV010000696.1:792500-1475784 GCA_021653895.1 Mastomys natalensis | reverse complement strand
TGCTTCATGGCACTTTTTTACCTAGGATAGTCTTCTCTAAAAGCAAGCCAGATCGGCTGTTAGTAGGGGGGAAGTCCGCATCTCCGTCTCATTATGAACAAACAAACTAATGAACAACAAGCATGATCTAATAAAATGCCAGAGGATGTAGCACATGCACTCGTGTCATGCTTTATTGGTAAGAGAAAGCTAATCGACTTTTGTCTGAAGGAACACAGGATGTCCAGTGACTGTCCACAGTGACCATAAAAACATTGGGATAAATAATAGAAGATAATTTGCTGGGTTGTTTCGTAGAATGATCTAGCAACAAATGCAAGATCATGACAGAGGGAGACTGAGGAGGTAATGACCTTGGAATTTCAAGGATGTTATTTCAGGTTGACTAAAGTTAGTGACAACCTCCAAGCCCAAGTTTCTTCTTTCCCAACTATGGGATCACCACACAGACACTGAAGGAGTTTCATGGCAGCACACATCAAGCACCTTGTGTTAGTCACCAGTGAGAGATCATTTCCTTTCATCTTTACCCTTGCTCTTTCAGGGCTCAGCATCCTCCACACTGCCTTGCAGATGCCTCCGCCATCTCTCTCCTCACTCTGAGTTAACTCCTCTATTCTCTTCGATTCCTCGACATTTAACAGTGCATCTCCCAGTCACCTTAGCTGATGGTATTGATTGGATGAGTAACCTTTTTTTTCTTGGGTTTTTTGAAACTATGTTTCCCATGACCTTTGTCTCTGCAGCCCTGGGCAAGGTAATATATGCATAAGGTGAATGTTCTGATGTGAATTGAGTTATTGTAGGTAACCAGATGCACTTATGATTTAGAAAAGGAAAGTAAGAAAAAGAAATTATTTTTAAAAATTTTAAAATAAATGTCTGTGTCTATACATATGTGTATGCGTATATGTGTGTATATGTGTATGTGTATTTATGTTTGTATGTGTATGTACATGTATATGTGTATGTGTGTGCATATATGTATATATGTTGTTAATGTTGTGAAAGTGTTGTATGTGTATATGAGTGTATATGTGTATATGTATGTGTATGTGCATGTATATGTGTGTATGTGTGTCTATGTATATGTGTGTATGTATGTTTGTATGTATGTGTGTGTATATGTAGGTGTATGTATATGTGTATATGTGTGTATGTGTATATAGATGTGTGTGTATGTGTTATGTGTATATATGTTGTGTATATGTGTATAGATGTGTATGTGTGTGCATGTGTACCATATGTTCTCACCATATGAAGCTTGGCTAAGCTTGTTAACAAAGCATGGATTTTTTAAATAGATTATTTTATTTATTTATTTATTTATTTGTTGTATATATGATGGAGTTTATGTTTGCATGTGTATGTGTGCATGCATGTGCATGTGTGATACATGTGTGGATGTATACATGCAAGTGTGTGTGCCTGCATGCTAGTGTGTGAATGTACATGTGCATGTATGAGAGAGCATATGCATATACATGAATGTGTGTTTATGTGTGTGTGTGGCATATGTATACCATGGCATATATATGGTGGTTAAAAGAACAGCTTGTAGGAACAGGTTCTCTCTTACCATGTGGTCCCGGAGTCACACTCAGTCCTTAAACTCAGTTGTAGGACCTTTACCTGCAGAGCCATCTTCCTGTCTTTTAACCTGCCAACTGAGTCTGGATCCTTGTTGAAAGAACTGGACAGCAATGTGATACTTTTTTTCCTTGTGCAAATGTCTTTGGGGATGTAATGAAAAATTCCATGTACTTGGGAGTGCCTCTTCGAATGTGAAGAGAAGCCACACTCCTGAATCACTTTTGGAAAGCAAAGTTTGGAGAACATTTCTGACTCTTGTCCTTCTCCCATAAGTATTTGGAAGAGGTACAGGGAATAATTAGCAAGGATAGCAAAACCAACCTATTAACAATTCATGAATCTATAGATGGCAGAGACAGTGAGGCTAGCGATTGTAACATTTTGAATTGTGTGAAGCCTCAGGAATTATGGAATCTCCTAGAACTTAAGCCCTTCATGGCTTTTCAATTGATTTCTAGCCAGCCAAGCAACGGCTGTAAGATGATTTAATATTCTCTGAATTGTCTGTAACAAGGGGTCTCAGTGCTATAGTTAATGTGCTTGAAATTCTGATGAGGTCATTCATAACATCTCTTGTCAGTGACTTAATTTTAGTTAATAACTTCCTTGTGACTTTTGTCAAAAGGATTTTCCTGGAGATATTAGTTTCCAAAGGTTTGCGGATGTCCTTCGATTATTAGCCAGTGACAGAAATAGCCATTTTGCTGTGGCATGTTTTGAGGCTTTGCCCCTACTTCTAAGAAAAAAAAAAGGTAATAATTGTGCAAACCAACCAGTCATCAGTGTTTGGCATCAAGTTTTAGCCTAAAACTTGAAGGAATATTTTCTAAAAAGAATAGTTTCATGAAGTTTCCATGATAACAGTATGCCAGCACCAGCTATTCTAAAATGGCAGCCTGTTATTTTACAGGTTATGTAAGTCTGATAGAGGGGAAAAAAAAATTCTCCAACCACCTCTCTCTGGAGGCAGTTTCTTAGAATTTTCCTGACGAGTACAGACTCACGTCAGTGCACTCATTTCTCTTCTACAGCTCACGCCACACAGCCAAGCCAAACCCACTTTCAGCCCAGAGCCAGTGTAGGCTCCGCTGTCTGCTGTGTTTGTGTATTCTCTGTGGCGGGAGGGGAGAGAAATTAGGGATAAGGTCAGCAGAGAGCTGTTCATCACATTCTAGGACATCTGAGAAGCTGAGTAGGGCAGCCTTTGGAATGAGAAGGATGCATTTGTAGGGGTAAGGGAGGAGGCAGAAGAGGAAAAGGGAGAACAAGAGAAGCTTGGGGAAAGGAGAGAGGGGAAAGGAGGTGGTGAGGGGAAGGGAGAGAGAAATTGCTTTACACATTGCATAACTTTCATCAAACATTGCCCCCACAGAGACCCTTCTCCTACCCCTCTCCGATTCTCCTCTGAGAGGGTGGGACCCCCTAGGTATCCCCTCACCCTGGCCCATCACTCTCTACATGCACCTACAGCCTTCAGGCTTGTCTTGGGAAATGGAGATTCGCAGGCACCCAGTGACTGAATGAGCCCCACTGATAGGGCCAAAAGGGATAAACTTTCTTTGGATTGATATGTAACTGGCTTCGAAGAGGATTTCAATTTCCTTTCTGTCTGTTTCCTCCTGGGATCTCTGAGAACTATGGGAACTACTAGAGAGAGATGCATGGCCCTGGCATCAGGAGAATAGTCTCCATTATCATGGAAAATATGTGTGTGTGTGTGTACAGGTATATATACTATGGGTGTGTGCTCCTTAAGATTTGATTTCTTCTTAGAAGTGATAGAAAGCTGGAGACACACAGAGAGAAGGTATTGACGGGAGGAGGAGGGTCAGAGAAAGAGGGAAAATCTTTGTAATGCTTCTTAAGGTTTCCTTAAAAGATTTGGTTTTGCTGGTGAAACAAAAGGCTGGGTTAAGTGTTGCTACTTACTTGAGCTTTACAATCTCATGGTGAGACATGGCATGTTTTGAAACGCAGAATGATCCTATACATGAATATATGCAAAGTGCAGACAACATAATATAGTATATATTTTGCAGCCTGAGTAGCCCCTAAAAACAAGGTATCCTTCTGCTATTCAAGGGAGACCAGTCCTTCAGTTCCTTTTCACTCTTGTTGTGATGGTTTGTATATGCTTGGTCCAGGGAGTGGCACTATTAGGTGTGGCCCTGTTGGAGTAGGTGTGGGCTATAAGACCCTCATCCTAGCTGCTTGGAAGTGAGTATTCTGCTAGCAGCCTTCAGATGAAGATGTAGAACTCTCAGTTCCTCCTGCATCATGTCTGCCTGGATTACTGCCATGCTTCCTGCCTTGATGATAATGGATGAACCTCTGAACCTGTAAGCCAGCCCCAGTGAAATGTTGTCCTTTATAAGACTTGCCTTAGTCATGGTGTCTGTTCACAGCAGTAAAACCCTAACTAGGATACTTGTTATAGTTCAAATATACACTGCCTCCTTCAGGGTCAAGGTTTGCATGCTTGATCCCCAGACCATGGCATTATTTGAGGGAAGTTCTGGAAACCTAGGAAGTCAGGCTGAGCTGGAGGAAGTGGGGCAGTGAGGTTGATCTCAATTATGAGTCTCAATTAGGGTCACCCCCATAGATTTCCTGGAACTTACCCTGTCCCAAGTCTCTAGCTACTCCCAGAGATGGCCCCAATGGATAGTCCTTTTCCCTCCCGTATGCCCGAATCTCATTCAGGAGAAAGAAAAATAGTCATTGAAGATAAATGGAGGGAAGGAACTGAGTGGGAGAGGAAGTGAGGAGGGGAATGGGGATGGGGATCACATGTTGGGAGAGGGGGTATGGGAGAGGGCTGGGAGTAAGAACAGCACTCGATGGGGGCTGTAGTATGTAATGGGGTTTCTAGAAACAAGAATGCTGTACCTTACCAGTAGGCCAGACTTCTATCTGGATGTTCCACAGGCATCTAGAACTTGGCATGTCCAAAGCCAAATTCAGCTACTTTTCTCTGTTATTGCCTATTTTGGTTGGCAATGCTAAATCATCCAGGCTAGACATCACTCTTGGCTGCTTTATCTAATCCAAGGCTTATATATCTCCACATTTGGTTGATCACTATGCACTATTGATTTGCATGCAACTTATATTAAATCTACTCATTCCTTTCCTATTTCTCCTATTGCTATAGCTTGTGTCCTGGACATTCCTCACATTGATCTTTGCAACAATCTTGTGTGTCATTGCTCTGCATCTCATCTTTCTGTATTAAAATTCCAACCAGACTCTGTCATGCATGCTTTAAATGCTCCAAGGTCTGATATTGGTTATGAAAGAAAATCTGTGCTCCACAAGAAAGCACAAAACAGTGACAACAAACCCTCTCTCTGGATCCACTCCCTTTGTGCCTCTCATTAGAAGAGAACAGGCTTCTAAGAGATAACCAAATGTGACAAAATAAAATAGAATAAGACAAAGCAAAACCTATCATGGCAACCCACCAGGAGAAGAGACCCAAGAGCAGACATAAGAGTCAGAGACCTACTCATTCTCATAGCCAGGAGTCTCATAGGAATAGTAAGCTAATAGCAATAGTATATATTCAGAGGACCTGGTGCAGACCCAATATAAGCCCTGTGCTTGCTACTCCTGTCTCTGTGAATATATCTATATCTATATCTATATCTATATCTATATCTATATCTATATCTATATCCATATCCATATCCATATCCATATCCATATCCATATCCATATCCATATCCATATCCATATCATCTATATTCTATATCTATATCTATGTCTATATATCTCCCTTGCTTAGTTGATTCAGTGGTCTGTTCTCCCGATGTCCTCCATCCCCTCTGGCTCTTACAATCTTTCTGCCTTCCCTTCCACAGGATTTCTTGAGCTTTGAGGGGGGGATTTGATGGAGATCTCTTATCTAGACTCTCTCTACAGGTAATGTCTGGCTATGGGTCTTTGCATCTATTCGCATCTGCTGCTGGAGGAAGTATCTCTGATGATGACTAGAGAAGGCACTGACCTATGAGTACATCAGAATATCACTAGGAGTCATTTAATTGATACTTTAAAAAGTATACCCAGTTTACTCTGAAAGACAGAACCCAAGTCCTGACTGAACTCAGATACACTTAGCTCCAGAATCTGTCTACACAATTCTTATTATAGGACTTACCTAAGAATCAATTAATGAATGAATATGATCCTTGGAGTGAAATCACAACTAGTTTATAGAACAATTCATATAAACACAGTCACATATAACCTTCGAGAGAATTTTCTAGTTGTTCCTCACAAGGAATTTGATAAAAGTCCCTTAGTTAAGGATAGCTAAAGTATTGCATCTGTTCAAGTCTAGTCCAAATATCCACATATTCATATTCTCTCTCCTTAGGTTGCCTCTGTTTTCTGGATGCCAGGATTACAGATGTGTACCACTGTACCAGTTATATTCTGTGCTAGAGATTCAGCTCTGGATATTGTGCATGCTAACCAGGCACACTTCTTACTAAGCCACAGTGCCAGCCATCTTTTCCTTGTCTTTTTTCTGATGACCTTGTTCAGAGATCACGCTATTACGCTCTTTAATATTTTATGCAAGAATTATTCTCTCTGCGTTCCAAGGTCCCTAACAACGAGACATATTCTCTTCATTTGTGTTTGCTCAGTGTCTGTATCTAGGCTTGAAATAGAGATTTCTCCCTTTATATTTAAGAAGGCTGCTTTTCTCCAGCACTTTGACAAATGCAGTCTGACACTTCTTGATTTTCTGGGACCTTTTCTTCTCCTTTTCCTCTAACACTACAGCAAAAGCCAGACAGTACAGGTTAATAATAAATGGGGAGGTTGGTTTGTTTTCTAATAGTCCCTTAAGTAGTTTTTCCAGACTACAGAGAGAAGCAAATATAGCTCAATTTAAATGGCCAATAAATTGTTTTTCAGTATATGCTTGTCTTAGGATTTAGGAAGAGATGCACATAGATTGTTACTTATCTGAAATTCAGATTTAACCTATGCCCCATATTTTCTCTGCACTACTACTCTGGTGTAGTCCTTGGACACAAACACACTTCACACACATGCTACATAGGTAGGTACTATTTTCTCACTTCTAAATAGAAATGGTCCTGTCCTGTTCTCACTTTGCTTAAAGGAGGGATGTCTTCTTGGTCTAGCTTAAATTTTTGTTTGTTGAACTTGGGTTTATAAAGTAGTTATTTTTCTCAGCAATCTGGTTAGAAAACAGTGTTCTAGTTACTAGGATGCCTGGCGTCTTACACATGTCTAGATTTTTCGGAATTTAGGGGTATTGGATTCTATAGGAAATGGGAGGCCATATGTCTAAAGGAGGTCTCCCACCCAGCTCTGGGGTTTCCATCAGGAAATACAGGCACTGTTTTGAGAATCATAAATTGTTTTAAAGAAAGGAAATGTCCAGTTTTGTTTTTTAAAAAAACACCAGAATTTTTAATCATTAGTAGCTAGTTTAACTGGTTTTTTATTTTGAAGAAAGTGAAATCATATATATATATTATATATACTATGTTTCAGGGCCTCTTTACTCTAGATTTGTGGACTTCTCCGGAAGTGTTCTGATGGCCGCTGCTAAAATTCTGAATTTAGGAAGGATGTGGTCAGAACAAGATGATTTAGACTGCTGAAAATGGATCTGCAAGCTCAAAAGTAACACAGATGCCATTAAGAGCAAGGTAATTCCCCAACTCCTTCCTTTCTGGGTCTCCTTTGCAGGTTCCCAGTGAAACAGACAATAGGATACCCCACCCCCACCCCCATCCACCCCCACGCACCCAAGTCCCTGATATAAAACAAAGGAAACAATTACCTCTCCAGGCCTGTGTACTGAGAGTTCCATGCTACTGAGGAAGTTTTCTACTTGTTTTAATCTATATGTATTCTAGTCTGGAGGGTTCCGGGAGAAGGAACAGCCTGAGGAAAAGAGAAAAAAGCCAGATCTGCTTTCTCCCAGCTATAAATGAGATTCTGAGAGCAGGAAGCAGGAAATGACCTGTGGTTCTGATGAGCAGCAGAGAGAAGTGTCTTTCTGTCTGTCATCACTCCTTGGCAGTGCACTACAGAGGACCTCAGAAGGGACAAAGAAAGAGGAATCCAGGAATCAACCCTGGTCCTCAAGTCACTCCACAGTCCAGTAAACTGAGAGACCAAAAATATCTCAAAGATAAAATACTACAGTGAATGATGGACAAAGTCACTTCCTTGTTTGGGGGGTAAAGGCTTAAACATGGTGGAGCGCAAAAGTAGGAGCATCAGGACATAGAGAAGAGGAGGAACCCAAAGGAAGGGCTATGAAAAACATACAGAAGCTGTTGTGTTTTATAAAAAAAGATAAAGAAGCCAGTGATATATTTGGTGGAGGTGAAGTATGGTGTGGGGGAAGGGGGTTCCTCTGCAGGCCCATGCTGAGGCATCCCTTCACCCTGAGGTACCAGACAGAGGACAGTATAGTATAGAAGAGTTTATTTAGGGTATGGGGAGGGGAGTTGAGGAAGTAGTAGAGACAGAGAAATGTAGGGAGAGAGAGAGAGAGAGAGGAGAGAGAGAGAGAGAGAGAGAGAGAGAGAGGAGAGAAGAGAAGAAAAGAAGAAGAAGAAGAAGAAGAGAAGAAGAAGAAGAAGAAGAAGAAGAAGAAGAAGAAGAAGAAAGTAGTAGTAGTAGAGTCCAGCCATGAGCACATGGAGGGAGAGAGGGGGGAAGGGAATAAGGAGAGAAGGGAAGAGGGGAAGAGAGCAAGAGAAGAGCAAGAGCAAGAGAGAGAGGAGGGGGCAAGCAGCCCCTTTTACAGAGAGTCAGGTCTACCTGGCTGTTGCCAGGTAACTGTAGGGTGGAGCCTAGATGAAATGCTAACAGAAGTCTAATTTCTCAGAGACCAGTCCTAAAATTGGAAAGATAGAATACATATGACACCAAAGAGCAGGGCTAGCTTTGGGGTTTAAAGGATTAAACAAGGAGAAGGTGCTGGAATGGGGCAGTGAGGGGGAAAGCTTTTTGGAAACCCACTAGTTAGAAGGGTAATTTTAAAATACGGATTTAAAAAAAAAAAGAGTTTTGAACAAAAGTGTTCTACATGAATCTACTGTTGCTCCTAGAACACAGGGGTTAAATAAAAATCTCAGGGCAAGGCATCAAATGCTTCACAAATAGGCTGGAAAACGGCAGGGGAGGTGGAAGAACCTTGGGGTTTGTGCAATTAATAGCCATCAGGGGAAGAGAGAAATGCTTCAGACAGAGGAGGGGATCCTAGGCAGGGTCTGCCACAGAAAGGCCTAATGGGACAAGAATGGGGAAGGGAATAACATGAAGGCAATGGTGGATTTGATATGAGCAACATAATGGTAAGTGTCTAAGAGGGTTAGCAGAGAGAGCATGAAATGAAAAATCCGTGATGCATGCATGTGAGAAACACTTTAGAGAACCTTGCAGTCAAGAGGATAGTGAAAGTGAGACATAAAGAGGAGGAGGTATAGACTAGGAAGTGACATATGTGCCTGTGTATACGCATGTGCACACATGACATACATATTAAGAACCAGAGACACTGGAGCTTGTCTGAGTTCTTCGGTTAAAAGGCTCACGCACTTACATCCCACTATCATCATTAATTGGATTAAATAAGAAGTGAGGAAAATGGGCCTATTAATTTTGAAATTGACTCCGGATGTGATTATTTTTAAAGCTATAGAGCTGTATCAATTATATAAACCAAGTCCTCAATGCTGGGATCAAACTGTCTATGTCCTATCTCTTCACCTCTCTCTCTCTCTCTCTCTCTCTCTCTCTCTCTCTCTCTCTCTCTCTCTATCTCTCTCTCTCTCTCTCTCCTCTCTCTGTCTGCTCTTTCATCATGGACAAAAATCCGCTCAGGGAGCAGCCAAAGTCTCTGTCACATTCCAGTAACCTTGCCTGGAGGATGTCTGTGTTTGAACTAATACGCTACCTTCAGCCTCCTCTTAGTTATGTTACATCTGGGCTCGGGTGGCTTTGCAAGCCAGGAAGTTGCCTCATCATTGGAGAACTGGGTTCTGTATATGGACAGTCAAGCCTTAGTCAAAATAGAAATAAACACTCTGTTTATATACACACTGACATGAGACTTCTCAGGCATCCATCCTGCAAACACCCATCAACTGTCCTCAGTTTCATCAGTATTGTGTGGACACTGGTAATAACAAAAGGAAGTAGGCCATTTGTGTCCCCCAGGACTTCTCCAAACTAAGGCTAGGAAGAAAGTATTACAACTAGACATCAGGAGAAAACCACATCTACTGATGGTAATGTTACAAAGATCTCTGGGACTCCTGTGAATGGAAGCTATGTGTGTGTGTGTTGTGACATGAGCCAGGAGGGAGATTCTGGATATGTTGGTATTAGAGATAAAAGTAGTTGTAGTCTGCTTGATACTAGTGTTTGGAATCAAACTCCGGTCCTCTGGAAAGCAACAGTTACTCAATTCACCAGCTTCACAACCACTTTCTTGGCTTTGCATCATACTCATGCACTGGCCTCTGTCTCTGCATTTGTACATTGCATCTTATAAAGATTCTAATCAAATTGAGAGAGGACTTGCACACATGGCCTCATTTTAGCATAATCACTCTATAAAGGGCCAAATGCAGTCACAATCTGAGACGCTTAGAAAAGGGAGCCGGTGTTTCAATGTAAGAATTGGTAAAGGAGGTGACATCGCTCCTAACATTTGAGTTGCGACCACAGCTCACGACATATGTAGTTCCCATTCTTGGTCACTTGATAGGAGTGCTTATTGTGTCAAACTCTTATGACCCAGGGGAACAACTGTGGAAGGTTTCAGGTCCTTTAACTGGACCAGAAGGAGGTGGAATGGGAACAGAAGATGGGGTTCTCGTGGGATTTCTGGAGCTAGGCCACAAATCCCTGTGTCAGACAGATGGGAACCCTGCACAGACTTCCTGGTTATACCTAACTGATTTCCATGCCTTTGCCACCCCTCAATGGATACTTTCTAGAGAGCCAAGGACATTTTTCTCCTGCTCATCTTTGAATCCATCCCTCATGCCTGGAATATGATTGGCATATTTGTGGGGTAAATGGTTAGCATTTGGGGCCCCTTTCCATATAAAGGTTACTTTCCATATAAAGAAGCCTTGAGCCTCCTTCCGGTCTCTCTCAATGAGTTCTTCTCTTATTTTTGATGTGGAAGTTTGTTTGATGTTTTCAGATCTGAGGACAGTGGATCGAAGGTTTGCCCTGAGATACCTCCTTTACTCATCCTGACAGCCCCGTGGGGTGCTTGATCTTTGACTTATTTTGTAAGTGTAAAATCTATTACACTAAGACATAGGTGCCCTGCCTGGTTGCACATGGCCAGTTGTGACTTCTGGACCATGTTAAAAAACAAAACAATCAACCAGCCATACAAGCAGTCTTTCTTGCTATAAATTGTAGTGCCTAAATCCCCTAGACTTTACTGCTTCATGGTACTATTTCTCCCCCACATTTGGCACTATCTGCAGAATAGATTTCCAAAGATATCCTGGTATCTTAACTATTTAGATCTAGTGACCCTGGAATAAAACCTAGAGACTTGAATCATGAATGAAGCACTTGACTCATGAATGAAGATTATACATTGCTCAGCTAAAGAGTACATGTGTTTTATCAAGTCCTTGCTTAGAACTTAGAACGCATTATACTAGGGGCAAAGTCTCCAACTTGCTTCAGACAATTGCTTTTCAATTTCCCTCATCTCTTGGTGCTGTATAGGGACCAGAAGTGTCTCTCCATCTACACATTGACATGAAAAAGAGAAAATCACAAGAGGAAATTGGTCTTTTGTCAAAGCTTACATGTTGATTTATTTCATTTTTCTCCCCTCTTTTCATTTTTCCCCTTTGTATTTTAGCACATCTAACCTAAGTGTTAGCATTGTGTGGACATAGCCCTGAAGAACACATGATGGCTTTGGTATCTGATATCTAAACACATGGGGGTGACTTAAGGACAGAAGCTTCGGCTTCGCCTCAGACTCTCTTTGGTTTTGTGGGTTTAAGTTAATGTTATTTGAAAGTTTTTGTATGTGTGTGGTTGAATATATACTATAACTTGTTCTTTTGTGACAACAAGATTTATACTGGCCATGTCTCCCATACCACTGGGAACTGGAAAGAAACCTGACCTACAATGTGAGTCCTGAGAGTTTTAAAAAGACAGTATCCAGGATTATTCTGTGATGGTTTCGAACCTCTGGCAACTCTCCTGTCAGGCTGGAGTCCACCCTGACTCTCATGAGAAGACCACATTCTCGGGCTCCAACAGATATGGATCCATTACAAATACATTTAGTGACACATCTCTGCCCTCTTAATTGAGATTCCTACAATGACTATGACTTTGGAGGGGAGAACGAGCTGGTAGAACTATATTAAATATCAATGTATTTCCCAAGTTTCTGATTTTTTTTCCCCTTCAGATGACTTGGCTTGAACAGTGAAAGGATTTGAACAAAGCATAGAGGTGAACATTCCATTTTGTGTATCATATTGGCTCCAGTGAACAGCTCCCATTATAACCGAGCCTGCTAGGTGTAGTTGCTTTATGCAAGAGTAACAATACAGGTCTTTTATAAATCATAAATCCTCTTAGCCTCAAACAATTTGGAGCCAACTGTAATCTATAAGGCTTCAACTCACAGGGATTCGATTACTTCTTGGTGCCTTTCAGGCCATTATTTATATGAACTTCTCAGATGTTAAGCCATTTAAGAATCATTTTGTGTACAGTAGAATACATTTTGTGTACAATTGAATATCTTATATATTTTTGAGAGTCATTTCATTTTGTTTGTTTTAGATATAATTCAACCTAGACATATTCTAGATAGATCTTTTTTAAGAGGGAGGAATGCTAACACAAATGAATTAATGTTTCATAATTTTCAGTCTTCTCTGTACTTTGCTTATTTTCTTGAAAATAAATGGAATAAATAGCTCTACACTTGATAGTTTGTAGCAATTATGATCCTTTAGCACAAGTAATAGTAAGTAATATGGGGAATTATAAGAGCTAAGGAATGAGACTGGGGCCATGAGCACAGGCAGGTTTATGAGTTGGACCAGGGATGCTTGACCATCATCATAGCATGCTGCAAAAGAATGTGAAAACCGATCATTACCAGCCCAGTTTGAGCACTATTGCTATTACTGTGGTCCAGGTCTACAGCAGTCTCAGAAGATAAGGTGTTAGTAACATGATAGTTACCTGTCAGTTCTCAGTGGCAGAAAGTAAAGCTGGTTTGTGCAAGGCCTGCAGAACCTCAACAATTCTTGTAATGTAGTCTTTTTTTTTTTTTTTCTAAAGGAAATAGGACACTGCTGAGAAGAACTGGATGGTAGGAAGAAAAATAAATGCCCACTCCTTGTTTAATACAACCCTCAAGGAAATAGGCACAAAATTCCATTTTCATTTGTCTTAATACATACATTCCGAGAATTTCAACAAACCCCTTTTCAAATTGATACTTTTTTGTAACCCCCAAAAGGGCAATCTGATCATCTTAAATTCAATTTAGCGAAATAGTCAGGAATTCTTTGGTTTCAAAGTAAAGAGAGTCTCAAGAACAATACCCATGATTCAGTTCCTTGCTGTAAGCCGGGGCACTCAGAAGAGTGGCCTGCACTTTGCTCCATGCTCTACTGAAAGGTAACAACACAGAGAAGAGTTACATGCTTTTATATGGCTGCTTATGACAAGCTATTTAACTTTTACAACTTTATTAAACGTTTTATGGAAAGGTTTATTTCATGTTTTATTACAGCTTTGTAGAATGGCCACATCTGGCCAAACAACGTGACAGATGAATGCAAGTGTTTTATAAATATTGTTAGTAAGCAGTCGCTGGGTAAATTCATGGCTTATTTGGACACATGTAGGAGTGGGTGGGCATGATTCTTTTTAGTGAGCTGCAACAGAGCGGAGTGATTATGAAGGGGGCAGGGAGAAATCAGGACAAGAGAAAGCAGAGCAAGTATGACATGCTAATGCTGACACACAAGAGCAAAGGCAAGACAAGTTTTATGGATATGAGTGAAAGAAGACACTTGAATTAGGAAATATGTCTCCTCAAAGCACATATGGCTGATTTAAAGTTTGTTTTATGAAGCTAAAAAAAATATTTATAGGATTTTTATTTTGCTTATCATAAAACTACGAGGCAGACAGGAACAAATGTGTAACACAACTACAATATTCTAAGCTTGATTCCAAGCAATTTGCAAGCTATATTTCATGTAATTCCTTTTTAAGATTTATTTACATTTGAGAATTTCATATATGAATACTGTATATATTTCCCACTTCTTCTGTTTTCTCCAACCCCTCCCATGTTCCTGCTTCTCAAATTCATGGCCTGTTACTTTTATTTGTTGTTGCATACATGTACATACATGTGCATAGCTGATGAATGCTGCCTTCTGACTTCATTAGGTGTTGCTCGGATGTATATGTGTTTAGGGCTGATCACTTGGGAGTAGATAGCCAGTCTAAAAAAGTAGATAGCTCATGTCTAAAAAAGACCAATTATCTCTCTCAACAGTTATTAATTGCCTTTATCTCTTCATCTAGCTGAAGGTTTCTCGAAATTTCTCTCATCAACACAGGAATATGAACTAGTATTGTCAGCTTTCAGATGTTGTTTAGACAATCATATTGTTGAGACTTCATGAGTACAGCTTCCCTGACACATGTTGAAGGCACAATCTCAAATAAGATTTCCTCTGGTTCTCAGAATCCCTCTGCCCCTCTTCTACAATAGTACCCAAGCCTTGGAGTAGGGATTTGCTTTGGTGGTTGGTGGGTGGATCAAAGACATTTGATACTTAAAATGGAAAATTTATTGTCAAACTTCACAGCTTAGGTTCTGAATACCAAATCATACCGTATAGTAGTTCCTTTAATTGTGTAGACTTGGGGCTGGTTAGTTTTGGTGTGTGAGGACTTATTTATTTGCACGACTTTCATACAATAAACTATATGTTTTGAAAAAGAAGATTTGGTAGAATCTCCTATGGATTCATCTGGGCTTACAATTTTTCTTTACTTCTTTCTTTTTTTCTTTATCTGTTTTAGTTAGAGAGGTTTTTTTTTTAATTTTTATTTATTTATTTATTTATTTATTTATTTATTTATTTATTTATTTGCTGTTTCAATCACCTTATTTGTTAAGAGTCTGCTTGTTGCTCTCTTCATGGTCTAAAACTGGTGGTTTGGATAAATCTAGACATTCATCCATTTCTTTTAGAATCTCTAATTTAACCAAGCATAGGGTTTTAAGGTACCCCCTTATAATATTCTGAACTTCTGCTAATATGTTTTCCTGGTCATCTCTGATTCCATTAATTCTGGATTCTCCTTCCTTTTGATTGATTGGGCCAAGGGTCTGTCAGTGTTGTTTATCTTCCCAAAAGAGCCAGCTCTTGGGATTTGTTGATTCTTTGTGCTGTTCTCTTTGTTTCTAGCTTATTAATTTCTGTTCTTATTTTTATTATTTCTTATCATCTACTGGATTCAGATTTGGTTTGTTCTTGTTTTTCTGAATTCTTGAGTCACACCACTAAGCCATTTATTTGCACTGTTTCTGATTTTGTAATGTAGGTGGTTAGAGCTATGAATTTCCATCCTAGGACTGCTGTCAATACATCCCTGGGGTTTTATTGTGCTCCTTTCAGTTTTTATTTAGTTCCAAGAATCTTTTTTAGTTCGTTTCTTGATTTCATCTTTGATCCATTCATTATTCAGTAATGTTTAATTTCCATGAATTTGTGTGGTTCCTGGAGATTCCTCCACTGTTGATTTTAAGTTTTATTGCATTGTGGTCAGAGAGGATACATGGGATTGTCTTAGTTTTTCTGAATTGGTTGATGTTTGTTGGGGTCCTAGTATGTGGTGTGTTTTACAGAAGCTTCTGTGGGCTGCTCACAACAATACATTTTAGGTGTGTGGGTCAGATAGTCTGTAAATTTGTTAAGTCCATTTTATATATGATGCCATGTAATTCTGGGTTTTTTGTTTGTTTGTTTGTTTGTATTTTGTCCAGATTTACTGTCTTTTGAAGAAAGCAGGGCGTTGAAGTCACTAGCTATTATTGAGTTGAAGTTAATTTATATCTTTTAAGTCCATTGATATCTTTTGTATGACATTAGGTGTGTCAGAGTTGGTGCCTGCATGTTTAGGATTGTATTGTCTTAGTGGTTGGTTTTCCCCTTTAGTGGATTCCCTTCTTTAGCTCTTCTGGTTTGTTTTAGTTTGAAGTATATTTGTCAGCTACTAGGATTGTCACATCTGCTTGTTGCCTTGTCCCATTTCTTTGGGTTTTTTTCCCCTATTCTTTCATTTTAATGTGTTTGCTATCTTTGGAAATAAGATGAGTATTTTGTAGATAGCAAATAGATGAGCTTTTATTTCTTAAACCATTTAACAAACCTGCGTCTTTTGATTGGGAAAATTGGAGTCATTAATATTTAAAGTTACTATTGAAAGGTGTATATTGACTAGCTATTTTGTTGGCATTTTTTTTTGTTTGTGCTTTTAGTCCTGTTTTGTGTTTCTATAATTTTAGCTTCATTTATTTCCTTTTTTATGGTCTCTTTTTTATACATGTTTGTGTTTCTCTCCAGTCTCAGTATTGCTTCCAGTATCCTCTGTAGGATACCTAGTTTTGTGGATGTAAATTCTTTTAACTTGTTTATATCAGGGGAAGTTTCTTCTTTCTCTTTCAACCATGGAAGATAGTTTTGCTGGGTAGAGTAATCTTGGCTGACATTTATGGTCTTTTGGAACTTGTAATGCATTGATCCAGATTATTCTGGCTTTTTAAATTTCAACTGAAAAATTGGTGGTTATTTTGATATATTTTCCTTCTCTTGTGGTTTTTCTCTTGTTCCTTCAAATATCTGCCTTTGTTCTGTATATTTAATGCTTAACTAACATACCCTGTGGGGAGTTTATTTTCTGGTCATGTCTATTTGGTGTCTGTATGTTTCTTGCATTCATATAGATTTGTCTCTCTTTATTTGGGGGAAACTTTTCTTCCAGGAGCTTTAATTTTTTAATTTGTTTATTTTACTTTATGTGTATGAATGTTTTACCTGCATGTCTGTATGTGCATATGCATACCTGGTGCCCATGACAACCAGAAGAGAACATACCATTTCCTGGAACTGGAGTTTTGGAAGCTAGTAAGTCACCATGTGAAGAATGTTGGGCAATGAAGCCATGTCCTCTACAAGAGAAGCAAGTGCTTCGGAGTATCTCTCCAGAACTTCTTCTATGATCTTCTTGAAGATCTGGTCTATGCTAAAGACCTGGGATTCTTCTCTACCATATATCCCTATAATTTGAAAATTTGATCTTTTAGGTGTCCCACAGTTCCTGCTGGTTCATTTCTGCATTGTAATTTTTTCATGTTCTTTGTTTAAATGATTTAGTCCTTTCCTTTGTCTTCAAGTACTGATATTTTATCTCCACATGGGTCCCCTAGCCATAAGAGCAGGGACTATCTCTGATTCTGTTGCCTGCCCTTCCCCTAGCTGAGCTGCCTTGCCTGACCTCAGTGGAGAGGCTGTCCCTAGTCAAACTGGGACTTGATATTCCAGGGTGAATTAGAACACATGTGTGTGTGGGGAGTCTCACCCTCTCTAAGGGGAAGGGGAGAAATAATGGGGGAGGGGCATGTGAGAGTAGGATTGGAGGGAGAGGCAGGAGGGAGGCTATGATCGGGCTGTAAAGTGAATAAAAATAAATAAATACTGACATCAGGAAAAACTTGATCCATTCTATTTCTCTTGAGTTTTCTAATCGGATCATTGAGTTTTTCAGCTCCATCTTAGTTTCAACTTGAGTTCTCTTCAATATTTCTGTCTTTCTCTTACTGAAGTCAGTTTTCAAATCCTGAATTGTCTACATTAGTTTATTCATCCATATTTTTGGGTTTTCTTGAATATTACTAGGGCACTTATTGTTATCTTCTTTGAGTTTATTGAGCAGTTGTGTTTTCTTTAAACTTCTTGAATTCTTTGACAAAGTTCATGATTATCCTTTTTAAATTTGCATCCCGGGTTATCTAGGTAATTTTCATTTAAAATTGTCTCTACAAGATTAGTAAATTTGAGGGAGACATATTGTGTGGTTTTTTGTATTGTTTGTGCTTTTGCAGTGTGACCAGGGCATGTGGACTTCTTTCTTTGGCTGGGTGTCTGATGCAAGATTCTAGCCTACTTAAGGTCGGACCAGTATAGGAGTCATGTGACCAGAACCAGGCCATGGACTGCCACAGCCTGTGCTTGAGCTGCTAGTTTGGAACGAGACCTGTGAGTGTGGAGATGGCATGAGAATTTGTAGGAGACAGAAGCTAAGGAGGTAATAACACATACATACACACACACACATCACAAATACACATATATCACAACCACACACATATACATCACAAACACACACATTTACACACATGTACATATACACACAAATGCCACCCACATCACAAACACACACATGCATATATCACAGACGGACACATGCACAAATCACAAACATACACCTATACACACATGTATACACACATCACAAACAAATATACACACCACAAACATAACAAACTGCACATACATCACAAACACACATACATGTATACACAAACACACATATCACAAACACACACATTACAAACACACACAAATACACATACAAACACATAAATGGACACACACAAATACATGCAAACACACAAACATTACAAACACACAAATATACATAAACACAAATACATGTACACACACAATCACATATCACAAACACACACACATTACAAATACACACACATAGCGCACACAGACACACACACACAGTGCCCTGGGCATGTAAATCCTACTGTGCCACATTGGTAAACACTTCACACCTGTCATAATTCAATTCTGGAGACTGAGTACTATGTGGATCCATAAGGCAAAGACTCCTGGGAGCTTCAGCTGCTTCTCCCCCTCCCCCACCCTCTCCAGGACTCCTCTCCATGTAGTGTTTCTGTTGTTAGTTTTATTCTCTTTCTTTAATGAACTTTAGGTATGGTCATTGTACAAAGACATCTTTTCCTATAGGCAATGTAACAACTATCCAGAGAGGATGTTAAGTTTATGGCCACTCCAGCTAGGTCTGTCTGGGTCTTTCCATATTGCCTTGTGAATGTTCTTTCTACTCCTGTCCTATTTCATATAATCGCATATTAGAAAAGAGAAGTTATGTTAAGAAGTTATGTTCTGGCTCTCTGTCTTTATTAGGAAACAAAGCCATTTTAATGTATATGGTCAAATTGAAGTTGCCCCTGTAAAAATAAATCCTTTCTTCCAGCTATTTGAAATCAAAGTCTCATGACAAAGATGATTGGATTTTCAGTCAGTTTTTTTTTTTTAAAACAAGAATCCAGTTTTTGTTTTATTCTTTTAAATATTATTAATGTTGCAGAGGTAAATTCAGCTACAGTTCTAATCTTTTGTACCTGGTACCCCGAATACATGTCTTAAGTGATTGTCTTGATGTAATAGCGTATATGTTCTAAGTGAAGCATCCATTCCATCTTAAATTAAGAGTTTAGCGTGTATTGTAGGGTGGATTAGGCACTTGGTATGTGCTATGGTCCTTTTTTACTCTTCACTGCAACACTAAGTGTGCCATCTCGTCATCTTCTTACACATGAGAAATCTGAACCTCAGACAGCATGAGAGGCAGATCTAGGTTTCTGCTGTCCCAAGGGGAGAACGCAGACTCTGAGGATGACTCTGCTTAGCTCACCGAGGGAATCTCCTGAAGAATTGTATTTGTGGATAGATGCCTTTGTTTATGATACTGTTACAGCATTTCTTTTTTTTTTTTGAAAGAGAAAAAAATATGCCCTCCCATGGTGAGCAGCACACTCAAGTCTCTCTTCCTGTGGAGCCTGAAAATATTCCCTCAGAAATTTAAGCCCAGAGTGGAACGTTCAAATGTAATAAACATATTCAGGACCTGAAAGTTTCTTTGTGTGTGTGTGTGTTTGAGATATATAAAATTTGTATGTACAGGGATATTTATACAATATCATCTCCAGATTTGGGTGTGCTCTTATGTATGTGCAAATTCAGAAGTAAATATTTTTGGGTGTGTGTGTACTCAACAGAAGGGAACTATCCAATGCAAGCCATAAAGTTTAATTAAGGGCACTATAGAATTCAAAGAGCTTAAGATATGGCCTCCAAAAGTGAAGAGTTCAGATTCATTGGAGAATATTAGTATATAATTTCCATTTAATTTAAAAATCTGGCTTCACAGCCAATAATAAGCTCTTCTGAACAAAACATAACTGGACATTTGGATAGCCCCTTAAGGAATCTGTACAAAGGGGATTGCATCATTGCCAAAACTATTGAAACAGCCCTGAAGCTGTCTAGACAGAAACTAATTGCTTTTATTTATCTTTCTTCTTCCAGAATCTATTCACTCTTTAGTTATTACTGAGCCTTTTCATTGTATCAAGACATGAACATCAGTTAAATAGGGAAATGAACAGAACAAGAACCAGGAATTAGATCTGCCACTAAACTTGCAAAACCCGAAGAAAGTCACTCAGTGTCTTTAGATCTCAGACTTATCTACTAAGAAAATAGAAGCATATGCATCCAGTCCATTTTACCAGGTTGTTGCTTGAAGCAACTGAAAGGGCATGAGGCCTTCTGAATAGCATTAAAATCATAAGACAAAATATTGTAAATTGTTACTGCTGTAGTTGCCATCTGGGGACTAAGCTATGGGATGTATAAGCTCCTTGAGTTTCTCTACTAACTGGTTAGACGAAATGAGCACGCCAGCCAGCCAAGGAGCTAGGCGATTCCAGTATGCTTGCTACTTTCATTACCTTTTGGCAGGGTAATCTTTGAGCACATTGTTTTGCCTCCTGAGCCTAAGGAGTCTCTGTGTCTGTTATGGTTTGGATTTGAAATGCCTCTCTCAGGCTCATATTCTGAGTGCTTGCTCCTTAGTCAGTGGTGCTGTTTGGGGAGGGTACAGAGCCATTGGGGGTGGGAACCGGCTAGTAAAGTAGGTAACTAAAAAGGCCCTTTGAAGGTTGTCACCAAGCTCCCCTAGGTCCACCATGGTGACAATAGCCACTGCCATACACTCCTGCTGTCAAGAACTCCACCCTGCCCTCTCTAGAGTGACAGTCTGAGACCGCAGGCCAAAAGACTTTCCACACTAAGTTGTCTTTGTCAGGTGTTTTAGTCATAGGGAAGGGAAAGTCACTGATGAATCTGTGAAATAGATCTGTAAGAGTTTTCTCATAGGGTATTATTTTAAGGATTCCGCTAGACGTGTGTTTTAACTGTTAAAGTTTCACAAATGAAGAGATTATCTTTCACTGCATATTTTGTGTGTTACTTGAGTGATGTATTTATCTGTTGGCCCAATTCACAAAAAGATCTTGAGGAGTAAAGACCTTTGTTAAGAATTGTACAGTTTTTTTACATTTTTGTCTCTGAGTACATCCTTTAAAAGATTGTGAAAGCAGTGGATGGACAACACCAAGGAAACCACATCTTCTACACACAACAGGATCAACACTTATATGAGCTCACAGAGACCTTGGTACATGCACAGACTGCACAAGTCTAAGTCTACAAGTCAGGTCTAAGAGCCTTATCATTGGAGGGACCTGACACAGGCTCCTATCCTTAATCCAGAATCTATCTTCAATCTGTCACTGCTCTACAGGAAATTGATTTTCTCAAGAAGTCTCACTGCATATACAAACCACACTTAAACAGGTGTATTTTTTTTTAATTTTATTTACTTTTATTTTATGTGCATTGCTGTTTGCCTGCATGTATATAAGAATGTTAGATCTTAGAGTTACAGACAGTTGTGAGTTGTCAAGTGGTGCTGGGATTTGAACCAGGTCCTCTGGAAGAGCACTTAGTGCCCTTAACCACTGAGCCATCTCTCTAGCCTTGTATTTATTTTAAAAAAAGCAATAGCAACAAGATGCATTAGTGAGTTTTGGAGGCATGCACAGGTTTCCATGTGTAGGTACAGAGAAGACTGGCAGTCCTGTCCTACCTGTATGCCAGGGACATTCAACCCAACTGAATATGGGCTTCTCAGGGAGAGTTTACTATGAAGACAGAAGGAAAGAGAAGAGAATCCAGACAGAGAGAATGCCATGGGAAAGACTATCAGGAGGTCTGAGCATCCTTTGGACCTCATGGAATGGCAAACATGTTACTAAAACTCAATTGGAATATATGTGAGGTCATTGCATTTCTCCTAGAATGGGAGACATAGGTCTCACTTCTCAAGGGCCTCGATTTGGGACTAGGAAATAAGTGGAATTCAAATTCAAATTCTTTCCTGCATCTGGGGCCCTTATAAATGATTGTGGGAAGGTAAATGAGATGATGACATTTGTATTTTAGAAAGAGTCAAATTCAAGTCATTATCATTTATTTATCAACGGACTATATGTAAAGTGCTAACAGATTTAGCTTAAAAGCTAGGTATTTAGAAACCTGATTTTTGAGAATTGGGATAGACTGTTAGCAACTGTGTCTTTGGTAGGTTTCTCTCAGTCCATTAAAGAAACACCAGATGAAGATGACAAAGAAGAATAAAAGGAAGGAGAAAGAAAGAAAGAAAAAAAGAAAGGAAGAAGGGAAGGAAGGAAGGAAGGAAGGAAAAGGTGGTTAAGAACCTGTTCTCATGAATTTTTTTCCTCTATTCCCAATATTTTGGTGAGGAAATATTTCTCCATCATGAGAGGAGACAGCTAAGACTTTCTATCTACTGTTGAGTGACCATTCATTATGAAACATTCCTTTCAGAGAAGAAAAACCTCTGAGAATACAGGACACACTCCATGAGAAAGGAATCCTCTAGATCTGCAGAAACTTATGACAGAGGAAAGGAGAGTTGCATATCTGACACTAGGCAGATGACACTCATTATCTCCAGAAATGATGTTCTGTGGTAACTAGAATTATTTTTAATATGATAAAACCGGAGTAAGGGCTTTTTAAAAGAGTAGAGCGGGGAACTGGCAATTTCACTAGGTCTGATGTATGTTTAGCTGATAAAGCTGTTTGCTGCCAAGTAAGATGACACTGTTCCCAGAATCCCCTTGGTGGAGAGAAATGATTCTGCTAAATTGTTCTCTGACTTCCACATTTTCCCTGTGGCAAGAACACACACTCCCAACATGAAATGAATACATAAATGTTTTAAAATCTGGACTAGAGTCACAGGACTGTTCGGCAAGTTCAGGTTATGCTCAGAGGACAGGGAGCACTTTGGTAGTCATTGTCATTCCTGTGCATGTAGGAATACAGATCTGGGTTACAGAGAGGAACAGACAGCAAGATGAACAAATGGGAGCAGACAGGACACTGTGGTTTTGGAGAAATAGATAGGGAGAAAATGTTATCTTAGCCCTTGACAGTTTTCCAGTTTCCCACTCCGATCTCCCCAGAGGCCTCTCTAGACTTCCTGACTTTGGGTTCTATAAATTTCACTCACATTATTGTAAAAATATCCCTTTTCTGGTACACCCTAATTTGAATAGGATACTATTATTTGCAACTAAATGGTCCCTGACCCCCAAGAGATGGAAAAACACTAAAAACAAAACAAAAACCCAGTAGCAGCTTATACTTCTGTTTCGAAAGTCGACTGGAGAATAGAATAGCTTTTACCGACGCATTTCTTGATTTCCCACTGAAGGTACATATAAATTAAGGGATTTAGAAATGATTTGCTACAACATTGAAGATCGAGGTTGGTAGTCAACATTGTTTTAGAACACAAGTCGATTCCAATGGCTTAACCTCTAAATGGCATTTGTCTCCATAGATGGGTATCCTTTACTTGAAGTCTTTGGCTCCTCTGGCTCCCATGACTATCTTCTCCTCATGGTTTTCTTTCCTCTTAGCTTTGTCTTTATCTGTTTTCTTTGTTCCCTTTTTTCTTAATGGTTTCCTCTCTTCATGGTTTCCTTGGCTATTTCCCCATCTCTCTCACTTGAGCTCCTAACTTTGCTGATATTTTTACATCTATATGCTTAGTTCACAGCTTTAAAGGGAGCAGCATGCTCAGTTAGAAATTTCTATCAGGATATTATCATTAGCTCATATGAAACCCAAATCACCCTTCCAACCAAATCAAAAATCCTTCTCCATCTACCCAGCCATTCAAATTAGACTCTTAGAAATTATCCCGAAATGCCTCTTCTTTCTTTGCATTGTTACCTAATCATTTCTGTCACATCCAGATGTAAAGACCATAGGGAAAAGCCTAGTGTTACTACTGGCCATTGATTTATTGTTAGGAACATCTAGGGTTTACCTCTTCTATGTCCACTGCGTCCTGGGAATCCAGGTTCGTATTCCCTCCCCAGTGCAACTCCCAGAGCACGGAAAAACCTGAGTCTGTTTGTAGAAGCACATATATCCACACATTTGTACTGGAGACAGCAAATAGTGGGAAATGAGTCTGTTTTGGAGCTTAGAGATTGATCCAAGATCTAGTAGATGTTAGCTGGGTAACTCTACTACTCAACTACAGCCCCAGCCTGTGGGCTGAGCTTAAAATGAATACAGACAACAAGAAGTATGAGTGAAATTAAATGAACACATATGGAAATATTTTTTCCCAGTCGAAACTCAGAAAAATAACATAAAAGCTATAGTTAATTTTTAAGTAATAAAAATCACATTTTACACAGGAAAGTGTCTTGGAATTGGCTTAGGGCTGGTGTGTGAAGCTCTATGAATAAACCCAAGCACTAAAAAACAAATAGGTAGCAAGAAAGAGAAAAAGGGTTGAATCCAAACAAAGTCCATAGAGAGTAAAGGAGAGACTACAGATACTGCAAGTGAGTTAGGACTGTTTATACAAAGAGCCCGAGGAGGAACACTGTGAAGAACACAGCATAGAAAGCTACAGTTTGAGGGAAATAGAGACCTCAGGACAGAGAGATTTGAAGTCTGTTATAGAAGATAAAGTCACAACAAGTAAACCTGAACCTTCGAGATTTGACTGCGGTGCCAGAAGGTCACACAGATTGAAAAACTAGGACATCTCATTTTAGGCATACAAAATAAGAAAGAAAACTACTTAAAAAATGGCATTTGACTGTATTAATTATGCAAAACAGTGAGTCTTGTGGTGACACATTCATGTACATATAGGCTTACTTTGATCATATCCATCCCTTCTTACCCTCCCCTACCTCACCCTCCTTCTTCCCTAATAATGCCCCTTCTATTTCCATAAGTCCCCCCCGCCCACATTCCCCTCTAGAGTCCTCTTGAGTCTGGATTATTTCTATGTGGGCAATCTCTCATGGAATAACAAGAATCAAATAAGGATGTTCTCAAATAAACAGTGAAGATAGAAGTTAGCAACCAAGAATGTTCTTAGAGGAAGGAGAGAGAACAATCACATTGCTGAAACATAATAACAAACTGAATCCAAGCAAAGAAATCAATACAAACAAACTGGAGCTGGTGGGGTAGCTCAGTGGGTAAAGCAATTGCAATATAAGTGTGAGTATCTGCATACCCACACCCAGCACCCACAAAAAGCCAAGTGAAGTGGCACTGTTTATAACCACAGCAAAGGCTGGGACGAGGCAGGCAGATCTCAGAGGCTAATTAGACAGCCAGTCTAGCAAAAATGGCAAGTGTTGGATTTAGTAAAAGGCCATGTCTCAATAAAATAAGATAGAGGAAGACATGCAAGTTAGATTTTTGAACTCCACATATGCATTCATGGGTGTATGCACACATGGAGAAAGAATAACACCAGCAACAATAATAATAAACATTAAAGGAACAAAGTGTAAAGCTCAAACGTTTTTGTTTTGAGTAAAAACCTTTTAAAGGATATATATATATATTATGTAATATATACATATGCACACATATATACATACACACATATAGATATATATGTGTATATACACACATAAAATATGGGGGGAATCATGCAATGTTGCCAGAATTGGCTGCAATCCAGGGACACAAGTGTACACAGTCCTTTACAACTGGACCTGTCTATGGTGGCAGGTCCTTGCACCTCATCTTTATTGCTTACTGCAACCCCTGCATTATCTTCAAAACAAAGAATCACCTTATTTTTTCTTTGATACTACTTTCATTGTCAAATCACCAGTGCAGGATGGACTTTCCCTTAGCGCTGGCTTTCCTTTCTTAACTGTGGCCATTGCTGTGTCACCCACCAGCAGTGGGAAGTCTGTCCAGCCAATCCCTTGATTCCATTCAAAGAGATGATAACCATAGTTTTGGCTCCTGTATTGTCAGCATGGTTGGTCACAGCTCCTATCAGACAACCTAGGGAGACCTAGAACTTTGCTCTGCAGAACTTGTCATATCCTTCTTTTGACATCTTGAGCCCCTAAAGTAAAAAAGCAAAACAAAACAAAACAAAACAAAACAAAACAAAAAAAACGAATCCAAACATGTAAAACTTAAAGGAACTATTGGCATTAGCTTTTGACCCTGTAACTACAACTAAATTTGGGAATTTGTAAGTGTGTGGACTCACTAAGGGAAGTAACCACAGTCTAAATAAAGTTCTTGAGTTTTTGGCGATGGGAGAGGAGACAAGTACCTATTTTGAAGTACATGATTTTGAAGAAAAGAATGAAAGCCAAATGAACAAAGATGAGGACTGTTTGAAGAGAAGTGAATTGCACAACCTTAGAGCAGTGGGGACCTAAAAAGACAAAACCTGCACAGATCCAACAAATGCTCAAAAGATGTGAAGTGAAGCAGGAACTTAGTGAGGATCAAACATAGATAAATATAAGAATAAACTGAAAAAGGACCAGTATTATAATATATAGAAGTTGCAATTATACAGTTAGCAAGAATGTCCAAATAATAATAATAAGATTCTGAATCCAATAAATAGGAGTGATCTGGCTTTTAACACAATGGACATGAAACAACTGCAGATTAATGTGGTCTGACCATACAGGGAGCCCCTCAAGAAATACTGTGTGAATCATATTTAGTGACTACAGTAGCAGAAACCTAGCAATTAATGATAATATGTAGCTTATGAAAGGGCTGTATATTCTCACATTAAAACAAATGAAAATGAGCTAATTTAATTTGTGAGTAATGAAAACAACAAATGCCTAGAATTGAATGAAAATAAAAATTGGAGGATACTAATCAATTCATTCTTGAAAAGAAATTTATACCCAGAAGGGGCTTATTGGAAGTTTAAAAAGGTTTAAATGTTTAAAAATAAATTAGTCTTCCCATCCAGGAAGCTAGGGTAAAAGGAATAAAGAAATAGTAGAACGGGGATTATCAACAGAAAACCAAAGTTGAAATTAGAAAACTACACAAATATCAAATCATAGAGTTGCTAAGTAAAACCAAGAGCCAATTCTGTTAAAATTCCCACAAAGTAATTAAAACCCCAGAAAAACAATAACTGGAAGAAAAAGGAAGATACAAATACAATTTGAAATGACAATAGGAATCAGAAAAAAATTTTGTACCATCTGAGGTATAAAAATGTTTTGAAAATTATAGAAATTTCATGAACCATTTTGTACGGAGGAACTTGAAACCTAAATAAGTCAAATATTTTAAGAAAACTAGAAATTTGTCAAAATCAGCTCAGTACCATAGTCCAATAAGCACAAAGCCATGTGTGTCTCTCAAAAGGACCTGGCCCAATCGCCTTCATGGGGATGTTCTAGCAAACCTTTAAGGAATAGACAATTTTAGGCTTGAGCATAGTATTCCCAATAACATAAAAAATGTGAAGGCTGTCCAACACATTTTATAAACTTAAACAGTGAGGTCAAATCCAACAATGCCCATTGTAAGAGTAGCCCATTATATATTTTTCTTGCAACCTTAATCATATTCATAGGTAAGTTGTAAATTTGCTGCTGACTCAACCTGTGTACTTTCTGTTATTTGTTTGATTTGATTATTGCTGCTTCAAATAAAATTCCAATTTTTAAAATGATTCTATAAACATTTGGTAGAAAAGGGTCTTGTCCTTGGGGAATTTGTTTGGTTTTGTAGTTGGTTTCAATATAGGTATCTCAAAGTTTATGTTTATAGTAATTTATATAGTGTAGACATGCACTTTGAATTATGAGCATTTGTTTTGGGGGGAAAATGGAGTTAGGGAAAATTGTCTCAAAATTCCCAAGCCATCATATATCAAGGTTCCCTTTCATCTTTTTACATATTACAAATACCTTCTGCATGTGATCTACAGAAAGCTACACACATGTTAGATATTACAGGACCGACCACTCTGCTGTGACAGGCTTGAAAAACAGTTCTGTCTGTAATCCCAGGGAAATGTGTTCTCTCTTTGTAGTGCCTTTTCTCTACTAATGCTTTCTGAGATCATCGCTGGAAAGAGAAGTACTATTAGCTCGAATTGCTCTGCTGGCTGCTTATGAGGTAGTAGGAGGTGAGGTGGCTTTGTCCAGGACACACACATTCCCAGAGTCTCTGAGGCTTTTTTGTGCCACGTATTTATTGGCATATACCTTTAGTGATGTTACTTGTGATCAAATAATGTGGTGTTCTTGGTTTTGTTTGTGAGCTCAAGTAGGATAATTAAATTTTCTATGCCATGAATTCTTTCCTTGTGAGATGATATTAGTAAAACTTTATAGCATGGGATTATTAGAAGAGATGTAATATATTATATTCCTTCTGCTGCATAGCACTGATTATACATGCATATGAGTTCCCTTTCTCTTAAAAAATTAGAGGCAAATTTTGATGAAGATCACCTGATCATCAGATTATTCTGTTGACCATTCTGCTTTGGATTTCAAAAAAAATTTTTTTTAGTTTGCCATCATAAATTGGAGGTATGAACAAAGTGCTCAACACTTAAGAAATTGAAAAATTTTAGATGAAGCTTCTCACATACACATTCTTTCAAGTAGAAGCCAAGACTTTATTTAACATTCACCCCACCATAGACACTCGGATTTGAGCAATGAAGGGATCGTTTTATGTATGCATGGTTTTTACCAAGTAATCAGCATGTCAGCATGTTTGGAAATACAGAGAGCATTCATTGTCAGGATTCGATTTATGTCTATATCAAAGCCCAGGGAATAAGCTGGGCAAAATATTATTATCATTGTTTTCTATTTGAGAAAATAAGACATAGGAATTTCTAGTTGCTGCCTGAGTGCCATAATACTCAGAACTCAAATTTGCTGATTTTAGTATTTATTTATTTATTTTTACTTTCTACTTTTCTGGAAAGTGTCTTGAGCTTCCGGAGAGTACATAGACTCAATAGATTAAGATAGCAATGTTATCTGAGAGTAATTTGACAATCTCTTATAAAATTGAAAACATGCAAGCTCTATGATCTAGCTAGTTGGCTTCTAAAGTCTGTCTTTAATGGAGTTCAAGGACAGAGGAACAAGGACATTGGTAATACAAACTTGGAAGCAACCTAATGTCCATCTGTAAAGATTGAGAAGTGCTCTGTTCTCTTCATATAAAGATGGTTAAAATAATAAGTCACTCTTGTAAATGTCTATTGAATGAAAAATTTTAGAATGGTACTTATAGCCAGAGAGCATTCATAAAACATTTTAAAAGTTGAATACTTTATACTGTTTAAAAATACACGTTTGCTCTAATGTTGAATACCTTTAAGAATGCATACCAATTTCAGAATTGAACAGATGCAGAGACCCACAGCCAGACATTATGAGTGGAGGAGAGTCTAAATAGGAGGTCTCCATCAAATCCCTCCCTCAGAGCTCAGGAAATCCCTTGTAAGAGGTAGCAGAAAAAATGTAAGAGCCAGAGGGGATGCAGGACACCAGGAAAATAAGACTCATTGAATCAACTAAGCAAGGTGCATATGAACCCACAGAGACAGGCAGTAAGCACATGGTCTACACGGGTCCGCACCAGGTCCTCGTATATATTTTAGCTATTAACTTAGTACTTCTAAGGGACTCCTGACTGTGAGAACGAGTGGGTCTCTGACTCTTGTGTCTGCTCTTGTGGCTCTGCTCCTCCCATGGGGTTACCCTGTCCATTTTCAATATGATAGTTTTTGCTTCATTCGTTATAGTTTATTTCATCATGTTTGGTTGTTATCTCTTCGAAGTCTGTTCTTTTCTCATGACAGATAGAGAGGGAGTGAATCAGGATGGGAGGCGAGATGAGGAGAAACTAGAAGGCATAGAGGGAGGGGAAACTATGATCAAGATATGTTACATGAGAAAAGAGTCTATTTTTAATAAAAAGTAAAAAAAAAATTAAAAAGAGTCAGTGCCGTTAGGAACACAGACTTTAAGATTCACCAGATTTGAATCCCATTCTGCCAATTCAAATGGTAAAATAAGATAGATGTCTGTCTACACAGCAGGTCTTAGGCAACAGTGTTTTAGACAACACTGTATTGATGTCTATTGTGAGTCTTTAGAAGGACTATTTAATATTCAGAATTTCTCAGCTTTTTTTTTACCATGGGATGAGAGTCTGAAATGACATGCATGATAAAGCCAGCCTTTCAACATAATACATGTTTAAGTGCTAGCTTTAAATGATCATTGTCTTCAGGTTGGAAGAAAGCCTTCCTTCATATCCCCCCTACTTAACCAGTGTTTTGTACTCTTCCTAATGTAGCTGACTGTAGACTCCCATTGCCCAGGCAGAGTTTCCATCCCTCTGGTCCTTGGTAGAGTCGATGTTGAGACAGGTTTCCTGGGAGCTGTGAAGGTCATAAGACAGAGAGCCTCTTTCAAGACTAGCATGGCTCATAAATTATGGGGAATTTCCAAGATCTTTTAGAAAATTTCATTTAGTTTTGACATGTTTTCACATCCAGCTTTAGCTAATACATATGAAACGCCTGATGTGACATTTTTCACTTCCTTCTCCGTTACCTAGAATCCTCTTTTTACTGCAGTTTGTTTAGTAGTCACACATATATCAACACAAAAATCTACTGGCTTAAAGTATCCCGAAGAGTAGCTTAAACTGGGGCTCACACCATACAACAAATGATTTCTCCTCTCCTTAGAGACTCCTACCAAGAAACTTTGGAAGATGTCACAAGCGTCACACCCAAAACCTGGCTTTATTCCTACCGCTCCCAATCATAAAACCCCATGAGCCAATGAAACTGATTTGAACTTTTTCAGCTTGGCAACTTCACACCCCCGCAACCTCATGTCTTTCTAAATTGTTTATAGAGATCTACAAGATTAAAAATAAATGTATATCTTCCGGGTTATATTCATCCAATGTCATCCTGTATCACTTTAGGTCATGGGTTTGAAGAAGGTTATTTCTTTTATATCACATCTTGGAATCCTTAATTCAGCATCACTTATGGTTTTTTTTTTTTTCATATTTTAATGCCACTGGAAAACTATAATTTTTTGACATCTTGAAAGTGTCTTACATTTAAATATTTGTTATCAGCTCCAATGATACCCCCTGAGGCCATGAGTTCTTGTTATATTCCATCGATCTTTCCAGCTGTGGTCCACACCCATCACCAAGAGCACTGAATTCACATTTACATGGTGAATACAGATTAGTTTTTACACCACCCTTTGTTAGCCATTAAAGTTTTGAAATTTGTTAACATCTAGTGAGCTCAGGATGCTGCAGATGAGGCAGTGACCTTCACAGTGTTCCTGGAGGATCAAATTAGGCAATGCATATAAAAGGCCTTTGTGCATCCTTCCACCTTTGAACCTTGCTCAGTGTCGGGTTTTGTGTTGGCAAGCTGTTTCCATCCATGTAGGACCCTCTTCACATTTCAAAGTGAAGGTTCCAGTCAGTCTAAAACTAAGTTGTTTAAAAACTAAGTTTTTTTATGGTTTCAGTGAACTTAATTTGTTTTGTTCAAGACTGACAGACTTCAGATAGGAGTCTTGCATTTGCCTTGATTCTAATACTTTGCTTAGGTTTGGAGCAAACTGTGAGTTAAAAGATTTAATTCCAGGTCCTGTGTCTGACCTTGGTCTTCATTTGACCTTGAGTAAATACAGATCTCCTGGAGGGCAAGCTGTCCAGACAGAGAACAGTTGGTTATGGTTTACCTTGGATTTGAAACATTTCCCCGATGATTTATGCCTCTGACATAGTCTCATTTCATAGAACCCCAAATCCAGCCCTATTTGTTTCCCTTGGCCTCTTTGAAAGCCCCAGAGCTGCTTACTCCATATATTCAGGCAAATTCCCCAGGATGTATCCCCTTCTATGTACCAAGCCAGTTCTGCTTTGTTGATTAGCTTGGTGATCCTCTAGGCTTCTTTGGGGAGTTCAGAGCTTATGTTCTCATGGTGTAGTGTTCCAAAATCTGACAGATAGAAAATAGAAACTGGCCGCTGCACTCAGTTCCCACGTGCTGTGTTCTGACTTAGCTCTAGGTCTGTACTTATTCAAGAGAGAGCACGTAGTATGAACCACACTGGGAGCTCAGAGCTATGGTACTCCACCCACACCAAATAGGGATCTTGTTTGTGAGGATGATCCACCAACCCCAAATCTAATTCCTTAGCTGTGAAAGCGTGAGTGAATTGTGTCTCCTTACACAACTGTGCATGGCCAGAGAATCAGTGAGCAAGGAAACACATTTCTCATACACTACATTTCCTGCTTTCCTACCAGAACCAGCCCTTTACTATGAAGGAGATGAACAAGAAGAATCCCAATCTTTGTCTCTTTGGAAATTCCAATTTGGTGGCAGAGGTATAACTTCAGCAGACAGATACATTATCAGTGAACAGTTCTGAGGCTTAATGTGACCTGCAGAACTTCCTAGTATCGGAAGTCTGATGGTTCTTGTAGATTACAGATGAAAAGCTGTGTAATGCTTTGGTGTGATATATAAACATACTTCAAAACAAGTACAACTGTAAGCACTGTTTGGTGTGCATGTCTACATATGAGGGGGTGGGGATGTACCTGGGACAACTTAAGTAAGAGTATGGAAAAGACATATAAAACCAGGTCCTGTGAACCATCATGGCCCTTCATGTTTGTTCATGCAGTGAAATTTTAGAAAAATATTGAGATACATGAATGACCTGCGACACTGAGGGAAGAGTGATTAACGTGTTGGCTCACATCCTGACAATCTTTGAGCTGAAGTTACTCAGTTGCTGGATTATCTGTTCTCTGAACATTCAAATCCATTTGTTCCCTGGCTTGTTTTAGAGAAACCTATTTGAGATCCTTAACATATGCTGACAAGCTTCCAACATGGCCCCTTTCAAAGACCACATCCTTGTTTGATTGTTGGATGACTTTCTTACTCAAGGCCCAAGTGACCACGTTTATTATTGATGTGTTGGCAGGTGTACCATTCACATTCTTCTAGATTAAGGGGATTTAAATGTGATCACTCAGGTAGTCTGCTTTAAATTTGAGAGAGCATGTTTCAACTCCACAGATATGGGAGGGGGTGATCTGTTCATAGTCAAAACTGACAGGATACTTAAAAGCACTTCATATCAGCCTTTCTTTCTTGTTGATTTTTTCTGAAGCTGCTTTAAAAAATATATTGGAATGCTTTGAGAATACCCATTCTTTCTCTCAAATGTCAAGCTTTTTTCTTTTCCTTCAAATCAGCATTTCTGGTATTTTCTTTGAGGCAAATGCAATTCAGAACTGTGTCCGTACAACCAAGCAAGGCAGAGAATTTCAGACATTTCAAACAGTAAATGAACTTTCTTCACAATGATCCAAATATTTTAGTGAATATAATTTTTTTAAAAAGTCTCTTATGAGAAATAATTTAGATTAAAAACTCAATTGTCTGTATTACATTGCATAATCATAAGGTATATATATCATTTTAGGTTTAAATTTTTTTAAAAAAAAGTATTGGAGATTTGATTGATTTTTATTCTGATTTGTTTGTCATCTGAAGAGAATTTAGTTTTGTGTCCTTTCTTTACCTCATGGTAATATCAGAAGCAGCTGCTGTTGCCTTGGCTATGGTACAGCATCTATTTGTTGTTTTGGGGACATTAATGTCCAAAATTGGCTGAGCTGCAGGGATCCAGAACTTCTTGGAAAACAAGGCTACAAGCCATGGCTCATGGGCCTGAGGCACCTGTGAGTGTAACACCCTTTCTAGTCTGTAAGCACATGCCCTGTGTCTCCTACTGACCATGTCCTGACCCCAAGGGAAGGCCTGGGGACCGTAAGCACTGCTAAAATGCCTAGATTAAGGCCAGGACACATGGATTCTGTGAACTAAGGACTCAGTTCTAGACATCTAAGATCTAGACATTCACTGCCTATGTGGGTGTTTTCTTTAGAAAGAAGAGCAAGGCATTCCTGACCCAAATGGACACTTCTGGAATCTTTCCTTCTTGAGGACCTTGACCCAAACTCAGCCCAAAATCTTCCTGCTAAACACTCATTAGTTTAGGAGCAAACTTTTGCTAATAATCTAGCCTTCTGCAATTTTTAGAGCCTTGCAAAGGGCAAGAAGACTCAGATGAAATGGCTTTAATGACTACCTTGGCTCATGACCTAAAACAGTGGTTCTCAAACCTTCCTAATAATGCTTCCTTCTAATGCTGGGACCCTTTAATATAGTTCCTCATGTTGTGATCACCACCAACTATCAAATTAGTCTTATTGCTACTTCAAAACTGTAATTTTGCTACTTTTGTGAAGTATAATGTTAATATCTGATAAGCATGATGTCTGATATGTGAGCCCTGCGAAAGGGTCCTTTGACCTCCTGGAGGGGCCTTGACTCACAGGTTGAGGACCAATGAACTAAAAGTTCCTTTGGTTTTTAGACTCTGCCTCTTGCTCTCATTTTATGCTTTCTTCTCTTTGCCTTATGATTTATATTTCAGCTTTCCTAAGCTGTCTGAAGTCTCCATTCTTTTAGAGCATATCTATTTTTTTCTTAATGCTTTGACTCTGGATGAGTGGTCAGTCCTTTACCTGAAACTGCTGGTGTTGCTTCTCTCACAGTCTCCTGACTCTGTCTTCTCCTAAGAATCCCCTAGAAATCCCTTCCTGAGTCTGGTCATTCAATCTTTGTCCTTACTTATGCACACACACGTACTTGATAACTTCACCACCCTCGGATGGTATTTATCTCTCCATTGGACCATGATATAAAGCAGATGTTGATTCTGTTTTTCTTTATTACCCATGTTTGATTTAGAAATTAGTGTGGAGTGGAATCTAATAATAAATACTAAATAAACCAAATTAATAAATAACAATGCAAAGGGATGCTATTTTTCAGTAGGAAGTTGTGTCAGTGGTGAGCAGAAAGTCAAGTACATTGAGAAAGGCATGGCTATAATATCTATTAAATATAAGGGGAACTGGGCATAGTGGCACATGCTTATATTCCAGCACCAGGAAGACTGAGATAGAATGGCCATGAACTCAATGCCAGCTTGGTATACACAGTGAGACCCTTCCTCATTTTAGATGGAAGGATAATTAATGATGATAATTATAACAGCAATAATTAAAAATCTGAAATTAAAAACTGGAATTCTCAAGAGACAAGCTAAGTGATTTTTTTTTTCTTAAAGCCACACACAGTCACAAAAAGCAGAGCCTGGGGCTGTTGCTATCCACTGCCAATATATGATGTTTAATAAATGACATCTTCTTTTTTGGAGGTAGGTATAGGAACTAGCCATGTTGTAAACCAGTTGAAATTCACCCAAAAGCAATTAGATTTTGTATTACTCTACTGGGAAAACCCTAAAAGCAGTACAATCAAAAAATACTTCGTTCAGTTTTTCTCTGGCAGAGTCTGCGTGCACATGGGCTCCAAAGGCAGGAACAGCTTGTTAATTTGGCATTTAACTACCAGAAATTTCTATTAACAGTTATTGCTGGGAAGGGTAATTGATGCATAATGATGGCCCTAGGGTATTATTTGGTCATGAGTACCTTCTGAATCATCAAAGAAAATTGAGCATACTTTCAGTCAAAGTCCTGTTTTAAGTACATTTTATTGTCTTCAAAGTGTTTGGATGTTAGTAATATCTGAATAGCATGCATATGTAATTATATTAAATATTTCAAAATCCAGAAAATCTCTCCAGTTTATTATAATTTTGTACTTGATTGTTTTTACTTAGGAGATATGTATATCTGATTTCTGGAACATAAATCCAGAAAATATAGGTTCCTAGTCCTTTTCATTAGCATGTATCTCCCAATTACTCATTTAATAAATATTTCCCACACACTTACCATGTGGGCAGGTATCACCTGTCCTGTATTGAACACAGGAGTTGGAGGTAGAGCTAAGACATGCACAATCTCTGCCCTTCTATGATGTGGGAATACATGAACACATTTGAAGATAAGGAAAGAAATTCTGAGTCTGAGCTATTAACGCTGCCATGAGCATACTGAGACTCCAAGGCTGTAAAGAAAAGCTACAACAAAATGGAAAAACCAAATGCTGGAGGTGATAAAGGTAAAGAATGATCATATTTGAGGACTGGGAAACATGGAAGTGCAATTGTTTGGAGATGTATCAATAGGAAGGAGGCATGTGGTCCTATAGAAGAAGCTCTCAGACTGCTGAAAACTAAGCAGTTTAGCATTGTCCCAGGTAATCAGTATCAAAGAGGCAACCACCTGTGTGCCAACCGTGTGATAGTATCTATAGTACTAGTGAAGCTTGATACTTGATGCTGTCCCATCAGAATTTTATGGATTGTTTTCAGGGATTGTGTGTGTGTGTGTGTATGTGAATTAATTAATGTGTAACAGCCATCTTTCACTCAGATAAAATATTGTTCAGACTCAAGTTCAGCACATGGGAAAGTGGAGAGGAATGGTGGGTGTTGTGCTCCTAGCTCAGTTAAGGAGTCAGACCATAGTGCAGATCCAAGAAGAAATGAGATCCAGGCTTTTTATGAGGGGGACATCCACATATGGAGATATGTTAACTCCCTGCAAGACAGGACAAGGACAAGAACAGAGGGCTGGAAAAGAGCTCCCACATCATCTATCCTGATGTCCTGGTGACAGGACATGATCTGGGGTTTAGGAAAAGAAGGTCAATGACCTTTCTCAATCAGGTGGGTCGTCAGTAGAATTGAGGCCAAACGCAGTGTACACAAAGAAGAGGTGTGGGCTATGAATTCAGTTTTTAAGTCTCTTATTCCCTTTCCACTAAGAGTCTTCAAGTTAAGGGTCCAAAGCTTGAATTGGCTCGGTCTGTGGATTGGCAGCTCTCTTAGACCACTGCAGAGCAGGGATTTGTTTGCTTTAAAGTTTCCTCCAAGACATATTTAAACGGCAGATGTAAACCTATATGTTCTCCTTCCAGCAGTTCTTGGATGCTCACGCTCCTTGATGCTTGTACTCTTTTCCCAGGGCGTCTTAAGGAACATAATCTTCACTTTGTTGAAGGAGAAGGACCTTTGGCTCGCATGCTTTCCCACCACCCCATCAGTTATTATGTGTGTTTTCTTGAAATGTCTCCCTCCAGCATGTTTATTTGTGATGGGCCTTGTGGTCAGCTGCAAACTTAGTTTGCAAGTTTTTTTGGTAACATTTATTGTTTTCATCCGATTAAGGAGAAATGCATGCCAATGGTTGAAAATTCTGAGAAAGACAAGAGGCATGGCAAAGAAAGTCCATATCATTCACAATTCTATCACCAAGGCAAATCACCAGGGCAGATATTTTACTTAGTGATTGTTTTCTGTTTATGTCAATATATAATAAACACATATCCATGTCTTCAAAAACAGAATCTTAATGTTGACATGATTTCAACTGATGCTGAGTTTTTAAGTCATTTAAACTAAGCATCTATATCTTAGCTCACTTTTTTTTTGTTCTGCCTTTAGGAATTATTGGTAATAGATTGTCCTAGAGGAAATTACACTCACTATCATTTGGGTGTTTTTCATAACACAGATATACATTTTGAAATCTCTCCAAGTGTTTGTGTTATATCGCGACCCCCAGATTCTAGTTTCTCAAGTCACTGCACATGGAAGGTCGGGGCTTTTAAATTTTTAGTCTTACATTACTGAAGAGTTTGATGGCCTTTATAGAAAATTTTTTTCTGAATACCATAGCTCCTTTTTGTCTTCCTTTAGGTCTTGTGTATTTTCTTTTCCTTCAACAGTTTTGCAGTCGTAAAGCATTTACTGAGAGGCTGCCACATATCAGGCTTCTGAATTTAGAGGATGGATGGGTAGCTAAAGGTCCAGAACCTCTGGGAACTCACTGCAGAGAACACACACATAAAGTGGAAAGTAAAATGGAATGATTTCGTGTCATGAAGTCAATATTTACTCCTTGCCATTTACTTGCCAAAAAATGTGATAAGCAATTAGATGGCAAAAGGGAATAAAATATGTCTAGTTAGTTATTATTTTTGTACATGGATAAGATTACTGCTATATAGTGAAAGCAGTATAAAATTATTATAATGCAATGGGAGTAAGTTAGGGGCAGCTTAAAAGATGGTCACAGATATAACTCTAAGTGAGATTGTCTGAGTCGAGTCTAGGTTCAACCTTCCATTGTTGTTGTCCATAATGATTTGGACAGGCAAATTAACCATGCTGCTGTTCTGTTTCCTTTGTGTAAAAGTGGGCAATTTAGAAAGTTGTTCTATACATCCATGTAAGCCATTTAAAAAATGCATAGTCAGCTATTAAGCTGTGTAAAAGAGGTGGGTGACTGGAATCTGAGATTTCCAGATCAGGGGCCCAAGCAGCTGTTTTGGGAGGAGATGACATGGTACAATGAGAATCATTGCTGTTTTGGTCATATTAAATGTTAATATTGGAAAAGAACTATAAATGAACTATGTTTCAAGCTTAAAAATTATAAATAGAAGAACAAATTAAGTTGAAGGCAAAGAAATAGAAATGATAAAGATCATAAATTTAAATAATGTAGGAATTTAAAATATTAGAACAATATGCCATTAACAAACTCTGTCTAGCATGATTAAGGAGGAGCAGGAGAAATGAAAAAAAAAATAGAATGTTATCAAAATCAGGAGTAAAAAAGAGCTATCACACAGACCTTTCAGACAGTTTAAAAATAATGATATCTTTGGGCCCACAAGTTTAACAATTACATGAAACAGAGTCTTTAACTCCATGAACTGCTAATAACACACAAAACTGATACTTTCTGTATCCATTGCCTACATAATAGTCACATATTTTATATAAAATACAAAACAATTGACCAGTCAATAGAATCATGAGTCTAGTATTCCCGCAAATTTCTCTTTGACCAAGCGCCTCAGGATGTGGAATCAGCATCAGAGGGATTTAATAGTGAGGAAAACTGCCCATGTTTCTGTGTCAACTCACTGTTCTTTTTATATACTTTTGCCACTTCTGTGGGAGAAACGTTCAAAGTGCAGAACTCAAATAGCATGTGGGCCACTACCTGGATGTAAAAAAAAAATTTACTATTGTGGATGGATGTTGCAAAACTTATAGCAGATACTCAGTTGCTTGGACAGCATAGGTACAGCAAAATGTACTGTTAACAGCAGTACTGAGTACTAAGGTGCCTAACATGTACTAAAGTAGACAAGAGGCCTAATAGATTGCCAAAGAGTTGAAAATAGTTTAAAACTATAGCATACCAGTTCTTTCTCTTCCTCCTCTTCTTCCTCCTCCTCTTCTTCCACCTCTTCCTCTTCCTCCTTCACCTCTGGAAAGGGAGAATAATGACTTAAGAGTTAGTTTACTGGTTAGGGTTCAATGATTTCATCTTTGTATTTTGATCTTCAAAGCCAGAATTCAAAAAGTAATATCAATTGACACTCATGGACACAGACAGACAAACAGACAGACATTTTAAAATCTCTTTATCAACGTATAAAGAAAAGCTTTATACTTTGGGGAAGAGCTGTTTAAGTAATAATGAAGGACAACATCATTGTATCAACTACAAAGCAAAAGCATGTTCACTGGATAACAGCTGTCAAGATCAAGGTTTCTGAAACTCAAGCTAGTAGATAATAAGAGTCCTGAAACAAATCCGTTGGTAGTGGAATGTTTTTTCCTGAAAGGAGAAGTCAGAAACCTGGTCACACCAGATTTGATTCTTCCTTTGATTTTATGACAACAACTTACTGGAGCTCAGTCATTTCCATAGATGAACAAACCACTGATGGCTCACTTTAAGGCTACAAGGGCATCATCCTGGCAACAGAGAATTTATAGTCCAAACTCTAGGCTCTCTATTGTCCATCTTATTACAAAAGTTACCAGTTGCTGCCTAAACAGACCCCGACATTCAAGTTTAAATGGAAGAAGGAATAGATGCTCCTCACAGATAGTTACTCGTGCTGTTGTTCTCAAGGGCAGAACTTTGACATTCAATGTCCAGGATTCTGTCCCTAAAAGATGTTCAGATCTTTATTTGCTCACCTGTGAAATAAAGGCAAAAAGTTTCATCTTCATGGTTAAAAAGCCATGATTACTCTTGTTTCACGGAAGAGTGAGTCTTCAATTCAATAGTCCTAGTTTTCTGTATAGGCTGATTGGCTGGAAAGAAGCATTGCATTTGATAAACTCTATTCACTCGGCTTGAAATAGGTGTTTTTAAGCGTAACTGTAGGCCAATATTCCTGGCATATATAGAGGACACAAAAATCATAAATCACTATTTTACCTGTTACTAGTCTCTAAGACACTTGTCTTTATGAGCGTCTTTGTCATCTGAATTTTTATCACTAAAAACCAAACCTATCAGCCTGCATATGCCAGGAAACTTGCTGGAGTAGTATAGCATTACAGGTGAGGGAGCATGCACAATGAGTCACAGTTGTATCTTTGCTCTCCTAAAAAACATCATCTTGTAACCTAGATGTGTTATGTATTACCACGGTCATTTTCCCCACATTAAATGATAATACCTTTTAAGACAGTGGAAAAGCCTGTAAAGAAAGTTGGAGATACTTGGAAACACTATTCATTGGTGGAAAGTACAAAGAAAACTAAAAGAGGTTTGTGTTTGGATATATGAATATATGATTATATGGATATATGGATATATGGACATATGGATATGTATCTCACCTCATTGACAATGCATGAATTTCTCTACACATGAGAAAATAGAAAATTATTAAAATTCTATTACTTAGTATTATGTAGGATACAATATGAATCTTTCATGACACCAGCAAGTTAATATTTAAGGAGACCAATGAATGTATTCATTATTTTTTATTATATTATTAAATGACAGTCTGTTGACTCCCACCATCTGAAACTTAGTTTCTAACAGGTTTTTAGGGATAAACTAAATTCAGGTAAGGAAGGTAAAGAAGCCTATTTGCACACTTCATTGAGGTGAATTTCAATCTTGTTTCTGGCTGTGGATCTTTTCACTATTAATCTGCTTCAGGCCTTTCATTGGTTTTCTAGCTGTCCTTCAAAGCCTAGACTACTCCTCTCTAGAGGGTAAACCTCTGCTTCCTGGGTTCCAGCTGCTTTGTTGCTGGGCTGCCTGGGATAATCTGCTCTTGTTTTCTACTAATTCTTTTCCCTTCCAAATGGGTCTCCTTTGAAGTTGTGCATGCTTAGGCAGAAGTCCCATTCTTTAGTCAAACAAGTTCAAGTGTGCACTCTGCATGTTCCCACCATTCTCTTTTCATTATGCTTTTTCCATGGTTCAGGACATGTTGTGCTATGCCTTGGCTCTTTCTGGTGTCAGTGCTGTGCTGACTCACAGACACCTGTTGTCAGTTGCCATCTGGTCAGAATGCTGTTCCACACACGGACTGGAGGCCCTAACAGCAAAGCTCCTACAGCTGGGCTTTCCTCTGAATGTGTGCTTCCCAGGTGATGATGCTCACACATTCCCCCATGCCCAAGTGGTCTGTACCACTAGTTACAAAGAATTCAGTAATGCATACACTTCAAGTGCATGCCAGGTGGCCCCCAACCTGGGAGAGTTTGTTTACCTCTGCTGCCCTCCGTTGCTTCATTTTAACTGGATCTTTCTAATGTAAAATGCTGGTAGACAAATTGAGTTACAGGTATGTAGTATGAAAAGATGAATTGCATCTGCATTTCTGTGATAATAAACCAAATGTAATGAATTCCATCAAGAATGATGTTAGTCATAGATCCTAGTGATGGTTAAATTTTTATGTCAACTGGATTAAGGAATACCTACAGAATTGATAAAGTATCAATTTATGGTATGTTTGTGAAGGTCTTCTATCTATCATCTATCTATCTATCTATCTATCTATCATTATCTATCTAACCCTATCTATATATCTATCCATTCATCCTTCTTTTTTTACTTCTCTCATTCCCTCCTTTCCTTCCTCCCCCCATCCCTTATTCCCCCTCCTTCCTTCCTTTCTTCCTTCCTTCCTTCCTTAATCTATATTCCAGCCTGCCTTAACTTTCTATATCACTGAATTTACTCTATGTAGCTCCTTAGAAGATTTTTATTCAGGATATTGGCATACAAGTCTCAATGAATAAGTGTAGAAAATCTGCTCTCATACCTCAATTGGCTGGGATACTGGATAGAACAAAACTGGAAAGGATATATTGAATTTTCTCTTTCATAGACCTGAAGCACTCTTTTCCCTTAGATGCCAGAACTTTGGGCCTTCCAGCCTTCATTTTCCAGGTCTTATATCCATGGCTTGCAGGCCTTTGGACATGGACTGAACACAGTGCCTTTATTCCAAGTTTTTCAGCTTTTCTGTTGGGGACTTCCAAACCTTCATATCCAAATTAGTCAATTCTACTAATAGGCTCCTTCCAATTTGTGTATCTATGCTTATATTCTACTGTTTCAGCCTTTCTGGAGAACACTAATTCCATCTGTGACATTTCTTCTAGCTGTCCCTTTGAGCATCAGCTTCTTCTTCCATAAGGTAAGAGAGATAACACCCACTTTATATGATTGTTTTAAACATACAAAGAACTTAACAGAATTCTGTTTCCAATGATTGGACCATGCTGAGTGTCTTTGCCTTTTACTGGAACTAGAATTTTCTTTTGTGGGCATTACTTCCCATAGATGCACTGGATTCCAATGTATAAAGGTGTCCTTGTGATTGCTCTTGGAATTCTAGAAATAAGATAATGGAACATAAAATTGTATGTGCACTGAAATGTCTTAATATTTAAGCAAAGACTAGCAGTGATGTTTCTACCTACATTATCTTCACCCTAAAGAATCTTTCCTCTTTCTCTTTTTGCTTCATTGAATGATCACATGACTTGAGACAAATATCTTGTGTTCAATATCAATTTGCAATATCTCCCTCAACTATGCTCTACTTAGCAACCTTAAGTAATGGGCTGATGGAAAGAAAATTCAGAATTAAAGTCAAGAAACTCTAGGCTCACTTGGGATCTATGTCTTACCAGTCATATTACTCTCAAAAATCCTTTGAGTCATTTTTCCTTGATTTTTGAGAGTTGGAAAACTCTATTTAACTCCTTAAGAGGTATCTCTCATGATTTGCTCCAGAGACTTGTACAGTCTTAGGAGAAAAGTAGAAACTCAAATATTCTTTGAAGAAGAAGGAAGCCTAATCTATTCTAATCCTTCAAGTCAGCTTGAATTTCCCAAATTAGTAGGTTGACTAGAGATGAAAGATACAGCTTTCAAAATAGGCCAAACTCAAGGACTAGTATCTCCCCATGTAAAAACTGTTGTGGGCCAGCCCCACCTTCTAACAAGTGAAGGAGGCCATCAGAAGCTGTGTTCTTCCCTTCATATAGATGCAGTTCCTCCACATAAGGTTATGCATCTTGTATACAGAGGAGTCAGTGGTGACTTTACAAGTAGTGTTACACAAGTGAGCCTTTCCTATGAACTTTGTAGGTTAAAATCCCACCTTTCGTCCTCATGTAAGAGAGTTCCCAACAGATTGTCTTTTCTAGAGAGGTCATTTTCCCCAAGACCATACATATCCTGACCCTCCAGTTTACAGCATAGTCGACGTCCAGTCTTCCTCTTTCCTCTTTCAATTTCCCCAATCTTTCTCCACTTTTTGCACCACTGGTGGTCTGGGGTGTGCAGCCCAGATGTTTTCCCCAAACAATTAGATTACTTTTCAAGTGGCTTTACAGAGCAGATGTTCCCATTCAACTCCCCCCCAACACACACACACACCCCAACTCCCAATTGTTGAAACCATTCTCTGCCCCAGAGAGCACATCGTGTTGCTGCCGTGTGTTTGATCGGGAGAGCATGAGCAGGAACAAGAGAATCCCACACTGATGATTATTTGGCAGGCAAGCTTCTGGGCGCGAGTGTGTTCCTCCTCCCTTTGTTCCCATCACAGTTGCGAGCAGATGTTCTAACAGGACAACTGGCTGTTCTTTCCCTGGCTCCTTACACCAATGCTGCTTCGTATTTCAGTGTTTCAGGCTAACCACAATTTCTCCAAGATTGGTATCTGTTTACTTTTCTATAGCTATGCCATTTACTTCCTTCAGTGCTTTGCTTGATCTGCTCAAAAATCTGATAGGTAATGGGTGGGTCTTTGAAGATAGACTTCAGTCAACTTGAGTCTATTACTCCATCTAACTCTGGCTACCTCTCCACCCTACCTTTCACTGGAGCTCTGGCCACAGTTACCATTACAGTCATATGCTCTCTCACATTTCTGCATCCCCCTCTTTTTTCCAGCATGTTCATTTTTCTTTCTTCTTTCTCTGTTTAATTCTGATCATTCTTGAGATGTTTGCTTTAAGCCTGACTTTCTTTCTGAGCCCCACATGCCACTCAAAAGCTCACTAGATTATGTTACCTCTAGATCAGCTTAGATTTCTGCATTGTAATTATTTCTAAATTTGTGTCTTCATTTTGTTTTGATTGAAATTTTCAATCTGAGCAAGTATGTCTCCATAGCATTCATTAAATGAGATGGTCAAAATGATTTTTGTTTAAGCATGTGAATCAAGCCCCCATTCTATGCTAAACTCTGTTAGCCCTGGAATCAGCAAAATGAGGAAATAGATTATCCCTGTCCTCAACAGGATAAGTTTAATACACAAACTTTACAAGTTGGATAACGCCATACTCTACTTTGTATGAATTAGCCCTTTGTATAAATTTTAAAAGTTTAGTGGCATTTTCCACCAAAAATGTCTATGTGCTAATATAATAAGAATACTCCATAGACTCAAGGAGAAATATTTGCAAATAATTACCAGGTAAAGTACAAATTATACAACATATACAAAATCCCTTAAACAGTAAGAAAACTGAAAACTTAATTTTAAAATGTGTCAAAGTCTTGAACCAAATAAGATACATGGATGCTAAATAATCAAATAAAAGTGTGCTTAGTATCCTGTTTCAGTAAAGAAAGCAAATTAAAATGTTAAAATGGCATGTCTACACTTGTGTCCTAATGACTGCACAACCAACACCCTCCTGACTAAGTTGTCTCCCCAACACAATTAGTAACTTTTCAATGTAGGACTTTTTTTTTTTTTTGCTATTGTTCCATTCTCTTATTCAAAAATCTCCTTTCTAAAGTTTGTTGGAGCATCTGCATTTATCCCTTACCCTTTAAATTTTCATTAAAACAACCCAAAACAAAGAAACTGTCCCAACTCCTTAGTTTGCTTATTCCATTAGGCTTTTACAGTCAACAGATAGACATGTGCCTGTCCGATTTATGCATGCTTTCAACACAAAAAATTATAAAAGCTCTCTTCTAAGGGGAAGTTGTCTTTGTTCCCCCCCAAGGAGGAAAATGTCTTCTGTGAGAACTTCTGCATTTCTCTCATTGGCTAGGACAGTATTGTATGCTTGCCATAGCTGCAAGGGAAGCAGTGGTCACCTATATTTCTTATTCTAGATTCTATAGTACAGAAGGTAAGTTAAAGGGAGTTTGGCAATGGGTATTAAATAAATTAACTCACTCTTGAATATTGTTAGACTTCTTTAAGTGGTTTGAGATGCTGAAAGACTTGAGATGCTGAGATGGGGGGAGACTTTTGTTTCCTTCTGTCAGCCAAGAAAGGACACAGGCCAGAAACATAGCACCATGCTGATATCTGGAGCAGCTGAAGATTTCTGTTCAGAGATTATTGACTTTGTCACAGAGAAGAATTTTATGAGAAGTTAGTATGAAGCAGACCTGGAATTTATGAAGAATAAAATGTAACATTGATTTATGCATGTGGTTTAATAAAAAGAAAGAGTTGGGAAAAAAATACATGATGTTCCAAGCATGGATGTAGGTTTCCCAAAGTAGAGTCATGCTTAAGTGTCTAAGGAGTAGCCATAGGTACAGTTTTTATGCCTCTCGGGCTACATTTTTATAAGCAAGATTATAGGTTGCCCTGAAGACGACTTGGATATGAGAATAAGCTGATACCATAAAACCATAAAACCTTACAAGAATTGCACAAGGAGTTTTAAGACATATCTTTTACTGTAAGTGGGATTTCTTGAGAGATTCCTAGAAAATTGAAAGTTTACAGCTGGGAGAGGAGAAAGGCCATAGACACTTAGGTCCTGAGTATGATTCATTGCTATTTTAGCATTCTTATTTGACATGTGTTTATATAATTAGAATATTGTCTCTGTGGAGGAAGTCTTTCACAGAAAATATTGCTAATTGCACTGGGACTTGACTCTCAGCTGGCAAGAGGCTTCAACCAGACTCTGGGGTGAGAAGTTCCTTGTAGGCTTCGATTTTTCTAAGCCTACTTTTAATAAGGGTTCTTAAATGCTTTAATATCTCTTCTAGCCCACCATCCACCAGAGGTAGTGGAAAAGAAAGGTTATTAAGATACAAGGGCTGTGGACCTGCTTAGACGTAGTTCTTCGGAGCAAATCCAATCTGCGTTGTCAGCAGTCCAGTTCAGTAGTGTCAGGATAGCAAACACAAATCAGCCACAGTGGCATGACCTAGCAGAAACATCCACTCCTCTGCCGAATTGGCACGAGTCAGTAGGAACAACCAGGACCAGCAGGGACGCCAAGGGAAGTTCTCTGCCATGCCTCTCTCAATAAAGTGAAGATCAGTGAAGACAAGAAACCAACGAAGCATTGCAAAGCTAGTAATCCTCCACCGCTGTCCATTGAGTCCTATTTATACTGCCTCCAAACATCATGTGTCCTTCTACAGGTCTTTCCTCAGCAAAATTCCATGTGAGTCTGTATCAGCTGACATCTTTGCCAATCTGTTAGAGTCTTCAGAAGCAGCAAGAAGCTGCCAGAATATTACTGGAAGATTTTTGGTGCATTTCTTTCTATGAAGTCATGACAAACAATGACCATTAAGGAATGGCAAGGTGTACCAATACCATCCAGCATCATCCACTGTCTGTTGGGTCCTTCTTAACATCATGTGTCCTTTCATGTGTTTGCTTTAGTAAAACATCCTTTCACCTGTGTTGGCTTCAGCAAATGTTCTTTGACATTATTGGCTTTCCAAAGAATACAGAACAGAACTTTCCACTTCAGTTACTTTTCATCACCACATCCGCTTACTATTTTGACTTTTCTGTCACTCTGTGGTATCTATGTATCCATATCTCTTGACTTCAGGAACACCAATATGACCACTAACTTGAAATTTAAGGATGGCCCATGCTACAAGTGTTGATGTGGACATTTTGAACTATAGTATTCTTGGATCCTTCACCAACCAATCCATGTGATCCCAAAGTGATGGTGGCTTTCATTTCTGGCAGTAATGCTGATTCTATGCTTTCTTTCTTATTTCAAATTCCAATGTCCCATAATAGGCAGCATGTTCCAGCATATTTTAAGATAATTCTTGGTAACTGGAAAATTTGTTCTAACCGTTCATCTTGAATGGGCCTACTGCACCTTGTTAACCTATAGGAGGCAGAGTGCTGGCTGTTGTTGTAAGTTTCAACACTCTGAGTCCAATGTTGTTTATTTTTTATATCTCTCTTCTATTTAAAGTTCACCAGAATGTTGCCTTCTTAGAGTACAGTTCAGCTATGTACTTTTGCTTTGCCTTGTTTATATTTGGCCAGCATGTCTATATTATGGAACTAGAACAGTATGGCAGTACATGAATCACCCAAGCCACCATGACTTTAATTCAGTTTTGTGACCCGTAATTCCTTGATATCATTCTCTATTTGTATAATTATCTTGTATAATATACTTTCAAATTCTTTGAAGCAGAAACCATTGTATTTTATATTCCCCAAGAAGTTTGATAGTTGCTCAATTTTGAACCATACACATCCTCTCTAGATGCATGCAGGCATTGATCAATACAATTTGGGTTGATAAAAATACAGGATACACGAGCTTTTTCTATTCATTGTAAGTAGGAAATTGAAGGAGAGAATTCAAAATTTCAACTATGAGTGTTAACTCTGCTGAGAATGGAAAGAACTTGTAGACTAACTTAATTATCACCTGATCCAGGGATTTAATGAAGCAGCTTGGACTTAAAGGTCAAGTTATGTTATTATTAGCAACTGTGAACTTGGGCAATTTTCTTTAATTCTTTATACCACTGATGACTTATCTTAAAATAAATTGAATCTAATTATAGTACCAGCATCTTCGAGTTGTGATAGAAACAAACAATGTGTGCAAAGTTTGACTTAGCACCTGGCGTGCAGTTACCGTACTGCATGCTAACCGTTATCTATTTCTAGCATCTGGCGTGCAGTAACTGTTATCATTTATTCATTCTTTGCCAACCACAAAAATAAACATTCTTCTTCATTTTTGTTTCATACATCAAGATCAAGGACAACCATGAATTAAAAAAAAAAAAAATGGCCAAGCCAGGGTAATCTGCAAGCTGGATTATTTTTCTTAATTAATAATTTTACTCATTTACATTTCAAATGATATTCCCCTTCCCGGTTACCCCTCCAAAACTCCTCTATCCTATCCCTCCTCTCACACTCTCCTTTGTTTCTATGAGGGTGCTCCTCTAAGCACTCATCCACTCCTGCCTCACCCCTCTAGCATCCTCCTACCCTGGGGCATCAAGCCTCTCTCCCCTCCCATTAATGTCAAATAAAGTCATCCTCTGCTCCAGAATTTAGACTCCAGAGAACCAAATAACCTTATTAAAAATGGGGTAAAGAGCTAAACAAAGAATTGTCAACTGAAGAATCTCAAATGGCTTAGCACTTAAAGAAATGTTCAACATTCTAAGTCATCAGAGAAATGCAAATCAAAAGGACCCTGAGATTTCACCTCACACCAGTCAGAATGGCCAAGATCAAAAAGTCAGGTGACAGCAGATACTGGCAAGGATGTGGAGAAAGAAGAACATTCCTCCATTGTTGGTGGTACTGCAAGTTGATAAAACCAATTTAGAAATCAACCTGGCCGTTCCTTAGAAAATTGGAAATAGTTCTACCTGCAGACCCAGCTATACCTCTGCTTGGCGTATACCCAAAAGATGCTCCCACATATAACAAGGACACATGTTTTACAATGTTTATAGCAGCCTTATTTATAATAGCCAGAAGCTGGAAACAACACAGATGTCCCTCAACAGAGGAATGGATACAAAAAATGCAGTACATTTACATAATGGAGTACTACTCAGCAATTAAAAACAATGACTTCATGAAATTTGCAAGCAAATAGATGGAACTAGAAAATATCATCCTGAGTGAGATAGCCCAGACACAAAAGAACACACATGGTATATACTCACTGATAAGTAGATATTAGCCCAAAAGCTCAGAATACCCATGATACCACCCACAAACCATATGGAGCTTAAGAAGAAGAATGACCAAAGTATAGATTCTTCAATCCCACATAGAATGGGGTACAAAATAATCACAGGAGCTAGAGGGAAGAAGGGACCAGGCAGGGCTAAAGGAGGAGGAGGAGGGGAAAAGGGAGGCAGGATCAGGTATTGGAAGGGACAGGAGAGAGATACAGAGAGTCAAGAAATTGGGTAGAAACATGTAGCAGTGTGGGATGGGGAACTTGGGGAAGCCACTAGAAAGTCTCAGACTCCAAGGAAGTGAGAGGATCCAGGGACTCAATGGCAATGACTTTAGCCTAAATATTCAACAAAGGGAGACACAACCTGTAGAAACCACCTCCAGTAGAAAGGCATGGCCCCCAGTTGAAGGATAGGACCACCCACGCATCTCAAAGTTGTTAACACAGAAATGATCCTGTCCAAAGGAAAAACAGGGACAAAAATAAAGAACAGAGACTGAAGGAAAGGCCACCCACCTAGGAATCCATCCCATTTGCAGACACAAAATCCCCACACTATTGCTGAGGCCAAGAAGTGCTTGCTGACAGGAGCCTGGTATGGCTGTTCCCTAAGAGGTTCTACTAGCACCTGACCAATACTGATGCAGATACTCACAGCCAATCATCAGACTGAGCCTAGGTTCCCCAATGGCATAACTAGAGGAAAGACTGAAGGAGCTGAAGGGAATTGCAACCCTATATGAAGAACAATATCAACTAACTGGACCACCCAGAGACTAAACTACCAACCAAAGAGTACACATGGATGGAGCCAGGACTTCAGATACATAAGGACAAGCTGGTTTTTACTGTTCCTTTTTTTTTTTTCATTAAAATTTAAACATGATGCAAGTCCCATGTCCCAAAATGTTATTCTTTTATATCATTTTCCAACTGTTTAAAATTGTGATGGATATTATTAGTCCTAGAAATAGGATGTCTTAACCTTTAGAAAAACAGTCATCAGACCTTCTTGTAAAAGTTGGGAGTCCCCCTATCATTTCAGACCATAGTATTTAGCCCAAGACCCTGTTTTTTCCTAATACTTTAAAAATATTTACTTATTTATTTTGTGTATGTGTGTCTTTCTGTGTTCATACACACATGTGTATGCCTGTATACAAAGGCCAGAAAAGGGTATCTGATATTTTCTTCTCCCATTCTTCATCTATGCCTTTGAGGTAGAGGCTTTCCTAGACTTGGTGCTCATGTTTTCTCTTGATGGCAAGCATCAGTGACCCTTTTATCTCTAGCTCCCTAAGAGATGCATTGCAGGTGTATGCTGGTCATTGGCTTGCCACTTGGTTCTGAGGCCTGAACTGCAGTCCTCATAATTGCATAGTAAGTCCTCCTAACCATGGAACCATCTCTCTACCCCTTGCTGCTTTCAAAGCTGTGCTGGAGCTCTGTGTTCTATTTTTTTCCAGCTCCTTCTTGCTCTCCTTACTACTGGATTCTTAGAAGACAAAGATGTCATAACCTGTTCCATTTTTTTAAAAAAAAGTTCCTTTGTTCCTTGTGAAGATTAATTTTGCATACCAACCTGCTTAGGCTATGGTATTACTATTTCAATGTGTCCTCCCAAATCCTGTGCTTAAAACTTAATCTCCCTAACCTTGCCTCATATGGGGCTCATAGAGACTGCATTGCCAACCAGAGAGCATGCCCTATGCTGTGGGCACATATGTAATAGTTGTGCATCTGGGTCTTCATATGGGACTCCTAAAGCAGGGGCAAGGGATGTCTCTCACTATATTCCCTGCCTCTGGATCCCTTTCCCCTAACTGGGCTGCCTTGTCTAGCCTCAATAGGAGAAGATGCACCTAGTGCTACTGCAACTTGATATGCCAAGGCAGGGTGATATCCATGGAAGACCTTTCCTTTTCTGAGGAGAAAGGGAGGAAGGGTGATTTGGGGTAGGGGAGGGGAGAGGGAGGGAGGGACTGGGAGATGAGGATGGAGGAGAAGCTTTGATCAAGATGTAAAGTAAATAAAGTAATCAATTAAAAAAAAATTAGTCCCCAGTGAGTGGTTATTGTGTTATTGTAGGAGTATGTTCATTATCCGGAGATATTCTCGTAAAATTGCAAGAGACCTTACAGACCCATTTACTCTCCTCAGATCCCTTCTTTCTTTTCTCTTCCTCTTCTTTTTACTTCTACTTCCCTTCCTCTTCCTCACCATTTGCTTTCTGCTTTCTATCATGGCACAACACAGGAAGAAGCCCCTCACCAAATGCCTATTCTTTTAATCTTGGGTCACTCAGTTGTTGGATCAAATAGTAAATTCCTATTTATTATAACTTACTCAGTCTTAAGTATTCTATTAGAACAGCTGCAAAACAAACTGACCCAGCCATTGATATCTATATATCGCTACTTTTATGTGGAAATTTTTAACTTGTCTTTGAATAAATATCTGTATCATAGTTAGCATTAGCAGACTTTAATTTTTCACATTGTGTTTCTGTCTCTCTAGAATCTAACCAGCATTTGGCACTTGGTAGGCAGACAAACAATTTCTTGTCAAAACTAACAAAGCCATTTCTTTTATAGTAAACTGTTAAGTAATGACTGGGTAATTACCATTGTTTGTTTCCATGGCCATTCATGGGCTATTAGCAAGTAGTACGGACCAAAGTGACCAGGGCCATACCTGAATAAATTCTGTATCCATGTCTCAGCATGCTTTCTGGGTTGTAAAAAAACCTGAAAATATACCATGGGATCTTCATAACTGAAGGATAATCAGTCAGATTTCTTGTAAATCAGCTTGGCCAATTTGTCTTTGTGGAGGACACAGGACAAGCAGTGGGAAATGGAAATTGGCTCTAGTGTATCCTAATAACCCTCCCTAACAATACAGCTTTACAGAGCCATGGAATGTTAGAACTGGAAGAGGCCTTAGAGACTGTAAAACCCAACCTCTTCCTCTTACAAATGAGGACAGTAAGGCCTGGGAGGGACCGGCAAAGTCACCCAGTGTTTCACAGCTAATCAGTGATAAGTGGGATTCAGGAGCCAATGCTGTCTTCTTTACTCAACATGGCTTGAGTAACAAATACATTCTAGGCAATTTGCCAATTCTGGATACTTTGGAAGTCAATCCCTGGCCTTTAGTGAACCATCTGGATGGAGTCAGACAGAAAATGCAGATTTTAATACAATGAATTAAGCAGCACAATACAAGTATCATGCAGATATTGTTAATTGCTACCATTGACTGAGACCATTTGCTGATCATGTTGTGTGTCTTGGATCCTGTCATCTAAGCTGTGTTATTCATTCTTCTCTAAACTAAGATTGAAGTGCATGAGACCAGAAATATAGAGTGGGAAGACTTCTTCAAGCCAAATATCTATACTCAGGTTGCTTCTCTTTACCCCAGGTCTGAAGGTATCTACCACTCAGGTTGTGACCCTCCTTCATCTGTATTTAGAGACATGACGGAATAGGCAGCATCTCCAGGAACCTTACAAGCGAAAGCTATGTGATATTCCTACCAAATGGGGAGGAAGTTTACCACATTTATGGCTTCTTAGGGGATTGTATAGGAGTTTTATTAGGCCATAGGTCATGTTTAAAGCTGGTAAAAGGTCTTTTAAGGTATACAAGGCACACAGCAAGGTATTGGTTGGGGTTTCTAACAGCCAAGCCACAAACATGGATTTTTACAGCTTCATAGGGACTCACTGTTGAAAATCTATGACAGCATAAATTTACATTTGCAGTTCCATAAATACATTATGACTGTGTTTAAAATGGTTTTAGGATGGCCAGACAATTGGCTGTTAAAGAAAAATCAAAGAATCTTAATGAAAACAAAGTCAAAATGCCAAGAGTTACCTTAATTTTTTTTTTAAGTAATCCACATGGGGATAAATGTGTTCCCTGAGTCCTCAAACATTACAGTGAGCTGATGTCATATGAACCAAGGACTTAAGAGGTCACACTAGAACAGTATTTTAGTGCCTAATGCCCTAAACTTTTGCCACCAACAAATCTAGTTTTTTTATGTGATTAGAAAATTAAGGTAGAGACTTGAACTCTTACTGTAATCTCTGCATCTTTCCTATTTGATTTTTTTCTTTTTTTTTCTTTTTTTCTTTTTTTTTTCCCTATTTAATTTTTTGTTCCTGTGCCTTTAATCTTTGCTAAACACTGTACTAGGCTCTTGGGAAAAAAAAGAAATAGAGTCCCTGACTTTGGGAAACTGACTTTGTAATTATGAAGATGAGTTGACCCAAATAAATAAAATGATTCTTCTACTGAGTGGCAGAAGACAGAAAGGAAAATGAAGCAGAGAAGCCCCTGTGTGTATGAGTGAAGGCAGGTGGGGGCAGGCCTCCAGCTAAGAGGAATGAACACCTCTCAGTAATTGATGCAGTTCAGTCCAAGCTCGAAGAAGAAGCTCTTGGGTCCACAGATGAGCCTCAGGAATGCATACTTTAACATTTCATGGATGCTGTTGGATTCTTTCCCAACAGTAAATATTTTGAATGTCTACATACTTAGTTTGTTATGAGTATGATATTTCAAAAGAATACCCACATAAGCATATGAAAAACCAGAATAGCTGGAGTGTGGGAGTGGGAACTAGGGTTTCAGACCTGTGAAAGGAGGAAAGACATGGCCAACGACTTGATCACGCACGGTCTTGAAGACTAAAATTTGTGTAGTCTACTCGGAAGCCCTTAGAAAACACAGTGGAAAAATGGACATGCATCTTAATGGCTTTGCAAAGATATTATTGCTTTTGTGTGGTGACGCAAGGTAGCACATGTGAATCTGAGAAACCAAGAAAATCTTCATGTATAAGAGATAATGCTTCCTTCCTCCATGAAGCCATTCCTGGCACTGCCTTCTGCTCTACACTATCAGATAGAAGCAGCCCTTTTTAATTTTCTCTAGCACCTCATACATGGCCTGTCTCAGGACCTTATCCCTGAGCACACATAAAGACACATCACTTCCTCTATCCATCTAGAGCAGATGGAGCATAGTTTGACTTTAGCTAGAAAGCCCCAGCTAAGCCAGATCCTACCATGGTGCATAAGCAGTTACCAAGTTACAAAGCTGCCTTCTGGATTTCTTGCCATCAGAGAATACTTGTCAGTTTTCTCAGTGTCTGTCTGGAAGTGGGTCCTACAGGACTAGAAAAATCTATCATCTCAAACATGTTCCTCTTGATTTTGCCATGAAATGAGATGAGGGACCAGAGTCTTACCTGCAAGCTCTTTTGAGCTCTCTCCTGTCTCTGAGCCATGGGGCTGGATGAAGAATAGTTGGATGAAGCATCTAACTGTAGAGTTGTACACAGTTGCTGGGCTAAGTGTACATTGATTGACATCAGGATGTGGAATTGTAGGCTGAGCAACTGCAGCTTAGCTGTTAGGTAATTTCCCCCTCACAGTTTACCCTGGGCCGGGACTGAGGCTGAGGCTACCCACTGTAGGTGAGGGACTTTTTCCTGTGGTTATTTTCAAAAGCCTTGTGGGCTCAAATTCTTTTTGACATAATTAGATGCATATTAGGTGAATTAAATAAACAAGAGACTCTGGTTGTGAATTGATGTTCAGAAATTCACAACTGGCTGCCTAGTTCTCTTCAGAGAAGGAAATCTTACATCCATTCAGACTCTGGGGTAACTCTGTGAACTTAGCGGGTTGAGTTTGGCTGCTCTGGGTTTAAATATAAGTTCAGTCATTTACCAGAGGGGTGACTCTGAAATGCTCACTTGATCTCAGTGAGTTTTTAAGTCGTGTATGTAAAATGAGTATAATACCTACCTGCCAACTGTAGAAAAAAGGAAAGTATAGATCCTCAGTGATCATGTTTGGTACTTTTGTTGTGACTAGTTGAAATCAATAGGCATCTACCGGACAGGTACAGTATAGGATAGCTTATAGCAGACCTATAATAGCTACTTACCAGAATCAATCTTTAGTTTCCTTTTAGCTCTGCACTTACTATTTTTATTTATTTAGCACATGAGTCTCATAAGAGGGCATATGACAAACAAATCTTTGTGTTATTTATATCTGTATCTTCCATATTATTTTCTTTACTGCTTTTGTTTCCAAAAGATGAATCCTATCAACTGGGCCCTCCTCTTCACTTCACAATCTCACCTCCCCTTTACTGGAGAAGTTTTAAAAATGCAATATCCTCCAACTAGAATGGCTTTGAATGCCTATTTCTACTTTAACCAACATTTGGTTAGCCTCTCATTGTCTGCGTGCATGTGTGTGTGTGTGTGTGTGTGGGGAGGTCATACTCTGTTGTCATAGTCAATGACATCTGTCTCTTCCTGATGAGGTCAGGGGAATGTTTTTCAGTATTCTGTACTCTGAGGGCTTCCTCCTCCAATAGAGAAAGGCTGATGTACTTAGATGAATTGCTAGATTACAATCCTCTTCCGATGGGAGGTTTCAAAAGGGAAATGATGGACATGTTTGAGGAGGGTTCCAGATGGTCATTCATTACATATTTATTAAAATGTCAGTTGATTCATGGCCAGGGGGCCCTGTCGAGCAACTACTGCTATTGTTTTAGTAAATTGACACTCTATCAAACAGCATTCTAAATGTTTATACCCATGGATTAATGCTGTGTTCATCCTTCCTCAGAGAATCTTCCTATTGCTTTTGTCAGTAGTTAATGTAGAGACTCGTAACTGGTTGAAGTGTCAAGAGTTCTGTGGGCATGTCTAGGACAGTTTCATGATTGCGAATTGATGTAAAAGAGTCCATGCCACCATGGCCTGGGCTGTGTAAGAAAAATAGTTGAACTGGAACAAAATCTTTCCAGGAATGGAAAGAAAAGATCAAGAAGCTTCTGAATAGCTCAACTCTGGCCAAGGGATTATATAGTTGACATTGAAGACAGTGACAGAGGAGAGTTTAGACTAGAAATCAAAAAAGGTGAGCATGATTTATTTGAGAAATCTACCTTTATTTCTCATATAGGTAAAAGTCCTGTGACCTCTTTTTCTGAGTTTTGTTTTTCCTTCATAGCATTTGGTACTGATTATGTCTATATATTTACTTCTGTTAATTATTAAAGAACTTTTGTTTGTTTCCCTAAGATCTCCAAGAAATCTTGAAATGGCAATCTAATGGGCTCACTTGTGTGATCCCAAGATCTCATTCACAACATACAGGAGATGCTCAAATGTGGCCGATGAGTAGAGGAGTGGATGACACTGAACCTGTTTATACTTGGAGATGTGAGCAGAAGGTGAAAAAATACCAAGAGTCAATGGTAAATTTGCCTGCAACTGAGTTTGTGATGGTTTGCCAATAGAGAACCCTGAAGAAACCAGAGCAGTCTGTGTGATTTCTCAATAGAAGAGCTCAACAGAATGTGGTATGAAAGCATCAGAGGAGGCAGGTCCAGGTCTGGGAGCAAAAAGGACAATCACATACTAGACACACAGCAAGCAGACAATGAGGAAGGGGAGAACATGTTGTAAGTGAGGTCTGAAGGAAAATGAGGGCCCTATACAAAGGGCTCCAAGGTTGCTGGTCACTGTAGACAGTGAGGAGAGTCTGAAGTGTTTCAAGCACAGTCCTCAAATGCCTATTGTATTCTTTCCATGTTCACAGTTGCCACTGCAGAAGGGATATATTTAGAATCAGGAGCAATTCTGTAGAAACCACTGGATAGTTCTGTAGATATCTAAGGGAGAGAAGATGTTGACTTAAACTAAGTAATGGATGGAGAGAGAAAAAAATGCCCAGATAGGTTTTGGATGCAGAACTAACTTGGTGAAATTAATGTGCAATGCCAAACTAAAAGACAACTCTGTAAGTGACTCTCAGACTTTCTCTGAAGTACCTGAGAGAATGATTATACCAATTGAAAAAACAGGGGGTGGAGAGGAGCCAAAGGAATGCTGAGGATTTGGGGCTTGGTATTTATAGTGGAAATAAAAAGATGCACGAAGTTTGAAATTGCTGTTAAGGATCAACACAGATGTTGGGCAGATTGGTCTACCTGCCTGGCTTAAGGGGAAGTAGAGCACAGGGCTGAGTATGGGCACTCTTACCATCCAAGTGATATTAAAAGTCAGAGGAGAAAGCAGCAGAACTAATCCCCCTGGTGCTTCAGAGGGGTAAGAAGAGAAACCCAGGAGGGGTGCTGAAAACAGGTAATCAGGTGAGAGATAAAACATGGGTATGGGGCTACCAGAAACCAAGTGCAGAATATAAGCTTTAAGAGAGGAGAGATGGAAATTCCTTCCGTCTCATTTCTTTTCAGTTTTTAATTAGAAGCCATGATGAGTTTTCATAAAAGCCTTTTCTGCATCTGTTGACTTCTGTTCTTGGATCAATTTATATGATTGTTACACTTAGTACTTTGTATTTCTTGGCCCATCTCATTGCTGTGGTTTAATTTGTAGATATGGAAGGCCAACTTGACATAATGTTTATTTTATATACATACATATGCTGTAGGTCACCAAGATTCTATATGTTTCAGATTTTTTAAAGATTCAGGTGAATGGAGATGATGATAATTGTGGTAGTTATAAGATTAAATAGATAATATCAACTAAATACTTACAAACTAGCTTCATTTTCAGTGCTTTAACAGAACTGGATAAATGGATACCATAATCCCATAAGGCACTGGTTCTCAATCTGTGAGTCTCAACCCCTTTGGAGATTGGATCACAGATATCCTGCATATCACATATTGACATTATGATTTATAACAATAGCAAAATTACAGTTATGAGGTAATACTGAAATACTTTTATGGCTGAGGTCACCACAGCATGAGGAACTTTATTAAAGGGTCACAGTGTTAGGGAAGTTGAGAACTACTGGTCTAAGGAAACTGAGGCATTGAGATGCTGAATGTTTTATATCAGAAATATATCTATATCTATTTTCTTTAACTCTATCTGAATCTAAATCTATCTTTATCTCTATCTAAATTTAATCTAAATCTAACTATCTCTAAGTCTAAATCTATATCTAATCTTTATTTTTTGTCTATATAAATATATAAATCTATATCTAATCTTTATTTACATCTATATCAATATATAAATCTACATCTAATGTTTATATTCATGTCTATATAAATATATAAATCTATACCTAATGCTTATATTTACATCTATATCAATATATAAATCTATATCTAATGTTTATATTTATGTCTATATAAATATATAAATCTACATCTATAATTATATTTAATGTTCATATCTATACAATCTTATATCAGATAAAATGGCAGCACCCTAGCCAGGATTTGTACCCAGGTATTTTGACACATATTCTTCCTTGCAGACATCCATAATGGGAACTATTTGCTTACATGCTCTTCCAACAAACAAAATCGCCCTCTCTGAGTCTGTAAAACAGCATGTCTTTTGGATTTATATCATCATATTAATCTAGATGAACAGTATTACAGTCAATGAAACCAGTCTTTAAATGTCAAATAGCAATGAAAACCAGAACTTTTTCTCCAGCCCTGTCTCTTTCCTCTTCAACTAATGAGTAGCCCAGCCTGAAAGATTGTAACTCATTTGTTCTATCTGCTTTGCTTAGCCGCTTCTTACGTCCTATCTCAGATGACCTGTTTCTTCAACATGTGTTAGTGTCTTTCTGTTAAAAATACACAGAGTCTGTATGTCCAGTCCATAAAATATTTTGGAGACCTCCCTGTCAGCACGGGGTTGTGCAAATGCACTGAGGTTCCTGCCAACAGGCACACTGTCCTCACAATACCTATTCAGCTGTTGGCCAACTAAGCCTTTCAGATTCTTCTTTTGATCCATTCCCAGATGGTTCTAACCAGTCCTTTTCATCTCATTTGTATATTTGTATAATGCAATGAAGCATATCCTTGCAGGCACCATGCAGCAAACTGGTGGCATGCCTTCTGAGAGTTCTGAGGTTGTCACGGGCATGATAGCAATCCCTTGTTCTAAATAAAAGTCACTCCTAAACTTCTCAAAATGCTCCCAAGGGTCTATGTTCCTCATTCTTTTTGGACACATAGCAGACACTCAGAGTGTCCTGACATGCCCTATGAACAAAAGCCCATTCCTTTCCCATACCAGGGTGGGGAAGACCAGGTCAGTTTTATTTCCTTAGTGATCTGGTGAAATCTCTCTCCGATTGGAAGTCATCTTTTTCATAACACTGAAAAGATGTAACATTAGCTTAATCATTCCCAAATGAATCCTGAAAAATATTTGGAAACAGTACTCTTATACAAAATCATCTCAGCATCACCCAAAAGTTTCAGCCACTTGCTATAAACTTGTGCTTTTAAGTGGCAACCATGTGGTCTGGTTTTTGGAACATCAAGTTCTTTCATATTTTAATAGAATTAAAACCCTTGACACTTGTTTTAAGACCTAAGAAAACCTTTAGTGCTTAACAAAATGTAGAACCTGGCATGATCATAAAGAAGATATATTTGATTTTACTCCTTGAAGCCATATTTTAAAGGGGAAAAGATACAAAATTGTCTGCAAGGAAACTAAAATGGCAACTGAAGCTTCTTCACAGGAGTCTCAGAATACTCCATATTCTCTCTGATTCCAGGAAAATAAATTCACCCTCCTCCACTCCTACCCTTGCCCATTAAGCAAATCACATTTGCAAGAGAGTGAGAGAGTTGACTCTTTCTCCAGAGAGCCTATCTTGAGAAAATACTTGAGGAATCTATCTTCTTTGGGGCTTTAGAAAAAGATTCTTTAGCTGGTAAGCTGGCTCCTTGGATAGAAGAGCAGCCTACGCAACCCTGATGACCTGAATGTTGATCTCTCGATCCTCATATGGAAGGAAAGAACTAACTTTGAAAGTTGTCCTCTGAACTCTACACATACTCCAAGGCACATGGATTTTAGAATTATTTACCAAATAGCATTAGCAATAGGAACTGTGAAGAATTCTACCAAGTAATGCTGCCTGGAAACAAATCCAACCCCAAAGCAGTTAGTTAGACTGACTCTCCCAGAACTCAGGGCTGAGAAAAACTGGATGACTTCTCTCTTCTAGTAGCTTGCATAGAAACTTACGGCACATGAAAGATAGCCAGCAAGGGAGCAACTCCCAGGTCAGTTCCAGCTTGGTCTTCCATGTACTGTCTTTGCCATAGTTTATTTTAGCCCTCAACTTGACTCAAATCTAGAGTCACCTGGGAAGAAGGAACCTCAACTGAGGGTTTGCTTTCATCTGATTGATCTGTGTTCATACTTGTGAGGGATTTTCTTGATTGCTGATTTATGTGAGAGGGCCTATCCCACTGTGCCCCATGCTACCCTGGGCAGTGGATTTGTGCTAAATAGAAAAGCCAGTGAGCAGAGAGAACGAGACAGTAAGAAATGTTCCTCTGTGGCTTCCACGTTAGTCTCTATGTTAGTTCCAGCCCTAACTTCCCTCAATGATGGACTGTGACCTGGAAGTGTAAACCAGCTAACCACGCCCCCAACCCCAAGTTGTTTGTGGTCAGTGTTTTATCGCAGTGGCACAGAAAGCAAATTAAAACAGTTGGAATGGTCTTACCATCAGGTTCTTTTGGGTAGCCAAGAACAACAACAATCCACTATGTTGTTTTGAGAACCTCTGGGACCTCCCTAACCAAACTCATAGCAATGTATCCCAGACTTGGCATTTGGATTTTTGTTACCTGTGGCTTCTGGAAGCAGCCATAGAGAGTGCCTCTGGTCACTTTTATGATAATTTTTAATAAGCTTATAATATAGTAGGCTTCCATATAGACTTTTCATACAGCCTCAGTGTTAGTTATCCCTTCTCCCAAGTCCTCTCTTTAGACCTTCCTTCCCATCCCCCTTTCTATTATTATACCCACATATCAGTGAAACCTTCATGAGAAATGCTCCCCCTCAGCAGACAACAGTTAATACAGAGACTCAAAATTGGTCAGGGTATATAGAATAAGTGATGTCTATATGAGTCCCCTTCCTCAGCAAACAAAATGAAAAGAGGGGCAGAAAGACTGTAAAGAGCCAGTGGTTGAGGATAGTGCTATGGAACAGTGTCTGCTAGACATGACATAAGCAATGTGTTCATGAGTTCACTGCAGCACTTAACCACAAGGACCTGCACAGATTGAGACCGTGAACATTTTATCACAGAAGCGTGGGGGCAAGCTCATGAGGCCCTGACTCTCCAGAAGAGATTACAAACAGTTAATGGTGCCTGAGAGAAAGGATGTTATGTTCTTTATAGTCACTGATGGTTTCCATTCTTCAGTAAATAATCCCCCCACCCACCATTGCCATATGTAATGTATCATACGTATTTAAACTCAGGAAGGTTACATACATACACACAGATGTGAAAGCAGGAGACTGAGTCTTTGACAAGAAGAAGAGCTTCAGCAGGAGGAATGGGGAATAAGATAGAGGAATAGGAAGTAAAAATGATGAAAAATTATTATATACATAGGGAAAATGTAAATAAAGAAAATATCTAATAAAAATTAAGAAAAGAGAAGACAGAAGATCAGTTGATCAAAAGGCAAAAGTATCTGTGTCTTCCTGGAGTGATGAACCAGCCAGGAAGGGAAATCATGTATAGAACCTCTTGAGAGTCTATCAAAATGCTTCCAAGGAAATAGAGTAGCCAAGACCAGAGTTTTCAAAACCAACCTTAAAAATTCCATCAGGACTGCTGCCTTTGAACTTAGAGAAATCAGAAATCTCTAGTTACCTAGAATAGTAGTAGATTAGATTTTAGAAGGAGGAGGAGGAAGAGAAAGAGGAAGAGGAGAGGAGGAGGAGGAGGAAGAGGAGAAGGAGGAGGAGGAGGAGGAGAATAACTACTACTACTAATCCCTCCTTTTCATTAGTTTTTCAATCTAAAATATGAAACTGAGAAGAAAAAATTAACTAACCCAATTTCACATTTTGCAGTGACATCTTAGATTGACATTAAAATTTCAAAAATAAGACTGAATTTTGAATTGAGTTTTAAAACCTGACAAATACCATGAACATAACAAAATTAAAAATTTCTGACTCACTGTATAAGCTCTGTTATAGACTATATTCTATTGCATATTACTTTATTGCTTATTCATATGACCATGGTTTGATGGTATTTTCTACAAGGTGAAAGGAAAACTATTGTCTTTGTCATTCAAACCTTGTTAATAACACCAGCATAGGTTTCTACGCTACATGGATGTAAAGACAAATTTTATTTAATTTTATTCTAAAATAAAAAAAAACAGTAAGTGCACATGATATTTGTAATAATTTAGACAGTTTTCAAATATGTTGTAAGACTCTCTGAGAACTGAATAATCTATTTACAGTCAATGTAAGTGATAATCAGAAAAGTTCTAATGAACTTTTCACCTCTGGTTCTTTATGCATAGCCCACCCTTGTTCTGTCTGCATAGCCCACCCTTGTCTGTCTGCATAGCCCACCCCTGGTTCTGTTGCATAGTTCATGCTGGTTCTGTCTGCATAGCTCACCTCTGGTTCTGTATGCATGGCTCATCCCTGGTTGTGTATGAATAGTTCAAACCCATCTTTTTTGCACTACTCATGTATCTCTAAATGCAGCAGTGTAGGATACAAGTCATATGAGATCCAGCCTCCAGCTCCAACTTTTTAGTTGGCCAGGGAAGAAAGCAATAGAAGCGGAGTTCAAACATGGCCTTTCTTCCAGGAAACTTGTCCAGTCTACATCTAACAAACTATTACTCTAACCTGGGTGTCTTAGTCAAGGTTACTATTGCTGGGATGGAACTCCATGACCAAAACAACTTGGGAAGGAAAGGGTATATTTGGCTTATACTTCCATATTGCTGTTCATCATCAAACGAAGACAGGACAGGCATTCAAATGGGGAAAGAGCCTGGAGGTAGGAGATGATGCAGAGACCATGAAAAGATGCTGCTTACTTGCTTGCTCCTCATGGCTTGCTCAGCCTGCTTTCTTATAGAACTCAGGACTACCAGCCCAGAGGTGGCATCATCTCTTGACGGATTTGGTCCTCCCTCATTACTCACTAATTAAGAAAACACCTTATAAGGTTCTCTACAGGCTGATCTTGTGGAGGCATTTTCTTAATTGAGGTTCCTTCTTCTTAGTTGACTTCAGCCTATGTCAAGTTGACATAAAACTGGCCAACACACTGGTTAAAACTCATCTTGAGGTAGCCCTTATGTCTTTAGGTGGCAGATACAAATTCAATACTCACCACGTGGTAACATCAGTTCCAAACTCTGTTACTTACAAATCCTGGGCTGGAAGGGCACAGTGAACTAAGAGTGTCCTTTGCTTGGGTCCTGTGAAGTGAGAATAAACAATCTAATTTATAGATCATGCACATGGCAGGAGAAGGATACATTAGGGAGTAAGGTGTTATTGAATATTGAAGGTGTTTTAGGTATTATATCTAAATAGAAGCAAGGATCTCAGAGTGCTATAGAAGATCGATGCTTCGACATTCTCACAGATGGGTCCTGGTTTGAGGTATATGAGCCTGGCATTCTACTTCTAATTCCTGGTCAGCAAACATCACCATGTCATACTATTTACACATTTTGTTTGTGACAATAATTTCATATGTTTTTTGCATCTATCTTTCTCTACTCTCCTTGGGTGGGGACAGGCCACATCGTTTCTGTACTTGGCAAATCACATTTGTTCTGGCCAGTATAAAGCATGTAGAATTTGGGAATTATATTCTTTTATGAACTTAACATTGTCTTGCTGTCATGTGAAGGAGCCCAGGCTACCCTGACATGTGATGAGAGATACAAGACCAGCTGCCTATTTCACTTCTCCTCTGCATAGCCTAGATAGCATCCTAGAAACTGCAGAATAAGAGATTGAATACAGGGCTTAGGTATTGCACAACTGAAAGCCATTTCCCAACAACCACAGAGGACAGTTGTTAAAAAGTATATGGTTGATCATTCCTTTTACAATGAATGCTATTGTTAAAGTCCCTGAAGCAAGACAGGTGGTCAAAACTAAAAAGCTAAGCACAGAGCAAGAAGAATGAGACAAAATGAAATCTATGTCTGTCTTCTGTTGCATCTGACTCTTTTGCTATGGAGCTGCATGTATGCCTGGCCCATGACTCAGGGAAAGTGTAGGAAGAGATCCATTGAAGCGAAATAAAACTCTGTTGTAAAGGTGAACCAGAGGATTCAATACATGCACAAAGCTGCAACAGTGCCTGAGGGACTGAACCAATATTCCAATCATTTTACTTCCAATATTGTGCAAAGTCTACTGCTTTCCCCCTAATTCTGAAATGCTTAGGTAAGGAGTATTTAAGAAATAGATTTGCAGTCAATAGAATATGTCTTCCATGGTCAAATCATCCAGCTTCCAGTGTACAATGAATCTGCTCAGCAGAGTTTGGATAATTTCATCAAACAAGAACAATTTAGCACACTACAGAATCACAAGCTAGGTGGACAGCCATTTTACATCGCTAAGGTATCACATCCTAGGTTGTACAAGTAGATATTCAAAAATGGTAAGATGAGTGGGTAACAGAGTAATGGACAAGGACAGCAGGTAACAGAGTTAGATGGGGATGGGGACAGCAGCTAGACTTTACAAATCATAACTTATTCATTAAGATGTGTATCACTTATTTCATCAATCATGCAAATATAGCTTTAGTAGGAGAAGAAAAGTAATTTTTAAAAATATTCAGAAGGAATACAGTGTAGTAACTGCCAAGCCTGTTGGCTACCATGAAAGGTACTGTTTCTAAAGGGAGGCAGGTGTAATTAAGATAAAAGGAAAGGACAAGTTAATTGTCTTCCAAAGATACCCAGTTGCTCTTCTCTGGTAAGAGCAACTTTCTGCCTTCTTCATCTGGCCCACACCCCCCTGGGGAATAATCTTTCTTCCCCTAGCTCTTCATCACTTAATTCACCAGCAAAACTTTGGATTGGTTTCTGAAATATCTCTTAATATTTCATCTTTGTGATTCCACTGCTATTGCTTGGATCCTACCAGGGCTAGCCTACCAGCATTCCAATTCATAATCCTGTGCTACGTTGCCTCTGTCCAATTCATCTCACAGTTAACAATGGTGGGATTTCAAAAAAAAATATGCCAGCTGGTCTCTGTAGCCCAGTGTCCTTATTTCATCTTCTGCATGAAGACTTTGTTGTCTTCCCATTGTGTTTTGAATTTATAGAAATTCTTCATTCTGATTTATAAAATCCTATAAGACATTACTCCTATCAACCTCTCTAGTCTCACATGCCATCCTTCTGGACCAACTCAAATAGACACCAAGAACAGTGACCCTCCAGGTTCCTCAAACCTTTATGTATTTCCATGCTTTTGACCTTCATATATGATGTTCATGTCATGCCTGATACTGTTTCTGTGGATTCCTGGAAGAATACACGTAGTAATGTCTCTCGCACAACTGCATAGGTTCCCACATTTTGAACCTTGCAATGCATTCAACCATCGCACTATTGGTTGGCACATGTAAAACTTTTTCTTTATAATGTTTACAGTACTGATACTCCTACAGTTCTCCTTAGTGGCATTTGCCATGGTGCCTCATGTAAAAGAAAAACAATCTGAATTTTTCCCATGACACATGCATGCTCATAGGTCTGTAGAAGCCACCAGCTGGTAATAGTGACTACTGGAGATAAGAGACATATTCGAAGAGTCAGCCTCCCTCTCTGTAATACTTTAGTTTTACAATATGGAAAATCCAAGTATGCATTACTTGAAATATTAAATATTGTTTGAAACATCAATGAAACCAATATTGGCTAAAAAATAAATTTTAGGCTTCCTTTTTCCAGAGGTGCTGGTAGAATTCAACTTTGTCTAGCTTCATTTCTACAGTGGGGTTGCAAAATATTGAAAACTGTATGTGAGTAGACAAGCCTGGGAGGAGGCCATGTGGGTAGTTCATCACCCAAATGAGCAGCATGGTCCTCTGTTTTGGTGTCAATTGAGAACATTCAACTTTTACTTTCAACTTTGCCTCTTGCGTAAGCAAGCAGGGTCTAATAAGTGGAAATGTCTTAGCATTTTATCACAGAAGATTCCTGGAACATAGTTGCTTGCGTCTTTGAAAAAAATCTATCCAGGACTTCCCAGAAAAGACCAGGCCTGGAATCTGGGATTGCATCATGGTACAGAGATTGGGTTCCACCACTAAGTCAGTAGGGCGTCATGGGCCATCATCTGGCCTCAGGGTCACTGGAGTACATTAGGAAGGTTTGCTAAGAATTAATCAGGATACCTCCTGTAATTTTTACTAGGATATTGTTTCCTAACTGTTGCTACCATCTCACATATTTTTTGTAACATGGTGTGAAGATGCCAGGTCTCACTAGTCCAGCTTTCCCAGAAGCCTCTGTTCCAGATATACTCTCTTGTTTTATTTTTATTGAGAATTTCACACATACAGATAATGTGTTTTGAACAAATCCATCCCCATCCCCCATTCTCTTCTTCCCAATTTCTCCCTTATCTTCTGCCTCCATTTTTACTCTCAAATCCATGTGCTCTAAACAAACAAATAAACAAACAAACAAAAAAGCAAACAAAAAGAAACCACTGCGGGTACTTAGTGATTCCTGTACAAGCATGGGTGTAGGATCATCTAATGGGGCATGGGATGCCACTCAAGGTGCAGTTCCTGAAGACAGTTACTCTTCCTTCACTCAGCAGTCATTCATTGTTAATGGCTCCTCAGCTATGAGTGACACTTAGTGATTCCTTCCCCTACCCACGCTGGGAATTTGGCTGGCTTGATCTTGTGCAAGTCTTTTTAGGCAGTCCCAGTGTTGTCATTTCCTGAGTGCTACAGCTCCATCATGTCCAGCAAATAATGTGTCACCATAGGGATCCATACAATCTTTCTGCCACTGTTACAGAAGTACAAAGTGTATCTGGTTATATCATGAATCCTAAAGGAGACATTAATGCAATTATTCTGTTAAATGGCCATAGTATGAAAGTGCCCCCTAAGTTGTTCTTATCTTTAGTTTTATAGATGTATTTGCTCTCACTGTGATCAGGGGGTTTATTTTTGCAGTGGTGACTAGTGCAAGGGCTCACAACTAGTCAACGTGCAGAGAATTGGAGATCTTGTCATGTGTAATGTTCAGCTTTAAATGGGACCTCTCTCTTGCTCTCTCTCTCTCTCTCTCTCTCTCTCTCTCTCTCTCTCTCTCCCACACAACACACACACACACACACACACATACAGGAGAAAGGGAAGGGGAGAGACAGACAGACAGAGAATGAGACAGAAAGGGAGAGAGGGAGGGAAAGAGGGAGAGACAGAGAGAGACAGAGAGAGGGAGAGAGAGAGATCAGAAATCAGCATAGAAGATGGGCCAGAAACACTTTTGGTTTCTTGGCCAAGCACTTCCAGACCTTTGTACTTGCTGTTCTTCAGTCTGGGTTTGCTGCTCCCACTCCTGTTCTCTCCAGAATATCACTATGTAGCCCTGACTGGCCTGGAGCTCACTGTGTAGACAAAGCTGGATTCAAATTTATAGAGATTAGTCTAACTCTGCCTCCTGAGTGCGGGGAATTAAAGGCTGTGTCACTATGCCTGACCTAGGTTTGCTTTCTTTTAGTTCAACTCTCATGGCAAAATCCTCTTATTATTCTGTGTATAGTTCCAAAGTCATCATATCCTTGAAGGGCCTTCTCTGACCACCCAATTAATCAATTAATCTCTGTATAGTTACTCTGATTACTTCACCTTGCCCTATATCCTATAAAGCAAATATACTGTCTAGAACTATGCATTATTTCTATGCTGTCTGTCTCCTCTCAGTCGAATGGGAAAGTTGTAAGATCTTATGTTCACTGCTGGATGCTTCACAGTCCCAGATTCCTCTTAGGTACTCCAGAATAACTTTAGAATACATGAGTCAGGGGCTTTCTGTACAGTGGCTCTCGGCTTGGTAACTACATTAGAATTATAAAAGAACAAATAGGCACTTTTAACTTTTACTTTTCAGCTTTTTACCTTTTACTAATTTAGTAGGGCTGCAAGGGAGTCCAGGACTTGAAATTTTTAAAAAACTACCTGAATGGTTCTAATATATGTCCAAACCTGGGGACCTCTAGGCCCATGATATTTCTCTTCCTTCTTTTTCCCCTCTGTTCTTTCTTGATGTTGTTGAAATTCACCAGGATGAAGATTATGGGGATGCGAGCCACCATCACAGGGAAAGAGGGAGATGAGATTGGAACCAGACTAAGATGCAAGGTGTTTGAGACAGACCAGGGAGGCTCCATGTGCCTGGCTGCTTTTCCTTTCTCCCCCAGTTCTCTCTTTATACACAGTGCTGTATCTTTGGTACCAACAGTACCCAACCTTCCCAGTGCTGAAGACCTTTGACACAGTTCTTCATTTTGTGATGACTTCCAACAATAACATTATTTTCCTTGCTACTTCAAAACTGTAATTTTACTACTACTATGAATCATAATATAAATATCTCTGTTTTTTGATGATTTAAGTGACCCCTGTGAAAGGGTCATTCATTACCCCAAAGGGTCGTAACTCACAGATTGAGAACCACTGTCTATAGTCTTCCACGCCTTTGTAGAACTTTTTAAAAATGACTTCTCCATGTATTTGTAAATTTATATTTTCTTTACCCTAAAAAACACTCACAAGCTAAAAAGCTCCCCAGCTTGGAGAACGCTCTGCATATTATTGTGGGTGATCTATGTATAAGAAAGAAACTCTCATCCAAACATCTCATCCCAACCTTATACAAGGAGGCCACACAGATTACACTTTACCACAAATCCCAGATGATGCTATGGTCTACTCAGACTAGAGAAGTGGGGGAGAGAATTGGCTTGCAGGAACTTGACCCTTCTGTAGCCTGTGGGAATTGCAGAGTTCTTGGAAAACAACAAATATCATGACATTTGGAGAAGATGGGCTATATGAATTCTTGTGTTTTGGGAGTCTCTAAACAAAAGGCCTCTCGTCTGTCAATTAAACGGTTGATTTATGAGGAGTGAAGTTTGAACGTCATTTGGACATACCATGCTCTGGGGATGCAAAAAAAGAAGAAAATGTAATTTTATATTGGAAGATCTTTTAGGCTGTTGGCTGTCCATTGCTGAGAATAAAATCTGGGTGCAGAAAGGATAGCAGGGACTGGAGCTGACACAGCAGGGAGAGTGGATTGGACAGGATGCAGGGCCTGGCCCCAAGTGCAGCATTATATTGCTTGCAGCTGTGGGTTGGTTTAGGGGGTCCCATTTTCCTAGATTCCTGGAGGGTCTTCTTTCTCCCTGATGAGGTGGTGAGGACACACAGAACATGTTGAATTCAGCCTTATGGACTTGGGTGGAAATTTGTGTTCTGTATCTTCAGACATGTGAAACTCAGCAGATCAGATACTCTTCTCTACTGGGACGTACAGGAGAAGAGGCAGGTGGGGCATGGCAGGGCTCTTACAGTGACTACAAAGTGTACATGCTGTTCTCCTCTGCTTTAGCAATTCATGTTCTCCTGTGGAAAATTAGTGAGAAAGACTCAGAGTGATTTAAATGTCTGCTTCCTCCAGGACACCTGTTTGTTCAGCAAAACTAGAGGAGGCTTTGGAGAGGTTTACAAAAGACCCGGCAGGGAAAAGGAAGAGGAATGAAATGGAGGGTCCCCCTGGAGTTGAAGAGAGGATGAAGGAAGATACCACAGGCAATAGGGAGTACAAAAGGGAACAGTGCAAAAAGCTAGCTTTTTTACTCATCTGTCCATCAGTTTCATAGGTCTCTACTGAGCCCCTTTTAGTACAGCTACTTTCCCAAGCCTGGGAGGTATATCAGGTTGAATATAAGCATCTATTTTCTATAGAAATTTTCCTTGTTCTAGATATGTTCTATGTGTGTGGCTCTTTTCTCTGTGGCTTTACATAGACTCTCCCTTTTAAATTATATTTTAATTATAATATATTTCAGATATATTATAAATTCTGCACATCTTTATGTTTTAGATTTTATGTGTGTATCTGCCTATCTGCTAGAGCTTTGAGCTCTGCAAGCTGGGATCATGGATGGTCATTGTCCTCTTTATCTCCCATGCATATGGAAGGTGCATCAACAAAGACTGGTTAAATGAATTTGACAAACCACATTTAATTTGGAGAAATAGACTGGTTAGTCTGTACCTGTTTATAAATACAGTGATGATGATAGTGATGAAAGAGATGATGATGATGTTGACTGTTACTATTGATGATCCATCTTTTCATCTGCTCTAGGAATGGAGTACTGCTTAGAAAGAAGATGATGAAGCCCACCAATTTTAAATTTCATTTTTCAAGTGATCAATACTTTCAGAATCACCCCATAGGGAATCAGTGAGTGAGCCAAAGTTATTAGTCACTGACACAGTTTTGTTGGTTTTAATCAATATGGTCTTTTTAAAACTCATTCTTAAAAAAATATAACAACAAAAACTAATATTTTTGCATCTCTTTCTGAAGCAACGTCTATTATGAATACTTTATACCTTGTTTCGTTTCATTCATTCTTCAAGAGATTTCACACAGCTAGTAATAATATTGTTCTCATTTTAACATAAAGAGACAGAAACACAAAGAGCTTACATAATTCACTCTACCTCTGAGACTGTATTCTAAATATCTCTGCCAAAGTATCTCCCCCCGGACTGTTGACTAGGAAGTTATGCATTCAGAGATGATTATGTTACCTCCTGGGTTGAAGACCTGTTTCTGATAACATTCCTAGAACTGGAATTACCTTACTGTCCTTCAAGACATGTGCTCTTTTCCCCTTAGCAGCATCTTGCACACCAAAGGAAACAGTACTGTCTGATATGTTGTAAATCCCTATGTCCTTCCCATTCGTGCAGCCTCAACTGTAGTTACCTGGCTTCTTGTCTACTTCTCTCACAAATTCCTTAAGAGTCATTTGCATCTCTCAGTGTCTATTACCTGATTCTCAAGGAATAATTTGTTTAATTACATAGTTATTTAAAATAAAATGCAATTTACATATAACTTCTTAAAAGACTTCTGTAAGAATATGTACGATATTTAATTTATTCATTCATTTCAGTGCTTTTAATAAATACTTAATAAGGGAGGACTGACCATGTTATGGATTCAGATACAAGTGTAAAAATTGTACCTAATTCCAGCTCATGAGATGCTTACAGTTTACTATTAGAAGACCTGACATTTCTCAAAATTGTCTAATTACAAGTTGGGATATTGGTATGGAAGAAAATTATAGGTGGTATGGAGAAAATATATAACTAAACAAAAAAATATTGCTTGTTTCCAGAGAAAACACACAGCCCTACCAAGCAGTCAGGTGGGTCATCTTTTCTTTCTGAAAGATGCAACCACTGCTCTAGCAGGTCTACTGGATGCAGATTTGGGCAAGCCTGGCAAAGTAAGTGTATTTCTGCAAAGGGTCTTAGTATCATTCATACAAGAGATCTCAACCATTACTAACTACAGCTTTCTAGATCCTGAAGAAGCTAACAGCAAGTTTCTAGCCAATTGGTTGTATGGGGTGAATGTAAAGCTATGTCATTATATAAGGATTCCCTCACTGTTATTGGGAACAAATAAGAGATTGGCCTCTTTTTCAAAACCTTATGTGGCATCTGGAGGCCTATCCTGATGGTCTCTTTCAGGTGATGTTAAACAGAATCCAGAGTAAAACTCAGGGTATCTCAAATCCCACTTAAGTTTTTCCAGTGATATTCCAAACTTATCTTGGTACCACCTACTTGTGAGGTAAACCAGATAGCTGAAATCAAATTCCTAATCCAGGAGAATGTCCTGATAGAGTTTTTGTTTTATTTAGAGGAGGGATCATAAGATATTATTAAAACAACTTGAACATCTGGTTTGGGAATAAAGTCATTTTATTTTGCAACTGCCAAGCCACAGAGCCAAGCTTACCAAGAAAGTCTTGTCTCTCCCAGTCTTCTGTAAAGATGAATATCCAATGCTAATACTACAGACTCTCCAACACAAATGAAGAAGAAAAAGCGAATAAGGTTCTCATGACTCATGGAAAATTTACCTGGTGATTGTATAATCAGAGCAATGAGGGACAATCAGAATCCTTTCCAAATCTGTTTTCTCAAGCTAATTGTCCCTCTTTAAGCCCTCAGTGGGGGAAAAAACACATTAAAAAATAATATTCAAAGGAATTGTTCATTGAATGCCAGTAAAATTTCTCCTCCCAGCACTGAATGTCCCCTTCCCATGGAGTTTAAGTACTTGTTGTCTGTCTTAGAGAAAATAAGCATCAAGTTACCAAGGACTGTTAAAGAACACCTGGAGTGAGGTGCTTCATTCTTCTTGTATATTCAGGACTAGTGGGGCCATTCTTTCATTGCCTAATTGTTCTGCCCATGCCCATTAGCTATTTAAGTACATTCTATTATTCAACAAATATCATCTAAGCGTCAAGACACAAAACTCCATGTTATGATATAATGACATTTACATTTTAGCAACTTAAACACAATAAAACAGATAGGTATAAAACTATTGCTAATGATGAAGTCACAAAAGCAATGAACAAGGCTTTGAAAAAGTGATCAGCTGAACCTCCCCTTTCTTCCTGGCAAACCCATGGCATACCTTTTTACATTCTGGTTAAGAACAAAGTTGAAGCCTACCTGCTGTCCCTAAACCTGAGCTTCCAAACAAGGACACTGACGTCCCCAAATAGAACATAACTATGTCATGTCTGCTTAGTTACAGTATCAAAGAGTTGGAAAACAGCCCAGAGATCTGTTTTGCTTCAATCTTTGTTTTGCACTGACCCACACTGGGGAGGTAACCTGCTCCAATCTCCCAGCATGTCACCAGTGGCAAAGCTCTGGAGGGAACCCAAGTTTCATGACATCAGTCCAGGACATTTGCCTGCTGTCTTCAGTGGACACTGTAACATTATTGTTTTATCTTTCTCAACCGTATTTCAACTGACTTACTGTGCTTTTGTAGCTTGAAGATTCTAGACAGGGAGAAAAGTAAAGATACAGAGTTCAGGAGTTAAATAATTTTTGGGGGGGTGGGGGGTGTTGGCAATGAGTATCAACAAACAGTAGATTGTAGTTGCTTAAACAGGGAAAAGCCAGCAATTGAACCAGTCTTGAGCATTTCATTAACTGTGTCAGGATTTGTAGAGTGTGGACAACTCATGTTCCTATGATACCTCAAGTGTTCTTTGCAAGGTTGGGGACTTGAAAAAGAAGAGGGGAACAGAGAGGATAGGAAGACAGACTCAGCGATGGGGTCTTTGATATTTGTTAATTCTCTTGCATCAGCTACCTATCTAATGGGAATGCTGAGAAAGAACCTGTGTGTGCCAAACTGATGATGTTATTTTTTGCATCTGATACCGCCTTGCCAAAGGAAGTTCAGCTATAAACAGTTTTTAGGCTGACAATCCAAGTCTCCTCACAGAATTGACTCAGCGGATATTCTGTCCAAGGTACATAGAGCAAGTTTGCTCAGTCTGGGTCATTCTGATAAATTCTTGAAAACAGGGACCCCAGACAGCAAGGAGAGAACATCAAAGACCTCCTAGGGCTGGAACCCAAAGTTGGCTAATGGCCTGTGTCCTCACTTCACTTCGGCTCTGGCTTGCGGTGGGAGGATGCTCATAGACAAACCTCCTCCTTTGCCTTCCATGGAGCCATCTGCTCAGTTGCAGTGCCCTGAAGAATCTTCTGTGCTGCTAGCTTTGAGAAACCTTCTCAGTAGATCATCTAGCCTCAGGGATAAGTGTGTGAAGGGAGATGAATGTTGTCATTAAGAAGCTATCCTGTGTGGCAGGAAGAAGGAATGACAAAGAACAGGGTGTGGGAGGGATTCTTGGAAGATCCCGGGGGAGCAGAAAGTGATTCCCAGACTCAGAGGGGAATAACTAACAAGGAACCAAATCGTCCTCAAACTTACACATTAGAATTACCTACAGAACTAAAATCACACATTATAGGGTATCATCCAACTCGCTTTCGTGTAAGTAGGACACCAGAAAGTTCCAGCATAGAGTTAATGTTGACAGCCAAGAAACTCACTTAGGATATATTAGGGATGGAGGCAACATGACAAGTTACTCAGTTTTCAGTCCTCGGGGAGAAAGTTGGTGAATGATTCTATATTTGGACACCGTGTCTTGTATTTCCATTAAGTGTCATATTTGTGCTTAGTGCAGGTACTGAGCAAGCCTGAGATGCCCACTAATGTACGCTGTAAGTAGGATTCCATGGAAGAATTCTCTATATCACAAAGAGGTAGAGCTTGATGTCTCATCTGGTCAATGTGGCTGGGTTTGGGAATCAGTGAGGGAATTACTGGAGTCTGGTGAGAGTGGATCAAGCAGGCAAGGTCTCCTGTCCACAATTGTTCCTTCACCCTGTCATTCAGAGCATTGCAGGGTCATAGAGAAGCTGCAGTGGTTAGGAGCTCTTCCTGCTCATCCAAAGGACTGTAGTTTGGTTCCCAGCACTCAGGTTATCTAGCTCACAACTGTCTATAGCTCCAGTTCCAAGAAATCCCCTGCTGTATTATGACCTTTGACACCAACACTCATGTGGTATATTCTCATACAGACACGGATACATACAAATAAATCAATCTTTAAATAAAGGCACATTACAGGATGTATTCATCTGTTATTCTTCTTTTTCTAGTTGTATATACTTTTATTTTCTATTCAGGAGCTATGGACCATGTGGGAGTAAGGGTCTAGGACCTTGAATTGTTGGGATCAAGTCCTGACCTCACCATGGTCAGTATAGCAATAAACTCTCATGCTCTGTGTAAAAGCATCACCTGTCAATAAAGAGCTGAATGGCCTATAGCAAGGCAGGAAAATAGGAGGGACATCACAGAAAAAGAGAGAGAGAGAGAGAGAGAGAGAGAGAGAGAGAGAGAGAGAGAGAGAGAGAGGACTTTAGGAGTCAGGCATGGAAAAATTCACCACTGAGACAGGAAGTAAGTCTGATGTATGAAACTGGAGAGGTAACCAGCCACATGACAAACATAGAATAGTATAAATGAGCTAATGGAGTGATAAGCTTGTTAGGGAATACACCTAACTTAAGGCCTAGGCATTAACTAATTAACAAGTAAGACTCTGTGTCATTATTTGGGAACTGGGCGGACATAGAAAAGTCTAAATGGTTACAGGTTAGTTTAGTGATGCTGGACAAATCTCGTTCGCTCTCTCCCATGCTTCCTCACCAGGGACTGGGGATGGCAACACGTTTCCTGTAATCTGCAGGACTTCCTGAGTATCTAATCAAGCCAAGTCTGAAACAACTTACATTTCTCTCTTCCTTCCTCCATCCATTGACTTAATTATATTAGGAATCAATCATGGCATGGTCTCTGGGGACATCACAGAATAAAATAAATGAGGCTTTTTTTCTCCTCCTACCTTGACTTGCTGTTATCTGAGAAAATCTTCATTGGAGATACAGCAATGCTTTTAAGCTTCCTATGACAGACTTAGGATGTCCTTACCAGCTATGCACATTACTTCACATGCTCATTGCTAAGCAGAAAGCAAAGTACAAACATAAAGAGCTAGGGCCACCTTAGAGCGGGAAGTAGCAGGCCGAGAAAGCTGTATACTGAGTTACTGTGTCCCACACTCTGTATTCAATGAAAGGCCACAAATGAGTTACTTAAAACATCAGTGGGCCTATACAAATCCATAACATCAAGACAAGTCAGGGCTAAAATTCAGCAATGCTCGTGGCTGGAATCTTTTTATTCTCATTGTCAGAATTATTGCCATCCAAGTCCCATCTAGCCTCTCACTCTGTTTGCTAGCTTTTCACCCTATCCTGAGACCACCAGACTTGTAATAGGAAAGCAAATGTTCCACTCCAGAGCAACTTCAGCACAATTTGTGACTGCTTGGAGTTATGCAAACTGACTAAATATGTCACACATTCTTTGAATATCACTATATAGTCTTTAGTAAGAATCCCAGATTGGTGTTTATAAGCAAGAAGCTCATCACATTGTCTGTGATGTCTTTATTATTGTTATTTCTGGGCAAAGGTGGATTTCTTCATGATGAAGGGAAAGCAGAGGTGGATGGAAAGGAGTTAGTCAGGAAAGAGGAGGGCTGGAGGAGGAGGAAAAAGATGGGGAGGCAGATTTGCTAAACCCGGGATGAGGTCGTACATGTCTTCTGGGAGACCAAAGCAAGAACTTAGGCTTGTCAAAGAGTCTGGAGTCCTTTGAATAAGACACAACGTGTTATTGTTTCCTGCCCACCTCATTAATTTATTCCATTCTAATCTCTCTGCCTTGCAGACAGAAGTCTGAACCTTTCTCCCTTGCACAGCCCTACAAGCCTACTCCTGAGAGAATGGTTCCCTTGTTCCTCCAGGGTTTCTTCTCACATTTGCACTTTCTTGGCAATGTTGCAGAGGTATCAAAGGCGCTAGGCACACCCTGGAACATTGATATGTTTGGAATTTAATCAAATGCCCCGTAAAATGAAGCTATTTACTTTACTGCTGGAAACACCAACTTTGAAAATATTTAAAAGCTATCAAAATACAAATTATTGGGGCTCTGCCCTTCACAATGAGCTTTTTGGGAATTTATGTATTTTGATATATGCCTTATTCTCCCCAATAAAGGAAGGCAGTCATATGCCTGATTCTGACACTGTAACATGCAAGTGTAAAAGGATGGCTAGATGCCAATCATGTTTTTCAACAATACTTCTTTGCTATGTTTTTTTGGCATCTCTTTCCTTTCGTGAGGGCCCTGGGAAACCCTTTCGCAGCAGTCTCAGGTAGCATGCCCTTCATGCCTGAAACAACCAAGCATAAAGTCCCAACCCTGTGGCTTTAAAGATTAGCTGGTTGTGATCAGTCACTGTTCTAAAAGTCGAGGTGTATAGAAGCTGGAAAATGAAGAGTTCAGGAGAAAGAAGTGTGTATGGCTTTCTTTTTCTTTCATTTCTCACCTTTGATTCCCATTGTGTCCTTTTGAGCCCAGCTTTGAATTATTTCAAAATTCCACTAAGATTCTCAAATGCTCAGACCCTCTGTCCTCATCTACCTTTCAATGTTGCTACTGAGAATATCCACCTCCCATGCTCTATTCCTCTCTGGGTGTCTGTTTGTCTTGCTACCATATTTCCCTTGGTCTCTGAGGAAGGGTCTTTCCCTGTCCACTGAATGTCTCCACACCTGGCAAAATGATGATTAAATACTACTCAGCCACCTCTGTCTGATCATTTCCATCAGTGGCTTTCACTCTTTGTGAAAAGGACTCTCAACCTTTCCAGGATATAAAGCCTGCATAAATATCTGATTACCATCCATACTCCAACATTCTGCCTTCCTTCCCTTTCTTCACTGAAACTGCTATAATACCCCACAATGGCTGGCAGCTCTGCCTCATCCTTCCTGTTACTATACACAAGCAGCTCAACATCTAGCCATTCAGCACCATAAAAAATGGCATCAATTTACCCACAGCCAAACAGTGGATGGAGCTTCAAGATTCTTCAGGAAGAATAGCAGGAAGGAACTGTGTGTCCCAAAAGGAATAGAAATGCCACAGAAAGACCAACAGAGTCAACTAATCTGGACCATTGAGGTTCTCAGAGTCTGAACCACCAACCAAAGAACACCTACAGGCTGGGCCCAGGCCTCCCCACCCATATGTAGCAGATGTGCAGCTTGGTCTTCATGTGGGTCCTGAGCAACTGGAGCCGGGGCTATCCTAAAAGCTGTTGCCTGTATGTAGGATATGTTCTACTACCTGTGCTGCCTTGTCTGGCCTCACTGGGAGAGGAAACACCTATCCTCACAGAGACTTGATGAGCAGGGAGAGAGGAGCCTCAGGGGGTCCCGGCCACCCTGAGGAGAAGGGGAGGAGCAACAGGAGAAGACTATGACTGTGGGAGGGAAGGGGTAGTGAGTGGGATATAAAATGAGTAAGTAAAATAATAATAATAACAACAACAATAATAATTTTAAAATGGTACCAATGTTTAAAATGCTGTTTTTACCACTGACTCTCCAAGGATCAAAGTCAGTTTTCCCTTTTTCCTTTCATTCCCACCCTTCCCCTGCCCAGCACACATGGCCTTGTTGATGCCATTTCTCACTTGACACCTCCTGTCATGGTAGTCTAGTTCTTCTTTGACAGCATAATTTCTCTCTACTTAGGTAGGTAGCTACCATTTGGCTAGGGATGTCTGTTCTGTCCTTCTCACCCTCTCTTCCTTGACTTCTCTCTTTTCTCCTCTTTTTCTCAATAGTTTCCATCACTGCCAAGGCTCCAGTGACTATCCTGGCCTCTATAGAGTGATTCCAAATCTTCTCCAGACCCTTTTCACTCTAGACGCCAGTTCCATAATCCCATTAGCTGGATTTTTCCTCTCACTACCACCATTGGGCTCCCAACACAAAGTTTTCCATAGCAAAATTCACTCTTGACACACTACTGGGTTTTGACCTCTATTTTTGTAAATGGTAAAAATATTACCTTCTTCATTCAAGCACAAATTATTGGACTGTTGACACTACTTCCACACATTTCAACTTTTATGTTTGCTCGGTTGTTTTCTGAGTTGCCTCTTGGTTGGTCCCCCTCCTTTCCACTGTGGTTACTGGCACACTGATTAGTACTTGCTCCTCTTGCTTGGACTGTAGCAACAATCTGTTTGGCTTTATCTGCTTGGTTTTGTTTTCCCTTTCCAATGGTCTTACTCAGACAATCCAGTCTTTAAGTGCATTGCTGATGAAAGTCTTCCATGCTTTTACCTCACAGATAGATTAAGCTTAAATTACTTAAAATGCTATCCAAGACTCTCTGTGATTTTTTAGGGCTGAATTCTCAGTGCTATCCTATAATTAAGCTTTTTTCTAGCTCAATAATATAACTTACAATTCTCTAGTGACTTATCATTTGCCCCTCTTGTTTTAACTCCCTCCCCTAGCTTGACACCACTAGACACTTACTCTAATGTTACAGAAGAATCTCCTTCTTCTTCAAACTCTTCCTGTGTTAGTTTTCCATGACTGTGACAAAATACATGAGGTAGGCAACTCAAAAGAGAAAAGGTTTATTCTGAAACTTCAGCGTACAGTTCTCTCAACCTCTTTGGGCCTGAGATGGCACATTCTAGCATAGCAGAGGACCATGTGGCTTGTTCATCTCATAGCAGACAGGAATCAAACAGAGAGAAAAAGGCAGGACTAGAACACTACTGATGATCTAACTACATTCTCCTACAAAGCAACCAACCATTCTCCCAGTTCAGTGGTTTCCACTTGGCATAGGTTCCATCACTTCCCAGTATCACAAAGCTGAGGACCAACTCTTTTTCATATGGCCCTTTATTAAAATCCAAATTTTTGTGTCAACTAACTGTATTTTGAGATTTCATGTAATTCTGTACTATTGGGTTAATCTTGGGCTTGGTTTTCTCTATTGTTATTCATTCCATTTTGTTTATGGGAAAGAATATATAGTTGACTTTAGAAACTTACACAGCCCATGTATTGAAATTATATATACTGCATTTTTAGAAACTTTGTAATCTGTTCTTGTGTTTTGGAAAGCCTTTAATTTTGTTCTGCTACTTATTTTTATTTTATTTAACACCTGGAGAGTGCTAGTAACTATTTAACCATACATAAACACTCTCACAGTAAACAAACTTATTTTACTCAAAGTTAGCTGCCTTAGTATTTTGAGAGTGATTATAACTTCCTGTTTAAATAAATTAGTGGAAATGGGAAATAAATATCTGATTGTAATTTTTACACACTGATGTTCTTGGGTCACTGTGCTATAGAATCCAAGCTTCTTCTCTTCCTCTTCTTCCTTCTCCTCTCTCTTGTCTTCCTCCTGCTTGTCTTTCTCCTTCTCCTTCTGTTTCTTCTCCTTCTCTAAAAGAGAAAAGGCTTTGTAAGTGTAAGGGATATAGGGTATTAAGCACAAAATTTTCTTCACTGTCTCCTAACATCCAGTCCTTTCCCCCTTTATTCTGCCTGTAAGAGGATTTAAGAAAGAGAAACTATCAAAAGGTAATATACATCAGCAGAGGTCACTAAGAGGCTTTAGTGTTGATTTGCCCATGTTCTTTAAAGGCCCTGTATGTGTAGAAAAGAACATCTCTCAGAGAAACCAACCACTTGGATGTTAATCTATAAGTTTAAAAGAAGAAGATGATGAAAGGAAGAAGTAGAAAGAAGAAGAAGAAAGAAGGAGAAGAAGAAGAGGAGGAGGAGGAGGAGGAGGAGGAAGAGGAGGAGGAGGAGGAGGAGGAGGAGAGAGGAAGAAGAAGAAGAAGAAGAAGAAGAAGAAGAAGAAGAAGAAGAAGAAGAAGAAGAAGAAGAAGAAGAAGAAGAAGAAGAAGAAGAACTCATAAATAGTTAACAAAAAAGGGGATAAAAAAGGTTTGGTTATTTGGTACAGGGTCCGTATATGAACAGTTTATTTGTTCCTCTTACAAAGTTAGATTTGGTTCTGAGTACTTAGTGAATGATCAAACCCAGCTAATTGATTGTAGATATGGGGATTTATACTAGTGGGACACTGTCTGGAAACTTTCCTTGACCCTTCAACTCAGGTGAAATTTGACATTTAGAGAGCAAACCTGAATTTAGAGCATGTGTTGGCTGAGGCTAACCTCATGAAATTTTGTCAAACAACTGGTTATGGGCAAAACTTAATCTTTGTTAAATAGGGGAAATGTAATTGGTAGGTAGAAAAGGATTTTGTATTTTATGGTGTGTGTGTGTGTGTGTGTGTGTGTGTGTGTGTGTGTGTGTGTGTGTCTGTTTCCAGACACATTTGTGTGTACTACTGCCCAGGTTTCAGAATGGAAAAAGGCAGGTCCCATCTCATTTGGGGCAACTGGAACCCTCCTCAATAATAGACTCTTACAACCATTTTGGACCAATTCTTGCCACAGGCCAAGTTCTCCTCTCTCCAAACTTTATTTTGAAGTAAGTTCAAGGAAATTCAAAACAGTGAAGTCAGGAAGAAAAAACAAGATTCTGCTGTTGTCATTCAGTGAGTATAGTTTGAACCTTGTTAGAAAATATTTCTCCTCCTGTTCTATTACACTTTACTTTGGAAGAACCAATTAATTGTTGTTATTTAAATTTTAAAAGGCTAAGAGTCCTTAAGTCATGAAACTGTCGATAGCTGTCACATAGACAAATGTCTGGCTCAAAACCAGAACAAGGGGTGATTGTTCTGAGGTTGCCAATTCCATTTCACAAACATTTTTTTTTAGTATAGACTGGACAAAGTACTTTGTTCAGTTAGTTTTGTCCTCCTTTTCCTTCTTCCTTCTTTCCCCAACCCTCTTCCAGTTGTCTTTGCCAAGGTTAGTGTTTAGGGAAAGTCTATACTCCCCTTAAGTGGATGATTTACACATGTGATTATTTATTTATTTATTTATTTATTTATTTATCTATCTTTACCAAAAGGCCCACAAATCTCATCAGCTTAGAAGCATGGTGTGTTATGTAACAAATCCTTCTGCAATTCTCATTATGTACCTCAGTTATATTTTCTTTTCTTTGCATTTGTCTCATTTCTTTTATTCATTATTTTATTTATTTATATTAGAAATGTTAACCACCTTCCCGTTTTCTCCTCCGAAAACCCCATATCCTATCCTCCCTCCCCTGCCTCTATGAGGGTGCTCACTGACCCGCCTACCCACTCCCACCTTATTGCCCTTGCATTTCCCTACACTGGGGCATTGAGCCTCCACAGGACCAAGGGTCTTCCCTCCCATTGATGCCAGACAAGGCTATCCTCTGCTATATATGCAGCTGGAGCCATGGGTCCCTCCATGTGTACTCTTTGGTTGGTGGTTTAGTCCCTGGGAACTCTTGGGTGGGGGGGGGGTTGGTTGGTTGATATTACTGTTCTTCCAATGGGGTTGCAACCCCCTTTAGCTCCTTCAGTCCTTTCCTTAACTCCTCCATTGGGGTCCTCATGCTCAGTCTGATGGTTGGCTGCAAGCACCCGCATATGTATTGGTCAGGCTCTGGCACTCTCAAGTCTTTAGCGAAGGAGTCATAGGTTGGCTTTCACTAAGGCAGATGGATGCATTTAGTAATTCTCTTTGCTGTAAGGAGGGTGTCATGTTCTGACTAGTTCCTGCAAACTCTTGTATCAAGTCCTACCCATAAGTTCTTTGCAGAGAGTAGCATTTCAGAATGTTGACCAGGAAGATAAAGCCACAACTATTCAATCAGTCTGTTAGAAAATCTGGCATCTGTTTCAGCCACAGTCTCACATTTACAAGTACATCTTGTTGACAGTTCCGGAGACTTTATGGAGTTTGCAGTGACAACCCATTTGCATCTGTATTTTCCCCCACTGTCAACTGAAATCCCAGCCCTTATGGGTCTGCTAAGATGTTCACCACCAAACCATCTGCTTTCCATCTTCCAAAAGCTTGTTGTTGTTGTTGTCTTCCTCCTGATTCCTTTTTGTGCTTATGGGTTAATATATTTAAAATCAATCCCTTTACTGTCTTTTTAGTGGGTTTGGGAGGAGGGGGTAGAATGTAATGTAAACCATATGCTAAATCTGCCATCTTTAACTAGGAGCACAGCCATGAATTCTCAAAGTGACTGCAGGAGAGACATTTAATCCCCTCTTTATTCATGTTCTTCTGTAAAGCGAGAAGGTTCGTGAAGAGGTGGATGGATCCCACACACACAAGTTTATGACTGAATAATTCTCAGCATTATCATCATTAACAGAGACAACTGGAGAGTGACTTTTCAAACCTTCAAAACAAATTCTGATTTCAGGCTGATTTTAGGGAATAGGCAAAGGTATGGGCTGCATTTTTAATTACATGGAACCTTGACTTCTTGTCTCAAGGGGATCTTACAGCAAGGACGGACGCTTGTCTCTGACTTTTGTTTGCCTTTTCCGCTGAGAACAATATCATTGATTTCTCTCTTAAGGCAAATGTGATGAGCAAATGAGCTCAGCCACAGAAAAGGGCTTCACATACGGAACTGTGCTATCTTATTAAATATTAATTGCCACAGTTACACTTCAGATTATGCATCTGAGCATCTGTTTTGGTCTCTACCCTTTTGTTTTCTTTCCAGAAGTTGGCAGTTGAACCTATGGCCTCATACATGCTGAAAAAGGGGCTCTGCCACCAAACTGTATTCCCATTTGGGTAGGAAATTATAGCATTTCTCTTTAGTTGCTTGAATTTAGAATGGTATGAGTAGTTCCTGAACTCTGAAAGTGGCTAGAAAATCTGTTCTATAAAGCCATAGATCCTCAAATGCTTTAAGACAACTTAAAAAGCACTACATTTAATTAAAAATAATGAATATGCCAGATAATCTTATGTGTGTGTGTGGGGGGGGGTGTAGGATAAGTGATTTAAGGAAGTGTATTCACTGGTAGAATTGTGGAGTTGAGAGTTCAACAAGGTCAATCTGCTTCTAAAGGCCACGTGTACAATTTTTTGTAAGTCACGATGCTTTATTAATTCTTTAAAAACCATGAATATGTCTTATAACAGTCAGGCATGGTGTAAGTGAGCTTATAGGAGGATCATAATGACTCTATTCTAGTCTTCAATTCTGGACTGCCTACACTGGGTAGTAAGTTCTGACTCAGTTAAGCCATTCTGCATTCTTAGGTCCTCACTGACTTTTTTCCCATTGTGGCTCTCTTTCAAATGCTTCTTCTTCTTCTTCTTCTTCTTCTTCTTCTTCTTCTTCTTCTTCTTCTTCTTCTTCTTCTTCTTCTTCTTCTTCCCTTCCCCTTCCCCTTCCCCTTCCCCTTCCCCTTCCCCTTCCCCTTCCCCTTCCCCTTCCCCTTCCCCTTCCCCTTCCCCTTCCCCTTCCCCTTCCCCTTCCCCTTCCCCTTCCCCTTGTCCTTCCCCTTCTCCTCCTCATCCTCCTCCTCATTCTTATTTTTCTCCTACTTTTGCCCCTGCCTCTGTCTCTGCCTCTGCCTTTGCTTCTGCTTTCTCTGCTCAGTAACTCTCTGTATATTCTACAGGACTCCATCATTAGGGTCCAACTTCTTTAAAGGCTTTATTTCTTCCAGAAGAATCCATTTCTAACTTATTACATGTTCCATGAACATTTTAATTTGGTACCATGTAAAATTTCCTCTTCTTAACTACTTTGACCAATGATTATGAAAATATTTTGTATCATTTAAATAGGCCCTCATCCTCTTGTCCTATGGTTGGTGATGGTATGTATATGACCTCTTCCCAGTCCACTGCCAGAATCTATGCTCCCATGACTGTGGGTCAGTAAGAGCTTGGTGTCTACCTTCAGAGTGCTTGCACTGATAGCCTGCATGATATTTCCAGTCTGAAACACTGAAAAGAATGAACTCCATAGGGACTCTCATCACTCTGCATCTCTTGAGGTTATCTGAACACAACCACAGCATGGAGGGACTAATGCACATAAATATTGCAAATCCACTTTGCTTTCCTTCTCTTTATGCATCTTTTGAAGGGTTGGTGAGGTTCTAACCTCTAGAAAAATCCCTAAAACTTCACAGATAGGTGAAAGATAATCTTCTGTGGACAAATGCTCAGGAAAATGACTGATTTTTTTTCCTCCTTTTTGATGTGTCATCTCTTTTTTAAAATTTCCACCTAAGGAAAAGGCTTCATGCAAGTTTTACATGGAAGTATTCAAAAGAAAGTAATTGTAAGAATAAAAATATCTAGCAAAATTTGAAGTCACTGGTGGAACTTTTGACAGATAGCAATAGGGTGAACTTTGACCTTGAACTTGAAGCTTAAAGAGAACATGAATCCTGTATGGGGTTACCAGTACCTAGAGAGTTGAGGGAGAGGACATGCTTTTGAAAATCTGTGACCTGGGAAAGGGTGTTTTATTTATTTATCTGGGCACCAGATTTCCTCTCTCTCTCTCTCTCTCTCTCTCTCTCTCTCTCTCTCTCTCTCTCTCTCTCTTTGAGACAGGGTTTCTCTGTGTAGCCCTGGCTGTCCTGGAACTCACTCTGTAGACCAGGCTGGCCTCAAACTCAGAAATCTGCCTGCCTCTGCCTCCGAAGTGCTGGGATTAAAGGCGTGCGCCATCACTGCCCGGCTGATTCCTTATCTCTTAAGTGAGCCTTGTCATAATAATACTAAGCACAAATTTGTGGCAGGAAAAGGAATCATGTTCATTCATAAAATATTCGTTTTAAACAATGTCTGGCTGATGGTGAGCACTGTTATTTCCCCAAGATCATCCTGAGGGAGGTGTCAGAAGACAGAGCTCTCTCTTATTCTCAGGCCTGTTTTCTAAGTGTGTTTAGAGAATGCCCCCAACAGATTATTACAAATGCTCTCAGCCAGTCACTGAGTCCCATTGTGAGTGTTTGCTTCTAGGATCTACATCCTTCCTAGACGTTTCCTATTCCTTTCTCTTCTTGTTTGGGGCTACTAATTCTTTATGTAGAAAAACTTTTTATAAGTTTCTGAGCAACAATATTGGACCTAAACTGAAACCAGGTATCTGAATTGATGGTGTATGTCCTTTGAAAAACATACTCTTTTATGTTATTAACATTATTGAAAAGTTTGGTATTTGGTGTTAAAATTAAAATCTAATAATATATATTTTGCATTTTATATTATGTAGCATATATATTATGTATTATATACAAATATATATTATATAATATATTTATATATAATTATATCTCTAAATAATATACTATATTATATATTATGTAAGACATACTATATAAGACATGATGTAACATATTATATATAAATAGGACATATTTATTGTTTTAGATGAAAAATCCAAACAGGATTACTAAAATATTAAAACAAATGAAACAGAGCTGTTAAACTAGATTGCTGATCCAGATACTGTCTGAAAATGTCATGTTCACAAGGCATATTTATCATGCATTTGAAAAAAATTAAACCACTATAGAAAGACATAGGATATAGTGTCTACAACATGCAGAGGCAGAAAAGGAAGGCCTTTCTCCTTCAAATGTTATATTTAAGGAACAAGGCTAATCAGGCAGGCAAGTGTTATCCTGGGTAGCAGAAATAGGGTCCACGTACTCTTCTAGCAGTGCTTGGCTGAGGGGCTTAGGAGAAGTTTGGGATGGGGTGCCAGAGATTAGGTGTTCTCTGAGAATGTATTATGAGAAAAAGCATGTCATTCAGAGAGGTCACCAGGAAATCGGTTCCCAAGGAGGGCCCTTGTCTTTGAAATGCTCTCTCACTCCTGCTCTAACAAAGCCCCAGTTCAACCAACCTCAAAGCGAGCAGCTGGTTTGGACTGGCCAGCTTTGATGGCTCTGGTGTTTGAACTGCAATAAGGGTTAAGACAGTCTATTTCAGTTTAATTGTTTGTGTATCCGCTCAGGATTCCTCTCAAGGAAAAACTGGCTTCATCCTGTGGGAATTTGACATTTCTCCCGTGTTTTGGGGGTTTAGGCAGAATAGAAATCAATTTCTTTTTCAGGAGCCTGCAAGAATCCATTTGATAAATAAGGGCTCCTGTGGCCCATCTGTTTGTGTGAATCCATTTGATAAGTGAGGGCTCCTGTGGCCCACCAGCTTGTGTGGCATGCCTTCGGTTTCACATTGTCTTGCCTTTAGAATGTCTGTATTCTGGAAGGTTCCTCAACTTCTCAAACTATTAATCAGCTCTGTTTCCAAAGAGTCCCTGCTTGCAGCCTTCCCAAATCGGAGGGATGAGATTCTCACCTTTGTTTGGTTAGAGGGACCAATGCCCTCTGGATGTGGCTTCATTTTGAAGGGCAGAGGGTATATTTTTGATAGAATTTCCTAATTTTAGCTATCTTCAGAGAGGATTAATTTTCTTCCTTAATAGAACACTTCCCTTCTGGGGTTAAGTGACAGGATGTGAGTATTGTATTTGTTATAGGACTATTGGCCATGACCCTTTATGATGGGCAGGGGAAATGCCCCCAACCCCCATCTTCATCCCAACAGGAAAAGTAGGACATATGCATGAAGAGAAAGAAGTTCCCTTCTGTGAACTTCTAGAACAACCAGATGCAAACATGGGAGTTATATGAGAGAAACTGGACTGGCTGGGAAGTACTGTTGTTCAGATAGTTTAGGTCATGTGAATTTGGTGATATATAACTTTCACATGTTAGCTAGCTAAGTATTTATTGAATCTTAGAGGAAAATAATTCATGTTAAAGAAAAAGATAAAGGGGAAAAACGCCTCTTCTTGTGTTTGTAGTAAATTCATCATGAGAATTTTCTCTTCCTTGTGTTTGAATTGCTGACTGAGCACACATGAAGGACTCCCTTAAGCCATGTAATATTTTTTGTGCCAATTTTCCTCAGAGGACAAACAAGGGTTAAAATAATACATGTCTCAGAAGGTAGCTTTAAGGATTAAGTGAAGCAATGTACTTAAGTGTGTGTTTGTGTGCGTGTGTGTGCATGTGTGGTGTGTATGTGGTATGTGTATGTGTGTGTGGTGTTTATGTGTATATGTGTAGGTATGTGTGTGTATATGTGTGTTGTGTGTATTGTATGAGTGGTACATGTACATGTTTGTGCAGATGTATATATACAAATGTGTACTAGGCAAGTGAGGTACATCCAACTGAGCTACATACTCAACTCTAAAACCACAATTTTAAATTTATCATGGACAATATGGTGTTTCAAAATAGAGATAAATGGGCTGGCAGGATGTGCCTAATCCAGTAGAGACTTGATACCCCAGGGAAAGAGCATGCTGAAGGGCTAAGTTGGGGATAGGTGGGTGGTTAAAGGGTCTGGATGGGGGAAACACCCTCTCAGAATCAAAGGACTGAGGGGTAGGGTGAAGAACTCTGGGAGGGGTAACTTGGAAGGGGGCAACATTTGGAATGTAAATAAATAAAGAAAAAATAGAGATATATTGTGGAATGACTCAATTGAATGTATTAGTATGCGTACCACCTAGGAAACTTTTCGGTTGGTTGGGTGGAAATAATTAAATTCTCCCCTTTAACAATGTTCAGAATACAATGGATTGTTAGCTGTAGGTCACATGGTGTACCATAGATGTTCAGAAATTAGTCTTTTTATTTAAGTGAAATTTTGAAGCCGTAGGCATCTCTTCAGTCTATGCTAATCACCTGTATTAGATCCTTTGTATCACTGTGTTAAACATACTTTAGAGGAAGAAGAAAGACAGTATTTATTTTGACTCATACTTTCAGAACTCATACCAGACTCATACCATCAGAACATGGCCAGCAAGGTAGACCTGTTCCATCCTTAGCATTGGGAGCATGAAATAAGTTGTTCCCATGGTGATGAATTATGAAGTAAGGGTGAGCTGTCAACCAATGGCCAGCTATAGCCCTCAAAGGCTCACCATAGAGACCCTCTTCTAAACGTGCCAGAACATCTCCAAAAAGTGCCAACAGCCAGTGAATGCACAAAACAGGAGCCCGTGAGTATCACTGTGGAGTCAAATCCTAACCCGATCATTCCAGTTTTGAGTTCAACTCTTGCCTTCCTTGTGTACATGAATGCATGCAGTATTTCCACTCCCTGTGCTTGGTGTGTTTCACTTAATGTGATACACATCAGGTCCATCCGTGTCACAAGAAATAAGAGCACAGTCTTCCTCCTGCTTGTCCTCCTCATCCTCCTCTCGACTTCTACTCTAACAAAGCCACACTGGAACACTAAAACTTGCTTTTGTGTGTCTCTGAGTCATTTTTACCCTTATTTTCATTTGATATTCCTTCAAGGATTTAATGGCATTCTAAGGAATGTTGATAATAGGAATGAGGGTTTTTTTTTTTTTCAGTAATGAAAACTTTATAAATTAGTAAAAAGAAATGGTGTCCCCATTGAGGATAGATGCCTATACAGGAAGCTATGATGAGCCTTGAAAATGGAACCATTATTTTTTTTTTTTTAAAAAAAAGAAGTCTTCCTTCTAGAAACTGTGGGTCTTGGCTGGACTGCATGGTCGCTAACTCTACGTCTTACTCACATGCACCCTTGGGTGGCAGTGACAAGTCTGGTTGATGAGACTAAGCCATCTGTTATAAATAGCAGGTGGAGTCATGCTCAGGGGTCATTGCTCTTGTTCTGCCTTTGACCTTTGTGTCTAGTTTCCATGAGGAAATGCAGAGGTCTGGAGGAAGTCACAAGACTCCTTGGGCCAAGGTCTTCAAGGGTTGTGTCATTTTCTTCTTTAAAAGTAGTGCTTTTTCCATTGAGAACTTACTTCATGACTCCCACTAGAAGTTTTTAAATGCATTCTGTAAGAATCAGCCTCATTTTACAGATGAGAAACCCGAAGCTGACAGAGTTCAGTGGTAAGAAGCAAGGCTAGTCCTGAGTGCTTGGGAGTCTCTGACTCCGGAATCAGTATTTCTAACAATAATACTCTCTGGGAGCAGCAACGAAAACTCATTGAAGTCCCTCCAATCACATGGGACATAGTTCCAGTCATAGGAAGGTGAATGGAGAGAACTGACTTCCCCTTCAAGCAGTGAGTCGTGAAATCTTAGATGCTAAGCAATAACATCTTCCGTCCTGGGGCCTGGGTTACTTGTTGGTACAGAAGCTTTCGTTCCTGGCTCTAGGACTGAAATCAGTAAGAGGACACCTAGATGCTTCAGCCTTCTGGATACAAATGAGCAGCTGCACTCTGTTAGAAATCTTTCACTCACCAGGTTATGCTACATATGTGCTAGGGAAATGGTCAGAGACAGGGTTCCATTCCAAGAGTTCTGGATCACTATTATACTGAGTCCCTTCCTTCTCCCATCTGCAGAAGGAAAATGTTCTGCTGAAAAAGCAGGCTCTGTTTCACAGCAGGAATCCAGTTGTAGACTGTTAATACCATGCTAACTTCCTACCTTCAGAGAGCCACAGAGGTTCCCAAGAAAAGTCATCATGACATTGGTATTTGGTGTCATTTCTCAGAGAAGTTTTCCTAGGACTGGCTGCAGGACCTAGCAATGAGATCTGCCCACAAGGAAGGGGTGCTGACAGGTGTTAGGTGATGTGAAGTAGTTAAGACAAGAGTCAGTTCCCTTAGACAGTCAAGGCAGAGTTCATGGTGGCTCATGAACTAGTTACAAGAGGTGGCTCCTCTGACCCAATCATCTCTCTGGCCAGGGAGCATGTGTACTGAATATAAAGTCCTCATTGGCTCAGCCCACCAGGTACTCAAAGCTAACCAATCCTAATAAAGATTATTTCGGTGTCCATCCACTTCCCACCATAGGAACCCCTAGGGCAAGACACAGTGATGATGTTTCTCCCTTCAAGCCCTTCCTACCCCCAGGAATCCCTTCTACTCTGTCTTGCTAAAGCAACTAAATCTTACTAAATCACTACTGTTCTACTTATACCGGTTGTTCTTGAACATGAGACAACTAACTCAAAATCCACAGGCTCAGGGTGACCTCGATTGTCTGGCACCCCAGCTCCTATGAAGCTCATTCAGAAAAGTTCTTGGTCTCCAAAAGCCACATTAGTAGGAAAGGGACAAAGTGTAGGGGTGTGTGTGTGTGTGTGTGTGTGTATGCACTGACCACATCAGACTCTACCTTAAAATGGAGCTAGACCCCAGTGTGCGTCTGATAGAAGTCTAAAGAGCCTCTTCTTTGAGTTTCTTCCAAGGTTCTGACTTTAGACTTTTCACTATCTCAAGACCTAATTTACTACATTGGCCATTAGAGGATAATGGCCTTATCTGCCCATTCTAAGTCATGTATTTGCTTATGAAAAAAATTATTGACCAAATGTTTCTCCCAAATGAAGCAATATGTGAGGTATTGCAAGACAGAATCACCATGTGCAAGTTGAACATGTGTCTATGGCAGTCCTCCTCTAAGAAATAACACAAACGAGGTCTCTGTTCTTAGAAAACACTCAAGGTGGAGAGAAGTTGAATGGTATTTGGGAAGAAAAAAAATCATCTGGAAATGTCTGACATTTTGATTCGGTTCTAAGGTGGGTATAGAATGGGAACGTGAGGAACGTGAGAGCAAATGATGGCTTTAGCGAGAACCATGTGGACCAGAAGTGTCTTTGAACGCAGGATGCCAGTAAGTGTAATCAAAGGCAAATCATACTGAGGGAGAGTCCTAGGAAATAAGTGCAGAGACATGTTGGACATTGAGTACCAAGGGTTTGTGCTTGACTATGGGGGTGTTGTATGAGTAAATGATGGGAACAGGTTGTTTTGAGTAACTTAAGCTGATCAGAAAATCAAGAAAGAAAGAAAGAAAGAAAGAAAGAAAGAAAGAAAGAAAGAAAGAAAGAAAGAAAGAAAGAAAGAAAGAAAGAAAGAAAGAAGAAAAGAAAGAAAAATGAGGAGGGACCTGCTGAATAAATGTGTGTCAAGGCTAAACTGTTATTTAGCTTTGATTCAGACTCATAATTCTATATTTTTATATAATGGTGGTGACTTTAAAGAGCCTGTACATAGTGGGCCAGGCTTATATGACTAGGCAATTACATTTGCAAATTAAGATATTTACACATTAAATTGCCTTCAGTGATTTGGCTCAGTCTTTTATGGGTAACTTTGTATCACGTTACAACTTTAAAAACAATAGATCATAAAGGACGTACATTTCAGTGACTAGTGATAGGTACCAAATGGCAAGCTCCACTCCTACCAACCAGAGTCTTCCAAGTGGTGGCGGGGCAGTGGTGAGACTGCAGTTACCACTCCTTAGGCAGTCAGTGCAGGCTCTGGTGAGTCACCTGTGATCACAAGTGGGTGCTGCACGCCCCCTGATTCAATGGTGGTGCTTTCTCATTTCCTTTCCACCTTTACATTCTATCTACTTGGGCAAAATGGATTAGTTATTGGTGTCACTGAGTTTCTCCTGGCCTCCTGTGACAGTTCCTTGAATGTAGGGGATGCTCAACTAATGGGAAAGGATACTAGAACTACCTAATAGAAGTGGATGGAACAGTCTGTGGGTGAGCCTAGAAGAGAAGCAGGGTATGCTAACTCAGCCAATGTCCTTTGAATGCTCCACACCAAATTTCCACACCATCACCTTTCCTGGGGTGAGACTACACATGGGAAGATCTGCAATACCATGCTGTAGATTATAAAGTGGGTAACTCCCAGACTCTGCCATTTGGTGTCAGGAATCCTGCTTATATAGAGGACAGAGTTCTCAAGTTTAACAACAGAGACAAAATTTCACACCAGATTCTCAAATCTAACACTATAGCTCATGTTTACATGTTTCTTTGCTAGTCTTATTAAGTATCTCAGAGCTGAGACAGAACACAGTATGGTTTTTTGCCCAGCCTTTGTGACTTTAGGAACATGGCAGAAGAGTAGTGGAATTTGCGATTTCACAGTGCAATGATATCATGCTTTGTAAGACAAGGAATCTGTCCCTGGTTCTACTCCCAAAGGCAAGGGGACTTATTCTCTCACAAAATGAATCTAGCCCAAAGTCTCCAGAGAAAATGCCAGTTCTTAACAGTATATAGAATCAGCAAGGAGGATCAGATGGCACTTTCAAGGCACAACTGCAGGGGGAGAGCTTAAGGTTGTAGAAGGCAGTTTTTAAAAAAGTCATGCAATAAGAACTTAACTACCTAACAAGTACTACTGAACACTAGTAGACTGGATTAAGGTCTTTCAGATATGTCCGTATTCCCAGAACCTGTGATAATGTTGTATACAGCAAAAAGCATTTGCAGATATGATTAGTGGTATTGAAATGGAGAGGTTATCATGGGTTGTCCAGGTAGTCCAGTGTTACCATTGGGTCTTTACAAGCGGGGTTGAAGAGGGTAAGAGTCACCAAAAGAAGCATGGTGACAGAGGAAAAGGTCAGGGTCTCAGGACAGAGTTGAGGATATTACAAATCTACCTTGAAGATAAAAACAAAGGCATCTAGCCAAGGAATCTGGAGGTTGGACTGTAGAAGCTGGAAATAGCTCAGGACTAGAATTGCCCCTCTAAGCCTCCAAAGGAGACGAAGCCTTGGTAGCACCTCGATAACCCAGTGAACTGCTTTGAGACTTGTTAAAGGGCTGGGTGGTGGTGAGTTGCTTTTGGTTTACACCCATGAGCTTTGTTACACCATGACCCTTCCTTCCTTCCTTCCTTCTTTCCTTCCTTCCATCCTTCTTTCCTTTTATGATTGCATGAGGAGCTAGTAGAAGGTTTCCGAAACAAGTAAATATTTTAGCAAAGGCACAAAGGAGTTGTAACCTGAAAAGCAGCTCTGTAGCCTACTTGGGAGAAGGTTTCTTCCCGTTAGCATCAGCTTTTCTGTAGGAAGATCGAGCACCTGGGTGAGCACATCGGTGCCCATGTTTAAATACCTCACCGCAGAAAGGTTTATGTTGCTGATGTGAGTGTGGACATTCTGAACCCTTCCTTCCTTCCATCCTTCCTTCCTTCCTTCTTTCCTTCCTTCCATCCTTCTTTCCTTTCTTCCATCCTTCCTTCCATCCTTCCTTCCTTCCTTTCTTTCTTCCATCCTTCCTTCTTTTCTTCCTTCCATCCTTCCTTCCTTATTTCCTTTCTTCCTTTTTTTCTTCCTTCCTTCCTTCTATCCTTCCTTCCTTCTTTCCTTCCTTCTATCCTTCCTTCCTTCTTTCCTTCCTTCCATTCTTCCTTCCTTCTTTCCTTCCTTCCTTCCTTCCTTCTTCCCTTCCTTCCATCCTTCTTTCCTTCTTTCCTTCCTTCCTTTTTTCCAAAACCCCTAGCTAGTCAAGCCTCTTGGTATTGCTTGGTGTACTTTTATGATATTTATTTATTTGTTCTAATTTATATGTGTGTACAGGCATGATAACTAAATGAATTTTAGAAATAAAATTGGAAAAACAATTGTGTGTAGAAAAAGATCTTTTTTTGTCAGTGAGAAAATGACTCTCACTTGAGACCTACAAAGCACTCTCCTCAATATTCTTTTGTCATTAGAATATGTAGACTTATTTCACCTCATGCACCTCAATCCCATTCATCTCCCTGTCCCTTTGTACCCCACCCTTTACCCTTGTAACCTCCCCTCAAAAGAAAAAAATCTTCTTGTGGAATCTGTGGTGTGTTACAGTGTGTTCCAAAGTATAGCCTTTTGTCCACACTTGTTTGCTTGCAAATGTTCATTGCAATGAGTCCTTGGTCTGGTTTGAGGCTACACTATGAATACTGGATCCTATGACTCCTCTCAGATATCCTGTTGTTGCCTTGTGTCATGGAGATCCTGCAGCTCTGGATCTGTAGGACCAAACCCTTCATACACTCAAGCAGTTCACTGATGAGGTAGAAGTTGAGGTGGGCCAACTCAAAGCCCTGGATCTGGACCTGGATGGTAGATAAGCTGATCAGCCCTCCTGTTCTCCTGCACCCACACTGCTAGGGTGAGATCTCTAGCACTGCCCTGGCTAGCTCAACCAATGATGACGGCAAGAGACAGAGGAGCTTTCCTGCCATCATGCCCTTTGGATGGCTCACTGGTGCCCATGCCTGCAGGGCCAGCTCTGTTGTACTGACAATGCCAGGTGCTTGGTTCTTTCTCCCAAGTTCTTCAGCAGGTAAGAAGCTGGGCCGACTTTTTGGGGAGGAAGGCAGCTCTCGCACCTGCCATAGATGGCGAGGGGTGTGGCACCCCTCACCACCTCACCCACGTGAACTTGTTTTTTATTGTCCTTTCCTTGAATTCTAAATACAGGTGAAGGTGGATACAAGCACCATGGTGTTTTATTGAGCGAGGAAACAATAAGTAAAAGTGGGATAGATACTGGGAGAAGCTAAAACTATTCCAGCTGGCTCTCTTCAGCTCCCAGTTGGATAGTTATTCCTGTCTCTCATTTACACAATCATTCATGATAGATACAATGTTTTAGCTTATTTTTGTATCAGATTAATTTTTCAGATTGCTTCTGGATGTTTACTATTGCAGATGAATCTTGAGTAGACTACATTTTCTAGAAGAGTTGTAGGACTGTGTCTATTACTTGACTTGTGTTGGATTTGTCAAGTTCCTTTTTTGGTTTTTTAGCTGCCATGGTTTGCATATGACTTCAGTGTCCCCTAGTGGAGGGAGGCTTGGTGCCCAAGGCGCCATCATTGGGAGATGAAGGAACTCTGAAGATGTGGTAAGAGGAGGTCATTCCTGGAGATGTGTTCACCATAAGGATTTAAGTAATTTCCCATGATTTCTTGGCCATTTTTATAAGAAGATGATTATTAAAAGAAACATGCCTTTCTTTCTTGCCTCTCCTTCTCCCTCATCTCTCTTCTCTTCTTCCTGAATAAGGTTGTGACTGCTTACTCTAATGTGTACTCTCACCATTACCACCCCACAATTCACAATTTGTCATGGGGCTCACCAAAACTTACCTGATGCAGGTGCTACAACTTTGAACCTTGAAAACTGTGTAGAAAATACACCACTTTCTTCATCAGTGGTCTTGGTCAAATATTCCACTGAAGTGACTAAGTCTGACCAATATACTAGATACTAGTTTCTTTATCTGAAAAAGAGAAGTAGAAAATATGGAAGAGTTAGGTTAGAAGACTTTCCTGAAGTGGCTCTGATAGGATGGAAACCAAAGGTGGAATGATGAATGTCCCATGCCAAGGCATCTCTTCCCCCGAGGGACCAGCCACACGATGGTATAGCATAGAATAGAGTTTATTCAGGGCATGGGGAGGGGAGCCAGGAGGGTAGTAGGGGCAGAGAGAGAGAAAGAGAGAGAGAGAGAGAGAGAGAGAGAGAGAGAGAGAGAGAGAGAAGTAGAGGCTGGCTATGACCACGTGGAGAGAGAGGGGGAAGGGAAGGGAGGAGAGATCAAGGGAGCAAGAGAGAGAGGAGGGACCAGACAGCCCCTTTTATAGTGAGCAGGTCTACCTGGCCTTTGCCAGGTACCTGTGGGGGTGGAGTTTAGACAGAATACTAACAAGCTCTGACTCAGCTGTATGTTAGCTGTTAGTTTTATGATCCTGAGAAAATGATCCCTCTTTTATTTTTTTACTTTTTTTTATTAATCATTTTATTTGTTTACATTTCAAATGATAACCTCCTTCCAGGGTCCCCTCCACATTCCATCCCATTCCATCTCCCCTCTTCCCTTCCCCTTGCCACTATGAGGATGCTCCTCTGCCCACTCACCCACTCCCACATCACTGCTCTAGCATCCCCCTATGCTGGGACATCAAACCTCCAAAGGACCAAGAGTTTCCCCTCCCTTTGATGTCAGACAAGGCCATCCTCTGTTATATATTCAGCTGGAGCCATGGATCCCTCCATGTATTCTCTTTGGTCGGTGGGTTAGTCTCTAGGAGCTCTGGGTGGTCCAGTTAGTTGATATTGTTGTTCTTCCTATAGGGTTGCATTCCCCTTCATCTCCTTCAATCCTTCCCCTAGCTCTTCCATTGGGGTCCCAGGGCTCAGTCTGATGGTTGGCTGTGAGTATCTGCATCTGTATTGGTCACCTACTGTTTTCTTATCTTTAAAATAATAATGCATAGAACCCTTTATGAAGCTACTAAGTTTAAAAGAATTAAAGAAAAAAAAATGTAAGCTAGAAAAGAAAAGTTTATTTCCAGAGGGAAACTTTCAAGAAGACTTAGGGAATATTTCTATGAGGAATTTAAAAGGTGCTTAATAAAAATAATATAATTGATATATAGTATATATAATATTATATAAAACTTTAAACACAGGAAAAACTTGTATTTAAACATCCCATTCTTAAAACTGTTCTTAAGAAAACAGCATGTCTCTTAAGATGTCTCAATAGCAGCAATTATAATCAGAATGCCTAACTAATAATTAAGTTACCACTTTTAAATTATTATAAGATTATTAAAGTAATGTTGAATCACCTGCGGCTAGATAGGCCATAGGCCCTATGGGAGAACATGTAACATGCTAGATGGACAGAATATCAAACCAATTCCCAATGACTCACTGTTAAACACAGAAGTTAGAACATTCCTCATCAGAGAAGCATCTATTTGTGACACAGAGACCTAAAGGTGGCCAGGGAACAGAGAATAAGAGCTTGTGGAATTCTCAGCCCTAAATGGGACATCTACATCACAGTTACATCCCCTCCTCCCAAGGTTTAGGGATCAAAGTGGATAAGGGGACCAAAAGAATGTAGAGCCATCAGTGGGAGAACTATTGTTTCAGACACAAAACAGCTTCACATATGAATGAGCTGTGGCTGTTGATACACAAGCCCCATGCAAACTCAAGTCAGTCAAAATCCCAACAGGTGGGGTGAGTCAGTAAGATGTCCCAACCCTAGGGGAGCAGCAGGTGGCAACTGACAGCTGCTGAGAATCTGAGCATTCACTTTCTTTTGTTTTCCCCCATTAATTTATTTATGTATTCACTGCACATCTGACCACACCTCTGAGAAGGGGGATGTCCCTCTCTGGGAACCAACCCACCCTGGCACCTCAAGTCACTGCAGAAATAGGTACATCCTCTCCCACTGAGGCCAGACAAGGCAGCCTAGTTTGGGGAATAGGATCCACAGGCAAGCAACAGAGTCAGGTTCACCTGTTCCACTTTTTAGGGGGCCCACATGAAGACCAAGATGCCCATTTGCTACATAGTTATGAGGGGACAAGGTCCAGCTTTTATATGTTCTTTTGTTGGTTGTTCAGTCTCTGGGGCCCCTAGGGGTCCTGGTTAGATGACACTGTTGGTCTTCTTTTGGAGTCCCTATCCCTTTTGGGTTCCTCAATCCTTCCCCCAACTCTTCCATAAGATTCCCTGAGCTCCATCTAATGTTTTACTGTGGATCACAGTATCTATTTTGGTCAGCTGCTGGGTAGAGACTCTCAGAGGACAGTTATGCTAGGCTCTGTCTATGAATCCAGGCTGACAGATGCAAACATAGCCTGAGGCTCCAAGATAATTGAAGGAGGAAGGCAGGCCAGCAATGTGTCCATATGTATCCTCTGATGACAGCTAGGTACATTCCCCCCAAATTGTCAGGGGTTGCTATTGTATTCATTTATGTCTGTCTCACATACGGCACCTGTGTATCCAGGCCAGAAGTGACAACTATAGCTGTCAACAATGTCTTCACATGTTGCATCATTGTGACAAGGCTTTGACCATCCAAGAGGCTTCAAGGTCTCATAGTGTGCTCCTGTGAATCCACTACCAGTGCAGTCAGTGGAAATTGTTTCCTCTACATACACATAGACCTCCATGGAGACATGGCTGACTGTCACAGTCATCAAAGTTGAGTTGACATTGGTCTCCAAGGAATCCAAGTGCACAGAAGTAAGCCCCAGGAGCATCATGACACATAACACCATGTAGACAGGGATGTCTGGGATTGTTTTCTGTAAGTGTGAAGCCACCAGAAAACCTACCATGTTCCAGTGAAAAGCCACACATCTGGGAATATATGAATACCATAAATTGGACTTGATAGCTTTAAATTTTCCAAAAAGGGACATGATGTTGGGTAAGTGTGGATGGTGAATCTGGGAGGAATTGAGGGAGGCTGGATCCCATCAAAGCACATTGTGAAAAACTCTCAAAGGACTAATAAAAATTAATGATGCTGAATCCATACACTCTAGTAGAGTGCCTCCAAGCTTAACTTTAAAATAGCAAGAGAAACTTATAAAAAAATGCCTTAAAGTATGTGCTGATATGTGATAGGACTTAGTTTTAATGTAAAAACTAATAATTACAATGATATACCTGGGAATAGGGGTGATGTTCAGTCTGAACTGGCACACGATTTAGGTATGGAATCTGATGTAATTTTCCACAGATTTTCCAGTCAGTCAGGAGGGTAAGTCAGAGTGAGAAAATTAGTCATTGTTCTATAGGCATGACTCCAGAAGGGACACGTGGACAAGGAAGGATGGAATTTCACAATTACCCCCCTCCACCTCTGTCTGCACTCTGGATCTGTGACATCATACTCTCACTAAATCTGAAAGCTAGACAACTATGCTTTCACTAGATCAGTGGTTCTCAACCCTCCTAAAGCTATGACCCTTTAATACAGCTCCTCATATTGTGGTCATCCCCCAACTATAAAATTCTTTTTGTTGCTACTTCATAACTGAAACCCTGGGAAAGGGTCATTCAACCTCCAAAGGGGTTGAGATGCACAGGTTGAGAACGGCTATGCTAGGTAGTATGTTTTGAACTGAGATGGTTGATTTCTTATTATTTATATATTTGTTTGTTTGTTTGTTTGTTTGTTTGTTTCATCTGGGCCCTGGTCTGTCTTTCAAGGTCCTTTTAAAATGCATTCCTTTAAGAAAACAAGCAGGAAGTTCAAGGATTGAGTAATGCTTGGTTAGTCTTTAATAGGTTCACACTTTTGGAGGGAGAAAGTTCTTACAAGCCAAGTATCATGGGGAGGGCAGAAGCAGCAAATAAGAAGCTGTTCTGACAGCAGTAAAAGCCACACAGGTTGTAGTTTGGGGAAAACTGTAAGACAGAGGTAGGAACTATGCCTCTGTAGGCATTAAAAGAGACATTACAGCAAGTAGAGCCTTGCAGATCTTAATTGGCTTTGATAGTCTAGAATTGAGTGGCAGTCTAAATCAGAAATGGTTGATTGTGTCTGACCCCAGAACATGGGAAGTTATATTTGTAGACAGAAAATGGGATGTGACATATAGGGTAAAAATGTGAGGTCCAGACTGGTCTCTTGTTGGTTATAATTCTCATCTCTTTTACTTGAACAGAGTTTGAACAGTTGGCTGTCTGAGAATAACTGACCCTCAGGTACTTATTACAAGCGTAGGTTACATTTCCACTGACACATCTTGTCAGGCTGCATTTCATCATGTGCAAGATATTTCTAGGCCAAACCCAAACTGTGTCTTAGAGATAGTATGAGGTCGAGCATTTCAATCTAGAAGAGGCCAGGAAATAGTCCCCAGTGAAGGCCAGCTAGAGGCTGACTATCAGCTGTGTAAATGAACTATACCCCAGTTGTGCCTTAAAGTAAATAGGATGGATATGAAAGTCGGAGAACAGAGGTTACAGCAGACGTAATTAAAATTTCCTTTGTCTAGAAATAGCTGTTAGCACATCCTTCCAGAGAGCCTACTTATTTTCAAGTAAAGAAATAAAACGTCCTGCTCCACAACTGAGAACATTTTCTTAAGTAAAAGTGTAAATAAAGACTGAACAGGGATAATGACAATTCAATTAAACACCCAGAAGAGGACATATGCAGCTATTTAAAACTCAGATAGTGATGGCCTAAGGAAGACAGGGTTATTTTGTCTCATACTAAAGATATATCTGGAGAGCAATTCAGAGCTACAAAAGGCCCACAGTATCATTCAGTGGGACAGGTTCTTTCCATCTTTCTCCTCTGTTAGCCTTAATGTAATTCAGTCACATTGGCTACCAGAACTCCTGACACCATGCCCATGTGCAGCACAAAGCAAACGGGTTGCATGTACCACGATTCTTTTCCACTTAAGGACCTTTGAGAGGCTTCTGGTTCAAATTAAGACAGATGAAAGCTGTCACCTTTTCAGAATACCACTTTCTGTTGTCTGTCTACAAATATAATTTGCTATGTCTTGTGTTAAGAAGAGGAGTAGAAAGGGTGTAAGATTCAGAAGACCAGGGCATATTGGAAAGCCATATCTTCTAGATATGGCGGGAAAGCTACATCCATGAAATCTTAACAGTAAGTTGCTTAAAGAGACCTGAACAATGACACCAATTGGCATACCAATGAAAATGGGGGAAATCTCACCAGGCCCTGCATTTAGATGAAAAACTACAGAAAAGTAATGAATACTAAGAGAGGGAGAATCTGTCTTCCCCGTGGATGAGGCCCCTAATTAGTTATCCACTGCCAGCTGGTCAACCATAAAAATATATACATACAAGCAACATGGGATGGGGCTGGAAGTGGTAGAGACACAGGAGGACTTGGCTATAAAAGAGGAGAGGGATCATTGTCAATCCAGTCCTAGCACAGACTGCAGAAATGCTCAAAATATTTTTGAGTCTACATATTTTCCATATACAAATGTTTAGAAAACATTCACTTCTGTGTACTGATAAAGAATACTCTCTTATGATTTTATAAAATGTGTCTAAAAATTGTTAAAATTAAAACTTCAGCCAGGAGGTAAATGTGGCCCTGGGGAAAAAAAAAATCAACGTTTCTAAGAAAGCATTTAGTTAGCTAAACCATTATTTTGAACAACTTTGAAGTAAATTTCAAATAAATGCAATGTCGAGTGAATTGCCTCAGTGTGTTATGAAAGATTTTTACGATAAAACATCAATTACCAAATTTAAATCAAAACAATGCAAAAGCCATAAAAAAGTACTGGTGTGTTTAATGGCTTCTCAATGGCTGCTAGCAAGCAATGCTGGGAGAGCACGATATTCCGTTAGTGAGGGTGTACGTTCGTTCTCTCACCACTGTGGCCCAACACAGATGTCATCGCTCAACATTCTTCCTCATTGTCTATCATTCTTCCCACCTCCTCTTTCTCAATGTTTGCCGAGTCTTGGTGGTAGCAGTGGGGTTGATGTAGACATCCCATTTAGGGTTCAGTGCTCAGTCTCTTATCTTCAGGAATATGACAAATTCATCTCTCCACTGACTGCTGTGTGCATACAAAGAGGCTTTAGATGGCTCTCTGACAGCAACACCAGTAAGCAAAGTAACAATATCAGATTTTACCCTAGAGCCTATGGTTTCCCAGCCATGGGCCTTAAATCAGAAGTATAGTACCAGACATGAATCTTCCCCCCCTCCTCCATGGAATGCATCTCAACTAGGGATTACATAGGAATTCAGAATATCATTAAGGTCATACTTTAAAGGCCCAAAAGTCTATAAAATTGGAAAAGATAAAAGAAAGTAGATGGATTCCTAGATACATATAACTTAATAAGACCAAAGCAATGTGAAACAATTTAAATAGATCCACGACCAGTAAAAAGGATAGATGGAATGACAAAAAGCCAACCAACTAAAAAGTCAGATGGCTTTAAGGAAGAATTCTACCAGAACTTCAAACAAGAATCAATACCACTGCACTCATTAAACATAGAAGGAAGAACACCTCTCCAATTCAAACGTGTTTATGAAATCTGTATAATCTTGACACCAAAACCAGATAAAGACAAAAGAGCAGAAAGGGAAACTGCAGACTGTTCTTCCTGATGAGCATAGATGTAAAACTTCTCAATAAAATAGTGGCAAGCCTGATTCAAGCTCATATTTTAAAAAGTCCTTCATGGCACAGCCAAGTTGGTTTTATTCTACACATGCAAGGATAGTTCAACACACATAAATCAATAAATGATATCCAACACACGAATAACAAAGTTAGAAATCACATGATCATCTTGTTAGATGCAGAAAAAGCCTTTGACAAAATTCAATATCCCTTCTTGATAAAAGTCATGGAGAGGCTAGAGATGGAGAGAACTTATCTGACTATAATAAAGGCTAAATATGACAAACCTATAGCTAATATGCTAAATAAAGAACAACTCAGAGTTCCCACCAACATCAGACATAAGAAAAGAGTTTAACTCTTTCCAGTTATATTCAGTATGAAGTCTGAAATCTTAGCTAGAGCAAAAAAGACAATGGAAGAAAAAAAGACATACTAATAAGAAAGGAAACATCAAGGCATCCATACTGTCACATGGTATGATTCATTCCATGAGGAACATTAAATATGCCTCCAAGAAAACACTTACTGATAGACATCTTCACTAAGTGGCAAGTTGCAAAACTAATGCACAAAGATCATTTGTTTTCTCATTTACCAATAATAAACAAACTAAAAATAAATCAAGAAAATAACCACATCACAATAGACAGACACAAGGGTACACGCATGTGCATGCACACACAAACACACACACACACACACACACACACACACACACACTACCTGAAAATAAACATAATTAGGGAAACAAAAGATCTGAACAATGAAAAACTGAAGAAGATACTAAAATATTGGAAAGACCTCCCATGCTAATGGATTGAAAGAAATGATGTGAAAATGATCATCGTACCTAAAGCAATCTTCAGACTCAATGCATAATCAATAAAAATTCCAACACGATTTTTGTAGAACAAAACCAAATATTAAATGGAAGCACAAAGCAAGTTTAATCAAATGGAAGCAAGTATAATAAAAGCAATCCTGAACAAAATAGATTTTACAGGAGGATCACTACACCTGATTATAAATTATACTGCAGAGACATAGCAACATCATGCAACTGACACAAAACAGACATACAGATCAATGGAATAGGATTAAGAACCCATGCACAGGTTCATACGACGTTTTACTTAATTTTTCACAAAGATACCAAAAACATAGCCTAGAACAAGAGACAGCATTTTCAACTAATAATGTTTGGACACCTTTATTTCAACATGTAGAAAAATGAAACTTTATCTCTTATTGAGCATTAAAATTAACTCCAAGTAGATAAAGGCCTAACATAAGACCTGATATCCTGCAAACACTAGAGAAAGAAGAGTAAGCACGCTTCAGTTTGTAGAAACTATCTGAATGGATTACAGTAGCACAGGAAGTAAGAGGGTCAGTCAACAAATGGGACCTTAGGAAATTAGAAAGCTGTTCTTTCTGTACAGGAGAGAAAAATAAAACCAATCAATAGCCCACAGAATGGGAGAAAATCTTTGCCAACTACTCATCTGGCAGACAATTAGATTTCTTTAACATACAAAGAACCCAAAAAGGATATGCAAATGGATAGGAAACACTTTAAAATGTGGCCAACAGCCTTAGTGTTCACAGAAATGTAAATTGAAAGAACTTGATGATTCCATCTCTCCCTAGTCGAAAAAGCTATCATCAGGACCACAAATGATGTGAATGTGACACACAGGAGACCCTTATACACTAGTACAGATATTTTGGAAGTCCATCTGGAAAATTTTCAAAAACAAAGCAGAGAACTGCCCCATGGCCTAGCCACAGCACTTCTGTGTGTATACCCAAAGGACCTAATACCCTGCTACAGAGACACTTGACCTCCATTTTCATTGCTGTTCTATTCACAATAGCTAGAAAGTGGATTCAACCTAGATCCATTATTAACAGATGAATGGATAAGGAAATATGGTAAATAGACACAAGGGAATGTTACCCAGCTCTGAAGAGTAATGATGTAATAAAATTTACTCATGAAAACAGTGAGTAAAAGATACCTCAAGCCTAGAAACAAATGTCATGTTCTCTCTTTTTTTAAATGTTTAACTCGGAGCACAAGTAGACTGCCTTTCCACCATAACTGCAATGGCCATGATCAAGTTCATGTCTTGACTTTGTAAGGTTGCTCACTAGAGCAACCATGCTGGAACCTTGTTCCTTCCCCAAAACATTTATTCCCTTAACTAACTGACTTTGAACTGATGAGCATGATTGTCCTTTTCAGTAGAAGACACACACCAACTGACTTTATTGTGCTGGCTTCTGGTCAGGTAGGAAAAGAGAAGGTAGCTGTATATAGATTGTCTGGTGTTGGATGCTCATGGATAAGGACCTTAATGATCTTGAGATCCATCTTAGTCTCAGATGAACGTGCTAGTGAGAGCTATGAAGAAGACATCATCAGAAAGTTCATTTAGTCACGTGAGCATCAGGCTCCAAGCAGTTTTTTTACTTGGAAAACTGGTACTCAAGTTTTGATTGCTCACGTTCCTGTGCGTCATTCAGGCGACTTGGAATTTGGGTGAGTAAAACAACCACACAATGACACACTTTCTTAAGATGATTAATTTAAATATAAACTCTACATCTTGTGCTAGGCTGGAACTCTTGTGAAATATGAAATCTTCTGCTTCATGGTCTTTTCCCTGGTGCCTATCAGAGTGCTATCAATAAATATTTGAAAATGAAGAAATAGCTTTGTCTTGTGATCAGTACTCTTAGTGTAGTTCCTTGGCATTTGTGCCAACAACTGGTTTGAATTGGAGCTCCCATTTAATGGGTAGCCAAGGGACAAGAGGCACACTCGGGTTCATTCTTCTTGGAACTTTAACTCAGCACTTCCTGTTCCCAAATGAGTTCAAATACCTACTTAAGCCAACCTGTACTTTCCCCTATTGCTTGCCTGTCTCATCTCTTCAGAGTTTGTAGAGGAGAGGCTAGGAGTCAGAAGTTAGTTGTATGGGAATCTATTCATTTTCTGTTTGTTTATACCACCTCAAACCCTATGACAAAAATTTTGTTTTATTGTTATACTGAGAAAGTATGTATTAAAAATAGAGAGTAATAGTAATAGAATTTAGAGTTGGCCTTCTTTTCCAAATAGCATCTAGAACACTATAATTATTCTTCCAAATGAATTATTTATTCTTGAAAATGAATAAATAACATTGTCTTGTGATCAGTACTCTTAGTGTAGTCCCTTGGCATTTGTGCCAACAACTGGCCCAGTACCCTCCCCTGTGCCTCCCCCACAGAGGGCTCAATTAATTGACAATGGAACATTTACTTCCTGTCCCTCACACAGATGAGTAATGTTGAATGCAGGATGTCTGTGAATAGTCAGTGTGGGGCCCCAGGAGTGGGGCCTTGTCCATGCATGAATCTTTGTGTAAGTGTGGTTCAGTAGGTCACTGCCTTCCTAGGTGACTCACACCAAGCACATGCTGTGGTTTTGAACATGAACTTCTGAACCCTTTTCCATGGAAAAGAGAATCCAGTTCTAGAAGGTGAATAACAGCCCATTGGTCATGACTGTTGTCTGCTTTGTTTCTCTTGTAGCATCAGTTGGAAGAAGTACATCACTAAGGGCAGCCTTTGAGGTCTCAGATGCTTAAGATAGACCCAATGTGGCATTCTCTTCCTGCTGCCTGCTGATCCAGATTTAGAACTCTCAGCTCTTTCTCCAGCACCATGTCTTCCTCTGTGACATCATGCTTCCTACCATGATAATAATGGGCTAAACCTTAAGCAGGCCCCAATTAAATGTTTTTCTTTATAAGAGTTGCTATGGTCATAGTGTCTCTTCACAGCAATAGAAACCCTAACTAAGATACTCCCACAAGCTGGTTTTCTCAGAGTTTTATTGCAGCAACAGGAAAAGTAACTAAGACAAGATTGAACTATAACAACATGGGCACAAAACAGTCAGAGCTTCCACATGCCTGGCATGTGGATATTAGATATTATGTTAGAAATAACTATTGAAGAATCTATTGAAGCAAAATAAATGCTAACTCAATGCAAAGAACAGGTTACAAGATAGTATGGAAAAGTAGGGAGAGAGGGGGAGTTTAAAGCAAGTTACGATATAGCTTTGATTATGCTTGTGAAACTTCCACTCTCCCTAAAGCTCTGTGTATCTCCTTTTGTAGATTAAAGCTCTTCATTATGTCTGCTTAAGTATATGCAATTTTAACTGAAGTCTAAGGAGTTTTCTTTCTATACTCCCCAACAGGATGTTGTCAGCTACAATTAAGCCTTTAAGGTATAGATGAGTGGCTAAATATTAGCAAGTATTTATTCTGAAAATGAAATGTGAAGTAGTGTAAGGATCAGCAAGACCATGTGGCATTGAGATACTGCAGGGGTATATAAAGGGATGGGAGGAGGAAGGAGAAATAAAGAGGGAAGGAGACAGAGGAAGTGAGGAGAGTTCAAGAGCATCTCTGCCTCTGTGAATGGTCTGAAAGCAAATGCTCAGTGTCACACTGTGCTCTGGATTCTCTTCCTATTTGAATAATGGTAAGACTGTTTCCTCCCTGAAAAGTACTCTACTTGTATTGCTAGTTGGTGCTGAGCAGGACAGACATGAAGTTCCTTAGGATAAAAGTGAGTTTTTAATGTGCTTATTATAAACATCATACTTGCTCATTTTTTCTGTTTTCTATCTCCTTCTCTATTTCTCATAATTCCTTACATTCTTATGTGCTGAAAATATGGACCATACCTACCATTTTTCATTGTTTCTTACAGGCCATTTGGTGAAGCAGATGTCCTGAGGACAGGAGGGTACTTAGAAGGTATATCCACCATGGATCTGGAGTGTGGAGGATTGAGGAATCTTAACTTCATTCTGAAACCCACTGAAAAATAGAGCAGCAGGATCTCCCCTCTTGCCACTGCTGTATCTCAGCTTCAGGTCATGGATTATCTACCACTCCCTGTCCCAGGTGGGGAGCTCAGCTGTTTTGGACAAGAGAATGAGAAATCACTCCGATACCCTAGAGCCTTACTTTCATAGCTCTGCTGCAGGACATTAGAGCCAATTTAATTTGAAAATAATATAGCAAGATGAAAGGAAATCCCAGTTGAGCTACTCGTTTTAAAAAGAGTTTGAAGAAGTAGATAAAGTGAGCCTGAGACCTAAACCTCAAAGAAGACCCTCTGTTGGATGGAGGCAGAGGAGACCAGATGTTTTTCTCATCTGTGTCATCTCTCCTCTGGCATGGAGCAAGGGGAGGGAGAAGAACACAGCAGACGGAAGGCAAGCCAATCTGTTGATGCTGCCCTCTCATTTAGCTCATGGAAATTTCATAGCCATCTATGGCCTAACTTTCCCCCTGGATTTGAGGGGAAGCCACCTATAACCCACTTGAACTAGTTTCATGGAAGGAATTTTGTTACTGTGCAAAATTTCACCCAAGATTAATTGGACTTGACATCCTGAATGTCTTTTGCATGATGTACTAAGGTAGTGTTTTTGAAAAATGTCAGTATCCGATACTTAGTGTGTGGTTTTTAGATGTCCAAAGTATTCCCACTTCTCAAATTGCCTTTAAGGAGTTGGAATGCAATACATTGCTGGATTTTCTTTATTTCAGATGAATCCCCACCTTACTATAGCAGTACTAAATATTCTCCAAATCAATTCATCACGATTAAAAAAAAAATACTGAATGATATCCAGAGTGCCTGACTTGGATTCAACACCAACCTTTCTGTAATTTACGGGAAATTGGAATCACGGGCCAGCTTTACATTGAATGGAAAGTGTGCGCTACCATCTTGTGGATGAAATGTAAATAACATTGAAGGACTTTGCTCACTTGTATCTTCTATGCTAAGGACACTAACATATCTGGGTTTCTATACATTTCTATACATTCATAAGGACCTGGCTGTGCAACTTGGAACTTTGTCAACAAGTCGGGTGAGCTTACTGAGGGAATTTTAGAACACAAATAACAGAAACCAGTTTCCTCAAGTAGCCTTTGTCTCTGTCTCCATTCTTCGGTTTTTATGAATTTTTTAAAATTACAAATCAAAATTATGGATGCTGGCCTTCCTATGTCAATGGAATAGGTTAAGTGGCAGTGACTGGCTCAGGGTTCTATGATGTTCTGTGCCAGGAGAAATTAGTTAAACACCTCCCCCCACACACACACATCACAGAGAGACAGAGACAGAGAGACAGAGACAGAAGGAGAGATGGAAAGAGATGGAGACACTACTTGCTAAGTACTAAAGGAATGATCTTTGAGACTGTGGAAGCATGAATGTTGTTATCACTGTCATATACAAAATATAGAAGACACAGAATCATAACCTCTCAGGACAGGAAAGAACATTCACATTTGTCCAATCTAGTCACTCCTCCAGTGTTTGAATCACTTTTATAATATCCAGTGACTTTTCAAATATACTTTTCTAAGGTATAAGCAAGTACCAATAATGGTAGCCACGTCAAAGATAGAGAAATAGGAGATTTCTAGTGCAAATTTCCTTGCACATTTTTGATTGAGGTATATTTTTATTGTGACCAAAATATGTAAATAACCTTGCATAATTTTCTTAACTATAGAAATGAGTAATATATAATTTCTTTATTACCTACCAAAGTGATAGTTCAAGGTTAGGAAGTTTTGTTTGTAGTTTTTGATGATGGGGTTCAAACCTAGTTAAGAGATCTACCACAGTGTTTTCTCCAGCTCTGTTTCAAAAATTATAGGGCCATTCCTTCTTAGTATACACATATACAGATATGTTCGTGCGCGCGCACACACACCACACACACACACACACACACACACACACACACCTATTGCAACATTGTATACATACCAGAAAGCTATTTCCAAAGAATTGCTTCCTTATTTTTAAGGAAGAGCTGAAGAAACAGAGAAACAAAGAAAGTTCTGTAACAAAGACAGCACAAGTAAAGCTAAAACAAGCATTTGTCCCTGGTGCAGATGCAGGAAGAATGGGAGAAAGTAAGAACTGTGATCCATACCAGGTGATCCTGGCTTCCCTTGGTTCTCTGCTTTTCAGTTTCTTAAACTTCTTCCCCATGAATCTTTTGATCATTTTATCATGTTTTATGGCTAAAAATATGGATGTGGTCTTGAAGAAAGGCCATGACATTACGTCTTAAGTTATGAAGAAGTTTTCAAAAGGAGATGGATATAAGTTCTGCCTTGTTTAGCTTTAAAATCAACAGTGTCAGAGCACCTAAGTATAACTTAGCAAACCAAAATCACCCAGATCCAATGGGGGAGAAAAACCCTTGTCTACTCCTTGTTTTCTGGATTGAAATTTCCAATTTATATACATTTGCATGTGAATCATGAGTTTTTTGGATACAAGTATTACTGCTTTAGTCATAGTACATATTATTTACTATGTAGAAATCACTATGAAGTCTCTACTACATCCTCATAGTTTTAAGATAACACAAAATTATTCTGATCTCCCCAAATACTTATCTCTGAACTCAGCAGCTTTACATTCAGAATATTTATATACAACACGTTTCTTTTCTGTAGGATCAAATGTGGGACTTTGCAAATATATGCTACGCGAGTTCTCTAACCTTTGGTCTAGTCCTTCATGACAGCTTTTAAAGTACATTTTTGTTGTGTATTTTAAAGATTTATTTATTTTATATTTTGAGTACACTGTAGCTGTCTTCAGACACACCAGAAGAGGGCATTGGATTCATTACAGATGGTTTGGAGCCACTGTGTGGTTGCTGGGAATTGAACTCAGAACTTCTAGAAGTTCAGTCAGTGCTCTTAACTGCTGGACCATCTCTTCAGTCCATGTTCTGTATTTTAAAAGTGGGAGAATAAAGGAACTATAGAAATCTTGAAAATTATTCAACATAAAAGAATGCTATTATTTACAGATGTCTATAACATGCCAGGTGATCTGCCAAGATTTTCTCTATGTTGTCTCCAATTTTTACAGGAGCCTAATCATCACTATTTTGGGTTTGAATATTGTATATGACTCGTTCATATCACACAATTAGCTTATATTACTTGTCCTATCTTTATAGCTTGTGTAGTCTGCTTTTAAAGACCAAAGTATAGCCTAGGTCAGTTTTGATAAGATAATAATAAGTTGCATAAAGCAAAATACTCAGCTAGCAACAGTCCAAATAAGCATCTTGATGCAGCCATATATCTTGAGAGTTTAGTCTCTCAATTTCTTCCAAGATTAAAACTTGGGAGAAAAGCCAGTATTGGTGATAGAGACACAAAAATAGATGCCTGACTACAGATATAAGAAGAACTGAGGTTGCCAAGAGATGATACCAGAAGAACAGAATATAAACCCTGAGCTCAGACAATGCTCACAGTGAGAAAAATAAAGAAATGAGCCTCTGGTCCATCCTGGAGCTGGGGTAAAACACCTATCACCTATGGATGAGAATCCTGAAGTACAGGCAGATGAGTAACTAGTACAGCATCAGAAACAAAGAAGCACCATTCCTGGGACCTTAAAACTGGGTCTCTGCCTGTCACCCATTTCTCTTTGTCTCACAATTTATAGTACAATCCTTCCTTGCTATCAGGTAAAAAGCAACCAAACTCTAACCTAATCTGGACTTTTTGCCTCTGCCGCTCTTCAAACTCTTGTGTTCCCTAATGAAATGATTCTATATGAAGCTCGTTAGACATGGAGAGCAGGAGACCAGCCAGTGGAATTCAGTATTCACTTTCTCAAGTAATAAACTATGCTCAACAGAATGGATGCAATAAGCCAATCACTACAACCAATGACTTACCCCCTGAAGAATTGCTTGGGCCCCATTGTTTCAGCCCATTAACAACCCAAAGCCTCATAAACTCAGGTCTGCTGAAGCCAAAAGCAAATGTGTATAATTGGGAAAAGGTTGCAGACAATCCTGGATAAGAAGTTACATTTACCAGATTCCTTTATCCTCCGAGCTCTACAGCTGACATTGCATTTCATGGGGAAGTCATGCAGAGAATGAGAATGCGAAGAGGGAGTCCTTACTTAGTAGGCACCAAAAAGAGGGCTCTGATATTAGTTAGATCAGTTATTTACTCAGATTACACTGTCATGAAGGATGTGTCATGTGGAGAGGAGGCTGTGGCTGTCTGCTTCCTTGTTGTCCATCAGGGCTCTTATGCCTGACTGTTATCAATGGAAGAGTTGGCAGGAAGTGTCTGCCTACCTTGTCCCCTTGGATGGCATGTGGCTGTCATTTTCTCTGACACTTATTTGTTCTCCCTCCCTAGAAGATTGTTATTTACCAAAATAGTGCTTAAATGGAGCTCCTCTGTTTACAAAGTGCACTTCCTTTAACACATAGAGGCACATACAAACTTACACACACACACACACACACACTGGCATCTACATATATTGAAAACAGCTGGATAATTCTGCTCTGTCAGTGCCAAGCTTCAATCAGTCATTGAGCCAGCAATGGACCGTCCCTTTGTGCCAGGATGAGTCTTCTGAATCTTAGTTGATGTCCCTGCCACTGATGCATGAAATTTAGTCATTAAGTCCTCATCCATAAAGACATTGGAGAGCAGGCCTCATATTTTGAGTCCAAGTCTTTCAGGCCCAGAGGTGGGAGAGCAGAGTTACCAAACAGTTCATTCTCCTAGATGAGAGATTCCTCTTCATATCCCTCACATAAGTCACTATCTATTTTCTGTACCTCCCACATAATTTTTTTTTTCAATATAAACCTACTCTGCAAGCCTCCCAAGTGTTGTACTATAAGATCTGGAAAATATGTTTCCCAAAATATTATTGAACATATATATTTATTTCACATTTCTCATAATGTGTTATGAAATCCAAGGTCAGTTCATTAGCCAAACTATTTGGCCATTTGATAGCGAGATCATGCGACAGTGCCTATTTATGGAAAGTCATCCAATTATTAGAACCAAGAATCATTGCTGGGTACTAAGAAGCTGTTTCTCTTTGAGATCTTACTTCTGCTAAGAATAGGAGCTTTGCAGAGGCAGGAACCTTGTCTGTCGTGTTCATTCTTGTGTTTGTACATCACACACATTCCCAGGTCAGTGCCTGCTGGAGAAATGAGGAAAGAAGACCAGAAATGATTATATGTAGAGATTTCTTTCTCTGAGACATCAGAGGTGTAAAGTGAGCATCTCTGAGAAATGGGACACAATTTTTGACTTTCCTGGCTTACCATTGTGTGGACTTTAGAAAGGTATTTAATCCTCTGACTCTGAGAAACTTGAAGTGTTAACATCGGTCATAGCCTTTTCCAGAGAATAAAGGTAAGGCATGTCTACTTAGAAATATGATGTACACTTGTTCAATTTTTCTTCATTCTTCATAAAAAAGCTTTGCAAAGAAATACTTCACATATGAAATACAGGCCATTTTAATAACATCTATATCATATAAAATTGAGTACATGGAATGAGATAATGTTCAATGAATGTCTGGCATAAACTAAGGACTTAGAAAGGTTACTTACTCTATTTTGTAATATGTTTACTATTTCCAGTCATAGAATCATAATTCTTACAGAACCTGCGATTCAGGGAAGAATCCTTTGTAATAATCATCTTTCATTTCCTTCAATTTTTTGTGTGCTTACTTTGTCTCCTTCTAGACTTTAAGTTCCTCAGGGCTAAGAATTATGTTTCCTGGACAAAGTCATCCAAAGTCTGCAGTCATCACAAAATTTAGCCTATATTCTGTGTGAGAACACTGAAATGTCCATTGATGTGTGGGTAGGTCTGTACTTAAGTACTTCACCAATTTTTCAGGGTGTTTCTGTTTGGCAGGGGTTGTTAACTCAAAACTACAGATGAATTCAGATGCTATGGAGATTTAGAAACTTCTGTGTCACCTGGTACTGACAGAATAGACAATTTCCAAAGCTCACAACCTTTCTTCACTGGCTAACTTCTAGATTCTCTAGACCAATTGGAACAGCTACCCTATCACACATAACATAACAGTTCTCCTCAAGTTCTAATGTGGACATGGATGACCTGCTGGTCTTAAGGAATGGTAGACTGGCTCAGGAAGTCTGCTTCTGGCCTGAGGGTCTGCATTTTTAACTAATATTTAGGTAGAAATGATGGAATTGCTCCAAGGTTTATGAACTGAGGACCAAGCATGTCAGTAGTTAACTTATAAGGTTCCTAGGATTGTGCCTTCTGAATTTCTTGTGGTAGGGTGGTTGACAAGGGAGTCTTAGTAACTCAGGTCCCCTTTATTAAATTCTCTTAAAACGTATGCATAGGTATGTGTTTAGCCTCTCCTATAACATGTGCCTCTTTGTGTCTGTCTGTCTGTCTGTCTGCCTGACTGTCTGTCTGTCTGTCTCTGTCTCTGGTCTCTCTCTCTCTCTCTCTCTCTCTCTCTCTCTCTCTCTCACACACACACACACACACACACACACACACACACACACAATAAACTAGCATAGCCACAGGTATTTCCACACTGGCACTGTTATTCACCTCTGCCATATGACTAGGAATGGCACCCAGGGATTCACTCTTTCCCAACCATATGGTGTAAAATCAGTGTTTGGCCAATGATTGTGACATTGCTTCTTCCAAACCCATGTATCCTGCAGAAGATAACTCTTGAGCCATATCAATCTTCTCATTGGAGAGATACTCAAGTACTACTCAACTCTGTCAAGTAACATTCTTGACTAGAAAAAATAGCCAAGACTCACTGTCTCTGAAAACCTGACCTAACAACTGAGCTTTAGGGCTAAAGCATGCTCAGTCCTATGACAGTCATAATAAGCTGGTGATAAAGTATTTCCACCCTCCATCTCCCCACCACCTCCCCGAGAACGTATACATGCCTATTTGTTCTGCCTTTTGTGACCAACCTTGTAAAATTCTTGTGCTATGGTTCCCAAGGCATGAGGTTTGGTTTCTCTTGATTACCATGGTCTCACTTGCTCTTGGCTTCATCTTCAAGCCAAGGGCCTTGGGTGGTCTTTAAGCAACCCGAGAAGGTCGTTACCAACGAAGCATCTCCCCAGAGTGACCTTTTCTGAAGCCTCAAGCTAAAACCTGCCACCCCCACACAGACACAGCCTTGTCTTCTTACAACTGAGAAGAGATGGAAGCCTGCGAGCTGGGCCGAGAAGCTAGAGAGGCTCTAAAGTGAGGCAGATGAAAATGCTAACCCCCAAACACCACCAAGTGAATACCTCCTAGGTGGGTGCCTTATGTAAACAAATAAACCAACTGATACCCAAAAAAGGCCTAGTGTGCCTGTAAACACACTATAGTAAACGGAAATCAGTGTCATTATTTATGTCATTTATGTTACCACTTTTAAGTAATCGATCCTTATGCTTCCAGTTTCAAAGCAGAGCCTAAAAATGCCAGACTAAGAGCATAAGATAGCCCACAGGTCAGTTTGATTTTAAACTCAGAACTTTCCATTCAGATCCACACTTAGGGGCTCTCTTTAAAGACTGAAACATCAGGCTGCCCTTCCTTTTTACATTAACATTTGCTGGTGCCCTGTTTCCAGGGCCTTGTATACTATTGCTTGTCTGACTCATTCAGGAATTTGTGTTTCCTATATTACTAGGAAAGTATCTCTCTTCATCAACACACGTGATAAAGGGGAACAGTATGAAGCCTCAGCTCCAAAGGTGGAGTATGCTGGTGTAGTCATATCCCTGTGACTTCACCATGGCTGTCACCTGATCTAAAGATGGCCCCAAAGTTTGCCAGGGACTTCAGGCCTGGTAAGGGAAAGTGAGCCAGGGTAACACATTCTTTGCTCAGAGAATTGGAATTGTAAAACTGAGCCACTGTTTCCAACTAGTGAGGGAGAAAACTGCAGAGACTGTGAAACCTACTTTAACAGCATGGTAAGTCAAATGCCCATGCAAGCTCAGCTATGGAGAAAGTCTACAGTGCATGGGACATGGAACACACGCCCAAAGAGAAGTGGTAATCAAACACTGGGCTTGCTCTGTACAAGGCTGGGTTTCACTCTCAGTCTTAGCTCCTGTAAAACCCATTGGACTTAGATCCCAATCCTTGGATATTTGTGAGTTAAGGAGAACCAAGTGTTGTTTCTCTCCTTCTTAAAGAAATAATGTTCTAAATTTTAAGGGAACTTCACACATTAAAGAAAATGTCATGTGGGAATAAAGAATTTATGGAGTGCCTTTGATATGCTCTCTATATAGTAGAGACCAAGAGGAAACCAAAGAGGTCTAAAATATTTATTATACCTAAGGAACTACACAGACTTATGCGATGTATTTTATCAGTTGTTCTATTCCTCCACTGTGCCCTTGATATAAGCAAAAAAGCTTGACAAAAGCTTGAGACCCTTCTAATGGTGAAGACATTCTGTCTAGAAATCCAGGTATCACTGTAGCATAACAGGCACATGAAATTGACTACATATACCAATCCTTAGAATCCTTGGGAGAAAGGGAGGAAATGGAAAGTCTTTTTACTGGCCAGGGGCAGCTTAATAAACCAGGTTCTTAGCCATCGAGAAGGAACAATAAGAGAGAGACGTTTACATGAAGTCATGGACAAATGGACACTGCTGATCTGAATGAAGGGAGGAAGCAGGAAAACAGGAGAGAAGGGAACTGGATGACCAATGGGATAGTGACAATAGTCTCCTCCACCCAGTTCTAGGCACACTCCTGGGCAACATCTTATTGCCTCCATCTAGAGTGGGAGGGGCCTCCTTCCAATAGTGGGAAGGATAAAGGTGGATATTGACGTCATCAACATGAATCTGGAATCATTTCCAAGAAGCTTGTTTGCAGTGGGGCTTCGATATTTCCCCCACCCCTTTCCATTTTTTAACCTAAGATTTAACAGATGGTGGGAGGACAACAAGAACCTCTCAGGTTAAAAGAGGAACCTATGGATTCAGGACCCCCTTTCCAAAAGCAGCGTGCCTGAGTCTGGGGAGATGAGGCTCAAGTCTAAAAGCTCCACGGGGATTGATCGGTCGCAGCAGAGCAGCGGTGGAAAAACACTGTTGATAAGGCTGTCTGGAGCCAGCCTGTGGAAGGCCTTGGATTTCAGGACAGAGGGTTTGGACTGGGTCCTGGAGGCAGAGGGAGCCAGAGAAGACTGGGGGAAAGGGAGGACTTGATGAAAGAGTTCCTCAGTCACTCAAGAAAAATCACTAGCACAGCTCATTCTTCTCCTTAGAAAACAATCGCAGAACTTAGCTTCAAATGTACCCCCAAATTCAGCAAAGAAACATATACCAGCCCCTGCAAGGCTCCCACGGGGAGTTCACGAGTGCAGGCTCAAAGCATAATCTGTGTTTTACTTGGCATTTCAGCATGTCTATGGGTGATGCATGTCCTCAAATGAGGACAGGCTGATATGATTAAACATTTTATATCAGTTATTCTGACTCTCCCATGGTGCTCCCCCCAACCCCCCTTCAGCCTTCCACTCCAGGACTTCTAGATATCCGGAGTGAAGTGCTTAGAAGAGAGCTGGGTCTCTACCTTAGTAGCACCTGTGTGCTGCATAGTCTCAGAACAAGGGCCTTGCAGCAATCCAGCTACTGCTTTCTTAAGGTCTCTGGGTATCAAGTGGTTCCTAGGAGTCGGGCACGTGGTGTCTGGCACTTGGCATGTAGTGTATGGCGACTGTTCAACCGGAGTAACAGTGTTTATGGTGCATATGACTTTAGCTGGCATTTAGCTTGTTTTGCTTCCCACTCCCATCCTTCTTGCTTAAGGCCTTCCCTCTGTTCTCTCATGTCTCTCCCCTGTTTTCTTTTAGACTGTGGGTTCTAGTCTTCTCCTTCTCTTTCCCCTCCTCTCTTCTTACTTTCTATCTCCTTGTAACTTTCCTTTCTCTCTACAGGAACTGGGAAAGACAAGGGTGTGTGGGCGGCCATGGCTTCCCTCCAAGGAAAGTGTGAGGCTTTGGGCAAAAGAGATCTCTCATTTCTTCCAAACATAGGTCTAATCTGAACAGTCTCCAGGCTCTAGACTCCAATCCAACTTCAGTGGTTTCAGTCGGCCTCCATGAGAAAGGACCCCAGGGATGCTCTGTTGTTAGTCTTGTCTTGGAGAAACCCAACTGTCTCTGAATGTACTTGTTTCACAGAATGGGGCACCCACGTTCCCTTTCCTAAGTCACTACAGCCCCAGAGAGGCTCCTCTGAGAGAGATGCCTGGCTGCAGAGAAGCAAGACTTCATTAAGGATTTGATTTATCCCCAAATGATCTATTGTTATGCATCAAACATGTTTTCCCTCCGAAGCAGTTGGCAGGCAGCACACAGATAAATTACTACAAGATGTAACCATGCAAGCTGGTCAAAAGGAAAACGGTTCTCTGTGTGTGGAGCTCAGGAGAGCACATCTATAAACATGTGTTGGGAAATCGCTTCGGTATAAGTAGGCTGAAAGAAATGGGAGGCTGCCCTAAACTACCATCTTGCTGTGATATGGGACAGTTCTTTTGAGGTCATGGCCCAATGTTTCAGTGAAAAGAATGGAAAAAATCACACATGTCTACAGTGTCTTCAGGGCAAGGAAATAGCAGCCATTTCCATAGACAAAAAAGCCAGGCTCTTGTTTGCTAGAGAGAAGGGGTTACAAAGATTTTACTTGCAAATCAGGCAGTTAATTGCTGCTCTGCTATATTTCAGATGAGTAGGATCACATTACAGCATAGTGCCATCCTGTTTGCTATGAAGGAAAAGCTACTGGATGTAGCATCATAGAAAGCACAGAATAAATCACTACCCGGCCATATGCCATATGCTAGCTCTGAGATCTGGAGTATCTCTGAGATTCTGCTCTCATTTATAAGGTCAGAAGTTGAGCATGCATGACTTGCTTTGATAAGGTTATAAGATTTGTGTGTTGTCTTGGAGAATTATATCCTTTGCTATGGGAAGATAACCCAATTAATAAAGGGCTTTTCATGAGTGCACAAGGATCTGAATTCAATCCCTGGAACCTTCATACCAAAAGCCAGGCATGGTAGTAATGCACTTGTTATCCCAATACTGGAGACATGGAGACATGTGGAAATCTGAAACTCAATGACCAACAAGCCTAGCCTATTTAACAAAGTCAATGCCAGTGACAGACTCTGCTCCCCCAAAAAGATAGAGCTTAAGGAATGACACCCAAATTGTCTTCGGACATCCACATTCATGTCCACTCATATAGACTTACTCACATATAAGTAAGATACATAGGTACAAACACGTATACACAGGAATTATATCTGTAATGTGCTGTATCATTTCACTATAAGCAATAACCAGACATGATGTGTTAAAATTAAATTAAAATAAATGAAGTCTCTAGTGGTTTAAGTAGTCAGTAGCTGCATGGGGATTATGGCTACTGTGTTTGGTAGCACAGAGAGAGATTATTTTCATTCTGCTCATAGCTCGACTGGACAATGGTATCCTAGAACCTGACAGGTGCAATGTCGATATTATACACACAATTGCTTGTGGTTTTCAAGCATATTTGCACATAGCAGTGAGTTTAAAAATCATTTATGTAGCAAAGCAGAAATGCTCCTTGATAGTCTGTTTCACAAAACCCTTTATTTGAGCATCTATCCTGGCTTTGTCTACAAAGCATAGTGATGGCTGGAAAATCAGAGAGGAGAAAGTGGATGACTTCTCGTTCTTCAGTAAGAGGTCACCGTGTGTGAGCAAATATGAGAGACCTTGACTCTAGCCACAAATGCTCCTCAGCAAGTGTGACAGAGTAAAAAATGAAAGGAAGTAAAAAAGGAAAGGGGAAAGAAAGAAAAAACCCTGCAAGAAGAGCCACCAAATACTTCTTTCTTTAAGCATGATGAGTGGAATCTAAATGGAATTGTGCTAACATGCTCATAAACCTTCTAATGTTTCATTTAACTGCCTCGGAACAATCCCAGGAGAGATGAAATCTACTCCAAGAAATGTAGCTAAAGTTTGAGAGGCATTCACAAGATCATGGCAGAATTATTCCAAACTTTAACTTTTTCCTTTCCTTTCCTTTCCTTTCCTTTCCTTTCCTTTCCTTTCCTTTCCTTTCCTTTCCTTTTCCTTTCCTTTCCTTTCCTTTTCCTTCCCTTTCCTTTCCTTCCCTTTCTTTCCTTCCTTTTTTTCCTTCCTTTCTTTCTTCTTTTTTCTTCTTTCTTTCTTTCTTTCTTTCTTTCTTTCTTTCTTTCTTTCTTCTCCTGGGGTATGTGCAACACACTTGATGCTACAGCTGATGATAATAAGAATGTGACCTGTTGAGACGAGCCTCTTGGTGTTCAGAATGTATTTTCTTGAGAACGATGGGGAGCAAGTACCAGGTAAGTTGGCCTTCTATGGGAAAAGAAAAGAACAAGAGCAGTCACTCCATTTGCTATGTTTGCTGAATGTTACTAAGTATCCTGGTTATCATAGTATACTGGTCATATCATTTAATCCCCACCATAGCCATAAAACATAATGCTCATGAACGTCCCCATTTTATACACCAAAGACTGAGGCACTGAATGATTAAGAACTCATTCAAGATCACAACCTGGTAAATAATGGAGCCAAAACTTGACCCTGGGTGGTGAAGCAAGAATTCACATTTTCAATCACTGCCTCTGAGGCCTGTTGGGGAAAATAAACTCTCTGTGGCTTCCTTGTGTACGTTTCCAAAAATAATGAAATTTTAAATGATATTTAGGGTTTTCCTTCTACAGTGTTTTTGGTCATTGTAGGAAATAGTCCTAAGTATTACAGAAAGTAACATTAAAAATAAAGACGGGGCCTTGCAAGATGGCTCTGTGGGTAAAGGTACTTGCCACCTAGGCTGACCTCAATTCTATCCTCAGAATCCACATTGAGGGAGGAAAGAACCAACTCATTGTGCTCTGAACTCCAGACATGTGACATGGTACTTGCATGCCCACACATACACTCATATATTCATGCACATACATGCACAAACAATTAATTAATTGATTAATTGATTGATTGATTGATTGATCAAAAATAATGATAGAAGAACTTCTTTCTGGATCAGGCATCTATATATTGTGTGTAAATAATTTATGAATTAATGAAAATAGTAAGCCCACATTGATAGTCATAGGATTTTGTTTTTTTTTTTTTTTTACTTTGAATTAGACTGCTATTGCTTGGAGCTAGAATGTTCTCCCTTGTGTACTTGTTCTCCAGCCCTGTCTCTTAAGAAATGGAGTCTAGTGGGAGGTCTTAGGTCATTGGAGAGAGGGTGTGACCTTGAAAGGGTCAATAGAAGCCAGGGGCCTTTTTCTTCTTTTCTTCCATGTCTCTCCTGTGTCTATCGGCTCCTGCTATGATTGACTGTCTTCAGGACCCAGAACAATGATTAGATAAGTTACCATGGGCTGAAACCCTTAAAACTATGAGCACAAATAAACCTTTCTTTTCTATAAACTGCTTGACTCAGGCACTTTGTTATAAGAAACAGAAAGCTGATTAATCTACTATGGAATTCTTTGTTGTTGTTGTTGTTTTGTCTTTTTTTTTTTTTTTTTTTTTTTTTTACAATGCTTAAGTACACAAAATGCCAAATGGAACTGCAATTCATAAACTAAATCCTGTCACTAGGCTGCTTGTTTTTGTAAATGAATTTTTTATGGAAATACAACTGTGTCAAATCATTTATACACAGCCTATATGTATTTTGTTCTGCAGTGATAAAGCTGATAGAAAACTAAAAATATTTATTATCTGTCCCTTTAAAGAAATGTGTGTGGACTGTTGACTTAAATAACAGTGGGAAAGTCAGGTTGTATTCTGACTGTGTATTTTAACTTACAATCATTACTTTCAGCCAATGGAAAAGAAGGTTCTGTGATACAGTATTTATAAAATTAACCATCACTTGGTTTTATATGTCCCAAAACCAAGGGGAGATTATGGGTCAAATGCAAATATTGGTACTAGAGTATTGTTGTGATTCCAAAATTGAAAACAAAAGTAAGTCTTACATGAAGTACTACACATGAAGTCGTGTGTAATCCTCCAACTTGTCTGTGACAGCTTAATCACAAGTAATTGACATTGGTTATTGTTTGGTTTGCAAGGGTTTGACTGTCCCTACATTTGGATTTCTTGAGAAACTGAAAGACTATGGCTAGATATTGAAGCAAAATAAAGAGCTATGTACAAGGACTTCAGGAACTCACACCTAGAGCAACAGCGTGGCTGGAAATCTGGGTAGGGGGCTTTGTCAAAAACCTGACAAACCATCGTTAACTCACAGAAGTCACAGGATCACTGTGTAACTAAGCTGCAAGGACAGGGGGATGGAGAGATGGCTCAGTAGCTAAAAGCATTTGCTAGTCTTTGAGAGGACCAAAGTTTGGTTCCCAGCACCTGTGTTTATAAGCTTACAAGTACTACCTGTATCTCCAGCTCCAGGGGAATCCCATGCTTTCTTCTGGACTCCTAGGACCCCTGCACTTGTATGCATACATCCCCACACAGACACACCATGTACACATAATTAAGATATTTTTTTAATCATAATTTTTTTTAAAAATTCAAATATATTTCAGGCTTGGCTACTGTAGTGGTTGGAATAAATAAGGCCCATGGGCTTAAAGGGAGTGACAGTACTGGGTGGTGAGGCCTTTGTTGGAGGAAATTCGTCACTGGGAGTGGGCTTTGGGGTATCAAATGCTCAAGTCAGGCCCAGTGTTCTTCCCTTCCTGGTGCTTATGGATCCTGGTATAGAACTCTCAGCTACCTCTCCAGCAGCACGTCTGCCCATGTGCTACCATGATTCCCACCATGATGACAATAAACTAAACCTCCGAATGACTAAGCCAGCCCCAATTATAAGAGTTGGCATGGTCATGGTGTCACTTCACAGCAATAGAAACCTTAACTAAGACAGCTAGGAAGACCCATTAAGCTAACTTCTCATACATTATGTGCCGGAGACATGCTCTTCTCAGTTCCAGCACACTTTGATTCCAACTAATTTTCACAGGAACTCAAGGTAACAGGCTGTTTTCCTTATTTCATAAAGAAAGAAAGCAAAGTACAAGTGGTTTATTACCCTGTCCTAGGAGGCACAGTAGAAACCAAGAGGAATGGATTTCAGAGATAAGGATTCAGAACACAAGCACAAAATTTCACAGTAGTTACATTATATTGTGCCCAATATGGCTACATCTTACAATCTTTTCTTCCTCAGTGGTTTGTAAGATATGCTATAGAAAGTTGTTCCCTGAAGATAGTTATTGGTTCTTTGGAGTACCAATGGTCGAACATATGTTGTTACAGATGTGCATCTGACAATCAACCTACGAAAACTGGTCCTTGTTAAAAATATTTTTTATTTAAAACTTTTATACACCATATTTTGATCATATTCTTTTCTCTCCACCAACTACTACCAGATTCTGTCTACCACATTACCCACCCAACTTCAAGTTCTTCCTCTTTCTCTAAAAAGACACAAAACAAAACACACAATATCACAAAAACAAAAGCACACAAAACCATGAAGTCTGCTTTGTGTTGGCCAATTGCTCCTAGCATGGGCCTTGCCCTGGACTGTGGTGAGGATGCCCAGTATCACTCTGGTGCTATTTCCCTTTCTCAGCAGTCACCAATTGCAAATAGCATCTTAGGGATGGTATTTTGTATCCACTTCTCTCTCTCAGCTCTAGGATTTTGTCTGTCTGAATTTGTGTAGGTCTTGTGTATCCTAATGCAGTCTCTATTGAGTCCATATGTGCATCAGTCCTGTTGTGTCTAGATGATTCTATTTCCTTGGAGTTATCCATCACCTCTGGCTCTTAGGATTTTCTGCCTCCTCTTTGATATAGATCCCTGAGCCTTGAGGGAAGGGATTTGATAAAGACCTCTGAGTGCTTCAGAGACTCTTACTCTCTGAATGTTGTCCAGTTGTGGGTCTCTGTGTTAATTACCATCAAGCACAACAAGTTTCTCTGATGAAGGTTAAATGATACACTGATCTATGGCTACAGCATTATGTCATTAGGAGACATTTTATTACTGTATTTGTTTGGCCAAATAATAGTAGTAGGTCTTTGCCTAGGATAGATGACTTAGTCTCAGGTTCTTGGCCACTTTAACAATGTCAGAGATAGGTTTCTTCTTATGGCATGAGCCTTAAATTCAAGTTTTAAAAATTGGTTGGTTACTCCAAAAACATTTGTACCACAATTGTTCCAGTATGCCTTGCAGACAGGCCACAGTTATAGATTGCAGGCTGTGTAGCTGAGTGATGATGATTTTTCTCCTCCAGTAGTGTGAAAAGTACCTTCTAGCTCCAGGAATGCTTATCTGTATGAGTGGTGCTCAATTTCTCCATGTTCAATGACAAAAGTAAACTCTGGCTTTTCAAATGGGGCCTTACCATCAGGTTACATTAAGCAACCAAAAGCCTCAAAATAGTCTGTGGTATTTGAGGTGGGGGTTCTATGGGCCCCTTTTGGCCAACAACTCAACAAGATGTAGCCTATTTCTGTTAGTGGAGGTTTTACTTGATGACCTATGATATCTAGTTGAAGCAAAGGATAGCACCTTTCAAACAAAGCAGCAGCCTAAAGAATAGGAACTATCTTTACCATTTGTGGTTGTTTGAATAGGAATGGCTTACATAGACTTATATATTTGAATACTGGATCATTTTGAAATGGCTTCACTTGACAAGGATTGAGACAAGTCAAAGTGGGGTGTGGTCTTGCTAGAGGAAATGTGTCAGTCATGGTGAACTTTGGAGTTTCAAAGGCGTAAGCCAGGCCTAATATTGTTCTCCTTGCTGTCTGTGAATACAGATATAGAACTCTCAGCTCCTTCTCCATCACTATTTCTGTCCACATGCCACTATGTTTCCTGCCATGATGACAATGGATTAAACCTCTGAAACTGTAAGCAAGCCCTGATGAAATTCATTCCTTTACAAGAATTTCTGTGGTTATGGTATCTCTTCACAGCAATAGAACACTGAGTAAGACACCAATTATATATCTAATAAAGGGTTAGTTTCTAGAATATATAAAGAAAAAACTGAACATCAAGAAAACAAACAATACAGTTTTCAAGTGGGGCATAAAACAGAGAATTCTCAAAATTTGAAACACAGATGGGTAAGAAACATTTAAATAATGTTCAACACCCTTAGACACAGGGAAATGCACATTAAAACTACTTTGAAGATTTCTCTTACACTAGTCAGCATGGCTAAAGACAATAGGTTAAAAGAAACAAATGATAGCACACGCGGCAAGGATACTGCGAGAAGAGGACATTTGTTCATTGCTAGTAAGACTACAAATTGGTACAGCCATTATAGAAATCAGTGAAGAGGTTACTCAAAAAGCTGAAAACCTTGTCTACCACAATAACCATCCATACAACACTAGGCATATACTCAAAAGATCCTGCATCTTACGACAGAGATCTTTCCTCATCAATATTCACTGCTCTATTCATAATAATCAGAAACTGGAAACAGCCTGATATCCATCAACTGATGAATGGATAATGAAAAGTGTGGTCCATTTACCCAACAGAATATTGTTTAACTGTTATGACAAATGAAATTATGCCGTTTTCACATAAATAGAGGGAGCTGGGAACAATCATCATGAGTTAGGTAACCAGGCCCTGAAAGACAAATATTACTTGTTTTCTTTGATAGGTAGAAGTTAGCTTTTAAAGATCCAAATAACCACAGAGGTTATGCATTTAGTAAGGGAACAAGATGGAGGAAGGAAATAGAAAGAGAAAGGAATATTCCTCTTTCCAAGGAAAGAGGAAATAGAATATAGTGCTACAAAGTGATAAAGGGAAAACTAAACTAGGAGGATTAAATGGAGAGGATGGAGGGGAGCAGAATCAAAGAAGGAAATGGGGCAGACGTAAATAATAGACACCAAAGACCTTTTGAAAAGCTGTACCAAAACTTAGCATAAAAGTATGCTAAAATATATACACGTAGGAAAGGAATTTAAATGGAATTACCATATTATGCTTTGTTTACTGTCTTTATATTTCAAATATTCATTGGGGGATTTTCTATACCAGTTTCTTCTCATACTATTGAAAAATATTTCAGATAACTACAACCAATCACAATGGAAAGTCATGGAGCCCCATCCCAACTGATACATCTACAAAACACCTCCCATGCCTAAGGCTTAAGAAACATGTGGAAGATGGAGTGGAAAGACTGTAAAAACCAGAGGATCAGAGAGTTTGTTGTGACATTGTATTTCCTAGTCATGTCAGAAGCTATGGCCATATAGTGTCCCCAACCTGACTGTCCAAATATAAGCTGAACAAGGACAATAGTCTTTCCAACATGGACTGGGGAAAGACCATGAGGCCTCAATCCTACACAAAGAATCACAGGCAGCTAAGGATGCTGACATTGGGAGAAACAATCTTCCCAAGGGGAAGATCACACCAACTAGCTTTCCATTCTCCAATGATCAGTCCTGAAAAGCAAACATACAAGTAACAGTATACAGCCTGAGCAGGTTATATAGGAACATATATGTCTATACATAGACATATATGTATTTTACAAAATTAAAAAATTAATTAAAAAAATTAATGGGAAAAAAAGAGCATGGATTTGAAAGAGAGCAAGGAGGAATATGTAGGAGGATTTGGAGGGAGGAAGGATGAGAGGAAAATGTGGTAGTTATAATCTTAAAATTAAAATACATTATTTAAAATTATGGAATACTAGAAAAAAATTAAGTGGTAATCTTTGATAGTCATATTCCAGCTTGGGGCCCTACAGCATCAGGAACACCTGGAAACTTGTAATAAATATGCATCTAGGGGCTTGGTACCTTGCTTGGTGATAGAACACTTACTTGCCTGTTCTAGTCAAAGGCCCTAGATTCATTCCAGTCACACATGTATGTGTGTGCGCGCTGCCATTTCATGTTCTACTTTCAACAGGACCAAGCCAGATTCTGCATTTTAACATGATCATTTGGTACATATATAATTTAATGTCTGATAAATATTCACTCTTATTGCAATATGATTCTCATGGACCCTCTTCAAGATGTAACAACTTGAGGACCATTGGTTTGGCAAGAATACTAGGCAGACTGATGAAAGTTTGATATGTTAGGGGAAACTACATCCTCTGATCTATGGAGAGGCCCAGTGGTTCACAGTCTGCTTCCTTTTAGGAATCTTGATGCCTCTGCTTTTCATGCCATTAAAGTTCACAGTGGGACACAGCCAGTGGGGAGTCTGAAGATCCAGAGGTGATCCACTATGAGAAATGAGCTACTCTAGAAATAGAGTTTATAGGATTCTGTTGATCTCTGGCCTTTCCTATGAGATAGCTCCTCTTCTAGAACCCTCTTCAGTTTAATATTTCCTACTTACATTCATGGTCTCAGTTTAAACTATAGATTCCCTTTTCTGCATGGAAACAACTCCTCCTACAGTACCAATTCTCTGTTTCATGGCTGTTGTTATCTCTTGTGTACATTCCTCTGTGTCCCATTGGATTCAATGTTCTCTGATGAGAATGTTGCATGCCCTTTATTCAGCATGAACAAGAGCAGCAGCATGCACACACATTCCACAATGACCAAATGTGTCCAGTGCTGTACCTATTCCACCCTCATTAAAAGCAAATTCAGTATTTATAATTAATCCATTTTAAAGGTGACCATCTGAGGTTTATGGAAATAAGTTGACTTGGCTCTGGTCACATTGTTTACAAGTAGTGCCAAATGCAGTCCCTGGCATATAAGTTGCTCCGTGATTTGTAGAGTAGATGTGTGAGCTGCCCTTCTTGCCAGTCTCCCTACGTCTTCTCTGGTGAGATCGAATACACACTAACATTTTCTTTCCCTTCTCCTTGCCCATACTCCATAATTCTGGGAGTACAGCCTTGACATATTCCAGATTCTTTGCCACAAAATAAATGGGCTAAATGTCCTGGTATTTCTATGCCTGGATAGCAGCAACTTCCACATTAAAGACTTGCATTCTAGCTTGCTTTACAGAGTCTGTTTAAAGGAAAAATAAACAAGGGGGGATGCTTAACATTCCTATAGTAGTCCCAAAGTGTATGCTTTCTGTATAGAGCCATAAGCACTGTTCCTCAACCTGAAGACAGAGGACATATCAGGGCATGGAGTTAGGACAAATGATCTTAAGTCTTATGTCATTTTATGCAATTTTAGAAATGAAAATCAGCACTATTCTCCAAACCTAGATGTACCATCAGGCTGTAGGACCAAGAGTTAATGCATTTGATAAAATTATTATCAAATATACTTACTTCTAATTCAATAACCAAAAGCAGTAGCATTAACTTATTTTGTGTGTATAAATATAGACAAATTATATACTCTGGATGCAAATGATTTCATTTCATGCTCCATCAATTTTGAAATTTGTATTTTGACTTACATTTTATACATGACTGTCACAGGATATTAAAACATATTGAAAATAACATTTGCAGTGTACTAGAGTTTGGAGACTGAACAGTTTGGGGATTCTCAGGTCAGTTGTAGGACAGTATCAGAAAGAAGGATCCCTAAGGGCTCAGACAATGGGCCAGGAGAGTGTCCATTCCTGGATATGAAGCTCAAATGAGCTGGCATTGCCAAAAGCCTGTGAGTGGGTCATGATGATTCAGACAGGAATGAAGAGATGACTTAGCAAGAGCTGATCAATATTTGCTGAAGGGGTGTGGATAGAACCTGTTGGGACAAGTGGGTAATCATCTCGGGTGAAATGGGGAGAAGATTCAAGATGTCGCAGCTTCCAGGCCTGATAGGAGTGGCTTCATATTTACTTACAAGTTCTCTGAGTCCCAACTGATTTCTGAGTATGAAATGAATGACTGGAATCTGCTTCTGAGTAAAAGATGTGGTCTATCTAAATCAGAATTGGGTGGCGTAATTGTCCAAATATTAACATAGTCCATAATTTCAAATTGTGACCAGTTTGATGAAAGAAAGGAAGGGTCCGAGGTATATTAATTACTAACATACCACAGGGAATTGGATCTCATTTGGGATGTAGGGAGATCTGTCTTGGAGAAAAACTTGCAGAGGGAGGAGGGGGAAAAAGAACATTCTAAGCAAAAAGAACAGCTTGTGCAAATGACAGAGGCAAAAGAAAGATGACTCACTAGAGAAAATGAAAGAAATCCATTATGGCTTGAGCCCCAGATGGTGAGAAAATACTGCTGTCTTGGAAGAGGCAGAATTCTCAGAAAGTACGTGTGGGTAGGACCATCTACCTTGAAAAACAAGCAGAGAATGATCCCAGCCCAAGGACACGAGTCCAAACTAGGACCAGAAAAACTAAGATTATTTACCTATGAGACTGTACATTTTCAATCTGTCTACTCTAAGTATGCACAGGGTTCCAAGGCAGCTCTGCTCTACCGCTTGACAAAGACAAATATTCCTGGTAGGGCCAGGAATGGAAGGGCTCAGCCCTAGAGCTGTCTCGTTTCCAAATCGCTGGTGTTCTACTGAAATTACTAGGGTTCTGCTGAGCTTGTAAAAAGTGTTTTGAATGCTGCTCTTCAAACTGAGGTCTTGGACCCACAGAATCGGAGTCCACAGGTTGGGCTTGGGAATCTGACTGGTGATTCTGTTTTCATTACTTTTTGTGCTGCTGTGACCAGAATGCCTGTCAGAACCAACCTAGAGAAGGACTTATTTTCTGGCATGTTGTTTCAGAGGGTTCAGAACATGGTTGTTTGGTCCCATGGCTTTGGGAGAGCATCATGGCAAAGGGATTATGGAGTAGTAGAGGAAAGCTGTTCACTGTGTCAGTGATCAGGAAGCAGAGCGGGAGACAATACACACCCAAAGATAATATCCTCACTCCCAGTGACCCACTTCTCTAGCTATGCCCCACTTCCTAAAGTATCCATATTCTCCCCAGAAGGTATCCTTAGCTGAAGAGCAAGCATTTGGGGAAATGACTTAGTGGCCACTTCATAGTCAATCCCTAACAAAGTCTTACAGTTGCTATGTTGGTTTAGAAAGGGGTCTTCCCATGTTAGGCACCTGAGAAAGCTTTAAAATTACAGATAAGGATTCCACCCCTGAAGATTCTGGTTTCATGGCTCAGGAATGTAAGCTGGGTATAGACAGTGGGCAAAACCTCTCCAGTGGATGGAGCCCAAGAATAGATACTTTAAGAAGCTTCTCTTGGTACTTAAAATTATAAATGGAGATATCTGATGAATTTTTTTAAAATTTGCCTACATTCTGGAAGCCCTGGTTTGATTTGGGCTGCAGGGATGATTTATTGCTAAACTGCTCCAGGTGCAGCTGCTGGCCTGAGGGCCACACTGTAAGTACCAAGAGTTCATGGGGACATAATGAAAGAATGGATACTCCTCTCTAAGGTCTTCCAAGGACTATACCCAAAACTTGCTAGCACACAAAACCTGGTTTTTATTTCTCTCTCCCCTTAACAAATATCACTTTCTCTTGGCCAGGGAGTGGGACTTTGTCACCTCTATATCTCTGGCATCTAAACCTAAGCTTAGCACATGTTAGGCGCCCAATAAATATATTCTGAGTTCATCAAATACAGTGATGTCCTTGGGGTCTGAGCTGCAGAGCCAGCTGAAGGTGGGACTTTGCTGCGACACAAGCTGTCTGCCGCTTTCACTCATAAATTCCAACTGGATGGCATCCAATGCGAAGCTGTGTGTTAGCAAAGCCTGCTCTGTAGGGGGCAGGGTCAAAGCAGGCTTCTGGAATATTAATAATTCTTCACAGTGACCACAGCTATGGTATTTACAGACCCACGAAGCACAGGAGACAGCCTGAGGTTGCTCGCACAGCTACAGACTCCAAGGGCTTGCTCTGCTCCAAATGGAGCATGTATATTGCCGGATCCTGCCAAAAGCCATACGGCTCATTAGCTTTTACTATACGGAGAAATGCACCAGGCCTAGTGCTAAAATGACAGGAGAAAACTGATTTGACAGCAACGGTCAAAAGAAAAAGTACAGCAAGAACAGAGGAGCTCTGGGGGATTTTGCTCATGCCTTTTGGAATGGGGTAGGTGTGCCTGTAGCTCTCCGTGGGGAGGCCCAGGCTGATTGGAATCTGACAAGGACTTATTACTTCAGAAACCTTTTTCCAGGCATTTAGTTTTATTCCCTGAATTCTCTTTGCACAGCGATGGAGGTTTTTCTCCTAGATGTCTTTTGATCTGTGGCTATTTGTATAGTTTGTGAGCGACATATTGAAATGGGTTTGGGAAAGAGCAAGGAAAGAGCACACAATGAGATAAAGAGAAGGAAGAAAAAGAAGTACAAAATTGGGAGAGGAGATAAGAGAGTCAATTAAGGGTAAGATTAGAGGGACCCCATGCCAAGGGTTTCCCTTCCTTTTGGATGGATGGTGTATTTACAAAAAGGAATGATCTTGGTGTCTTCTGAAAGCTAATTATGAAGCCTAATTATATTGATGCCTTACCCTGCCACCAAGAACATGGGAGTAGCATTTTGGTCTTTCACATCATCTGTAATAACTTACTGTTTATTGTCACTATGAAATCTCACCTCTATTTTTTTCTAGGTCCATAATTCTTTACATCATCCTCAGCTCCCTTCTCCCTACTCCAGATGACTTGGACATAGCTGACTTGTATCCCATTACCTTCCATGTGAACTACAGCAGAGGTTTCCACTTCATATCCCTCCTTCTTTACATCACCCTAAACACTTTATGGATTGTGTTTGTCTTTGGATAACTGCTTTATGCAACTCCAGTTAGTACACAAACCACATGTCTCTTGCTTAGGGTCACTTTTCAGTCACCTATCTTGTCCCTGGAACATAATAGTGTGGACTCTGAAGAGATGAGTCAATGGAGCACTTCTAGGCCTTGGGGCTACACACCTCCTGAATGGTTACTTTCTATATCTCACCCAAGATCGATGACCACTGACCTTAAAGAGGTCACCTGCTTGAGCATCACGGGGAAGTGGGAAAAGGGAGGAGAAATAAATGGGTTTACACACATTGGATTCACGAAGGAGGTACCCAAGCCACAGGTCAGACTGTGAATGAGCAAAGGGAGGAACTTGACAAAGCTGACTTTTTAAGCCATGACTTAGATGCCTTCAGATCCTAGGAAAGCTTATGAATTCTGGAAAAGCCATCCTACAGACTCCGCAAAAGGCTTTGTCCTCTGAGACCTGGTTCATAAGATCCAGGAGCTGCCCTCTCTCCACACACACAGGAGAATGTTAAGGCCTGGGGCCATGTGCCTAGAACCAACCATTAAAACTCCCCGCCTTTTTTTCCTCTTATGGCAGGAGAAAGCACTCAGCTCACCAGTTGTAAAGGGAAAGGATAGGTCGCATAAACATAGAAATGAGGCTGGCTTCGTGAGAACAGAGCAAAGCTTTGTACACTCTCATTATGTTCAGTCACCTGTGGCTCTGTGGCAGTACCACCTAAAGATGACAAGCCTTTCTGAATGTTTAAGGGAAACTAGACAATCAGAATATACACATGCAGGCTGGAGAGATGGCTCAGAGGTTAAGAGCACTGGGTATTTTTCCAGAGGTTCTGAGTTCAATTCCCAGCAACCACATAATGGCTCACAAACATCTGTAATGGGATCTGGTGCCCTCTTCTGGCCTGCAGGCATACATGCAGACAGAACACTATGCATAATAAATAAATCTTTTTAAAAAAGGAATATACACATGTAGTCATTCTGTTTAATGTCTTTTGTAACAGCAAGCAAAATCCAGATGTGAAGTACATTCAACCTTTTGAGCCAACACTTGCTGCTTCTAGGTAAGCCTTCACCAAGGTCTCGCTCACTTCAGGCATCTAGAATATGGTGGCCCTAAACCTTCATGATTAATCAGGTTCTCCTGTTGCTGGCTAGGACTTCTCCATAGTTCTCTCTCTTCTGGAAGACAAAAGGCTTCATAATACCTTATCTCCAGTCAGTGTGACCTATTTGCTGGCAAGCATTCATCCAGTGGTTCTCAATCAATTTTTGTAGTGTGAATTAAGTTGCCCAGAAGATCTGAATAACACAAAAATATTGACTATTATACTCAAGATTCTGATTCCCAACACCTGGGACTGGGCATTTCTTACAAACTGCTGGTGATAACGATAAGAGTGGAGGTCAAGGTTTACTGCTGTAGACATGCTAGGAATGGCCACTTCCGATTTCTGTCTCCGTAGAACTGGCACTCAGCTCTCATGGTTTCTCATGCTAATGTTGCTTATGTTTAATGTTTCTCATTAATGTGCTTATGCTTAATGTTTCTCATGCTAATGTGTCCCTTTGAATCTTCCCAGGGTTGAATACATAACCAGGAATCCATTTTAACTGTTGTTCTTTTTGAGGGGTTAAATACGTGACAGCCATTCCTTAAGTACTGTAGTGGATTAATTTCAGTCTTATAATCATACCAACATTAGAACAAAACTGAAACCCAGAGAGTGTGAATGACTTACCCAAGGTCACACAGCTTGGTGAACAATAAAGTTGAAGTCCAGACCCAAAGTGTCTGACTCCCAAGCCTGGTTGTCATGTAATTGACAGATCAAGCTGGGACTCTTATGGAAGTACATGAAAAAACTGTTAATGAATGCCACAGGGCAAGACATAAGCCATGACTGCTGTAGGTAAGCCAATATGTAAGTTTATCCAAAGGGAGTCTGCACAGATTCTTGAACCTGAGGTGAAGCAAAAAGACTAGAGTTGGGTATAGCTAAAGAAACACTTGCATTCATGCAGAAGCTTGCATATGATGGAATTCGTCAGTTTCCACTCTACTCCATCCATTGCTATACTTCATATAGAGGAAAGCAAGGAAATATCTGTCTGTCTCTTTGTCTCTGTCTCTCTGGTTTCTCTGTCTCTGTTTCTCTGTCTCTCTGTGTCTCTCTGTCTGTCTCCCTCTCTCTCTGAATTACATCCAGTCATGAACCTGTGGAAACCAACCTGAGGGCTTAGTCCTTTAGGTAAAGAAGTATAGATAGAGACATTTCAGAAGAGAAGATTAACTATGGCTTTCAAGAACTTCTGAATTCAGGGTTTATGTGCAAAATCCTGCCCACCAGGGTGATTTTTACATAAGAGAAGCAGCTGTTGGGCCCTTAGCCCTCTTTGATTTACAAAAGGAAAGTTTCTTCCCCCTCTGTCCCAAGTACAGGAATTTCTAAAGAGGCTCAACACTACCCTCTAGTGTGCAAAACAAGAAGGCCTGGGCATCAAGGAACATTTATGATAAAAGAAGCTAGAAGAAGAGATGAGGAAAGACAAGAGAGAAACATCTTCAGAAGAACTTTGAAGAATTAACAGGTCCTCTGAACTAAAAAGGTTCTTAAACAAGAAGACTTAAGATGATGCTTCTAACAGAATAGAGCAGTCTGTGAAGTGTACCCTGGAATATTCCATCTACACAGGAGAATTCGAGGGTTATTCTACAATGCGATACTATTCCACCTCCTGTCCCCACCACAATAACAGAGTCACTGAATCTTCCCTATGGATATAGAGAGCTTATTACCTGAACACCGTTGACCACTGAATTCTCCTGACCTCCAAAAAGGCCATGTAACTCCCTGGGCAATTGCTATTGACAGAAACAGAAAAAAAACACTTACCCAAGGCCCCTATATGATAGACGTCTTGACACATAGGCTCTGATTGTTCCACTTTGCTCAATAGAGATCATGTTTTACAGCAGAGATAGAACTAAGAATGAAAGGACTGGATGGTGACTGAAACCAAACTTCTTTTCAGTAGTTCTGACGACTGGAGGATCCTGCAAAGCTCCAGGAGGCCATGTGCAGGCTCCAGCAGGGTGACCAGCCTTCTCACGAGTCCACTTGTGCTTTGCACTCTATTCTCCCCTCCTTTCTCTACCACAGTTCAACTCTATCTAAGATTTATTCCACAAGTCCTTCTCTTCAAATTTGCTCATGAACATTGGGACACTTCCTTTCTGACTTTTAATATAAATCACCCTTCTGTCTATTCATTAAAAATGCAAAAACCTCTTGTCTGTGCACAAGTCAGTTCTAAAGAATACAGGAATATATTGTATTGGTGGGACTAGTAGTTTCTAGAGCTAAATGAGGATGTGAGGAGGAGACAGCGTTGGCTAAGTTCTAAGGAAGATGAGGACAGAGGAAGGGATAAGCGTACTGCCTTATAGATCATGCGCAGTCACAGTCTCTCCCTGATCACAAGAAGTGCCTGCACAGTCTAGCTCATGGTAACATGTATAGATGGGATTTATTGGTATTCTTACAACCATAAATATTATTTATTACTTGTATTGTGCTTTATTTTACTCTCCTATCTGTTATTCTACAACCGGATAGAAATGTAAGTTTCCACCTTCAATCAGTTTACTTAGTGAATTACTATTCCATCACCCAGTGAATGATTACCCACAATGCCTGGCATACTGTACTGTGAGATGATGCCATTCAAACTATGTTTTGGACAAGTTTCATTGCTTTGTGGATTTCTTCTTTCACTCAACTAATACTTGACTTATGAAGTGCTCTTTATATGGCAGACTCTATGCTAGAGAGAGAATACAGTCATAAATAATATAGGCATGGTATCTGCCTTCCTGGAGATTGGTGTTTGCCAGAAACTTAGAGAATGTTTAGATGGAATTACATTATGAGGATGTATTGGTGACATCAGTGGCTAGGTACCTAAAGAAAACAACAGTATCCCTATTAAGCCCTGAATCCTGAGTCTCCTGAATATGGAAGATCAGTGGGCTCTGCTGCTGTACTAGTCAACTTAAGAAATGTCTGCTGAATGAGATAACTGGTGGAAGAATCCATCCGAGGTATCACTACTGAGATTCCATTGGCAACATAAATAATAATCTTGATAGAAAGAATGGCGTCCGTGAAAATGCATAGGAACAAATGGGCTCCTGTTACATGGTGATTATAGTGTATGTTATAATCATTGTCCCTCTAAGAGTTATGGTGATTAGCACCCTTGTTCCCATGTTAAACGTGAGGAGACATGAAGTTCAGGCATCTGAATTAACTTTCCCAGGGCTTCAAATTTATTAGCTCAGATAGTAAAGGAACCAGTGGCCCGGGGACATAATTTTCCTTCTCTTTTATGAGCAAGTTTTATTCTTTCTCTACATCCCGTTTCTATCATTGGGGAACACAGTCTTCTTTTCCACATGAAATAAGATGGAAATGAATGGGGTGATGAGCTCAGCTTGATGTGTCTCAGCTGGAGACAGAGATGGTGGCTCTTAGCTGAAATTAATACCTCGAAGGCAATCATTTCCAAGCCCAGCCGCACAGGAGCCATGCATCTCTGACACTAACATCTTGTTTTCTGCCAAGCGCTCTCCAAAATGAAACAAAGTAAACAACTGGGTCTCTTAACACTAAAGAACTGAAAGTTGCTGCACTCAGTTAATTTTAATACAGAACTTGGACGTATAGGACCCAGAGAGGGCCTGACTGTCAGTCTATTTATTTGAAAAACTAAACTCTGTTTGGTATCCCATTCTTTAAACCTGTGTGCCTTCTTGCTAGTCCTCCAACCTTAGTTTGTGAACTTGTTCTTGATTCACCTAGTGGCCTGTTTTATCTTTGAATTGTGCGTTGGGGAAATTAACCACAGACTAAGCTGAAACCTTTTTCGAAAGATTTCTCCTTGTTTTAATTTCCTCCTTCAGAAGCTATGTTAACTACGTTTCTCTTTGCTGTGGCCAAACACCTGGCAAGTGGCAGCTTAAAGGAAGAGGGATGTTTTTTAACTCATAGATTGAAGGCACGATCCATCAATTCAAGAGAAGCATGGCAGCTGAGCTGTGAACTTCAGGGTCAGCAACCTAGAAACTCACTTCTACCAGTCAGGAGATAGTCCTGAAGTTTCCACAACCTTTTGAAACAGCATTGCCAGCTGGGGGTTGGGGGGGGTTGGGGGAGTCTGGGGAGGACATTTTACATTGAAGCTGTAACAGGGACTATCTGGACATCCAATCTGCTATAGACACCAGCATTGCCTGCATATTATTCTTGAGATATGTGTTGTGCCACACACTTATGAAACAAACCTATTCCACTTAGTTCCTTCTATTTTCATTTGCAGCTGAGCCATGGTATCTGCCAAACCATAGGTCGACATGTTTTGGTTTCCTTTTAATAAATATGACTTGTATTTTATAAACTATATATAAATGATGCATCTCTCATTGATAGGACTACGTGCTGAGGTTACATCATTAGTAATTGATCATTGAGCAAATGTCCCCGCTTGTGCTCACCTGAACTCAGACAATATAGCCCGTTACATGCCTATTGCTCCCAGGCTACAACCATCCATAATACATTTCTGTATCATTACATACTATAAGCAATTATAAAAGGATGATAAGTACTTGTATAGCTAGGCATATTTAGTATCTGAAAGCAACAATAAAGTTATTGTATAAATGATCACATACTATGTGCTATATATAATTGTGTTGCTGTTCTGTTAATACAGTAGGCTGAGTGGTAAGTTCGTTTGTGCTATCATGACAATGTGCTATGCTCTAACATGAAAGGACTACAATGGCACTAAGTAGTAGAGATTTTTTAATTGTATCATAATGTTGTGAGACCACTACACTATGTATTCCCCTTTGTTTACCAATGACACCATTATGTGGCCTATAATTGAATATTATTTGCATAATGTATTTTAATATCATCAGTATTAATGTATGTACATGGCAATGGTGGAACCCATTGCCTGTTTGGGAAACATAACATCTGTCCTTTCTCTATATGCATTACTTGAAAGCAATTTCCAATCTTCAGTTAGAATTTTCATTTTGGGAGAACAAACATTTTCAGTATTTTACATTATATATCAATATGTAAAGTTAATTTGGTACTATCAATAATTAGTCTAGATCCCTAGTTGGTTTGGAGAAAAACCTCAAATTCTATTCTTTTATTGTATGTGTGGAATCTGATTTTTTTCTATTAATCTGTATTTTCTTTAGCTTTCTTAGTAAAATGTATTTCTAAATACCCCATAGATCCTGTACATCTTTAGCCATTGTTGTCCATCCAGCGTTGTACTGCCCTGGTCCATTTCCTTGATTTGTTTGGAACCATGTGCAGCAAGTCTAGCAGTTCTCACTGTATTTCATCTGAGCCTGTCAACTTAATTGGAGAAGATATTTATTGATTCTGTATCCCTTTCATTTTATTCCTAGCCTCTAGCCATCTATATATCTGATAACACATATCCTGTATCTTCATACATATAACTGACAGCTATGTGACCACCCCAGAAATCTGCTTTTAGATTGATATTGTCCCATTAGTTGGGTACTGATTACCGTAATCAAATCGGTTTCTTCATTATTAATTCTCTAGAGATTTTTCCATCACTTACTATATCCTCTATAATACCCTAACTATTTGTGTTCTACTGTACAACATGGGCATGCTTAATTTTTAAAGAATTACTAAAGGATTATTTAATGATCACTTTTCTATAAAGTTATAATAAAGTTAATCTGGTACCTATTAATCCTTTGCTTGTATTGAGCATTTGATATATTCAGATAAGTTTTACATCTTAATGGTAGATTCTTACGCATTGGGGAAGGGAAACGCTATTAAAATGAACAAACAAGGTGACCTGATTAGTAGAGGAGAAGAAAAGATCCAAACTGAGATCTGTCTAACATCAATGTGAATAAAAATGAGGAAAAGAAAAGAAAACATGATTTTTCTTAATGGGTTGAGGTTTTATTACAGATATAATGGAGATCACAGGTAGAGGCAGAGGCATCTGGAAGAGTCCAGAGTAAACATGACCAGCAGACTGAGCATGGTCATGTGAGCAGAAGGGAGTGGTTCTGTTGGTGAACAGTATAGTAAAATCATCTCTTTAACACACACACACACACACACACACACACACACATAGAAAGACAGAGAGAGAGGGAGAGAGAGAGACTTATAGGCATTGCAGTGACCCTGCCTGTAAAGACTGCTGTCCTAGAAATTGGGCTGTATCCTTCATCTCATCCAATAAATGATAGAATAGCCCAGTCAACATGTCAACCATTACAAAGACGTGGAGAAAAAACTATTGGCTCTCTAAGTAAAAACAAGCTAGTAGCTACTCCATATAGACTTCAGGGAACTTTCTCACTTGGGAAGGAGTAGAGAATCTGCTTTTCAATGGATGCGGGCTCTTGCAGCCTTGGCTCTGCCTTCCAGTGCATAGAGGGTAAGTAGCAAGCAAACTTTTCCAGAAGAAGATTGTGTTTCCAGGTTCCACTTGGCCATGGAGCTGTTGCAAGGCCCTTGGGGAGCCTCTGTTATTGCAAGGTTGTGGGTTGCTAGGTCTGGGATAACCTGGGGCAGGCTGCATTGCTCACCAAATCTTTAAATAAAGTGCTTCAGCAAGTGCCTGGCTTTCTCTCAGGGTTGGCAAAGCCAACTACATAGTTGCTGTGTCAAAGACCTCATTCAAGGTATGGGCAGCTAAAAGCATGGAACAACTTGGTCAGACCAGATGGTTTGACTGTGTGGGAGGAAGCCAGCCCTCTACCAAAGCTTGTTTAAGGTAATCTAAAACATTTTTAATAATAAGCTGATTTAAACTTTTTCCCCATCTGCTTCTAAAGAGTGGTGGGGCCAAGACTGAAGAACCAGGGAAGATTTATTATTCTAGAAATGCTGTACATACATTGTTCTCTTCTGTGGTCTTGTTAAGATGCTCCCAAGAGGTTATGCCAAAATACCCCAGGATTCGCATGACCTTCCTGGAGTCTAGAGAATGTGAAATTTGACCTTATCTGTAATGCAACTTGCTTGATTGCTAGCATAAGCACAAGCCTGTCTGATAGGCTAGTCAGAAAGAAAGGTTGAGTCTTCATTTATTTGTGGGAGCCATTCCACTCTTTGAGGCAATGATGTCCCTGCTTTAAACAGTTGCCTCTGGAAAGACCATTATGCCTTCATGATGCATTTTTGGCACAAAGAATACTTCCTTTAAACCTGTGAAGTTTGTTCTTGGAGATTACATAGCTGGTCCCAAACAGACAGCATAATAAACATGTTTCTACTCCTTTTCACTATATCGTGATACTTGGATGCTGATGTGCATTCAGAAGAACTTGGGAAATTACATTATTTTCAACTGTGATGGATATGATGCCTTTTTCTTTCTCTTTACTCATAAAATTACTTTAAGAGAAAGTTGAATCTCTGTAAGAAGGACAACTTTTTTGTAACCCTCTCATATGGAAGCTACCTCTCCCACTTCTACAAGTACCTCAAGACCTAAGAATAGGGAGAACATCACCTGGGTTTAAAAACAGCCAGTTCTCAGCTGTTTCCACATGCTCATCCAAAATTCTAGTTCATTTATGGATCCTACTACCATCTAAGTCTAGATATGGCTAACTTGTTGGTAACTTGGCTCATCCGTTATGACTCCAACCCGTTTTCTCCTATTGTCTTCTGCACCTTTATTACTGTCACTACTCTTGATAACTTCAACATCTCTGTTCAAGACTGACTTCATCCAGCATTCTGATTTCTCTGTTCTTTCAGCTCTTAGCTCTTGGTAATCCTGCTTTCAACCATTTTCTGCCACTTGCACCCTATTGAATTCCTAGTACACCTCACTTCCCCAGTCTGCTCCAAGCATCGTCATTCTGAGTAAAGTCTTCCTTACTCAGCTTGCATGAAGAGACCATGACCCCACTTAAACTTGACTATCCATATTCTCCATGTTACTCTCTTGGAAAGAAAATGGATATATTGATTGGTTTGATTGAAATTCAAAATCCTACTTGAATGGTCACTCAACATTTTATTCTTCTATTTTTCCTAATAAGTTCATTTCACAACCACCCCGGGTGGTTATATAGATGTATATACTTTTCTGCTTCCTTTGGATTTCCATACCTTTTCCTTTTCCCAACCCACCGCATCATCAGCTAATGTCTTGACTTTAAAAACAAGCTGAAGCCCTTTATTTACCAGACAGAAACCACCATAGGATGTACTGTTAACAATGCAAGTTGTATTTCTATTTTGTCTCCTGTTCTCCACTTGAAACATGAGTTCCATGCTCACCACCTCAGGGACATTGTTTCTATTTCATTTTTCCTACTCTGAAAGCTCATTTTCATAAGTGTACAAACCTAGTCTACATTAATGCTGTACCACATGCTAGTCCACAGGGGGATGAGGACATTGCTTGTGTTTAAGTGAGCACAACTGCTTTTATTGAGAAAGTCTTACTAGGAATGACCAATGTCAACTAATGGCTCTGATTGACATTTTGTTCTGATACTGTCATGGGTCTGTGGAATCAGCACAGGTCCCTAACCATACTGAATTTTCCCTTTGTTATTCCCATTTGTCAGAATGTCCTCTTGCTTCTACATCCACTTTTGAACTTCTCAGAGATAGGTTATTGAAGAGATGTCTGAACTCACAGTTTTGAATTCTTGACACACATCTGCTGTTTAGTCTAACTCTGGCTTCTATCTCTCCCCTTCTGCTGAATTCCATGTGTCATTCATTTCTCCCCCTACCTTGGCCCCTCCCACCCTTTCTCTCTCCTTTTTCTCATATATTTCATAATTTTAATTTATAAAGATTTTGGAATTTATATTTGTTTCTAACACTCAATCAGAATTCTAATTGCCATGAGTACAATTCTTGTTTACTAGAGTCCTCTGCTCCCTCTATTCCGAACTATTAGAGAGACCAGTTCAAGTGGAAATGGAGTTTTCAGATTTACTGTGAGAGAAAGATTTCATCATAGGCAGTGAGGTAAATTTGCAGAAATAGAAAAAGAAAAGGTTATATGTAATCAAGATTTGCCTGTATGTTAACTGACTTTGTGTCTTTAGCAGTAGTCTATGTATTTCCTTGAGTCTGTTTCTTTCTCTGGGTACCTAAAGGCATGGATGAGAATTTTTTTGGATAGTCACAACTATTTTTTTTGGTTGTAAGCCTAGCCTTTAATGGCTGAGCCATCTCTCCAGCCCTCACAACTATTTTTAAAGTTATATAGTTAAAACAACCCTTTTATCTAGGCACATAGATTTCATGTGACATTTAATGTGCTATCACAATATTTTTGTGCCTCAGTTTCCTCTTCAGAAAGTAGGAATGATAATTATACCCAAATAAAGGACATTTTGTGAGAAGCAAATGACAGATGGTCACCAGCACCAAAATTCCTGCCTGCTGCATGAGGACTATTGAGTAATACACGTTAGCTGTTGTTTTTATCATTGTGGTCTTCGTCATGATTGTGGTGAAATGGAACAGAAACGGGAAACATTTGAAACAAATTAATTATTACCTAATACATGTGGTTTGGTGATTAAACTATTTCAAAACAAGAGGCTCTTTGAGGGGAGAACTTAAAATCAGTGTTGAAAACCTGGGAAACATATCCCCAAGGCATATGACCATTATTCTGCATCTACTGTGGACTCTGTAACATGTTATCTCTTTGAATGAATGGTTTCTTGGCTCAGAGCCATGGTCTGCAGTGCTAAGCTTAAGCATCTGACATCGTCTTTAAGATGTATTTTGCAGAATGTTAGTTTTAAGCAAACTTCTGGCCCGAATATAAGGCTTAATGGCTTAGGGATGTGTTTCTAACATGGTCAGCAGCATGATGATCATCTAGTAGGTAATCATCCTATTCAGCGATTCTCCGTGATTCTCCGTGATTCTCCGTGATTCTCAAACCTGTTTCTTTCAAAAATGAAGCAAAGAGTAACACTATTTTTATGCTGAAAAACACTTAGAACAATGCCTAGCATGTAGTACATGCTCAGTAAATCCATCAATTTATGTTTAGCAATCACATGGAACTAAAGTGGTGGTTGATTAAACCATATTTTAGTCACTAATGGGCCAGGCACAGTAGGAGGGGCTTTTTATTTTTTTATTGGAAACTCTATCTACATTTCAGTTGTTCTCCCCCTACCCCATTTTCCCCCCTCACTCCCAGGAACCCCGCATCCCATCCCTCCTCCTCCTGCCTCCAAAAGGGTGTACCCCCCACCCCAACCCCCGCACCTCACCTCCCCACCCTCGAATTCCCACCTCCCCACGACGTCCAGCCTTCATGGGACCAAGGATCCCTTCTCCCACCTATAACACCCTTGCACATATAGCTGGAGCCATGGATTCCTCCCTAAGCTCTCCCAGGCTGGTGGTTTAGACCCTGGGGGCTTTGGTTGGTTGGGATTGTTGTTCTCCTCATGGGGTCGCAATTCCTCTCAATTCCTTCAGTCTTCACCCTAACTCCTCCATTGGGAACCCCATGATCAGTCCAATGGTTAGCTGTGAGCATCTGCTTCTGAACATGTCAGACTCTTGCAGACCTCTAAGGAGACAGCTATATCAGGCTCCTGTCAGCATGTACTTCCTGATATCCACATCAACCTCTACCTTTGGTGACTGCACATAGGATGGATATCCAGGTGGAATGGTCTGCAGACGGCCCCTCCTTCAGTTTCTGTCCTGCACTGTGTCTCCATATTTGCTCCCTTGAGTATTTTGTTACTCCTTCTAAGAAGGACTGAAGCATTTTCTGTATCCATTCTTCTGTTGAAGGACATCTGGGTTCTTTCCAGCTTCTGGCTATTATAAATAAGGCCGCTATAAACATAGTGGAGCATGTGGCTCTGTTGCATGTTGAAATATCTTCTGGGTATATACCCAGGAGGGGTATAGCTGGGTCCTCAGGTAACACTATGTTCAATTTTCTGAGGTATTGCCAGACTGCTTTCCATAGTGGTTGGACCAGCTTGCAATCCCACCAACAATGGAGGAGTGTTCTTCTTTCTCCACATCCTCACCAACATCTGCTGTCACCTGTGTTTTGGATCTTAGCCAATCTGACTGGTGTGAGGTGGAATCTCAGTGTTGTTTTCATTTGCATTTCCCTGATGACTAGGGATGCTGAACACTTCTTTAGATGTTTCTCAATCATTCGAGTTTCCTCAGTTGAGAGTTCATTCTTCAACTCTCTACCCCATTTTTTAATAGGGTTATTTGATGGTCTGGAATCTAGTTTCTTCAGTTCTTTGTATACCTTGGATATTAGCCCTCTATCAGATGTAAGGTTGGTGAAGATCTTTTCCCAATCTGTTGGTTCCTGCTTTGTCCTGTTGACCGTATCCTTTGCTTTACAGAAGCTTTGCAGTTTTATGAGATCCCATTTGTCAATTCTTGATTTTAGAGCATACGCCATTGGTGTTCTGTTCAGGAACTTTTCCCCTGTGCCCATGTGATCAAGGCTTTTCCCTATTTTCTCTTCTATTAGTTTCAGTGTAGCTGGTTTTATGTGGAGGTCCTTGATCCACTTGGAATTGAGCTTTGTACAAGGAGATAAGTATGGATCAATTTGCATTCTTCTACAAGTTGACCTCCAGTTGGACCAGCACCATTTGTTGAAAATGCTGTCTTTTTTCCACTGGATAGTTTGAGCTCCAGAAAATGTGGTACATTTACACAATGAAGTACTACTCAGCTATTAAAAATAATGAGCTCATGAAATTCTTAGGCAAATGGATGGAGCTAGAAAATATCATCCTGAGTGAGATGACCCAATCACAAAAGAACACACATGGTATGCACTCACTGATAAGCGGATATTAGCCCCAAAACACACAATACCTAAGATGCAACACATAAACCTCATGAAACTCAAGAAGAAGGAGGAAGACCAAAGTGAGGGTGCTTTTGTCCTTTTTAGAATGAGTATCAAAAGATTCAACCAGAGCTCCCAGATCTAAACCTCCAGCCTGAGAACAGACAGAGGCAAGCTGTCCTCTGAGAGGCTCTAACCAGCAGCTGACTCAGACAGATACAGACATCCAGAGCCAAACAGTGGATGGAGCTTGAGGACTCTTATAGAAGAATAGGCGGAAGGATTGTGGGCCTAAGGAGATAGGAACTGCACAGGAAGATCAACAGAGTAAACCAACCTGAACCCTTGGAGCTCTCAGAGACTGAATCACCAACCGTGGAGCATACCTAGTCTATACAGATCTACCTCCATGGGCTGAACCTAGGCCTCCCTGCACATATGTTGTAAATGTGCAGCTTGGTTTTCATGTAGGTCTCAAACATCTGGAGTGGGGGCTATCCCAAAACATGCAGCCTGTATATGGAGTATGGTCTTCTAGCTGGGTGCCTCATCTGGCCTCAATGGGAGAGGAAGCACCTAGCCTCTCAGAGACTTAAAGTGGCAGGGTGGGGGATACAGGACGAGGGGGTACTCAGAAAACAAGAGATGGGGAAGGATTGTGGGAGGGGGTGACTGGGATGGGTTATAAAGTGAATAAGCAAAAAAATAAAATTAAAAAAGAAAAGAAAAAAAAAAAAAAAAGGACTGAAGCTCCCCCCCTCCACTTGGTCTTCATTCTTTACGAGCTCCATGTGGCCCATGAGTTGAATCTTAGGTATTTCAAGCTTCTGGGCTAAAATCCAATAATCAGTGAGTGAATACCATGTGTGCTTTTTTGTGATTGGGTTACTTCAATCAGGATGATATTTTCTAGTTCCATCCATTTACATAAGAATTTATTGAATTCATTATTTTTAATAGCTGAGTAATATTCCATTGTGTAAATGTACCACATTTTTGTATCCATTCCTCTGTTGAAGGGCATCTGGGTTCTTTCCAGCTTCTGGGTATTATAAATAAAGCTGCTATGAACATAGTGGAGCATATGTCCTTGTTATATGCTAGAGCATCTTCTGGGTATATGCCCAGGAGTGGTATAGCTGGGTCCTCAGGTAGTGATATGTCCAATTTTCTGAGGAACCGTCAGACTGATTTCCATAGTGGTTGCACCATCTTGCAATCCCACCAACAATGGAGGAGTGTTCCTCTTTCTCCACATCCTCACCGGCATCTACTATCACCTGAGTTTTTGATGTTAGCCATTCTGACTGGTGTGAGGTGGAATCTCAGGGTTGTTTTGATTTGCATTTCCCTGATGACCAAGGATGCTGAACATTTCTTTAGGTGCTTCTCAGCCATTTGCATTTCCTCAGTTGAGAATTCTTTGTTTAGCTCAGTACCCATTTTTAATAGGGTTATTTGGTTGTCTAGAACCTAATTAATTGAGTTCTTTGTATATATTGGATATTAGTCCTCTATCGGATGTGGGATTGGTAAAGATCTTTTCCCAATCTGTTGGTTGCCATTTTGTCCTATTGACAGTGTCCTTTGCCTTACAGAAACTTTACAATTTTATGAAGTCCCATTTATCAATTCTTGATCTTAGAGCATAAGCCATTGGTGTTCTGTTGAGAAACTTTTCCCTTGTGTCTAGGTATTCGAGGGTCTTCCCCACCTTCTCTTCTGTTAGTTTCAGTGTGTCTGGTTTTATGTGAAGGTCCTTTATCCACTTGGAGGGGCTTTGAGCACAAACTTCTAATTTATTTCTCAATATCTGAGAAAAGTAAGAGAGAAAGAGTAATCATCTACATGCCTCTTACAATCTGGGGTGGTGGGAGAGTGGATCATTGCAATTTTTAGTCCTGCCTTTCTTCACAATTTGGCATCAGTGCCCCTTGCCTGTGACCTTGCAGTGACACTGGATTAAGCAGATCTTGTTGGCCACATGATTTTCTTTGCATACAAGCTGCTGTATACCACTTGCTCCCTTTGCACTGTTCATGTTCTAAAAAGGAACTCCTCTGATAGATGTAATGCTCTTTTAGTCTAGGCTCTGGGATGACTCAAGCAGTCATCAGAGGGGAATGAGTCACAGGTGACAGTAAGGCTTGAAAGGAAGCCGTTTGGCTTCCCTAGCAGGTGTCAGCCAGCTCCAGACCTCCTACACCAGTACCATACCATGATGAGTAGAACATTTGCTGTGCTATTCACCAGAGTTCTGTGGGTGTTTGCAATGTTGGGTTGAATTAACAGGAGAAACCTGTACATGATTACTGAAACCCAGGAGCTCTCGTCTCAAGTCTGTCCTTACAGCTACCCGGAAAATAGCAGACATTTCCCAATTTATTTATATTTATCTTCAAATTTTTAATATGTCCTCTGCTATCCTCACTTTTGATAGATATATGTTATACACTAGTTCACCAAAAAACATGGACGTGACTGGAAAAGAATCTACCACATTTCCATGACTATCGTCTTATGGGCTTCATCTTCATCCATACATGTGGCCATTTCTTCTGTAGCTGAAAGAAGTACTTTTGCTCCCAACATGGCTTCCCAAATGTGAGCTGAACAAGGATGACATTAATGAACATGCCAAACTAAATGTGGAAAAAGCCCATGAGGGTATAAACCTACATAAAGAGCTATAGGCAACTGAAGAAAGCTGAGAGTGGAAGAGGCGTGCTTCCCCAGGGAACAACTCGCCAATGGGTTGTCCAGTGCCAAATGGTCAGCCCTGAGAACATACACACAGATAACATTATACCAAGAAATAGCTTGTATTTAGGAATATATATATATATATATATATATATATATATATATATATGGAAATACATACACATATTCAATAACAATTAGGGAAAAAATAGGCCATGAATTTGAAGGATACAGGAAAGGGATATGTGGAGAGTTAGGAGGGAGGAAAAGGATGGGGAAATATATTTAAATAATAGTCTTAATTTTTTAAAAGTGAACTGTCCCCTGGAGTTTTATATCTACTTGATCCAGATTTTTTTCTTCATGTCTTAGAGTGATAACTTCCCCTCCTCTTCAAACTGCATCTTTTACATCATATGATAAGGAAGGAAAGAATATGGGAGGGAAACGGAGGAAAGGTATGAAGAGTCTTCATTTATCATTATCATTAGTCTTCATTTATTTTCTCCAACAATTCACCACTTCACTTCCCTGGTCTAAGGTGTAGTAACGTTCCTTGAAAAAACTGGCTATATTCTCCATCACTTTTCTCCCTCCTGCAACTGGCCAGAATTGTGTTACTGCCTTTCCACCTAGATGTTAGGATGCCCTTGATTCATGTAGAAGGTCCAGCTTTCATCATATTGGTCATATAAGCAGCTTATGACTCCTCTGTTATTACTGTATCTGAAAGTATCATGGGTTTCCAAGACCCTATGCTCTTCCCTATTGCTTCACAATGGCTCCTTCTCAGGCTTCTGAAAACCTCAAGTCTCCTGATGATCAAGTCTTGAAACTCTTTGCTCCTCTCTTGAACCTTCCTCCCTTGATGATCTTCCCCGAGGCTGTGGTTTTAAATAACATTGAACTCCAGGTGACTTTCAATTTATCCTTCAGCCTAGATTTCTCCTGTTTTCTACACATCCATTTACCTGTGTGATCTCTCCTGCTTATCCAAGCAGTGGGTTTCTAAGGCTTCATATGCGTGATAGCACACTCTTCTTGCTTCAGTCATATACACACTCACAAAACTATTTTCTCCATTTCAATTAATGAGAATTCCACCCCTTGGTTTGGAAAACTCAAGAATCCCACTTTCTCTTGAGTCTACATGTGTGTGTCATCAAATACACTCAGTTGTATCGCCAACATACAACTATAATCTCAGTGCGTAATCCTGGTCTACTCTGTTACTAGTGCTAGTCTTGGGCATGCATGGTCTAAGCATCTGCTGACTTTAGCTGAAATTCTTGCATCATATCCCAATGGTATCCTTCTCGCCTTGTTCTTTTAGTCTGTCCTTAACTTAGCATCCTAAGTCATGCTGTTCAAACTTGTCAGATGATGTCATTGTTGCATCTTCCAAGGTCTGTTCATATCACTTACCTGGAGCTGATGGATGAAGGTCTCATAATAACGCCCAAGATTATAATGATTCTAAATGCATCTCCCATGGACCCTTTAATCCACATTACTCTCTTTTATCCATGCTGCCCTCCCCATGCACTGCCTCAGACACCTCACCTTACCTTTCATGACTTTCCCATTCATAGCCCATTGATTTACTGCATTTTAACCTTATCCGAACCTTCTCTTACCCCTGGCACCAGCCAGTACCTTCTTCCCTACCTTCTTGCTTCGTGTTTCCCTCCCTACCATTTATCACTATCTAATGTATTTCTTTATAGTAAATTTTTGATTTATAGTATACAGCGCTTATTTCTTCTGGACCATCTGGGAGCAGTACTTTTCCTCTAAATTGTTCCCTGTTTGACCCTCAGATGCAGAGCATATTTGATCCATAAGAAGCATCCAGGCAATGTGTTCAGTAAACAAGAAATACCATTTCATCCTCTCAATATTTATGGGCTTGTTTTCCATGCATTGCACAGAAGAAGAAAGCAAAAAGTGTAGAGGGGGCAAATAGCTCGTCAATGGTCACTCAGAACCTCTCCACTGTTTCTTTAGTCTGACCTATTGACACAGAACCACTGTATGGTACTTCATGGAGATAGAAGTCTCTGTGACACTTCTGTAAAATCGAGGTTTAATTCTCATCTCCTGCCTCTAGTCCACTGCAATTGGCTTCCACAGTGTGATGTGATCAGCATTTTCTCTAGGACTTGCATCACTTTCTCAAGGTAGGGAGCCACAGTTTTCTACATCTGAATATTCTCCGTGTGCAGATATTCCTAATCAATCCAAATGAGAACTTGGAGCCTAGGCCCACTAAGTTCTAGTTCCAACTCATACTCTGCCATATGTTAACCATGTGACAAGGAATACTAGCATAACACCTCTTTGGCCCAATGTCACAATCAGAACAAGTCTGTGTAAAAAGCACTGATGCATCTGAACACAGTGTACAGAACATTTAAGGTGGCAAGGACATGGAAATAATTGGTACAATGATAGAGGAAAGTAGGGGAATAGTCAACCAATGACTGGTCCAGCTTGAGTCCCATGCCATGAGAGAAAAACCACCTCTGACACTATTGATAATATTCTGCTATACTTGCAGACAGGAACCTAACATAACTGTCATCTGAGAGGCCTCACCCAGCAGCTGATGGAAACAAATGCAGAGACCCACAGCCAAACATTAGGTGGAGCTCGGGGAATCTTGTGGAAGAGGGGAAGGAAGGATTAAAGGCGCCAGAGAGGTGAAGGCCACCACAAAAAAAAACCTATAGAATCAAGCAACTTGGACACACAGGGGCTCACAGAGACTGAACCACCAACCAGACAGAGAGCATGCATAGGATGGACTTAGTCCTAAACATATGTAACAGATGTGCAGCTTGGTCCTCACGTGGGACCCAGAGTTGTCTCTGACTCCATGCCTGCCTTTGGATCCCTTTCCCCTAACTGAACTGCTTTGTCTAGCCTCAATAGGAGATGTGACCAGTCCTGCTACAACTTGATATGCCAAGATGGGTTCATATACATGGGAGGTCTTCCATTCTCTGAAAAGAAAGGGAGGGGGTATAGAGGAAGAGGAGGGAGTGGTAAGGACTGAGAGGAGAGGAGGGAGGGGAACCTCCAATCGAGATGTAAAGTAAACTCATTAATTAGTGAATTAATGACAAAAGAGTGATCTGGATATGATCAGGAGGCAGAAAAGCAGAATTGACATTAAAGTGAGGCTTAAAGGAATGTGGACCCTGGAGCAGGAGCTTGACACCATAAGTGACAGCTGAACTTCAGCCTTGATGCTCTATGACGATAAAAGGGACTTTATTACTATGTTTTTAATTAGTTTCTAAAGTTAACATTCAAAGAAATCATATTCACTATGGCATCTCTCTCTGTCTCTGTCTCTCTGCCACCCCACCCCGTGTGTGTGTACACACACACATGTGCATGCATGAGAGAAACATTTGCACATGTACACATGCTGGGGCCAGAGGTTGACCTCAGGAGACTTTTACGATAGCTCACCTCATTTCAGCCTCTCACTATAGCTTACCAGTTCAGCTGGACAGGATGTCCAGCAAGCTACAGAGATTCACGGGTCCCTGCTCCCCGTCCACCCCAGCAATGATGCTATAAGAACACACTGATGTATCCTGCTCTTATGTGGATGCTGGGGATCTGAACGTAGGATCTCGTAACTGTGTGGCATCTTCATACCTATTTTGTTATTGCTCTTTCTCCCTCATTCCTCTTCTTTGTCTTAGTGCCTCTTTCTGCTGCACACATATGCAAACATGAATGCCAGGGATCTGTATGTAAGAGAAGATGTGGTCTTTCTGGAGTTTGGCTTACTACTGACAAAATAATTTCTAGTTTTATCTATTTTCCTGCAAACATCATGATTTCATTTTTGTTCCTAGGTGGACAGACTTCCATTATCCATCATATCTTCTTTATCTGTCCCTCTGTTGACAATTGTAGAAGCTGCTTTCATTTTTTAGCTGTCATGAATAGTTCAGCAATAAACACAGATTACAAGCATCTCTGTGTTAGGATTGAGAGTCTTTTGTGTATAAACCCTGAAGTGGTATAACTGGGTCAGATGGTAGTTCTAATTGTAGTCTTTGATAAACCCTTTTACTAAGGTCCATGGTGGCCAGTTTGCACCCCTATTAGTTGTCAATAAGAGTTCCTCTTTCCCTGTATTCTAACCAGCATTTGTTGTTATTTGTTTTCTTTTTTACTCTTTTTGTGATGTGAACAGCTTGGGAAATTTTAAGCAAGATTTCTTTGATTACACAAGGTCTTTGGGGATTCCACATGAAAATAGGAGTCTTAAGAATGTTTTTGTAAATTCTTTGAGGGCTTCATATACTCTATTTTGAACATATTTGCTCTCCTTTCAATTGCTCCCCTCTCAAACTTTCCATCCATTCTCACACAATGTTGAGATTACTTCTTTTGTGTTTATTTAAGTCTGTATTTTTACCTTATAGATTTTGCATATCTATTATGGGTTTCTGATTTTTGGTTTTCATGGAATTTCTATGTGTTCAAACAAGTAGTGTCTATGTCTGTTTCTTGTGCTTTTTTCTTGGGCTCTTTTCCTTCTGTTTGTTTTGTCTTATCCCAATTTGCTTGTTTTTATTTTTACCTCATTATATTTTATTATTATCCCTTAGAAGTCTGTTTTCTAACAAGAGAAAGAAAGGTGGTAGATCGGAATGGGAGAGAAGGCAAAAAAAAAAAAAAAAGAAAAAAGAAAAAGAAAGAAAAACAGGGAGGGAAACCATAACCAGGAGATATTCCATGAAAGAAAAACCTATTGACAATTTTTAAAACTTTTAAAATATTTATTGGTCATTTATATTTATTCTTTTGAGAACTATCTATTCAGTTTATTAGACCATTTATTAATTGGAAGATTTGGGGGAGATTGTTGCTTAATTTTTTTTCTAATTCTTTATATATTCTTTATGTTACCTCCTTATCTGAAGTACAGCTGACAGAGATTTTCCTCCTATTTGTTGGCTTCTTACTCTAATGACATTTTTTTCTCCTTGGCTGTGCAGAAGCTTTTAAACATCTTGTAATCCAAGTTGTCAATTAGTGGAGCTATTTCCTGTGTCAGTGATGGAAAAGCTGATGTTTTAAAATATAAGAATAATGTGGCACCAAAGAAACCTTCCAGGCTAGAGCTCAGAAGCCAAGGCCCCTATCTGTCTCAGCCTACACTTGGGAGGAGGACACAAGGTCATAGAGGAGGTGACATGGCTTGTCCAAGATGTCAGTCAACCAGTGACAAAAGCAAGACTGCAGCTGCTGCATCAAACACGTCGTCTTTAGAATAGAACAACCATCCATGACTAATTTAATGGGACACAAACCAAAAAAAGTTTAAACATCTATTAGTCTATCTCCTTACAATGTAAACAAACCCTGAGCATGCAGTGCACACTTACTGTTGCCAAGTTTAATACAAGCTGAGTTCATCCGTGGCAATAAAGTTCCATACTCTAACGAGAAAAGAAAAAGAATGGCTGTCAACATAGATGTCATTGGTGAGAGCCTAAAGTCAAGGTGGTACCTCCCTTTCTATCTTGTATGATCCACTTTGCCTTCAACTCTGTCATCACTTATCCATCCTTCAGTCCAACGCTTTTCATTCCAGGCCTTTTCTACACTGAGTTTGAGCCTTCTTGCCTGGGTTCTTCATTGCCAACAGCAAAGCCTTTTCTCAAGACACTAGAATTGATTGGAGCCTGATTGGAATAAAATTTGTTTTTACAATTCACATCCTGAAATGGAATTTAAACTTCTGCCTGGTGTGTTGAGAGAAGCCAAAAAAATAAATTGATATTGACTTTTTTTTTGTCCTTCCATATGGCCTAGGAGCCACAGGGGAGTGAGATTAGCCTAGACCAAGAGGTGATGACGAGTTTGGTGTTCTGGGGCTGGAGACTGGAGGCTGGATGATGATCAATCTAGGATATATATCTCCCCAGAATTCCTTTCCTGGAAACAGGATTACATCACTGTGCTAAACTTGGATGTGCTTTTGTTTTCACATCTATAACATAAGACTAGGGACGTAGACGGTGAATTTGATGCACCTTTGAGACTCGTAGAAGGTCACTTGTAGAAGCGACACCATAGTCAAGTGTCACTAAACTGTCTCAAACTGAGCTTTGCAGCATTTCGGTCATTATGGAGGGAATAGATGCTTTTCAGGGTGCATATAACTTTATGCTACATGCTCTACTTGAAGATTACAATGTTTATTATGTAACTAAAAGCTCAGAGAGGTGCTATAAGTTAGCTTAACAGCTACCACCAAACATGCATGGTGAAGAATACTTTCTCCCAGCTCTAAGAAAGTCCTAACCTAGCTATTCATCGACAAGACAGTAGGAATGGAACACAAGAGTGACCACCCATGAGAACTGAGTAATTCCTTATCTGCAAGCAAAAGAATATTATTCAGGAGTTCATAAAAAGCAGTCTCTAGAGAAGAAGCCATGATAGTATGATTTGAGTACATATAGGGAAGTCTATAATAAGGTTATTTATAGAAAAGTTAAATAAGATACTCGCTTTGAACATAAGAAATTATGCCAGAATATCTCACTGACAACTCATTAAATAATGCTAGCTTAAGAAACCTAGCATCTCTAAAGATAAAATCCTATAATAAACAGACATTTATCAATGTGTATAATATGTATACAAATGTACACATAAATTACACATTTGTATAAGTACTATTGTAATATCAGAAAGGATTCATGGCCGAAACGCTGCAGTAATGTAAATTCCTTACAACCTTGCATTCTCATCGTATAACTGTGAGCAAAGCCCTGTACATCATTGTTCAACCATTCTCATTATTTTTTAACCATTCTCATTTTAAAAATCTAGTTGATGAACCACGAAACAAGAACCAAGGAAGACTATGTACAGTGGATGTGCAGAGCTTTCTCATAGGACCAATGTTTTCTCTTTTTATATCTGTAAGCTGCTAGTGGGTCACAGTTGGCCCTTGGAACATCACTCTGTCAAAGGAAAATGCCTTGCCCAAATCCCCTTCCTCAAGTAGCCCACATCTACTGAATTGTCAGTACAAACTCCATCATCTTGTTAAGATTCCAGATGTTATTAAAGTCCCACCCTCAGCTTCACAGAAACGTAGGCAGATCAGTTGGCTCACTTGTTGGAACGTCATCACAGTTCAACTTTGACCTCTTTAGGTGTTGGTCTCTGTATCCTCACAAATCCCCTTCTCCCCCAGTAAACATGTGTATTCAAAGCTCTGCCTCACGAGCTGGTAACACAACTCTATGATTCCGAGTAACTTGATAAAAGTTGTACTATTAACAAGTGGCAGAACTGGAATCCAGCTACACTTGCCAGGGGCTGTACATTAATGAATTCAGGCAGTCCTTTATCTGGTCAGCCATGACTAAAGTTTATATCTCTGGCAGATATATCTGGTGGTGCTAGACTGTGGATGGCAGGGTGGAGTGGGCACAAATTTACATACAGACATTCATCTTTGTGTCCCTAAAGAAGAGGAAAGCAGATGATTTTCATTAAGAATGTCCCTGACAAACAAACAAAAAACAAAACCAAAAACAACAACAAAATTAATTAATAATTAATTAATTTTAAAAAGAGGGAAAGAATGTCCCTGACATGGCAGTAAACATCGTCATCTGTGACTAGTACAAGACCTGACCTGGATCTTTCATGATTTCCTGTGATGAATCAGGATTCGTGCATGATAGGTACCACCACCACCATACAGAATAGTACATTTATCTTGAAGAAAAGTTGTGGTGTGGTTGTTTCATCCTAGCTGAACCTCTAGCATCTTCCATGATATGCCACTGTTATATGCAGAATGATGAATGACTGAATTATGGCTTCTTACATTTACATATGTCCAGACATTGTCTCAAAAGCTGATGACAAGCCCCTGGCAATGGGCAAAGAGACAACTTGTCGTGTGGTGGTGTTCTTATATCAGTCAGGGGCAGAGCTGATGGCAGTCCTTTGTTCATCCTAGCCTGAACCCTGGCTTGGTGGCCAAAGCTGTTTTATGTCTCAGACTCATAAAAAACCAAATCAAATTAAATCCAGGCAGCACAACGCAGGAGGAGGAAGACAGAGACCTACAGACCCATCATGCCATCCACAGACCCGCCCTCTAGGGACCATATAGATGTCCAGGGGATATGCATAGCCAGCCCTAAATGTCTGTGATGTGCTAGAGAGACGGCTGCATCTCTCACCAGCAGCAGCACTCGGGAGAGCAGATCCTGTGCCTTGCCCAGGCAACACAGTGGAGCTGGTCTTGGCATCAGGGGTGTGGTGAGCCAGCCCTGGGGCATGTGTGTGGAAAACTAATCTTGATCTTGCCACTCATCTGCCTTGGGTGGCATGGGCACAGAGGTGATGCCCAACATACCACCTTCCTCTTCCCCTTTGTTACCTACAGTAGCCAGAAAAGCTAATCCTGTGGTCATGAGAACAAGAGAGCTATCCTTGCCCCTTTGATGGTTGCAGCACTCAGGAGAGTAGCCCTGCACTTTGCCTGGGCGATACAATGGAGCTGGCCCTGATGGTGATGGCATGAGATAGTCAACTCCAAGGGTGTGAGAGCAGAGAGCTGGCCCAGCCCCTCACAAGCTGCAACACTTGAAAAATCAGGCCCTGTGCCTTGGCTTGGCAGCACAGTGAACCTGGCTGTGGAGGCAAGGGCCAGTGAGTCAGCCCCAAGGGTGTGAGAGCAGGAGAGTTGACCCTCCTGATGGTGGCACAGGCTGGCCTAGTCAGAGCAGTGCTGGAGAGCTAGCTCTGGTGGTGCAGACAAGGGAAAACCAATGGGCTGACCAGTGCTGCTACCACTCAAGCCAAGATCCAGGGCTCTGAATTGGCCCACCCTAAAATATCTATTATCTGTGAATAGTTGGGAGGCATGAAAGGGCCAGTCCTGCTGTTCCAAAGCTGCAGTATCTCCATGACACAGGACATCAACAGGATAACCAGGAGGAGTCCCAATGAGGATTTAATATTGATAGAGCAGCAGAAACCAGAGATCTCAAACCTAACCCATGAGTCATTGCATTGAACGTTTGCAAGTGAAGAAGTGTAGACAGAGGGATAGGCTGTGGGACACATTGTGACGTACTACAGCTTTCATGATGAGATGTTTTCTATGCTTTGTTGTTGTTGCTGCTGTTGTTGTAGTTTTGTGTGTTTTATTCTGGGGGGAGTTGCAAGGGTGAAGGATGGATATGAAGGGACAGGGAAATGAACAGAACTGAGGTGCATGATGTGAAACTCACAAAGAATCAATAAAAAGTAAAAAAATAAATAAAAAAACCACCACCAACAGCAACAAAAATAAAACATTGATCACAATGACCTAATGCTGACTGTAGTTACTCGTAATAAAATTGAAAGTTTTCAGTGAAAACAAAATCTTGAAAACCTTGTAGCTGCCATCATAACTTAGAGATTTATCTGATGATATTGATATAATATCAACAAATGTATGATTTCTTTCAATCTAGGGTTTATAAAATAATATAATGTGTCAATATTTAACCCTTGTTAGTCACTCACTTGATCAATATCTTCCCAGTGAATTGTGAACAAGTATACAAAATTATGCATGGGTGAAAGATTCATATCATGTTTGGGAATAGATGAATGGGTTTTCATGTAGCAGCACATGATATTTTAACAGCTATGGTTTCAAATTCCTCTTCACAAATAACATGTTTAAGAACTGACTTTTCAATGGATATTTCTAACGTTGAGGAGATTATATACAATTACTGAAAGGTATAGAAAGGCTTCCCCTTTTGAGTCTGCAACTACAAAGGGCAGGCTTTCCTTTAGAAGTGGCAACAGATTTTCCTTTAGAGGTGTCAACCCAAACTTGTATCATAGCCAACTGAAGGCAAAGCCTGAGAACCAGCTGTCAGACAAAATCAGATACCAAAGAAATTTGAAAAATATAAAGCGTTGTCACTCTTCTCATTCTCTTGTTTTGTAAATAAAGTTATCTGATAACGTTGATATATTTACATGGACACATATTGTTTATTTTATTTAAATTTAACAGCTTTGCAATTTCTAAATTTGTAAATTTTTGATGTCACAATAAATAAAACAAAAATTTACAATAAAAAAAGAAAGCTCCTTTCAGTTCTCATTAACTTCTGAAAGGATAACAAGATTCAGCGATGAAACAGTTTGAAACCACTGGCCTAGAGTCAGTGCTAGCACAGAGTTGACCTTCAACAACTGCTTATTGATTTATTCCAATATTTATAAAGGGAAATAGATAGTAAAACATAAACTCCTTGTTGGATTATACATCAGTCTCTGCCTAGTACCAGAGCAGGACATTGGATCTATATGGTGAATGAATACATTTTTGTGATGGCTAAAGCAGGTAGCTGGAAATAAAGAGGCTATCCATCCTGTGCTTGATAGTCTTGAAAGAAAAATCTCCATTTCCTACAGACAGCCACGATCTCAGGCATTTTTAGAATGCAGGAAGTCTGTTGGCCTAACATGAGTCCTCACAGATCTGGCCTTGCCCAGTTGTGTTCCTTCCAGTAGCCAAGGAACTTTACAAGAGAGAAGAATGCAGTGCAGTTCCAGACAACTAATAGATCTTTATCTATGTCTGCCATCAGACTGCTCAGAGACAGGATGGAAATGCTACTTGAAGCAGAAGGTAGGCATTGTGCCTTGGAAATCCAGACAGTGAAGTCTCTCTTTGTGGAGCTGTATGAAATTGAATTCATAGTCAAGAGCACCAACACACAAGCCAAGGCGGCATGGCCAGGGAGACTCAGAAAAAAAGCAAAGATTATCAGAGGCGTTGGCTACTTTGACAGGGCCATTATAAAAAGACTATCCCAAAGGAGCTCTCAGAAAGCACCTAGAGTGTGAATTTCAGACATGACAATCAGTTTCCACCCAGCGGTTTCTGGAGTCAGCTCTGGATTTGGATCAGCTGCAAAGCATGTTTACTATACAGTTGGTTCGAATGTGAAGATACAGTTCTACCTTCCCTAAGAAAAAATCTCAGGAGGTTTGCATCTATTCTTGGGATGAGAAGACGGCTTACATCTGAATCAGAACACTCTGATTAACTATAACAAAAAATAGCAAAGTCTCAACTAGACACTTCTATTAAAATAAAATTTTACCATTAAAACAAAATTTGAAGAGTTAAGAGAAATACAAGACATGGATGATTTAGCGGAAGATAAGAAACTCTTACAGTTCTCAGAGTTAGCCAGCCTTTCAGCTCAGTCATCTGACCCTTTAGTCATCAATTGCAGTTGACATAAAAATGCTATCTATGGCTTCTGTGAAAGGCATCAGGGACTCATGTCTCACCAGGTCCTCCTGTGTTATAGGAAGGCCATAGACATGTTTCATGTATGTGAATGTGTGAGTATATGCATATTCATGTTAGGTTTGCATGTAGGTCACAGGTCAACCTCAAGTGTCACTCCTCAGGAGTCCCTCCTTGATTTGAGGCAGAGGTCTCTCTGGGATCTAGTGGCTTGATTTTTATGCAGGTTCTGAGGGGTCAAACTCAGGTATTCATGCTCACATGGTAAGTATTTTACTGACTCAGACATCTCCCTTGCCCCAATAAAAAAATTTATTATTAAGAAGTTTGCATCATGACTTGAGAAAACTTAGCAGCCCATGAGTCTTTATGAGGCCACCCTACCAACTACGTGTTGTGTTCCCCCACTGTGACATGGCCACAGCACACAGCAATAGCAACTATAGTTTAAAAGTAATTGATTGCTGTGAAGCAGTAAAATATTGTAGGCAGATTCAAGACTGTCTTTACTATAGTACAATGGATATACTGTTACTTTTTCATGTACTTAACTAACATGACAGGGGGCATACTTGTAATTCTAGCACTCAGAAGGCTGAGGCAGGATTGCAGGTTTACTGTCACATAGGAAGTTCAAGGCCAGGCTGAGTTCCCTGGTGAGATCCTATGGCCAACAAAAGCCATGGTCTTTATTTTAATTCTTCTACTTTCTACATGTGTGACCGTCTGTCTTCTTTAACTAGGCATCTATTTGGTGAGGGGGAGGGCTACAATGAAAGACTCTACAATTAAAAATTAGAGCACTATTCATATAAAATAAAATTTCAGTGAAACAAATAAGGACTAAAACTGGATCTTTTATTCAGATAAAGGATTTTTGATGCTGTTGTATCCATTTCAGCATGGCACTTCCCAGGAGACCTGAAGTGTCTTTAGGTTTGGAATGCACCCTCCTTTGTGTAACATAGTTTCTCAATTCATGGTAATAAGATACAATGTAACAGAATAGAAAAGAAAAGTTGTATCCTTCTTCCCATACAACTGTACTCCAAACCCCAAGAAAAGGGGAAAATAACAAATCAAGCAGACTGCACCTGTTGCTTTTTTTTTTCTTCATCTTTGTAATAGAGAAGAGAGTCTATTAGAAAAGCACTGTTAACCCTGAGTCACAAAGAGAATTGCCTGTCCTTTTCTACTGTTTGATGCTTCCAAAGTTACCAATCAGCCTTTCCAGTACCATCCTGAGGCACAGGCTTAGCCAAGTAATGTGCTAAGGCTGAATTAAAGGTGTGTTTCCTTCTAGACACATTAAAAAATTAAATTTAAAAGCCAACAGGCCTGTAGTAATGTCCTTTTAAAGATGGTACATGTAAAAGTAAGGGTCTCCAGAGCAAGAGCATCAATAGGAGATATTATAAAAGTTGCATCTCATAATTATGGCTGCCCCAAAGCCCTATACTTCTCTGTCTGCAAGCTGCAGGAACCCAGAAAAGCTCTTGGTGTGATTTAGTCCCTCCCTGAAGTCCCAAGAACCACGGGAGTCCCAGATTCCAAACCAGAACCTGTAGCCCATCCAGCTCAAGAAGACTGGTAGCTCCAGCACTCTCTCCCTTTGCATTTTATCAGCTCCTAATGAATTGAGAGAGATTCAAAGGCCAGAGAACCTCTCCCCATTGCTTCTTCAAACACATGTCTCTTCTGCCATCTGGCAGATACACAGAAACATTTCCCCACATTCTAGGATCTAGCTCAGTCAAATTGATGGCATGATCGACCTTGGTGGGTTCTTTGATCTTGCAGCAGACAGTGACATTTTTCACCAAGAAAACCAGTGGAGGCCTATGCCATCAAAAGAACAAACAATTTTCCTGCGAAGACCAGTCACTTGCCATACTGCCAGACAATGAGAAATGTGACCCTCCAGAGCAGTAAGATCCATTTCCCCAAGTGATTTGATTCTTTCCTGGCCTCAGAAGTCACTTGAGCCATCCTACCTCCCGGACATTCTGACGATGTTGTACAGAAAAATCAAGGAAGTGATCAATCAGTAGACTCAAACCTTTGAAATCCCAAGGCTATCTAAAAGGTTATATACAGTAATCAAATCTGACTAAAGTTTTAAAGTGGTGAACACTAAAGCTATTATATTCCCCACTATCAGGAGCAGGTCAGAATTAATTATAGGAGAAAGAATAAATTTGCAATTTGCATTACACATGGAGTTGTTGAGTGAGGGAATGTGTGGCCAGTAAGATGTGGGATATCCACCAGGACTACAGGAGCTGTAAGTATCCTGGATGTGCATCATTGGTAGATACCAAATGCAAAAACAAAACAGGAAAGCATGCTATAATATAACCAGAGCAGGTATAGAGTACTCATCCTAAGGCCTTTTCCTGAATTCCAAAATATTTTGGACCAGTTTTCCTTTCCCTGTAATTCAGATTACTAGTTCATTGGAACAGGAGTTTCCCAAAAGACACTGTGGATGATAAGAGGGTACTTCATAATGAGGCTGGAGGTTGTGTATAACAATGAAACACTGAACCTGCTGCTTAGGGAGCCCCAGGAAGAGAGAGGGTGGAGCTCGCAAGAGGAAGGAGCAGAATGCAGATACGAAGGGGAAAGATTGGGAAATTTGGGAGGAGGCTTTAACTGGAGAGACTGGAGGGAGGAGGGATAAATAACACTAAGGATGCTTGAAAAGGAGATAAGAAATCATTTTAATGCTTACCTGAAATTACATACAACACATATACGTGTATGTAAAAGGAAGTGGAATGATTGTAAGTTCCAGAGACTGAATTCTAGCTATGGGGAAGCGACAGCCATGAAATCTCAACAAAGTTGTTGCCTAAATAGACCTGAAAAATTCCAACACTGGTTGGCATCCGAAAGCAGTTGCGGGGAATCTTAAAGGGCTCCACTGCAGGATGAGCACAATTAGCAAGCAATTAGCAAGCAACTAACCATTACTGAGAGAGAATTAGTTTTCCCTAGGGGTGAGACCTCTTATTGGTTGTCAAGTGGTCAAGCCTAGAAATGTACCTGTAGGCAAAACTGAGAAGACTCAGCATGCTGCATTAATGTATTTCTTCACTTTTGTTCATATTTAACAGTAATGCTTAGATAAGAGGAGATCACAAACTTCGGAGAGGGTTGAGCAGGATTTAGGTTAAAGAAAAAAGTGGAAAAATTATGTGATCACATTTTAATTTTAAGAAAAGGAAACCCCTGGGAAGCAAGAGTGATTCACACTGGGTAGGCCTGCAGCATTCTTTTGTTGATGATAGATGTATTCACATTTATAGGAAACAGCATGCAATTCAATAAAAGCATACAAGTGACCTGGCCAAATCAGAGTAAAAAAAAAATAACTTCATCTCTTCAGATATTAATCATTTCTATAGGCTGAGGGGTGTGTGTGTGTGTGTGTGTGTGTGTGTGTGTGTGTGTGTGTGTGTGTGTGGTGTGTCTTTGATATAGCTATCTCATTTCTTTTTGATAGACTCCAAGCAGTGAAATTATTGGACCATGTGGGAACTCTTAGCTCAGGTATTTGAAGCCATTATGTTTCTTATGTCTCTGTCTGTTCTGAATTAAGAAAATTATCCCACTAAGTATTGGAGGGATGCTACAAGATTCAGGGACCTAAAGAACTGTGGGCTCAGAAGTTACAAGAGTTACAATATCTGGGAGATAGACTCTCATACATGGATCTGCTTTTATGTTAGGCAGGAAGCTCTGAGGATAAGCATTCAGGGTTAATCACCTATGCTGACATTTTCAGTGATGCAAGTGCCACACAAGGTCCTGTAAATAGCTTCAATAAACTCTTGGGTTGACCAAGCCAGATGTATGTAAAATCATTTCTTTTGGTCTATAACTGGTGTCCTGTCTCAGATGAATAAATGTTTGGTTTATGTATCACCGGGGGAAACTTGAAGTTTAGTTCTGTATAAGAAAATTCTATCTTCTCCAGGTCTGTGGAAGAGAAAGGGACATTTTGGAAAAAGCCAAGCCAAGAGGCTCTGTGTAGTGACCTCTAGTGGTATGAGGTAAGATTTCACCAAGACCAAAGGTTACCAGGTTACCGAGACAGGAGGACTTGAGGGACTATATGGTGGAAGAAAGAATTTGAAGTATGGACATAAACCCAACCCATGTTCAGTAGGATATTTCCTTAGGTATAAGAGTTATCTAGAATCATGCAAACGCATAACGCATGCGCACTAATGTCTTTCAGGACATTCCCTTGGGTGTTTAAGACTTGTAGAGAATCATACAAATTCATGTACATTAATGTCTTTTCACGTTTGCTTCTCGATTCCACAGCTCCATTGAATGACTCAATGTGTCCACCTGCAGGAGAGAAATTAAAAACAAGGCACTTATAAATTAAGCAAGACATTGATAATTTCCAAGGTTAATCTATTTATGATGTCCTGTATTCACTTGCATAGCAATGTATTTTGTGGAGCCCAGAAGAAGCAGAATGAATGTCAACTAGCATACATCTTATAGAATGACTCCTCTTCCTCACAGTGCTTTGTCTTGGAACAGTCCAAGATGTCTGTCAAAAACTTAGGTTGTGCCTATTATGAGAGAAAAATGTTGAGAGCCACTTTACATGATTAACCTACAGTTTGAATGATGAACAATTTGAAGGGGTATTGGGCATGGAGGAGTAGAGAGACCTAACCTGGATTGCATGACCTTAGGCAAGGATTTCCCCTCTCTGAGCCCCTGTCTGTAGTATGAGTTGAAAACGATTTTTAACAGATTGTGCAGAGGTAATAGCTGTGAAGTCTTCAGTGCCTTGGGACACAGGGCTGAACTCTCATCAGTCTTCAAGTTCACTCAACCAAACACAGCACCGTGAAGGATGACCTCCTGGTTTGCAGAAACTGGAGAAAGGGTTTGCTGGGGTAACCTATGAGGATTGGGAGGAGGGCCACTCGACAAGGTGCATTTGACTTCCCTTTTCTTCCCAAGTGTATTGTTTTCTCCTGTCTCCTCAGGAAAACGATAAAATATCTGGCTATTCTCCATTGTCAGAAAAGCTTTTGACCAGACGCATGTCACCAGTTTGTGTTTTGGTGTGAATGTATGCCCCTAAGGATACATACATGTACTCAGGCACCTGCTTCTGTTCTATTCCTCCTCCCCCGCAAGCTGCGGTGTCCTTGTGTCCTCCTACTGGAGAATACAGTCTGTCTTTTGAGAATAACCCCAATTAGATGCTGCCTTTACTCTGCACACTGTGAGAACCTGACTTCCAGGTCGATTCATTTATTCATCTTTTTTTTGGCATGCCGACTCCCACAAGTGCTATCTGATCCCCTACTGTATCTTCACCTAAATGACTTGTGACAAGTCCTCATTGCAATGTCACATCCTCCCAGAGGCCTTTTCCAAACAGTCTGAACTTGAAATCTCCTTCACTAATAATTTTCTAATGCGTTTTCATGTCTTGCTTTTTGTTTTTGTTTGTTTGTTTTTTATTGGATATTTTATTTATTTACATTTCAGATGTTACCCCTTTCTCCACTCCCCCATAAACCCCCTATCCCATCCCTCCTCCTCCTTTTTGCCTTTATACCATTTTAATTACATGCAAATATTAAAGACAGTTCTAGGTTGAGGAACTAGCAATACAATAGATGCAAATAGTCAAGGAAAAAAGCAAGACAATAAACACAAATAGTCAAAGAACAAGCAAGGCAACAAACAAAGTTCCAGAATCACTCCTGTGATCATTATTTCTAAGGACTTATCAGGAAGACCAAAATATCTGAGCCTACTTCCCTGTCCTAGCCCAAAGTCATTTTCATGCCTGAAGCCTACTTTTTTGTTCCAGCCTAAGATTTAGATTCCTGCCTGAAATTACTTCTTTGTTCCAGCCTAAGATTTAGATTCCTGCCTAAAATTACTTCTGTTTGTGTTTTCATTTCTACATAGCATCTATGGCTTCAATTACTGCATTTGCATGTTTGTTTTCTGATTCCTTGTCTCTCTCCTCTTAAGAATAGAACCTACGCCACAGCCTGGTACGTTGGACTAATCACTATGATCAAATGAGTGAATCTTAGACAATCCTCATTTCCTCTTATCACTGTGTCACAGGGGACACATCCATTTCTCTCTGTGTCTCTTCCTTGCAATCATATGCAGCAGAGTTTTAGAGCTAATCTGTACCCACCGGTGTCAGGAGTGTTTCAGATGCCTGATGAAGGGATTCTTGAATTACTGGTAAGACACTTCCTGCTCTGGTCTGGTCTGTTTTAAAAATCCTTGTGTAGGTGGAGAAGGAGCTTTTCTGATGTCTCTGAAAACATTTTTCCAGAGAAAATATCTTTTTGGGGTAGTGAAGGCTCGTGGCCAGGGGATGATAGTTAAAGCACATAACAAGTGTTTTGATAGTGTCCATTACATGTTTGCCCATTGTCATAGACTAGAGCTGGGTGTGGGGACAGACACAAAGCCTTTCAGTGGCTGGACTCTAGGAGGCTTTTGAGGTTCCAAGACAATGGGATTACACAGCAAATTTAGGGAAGGCACTTTTGCCACAACTTAGAAGTATGTTTAAATATTTGTAACTATGCCTGTATATAGCAAATTCTGTTTGTACAATGTTGGTTACAAATACTACCCTAGATCTTAGCCCAGGATGCTGTAAACACTCAGAGAACATTGAGTAGCATGTATATGATTATTCCTTCCATTCTAATTCCAGAGACTCTAAGCTGATTTAACCCAACCCTACACACCGTATGCTGAATGTGTTCAGTGAACAGTCAGGCCCAGATCAACTACTTCCCAACCCTCTGTCTTCTGTGTATGCCCCATCACATATGACCCTGCTCCTGGACTTCTTACAGACAGCCAACAACTTCTTACAGACTTGACCAGTATGACCCAGTGTCCTAAAGTGAAACATCCTTTAACCACAGTGCTTAGACAAAGGCCTCCCTTTAAGCAGCTTTCAGATGAATGAGAGGGTTCCTTGGAGAAACTCTCTAGTCAGTCATTGACCAGCAAATCCAAGGTTCCTCCATGCTTTGATGAAACCATGAATGGAGACGTGATTGAGTGTGATGGCTCATGGAATGACCTGGTTTCTCTCCATCTAACTCACCACCACTGCCACAAACTCACTTGAGATTGGGGCTATATTCAGGATCTCAGAGTGACACAGAAGGCAAACTTGATTCATATATTTATTTTGTTTGTTGACATGGTCTCAAGCCAAGGCTGACCTTCAACTCCTTGTGCAGCAGGGAATGATCTTGAACTTCTGAACCTCCAGCCTCCACCTCCTGAGTTCTGGGATTAGAGACCCAAGGCACCACCCTGCCCACTCACACTGTAAGGGCTTTGTCTATGCTAGGCAAGCATCCCATCAACTCAGCTGTGTCCCCAGCCCACGGGCTCACTTTAAACATGACTCATCAAGTCCTCATCTCATTGGGTTCCTTACTTCTTTTCTTCTCTAGATAAAAATGAAGAAAAATATAAAAAGAAAGATTTATCTTAACTATATATTGCCCCTTGGGTTTTAGTTAATTATGTGATTAAATTCACACCAGACAAACCTCTCTGTGCTGTCTTTGTCTGAATTAATCTGAAAAAAAAAATCTGTTTTTCCCATTTGACTTGCAACAGGTATGTAACCTAACTTCAGTGGTCAGTCAGCGCCAGTCTCTGTGTCTTTACTACTGTGTGACAGATTCCAGCATCTATGTAAAACATTATCATTGTTGAGTTCCAGGTAACAAGATGAATACTTCCATTGTTCACCTGTGTGCTTTCCCATACTGAGAAGGACTTTTCTTGTTTGTCAAAGAGGATCCGTGTGGACTGACATTCTATGATAGAATTAGAAGAGTCAAGACCAGAGCTATACACAGGAGGTGTGCAGAGGACTGCGACAGTCAGCAGGACTGAAAAGAGCATTTGGCTGGAGGCAGCCCGCCGTGTGAGCACAAGATCCATTACTGGAAGAAGCAAAACTTCACAGACACTAAATGAAACTTTAAAATCTTGGAGAACAATGCACAGCAACTGTATGGTAGAGCAAACTCCCAATTGGAATTGTTTCTCTAGGAATAGCAGAGGTGCCTCCCCGTGTGTGCCTTAACTCCCCACCCTGCATGAGAAAGCACCTAACTGTGCTATTTGGCTCTTTGGAGGTGGGACAGTTCTATGAGGTGGGTCTGGAGCAGGTTCATACAACTCCCTGGTTCCCATAAAGTCTATGGAATGAGCCACTCTCCCATCTTTATTGAAGCACTAACCATATTACAGCCATCATCTAAATCCCAGCTTCTTAAACTGTGGCTCATGACCCCATGCAGGGTTAAGTAACAGAATATGGAGTGGGAGAAGTTGAGTGCAGTGACTGAAAATTGACTAAAATCAAACCTATGATGAGTTCAAAGTGCTTCTGTTGCTCTCACCTTTACTATATCACATGGCTTCACTGCTGTCTTGGGCCTGAACACAGGACATGGACAGACTGTGCTGTCTGTCACTCTGTTGGTCACCACAAACGCTGCCTGAAAGACTTGGGCTCAGAGTTGAGAAGACTCTGAGTTAGAACTTGCTATAGAAGCATACAGTAATGGTGAAATTATAGAAAAAAAAAAGACTTTTAATACTTACCTACAGCGTTTCTCAGCATGTGCACAACAAATTTGTGTGGCTTTAGACTACCTTGTATTGTTAGCATTCTTAATTGTTTTTAAATGCTGCCTGAGTTGCTGACCTCAGTTTCATATTATTCAATAATTTTGGCCATGAGATTAAGAATTTTTGGAAATTTCAGAAATGGCTCTCGAACATGATTCTTCCATTTTGTATTATGTATTTATGCAAAGCCACAACGTTCAGAACTATAAAACCAAAATCTCACTTAATTCTGAAAAGTGTTGGAAATGCTCTTTATCCTGTAGTATCAACTAGTCAGCCAAGGTTTAGTTCTTTTTCTTTTCTTTCTTTCTTTTTTCTTTTTCTTTTTTGATTATTTTATTTATTTACATTTCAAATGTTATCCCTCTTCCCAGTTTTCCCTCCACAAACTCCCTAACCTCTCCCCTGCTCCTATGAGGGTCCTCTCCCACGCACCCACCCACTCCTGCCTCAGTGCCCTAGCATTCCCTTACACTAGGTCAGTGAACCTCCATAAGACCAAGGGCCTCCCCTCCCATTGGTGCCAGATATGGCCATCCTCTGCTACATATGTAGCTGGAGCCATGGGTCTCTGCATGTGTACTCTTTGTTTGGTGGTTTAGTCTCTGGGAGCTTTGGGGGGATCTGGTTGGTTGATATTGTTGTTCTTCCTATGGAGTTGCAAACCCCTTCAACTCCTTCAGTCCTTCCCCTAACTCCTCCATTGGGATCCCCATGCTCAGTCTGATGGTTGGCTGTGAGCATCCGAATCTGTATTGATTAGGCTCTTGCACATCGTCTCATGGGACAGCTGTATTAGGCTCCTGTCAGTAAGCGCTTCTTGGCATCAGCAATAGTTCTTTATATAAAATGAGAAAGCACAACTATACCATTAATACGCCAAACAGTTCTTCTTTATTATTTTTTTATAACTTTTTTTTATTGGAAATTTTATTTACATTTCAGATGTTCTCTCCTTACCCCATTTCCCCCCACTCCCTTCCAGGAACTCACTATCCCTTCCCCCCTCCTCCTGCCTCCATGTTGATGTACCACCACCCACCCCTCCCTGTACCTCACCTCCCCACCCTCGAATATCCAGCCCCCACGACGTCCAGCCTTCATGGGACCAAGGATCTCTTCTCCCACTTATATATAGCTCCCTTGCATATATAGCTGGAGCCATGGGTCCCTTCCCAAGCGCTCCCAGGCTGGTGGTTTAGACCCTGGGGGCTCTGGTTGGTTGGTATTGTTGCCTTCCTCATGGTGTCGCGAATCCTCTCAACTCCTTCAGCCTTCACTCTATCTTCTCCCTTGGGAACCCATGATCAGTTTAATGGTTAGCTGTGAGCATCTGCCTCTGAGTATGTCAGACTCTTGCAGACTTCTAAGGAGACAGCTATATCAGCATGTACATCCTGACATCCATATCAACCTCTACCTTTGGTGACTGCACATAGGATGGATATCCAGGTGGAATGGTCTGTAAACGGCCCCTCCTTCAGTTTCTGTCCTGCACTGTGTCTCCATATTTGCTCCCTTGAGTATTTTGTTACACCTTCTAAGAAGGACTGAAGCTCCCCCTACTTGGTCATCATTCTTCATGAGTTTTATGTGGTCTGTGAGTTGAATCTTGGGTATTTCAGGCTTCTGGGCTAAAATCCAATAATCAGTGAGTGAATACCATGTATGTTCTTTTGTGATTGGGTTACTTCACTCAGGATGATATTTTCTAGTTCCATCCATTTATATAAGAATTTATCAAATTCATTGTTTTTAATAGCTGAGTAATATTCCCTTGTATAAATGTACCACATTTTTTGTATTCATTCCTCTGTTGAAGGACATCTGGGTTCTTTCCAGTTTCTGGCTATTATAAACAAAGCTGCTATGAACATAGTGGAGCATATGTCCTTGTTATGTGTTAGAGCATCTTCTGTATATATACCCAGGAGTGGTATAGCTGGGTCCTCAGGTAGTGATATGTCCAGTTTTCTGAGGAACAACCAGACTGTTTTCCAGAGTGGTTGCACCATCTTGCAATCCCACCAACAATGGAGGAGTGTTCCTCTTTCTCCACATCCTCGCCAGCATCTGCTATCACCTGAGTTTTTATTTTAGCCATTCTGACTGGTGTGAGGTGGAATCTTAGGGTTGTTTTGATTTGCATTTCCCTGATGACCAAGGATGCTGAACATTTCTTTAGGTGCTTCTCAGCCATTTGCATTTCCTCAGTTGAGAATTCTTTGTTTAGCTCTGTACCCCATTTTTAATAGGGTTATTTGGTTGTCTAGAGTCTAATTTCTTGAGTTCTTCAGTTCTTCTTTAATAAGTGTTTAAAATGTGTGTGTGTGTCAATAATTCATTTAAAAATAATTGTATATGATTTTTTTTGTTAAATGTTTGAGTTACATTCCTGTATATACCTTTGTATTCAAGGTCACATAAAAATGTCTTGTGATGCATAGAGGGATTGCAAATGAAAGTAGCTTCAGAAGCCCAATGTAAATCATAATCCAGAAACTGCTGGTCAAACCTTGCTCGCTGCTTTTGTCTATGAGTGACAGCTATTGGCACACAGTCACATCTATTCATGTATTTTCGGAGGCTCCTTTCCCCCTACAATGACAAAATTGAGTAGCTGCATCACAGAGGAAACTACCAGCAGAGTCTACTATGCTTACTGCTTCACCCCAACAGTAGCACTGTAAACTCAGCCCTGTGCAAAAGCTAAATTCACGGTGTTCTGTCTGTCTCTGTCAGTAGTAGGGTGTCAGTGTGCAGAATTAGAGAATCAGGGTCTTGAGAGATCAGAGTCTAATTCATTGCAGACACCAACCATAAAAAGTAAGATTATTGTCCCAAGATTAGTTTCTAGTAGAACTAGAGTCAGAACTATGTGTCCCCATGTGAATCTTCCTAGGCTCTCACACTTATTCACAGAATAAGTTAGTTTTCCAAGTAAGTCATGTTGACTCTGATCAAATAGAGTAAAAGTCTCAAGAGAATGAATGACCGATCTGTTGAAATTTGGCCACTTTTTAAAAGTATTTTTTTCCTTAAAATAATAGGTAAGAAAAAACCCACGATGAGCTGGAAGGAGTCTACACCAAAGCTCCCAAATGGCTGCAGCTCAGTTTGGGGGCCGTCCATGCCATCATGCAACGTTTAGAGGAAAGAGGCTCATAACAACCAAGCAACTTGATGGAAATTAGGTTTAAAAGTTGGCCAAGAAACTTCTGGAAAACGTCTGGAATTGATACAACTGTGAAATGGGGGAGATGAGTAATTTCCTGGGATCTCCGTAGTTTCTTAGGTATATGCCTCTGGGGGGATTGGGCAGTGAATTCTAGGAAGCAGCCAGAGGGAACGGTGGAGTCACTGACTTGGGCTAAGGAAGAGACAAGCAAGGCTCGTGTTCTTAGAACCATTTCTGAATCAGACCACACGAGGCTCTAGGCCTTGGCTCACACCTCCCCATTCCTTCAGCATCCTCTCACTACCAAGCCCTGGATAGCTGCCAGACTGAACCTACCACTCAGTGTTTCCCAGGACACCCATGCTCTCTTTCAAGGGGTCAAAGGGAGTAGCCCAACTATATTCTCTAGGATCAAATTCAACGTTCCTACTTATCACCTGTGTAGTCCTAAACAAGATTCCTAATCTCTCTATGACTATTTATGCATGGTGAGAATAGCAATTACTTTCCTGACAGGTCCATGACATTTCAATGAGCTTACACAAGTTAAGCACTGAGTTCATATCTCCAATGCCTCCTGGATGCTGCACTGGCTGTTTCTATGTTTGAAGCATCCTTGGGCCATCGCCTAGGAGAAAAAGAGACTTCTCCACCCACCCAGCCCCCATCCTATGAATCTATTCCCATGTAAGGCTGTATTGTCTCTGGATACAGTTGAAGGAATGTTATCTGGTTTTCTGATTTTCACATCAGATTAAGTTATTTTAGAAGAAGAATTTGGTCTTAACTGTCTCAGTATTTGGTACCTGTTTAACAAAGACCATCGATTGAAATTTGTTTTCTAAATTAGTGTGGACTACATGAAAGAATCAGTACATGCTGGAATCAATTCAGGATAAATGAATAAGTAAACAAAGGTTCTCAATGTCTTCATGTTTATCTTTCATTTATCCACACCTGAGGTTGTATCGATGATATTTATCTGTCTGACTTTAAGTGTAGCAGGGAGAAAAGGACTCTTCCACAAGACATTTCATCTCCATCTCATAGAAAAGTGTCCCTTTAGAGGTTTTGCACAGGAAAGCAGAGCCAAATGAGTTAATGAGTACAAAGACCCTATTTTAAAGCAGCCCTCCCCACCTCTGGGTCTTACAATTTTTTTCTGCTAGATCTAGCCAGTCAGCATTACATTGTTGATTAGAGGAGTGATTTCTTGAATCTCCCTTCCTAGCTGGAGAGCTATTAGCAGTTGGTGGCTGTTGGGAGAGAAAAATTCAAATTTCTTGAAGGGCGTGGCCCTTGGTGGTAAGTTTTCCAGGCTCTAGTAGATGTTTCTATGCCTACATGTATGTGAACAACACTAACTAGACTCAGGATTACAAAAAGCAAAAAAAAAAAAAAAAAAAAAAAAAATGAAAAGAGGATATGAATTTGAAAGGGAGAAATGGGGGCAAACCCAGGAGAAGTTGGAGATGCAGAGTGATCCAAATATATTGTGTACATGTGTCTCTTTGTCACCTTATTATCTCTAAATGGCCAATAACCCCAAAGCCTCAGGAGAGTTGAGAAACTGAACAGGAAAGTTGACACTCTGGGAACATCTTCTTCAGGATGATGTTAAGATCCAGGGGGCTCAACACACAACCTGGTATTTACAAGCTCCCGACTGCAGGGGAACAGATCTTGTTCTGCACTATAAATCCTCAAGTGCCCTGCACCCGTGCACATGCTGTCCACTCCCACAGAGGCGGCTGTCCTTCAGTGTTCTGATCAAAAGCCAATCTGCTTCTGTAGGTGTCTGGCTTTTCTTTCTTTTATCTTCACATTGCTTCAATGGATCCCAATCTAGCAATCCCCCTGCTCTAATCTTATTAGTATGTAAGTCCGTAATGCTATCTTATGAAAAATACCTCCAAAAGCCCTGAAGTATCTACTGTTGCAAAGATGGGGGCCTTTGATGTGATTTTTTTTTCTGCCAGGAAACCAGATTGATACAGCTAAAGATAAAGGTTTATCAATAAAGCTCCCAAATCCTTCGGTCAGATCATCCTGTCCAACAGCTGCATGATCTTCTCAGATGAGAGTTTTACTCTGAAGAACTTTAAGTTGACTTGCTTGATGGGAGGCAGAAGGGAATCTACTCTTCCATCTGCTGCATCCACCCTCCGCAGTCATCTCCACTGTGAGACTTCTCCAGGTTTTTCTTCTCAACAGTGAACAATGAACACAGCCTGGACTAGAAGCAGGGTCATAAGGGTTTTGCTTCTTGCTCTGTCACTGATCAGCTACCTGAGCAATTCTCCTAGCTGTTCTGAGGCTTGTTTCTGTCCTTTAGAAACATCAAAGATGAAATAAAGACCACAGATTCAAAAGTTAAAGTATCCCCACTGTCATCAATAATTAGGTATTGTTACAGTCATAATGGAAATAACAATACTTCTAATAAGCCTCATATTTTAAATTAACTCAAACATTTTTTAAATTAGGTGCATGATTGTTTAATTATTTCTTAATAATTTCAAAGTGATTTGATCATACAACAAATGCAAAAAGAGGACCGTAAGAAGGAAGGACATTTGTTAAGTTATGATTAGTGAAGAAGAACATAAGTTGGGAACATGAGTGTTTACACCAGAAGAGTTTGAATCAGGAGAAACATTGGCAGGTCATTGGATATCTGAATGGAAGCAGAGCCACTGTTATTTCTCAAGTCTGACACAAAAATTAGTCTGGGACCTGACTTACTGTGGAAAGCATACCTTTGCACTGGACAATATGGCTTATGATAATTTTTAACTGAACACCACCATGACCTTGAGGACCTCAAAGAGTCAGTCTTGACTCTGGCTAAGGGAGAAAAAGATCGGGAAAGCATGAACTAAGTCAAATCATCCTTACAGCTTTGGGAAGTTCCAGGATGAAGTGAAACGTTGCCATTTTTCAGGGTTCAGGCCAGAGTTGCAATCTTCTAATTAAGATAACATGTTTAGGATCAAAATACTGGAATGTCGCAAGTGGGAATAGAAACATAGCCCAACAGCATTCCCCCAAAAGATGAAGAAACAAAAATATCTTCTCAAAAACTGTGCATCGACCTTACATAAAAGCCATAACCCAGACCCATTTACCTCAAAGCTGTGGATATTAATCAGCCTTACAAATTCAAGTATACATTCTTCAATGAGGCACCAGCAGGAGTCCCTTATGAAAAGGGAAACATCCAGTTTTTTCTACTTTTACCCGCTTGTCCCGTGAAGATCCCAGTGTTTATCTGAGCATTGCTACTACATAATATGCAGGGTATTACAGTACAGGCTGAGGGGTGTGGGGGCAGAAGAACATTAGGGATGACAAATATGGTGGAGAGTGAGGTGAATTAAGTCTGCTTAGGGTAGGACCAAGGTTTTAAAAAGTCCTGGCCAGTATTGGTCTTTGCATGTCCTTCCTGGATATTCTTTGGGGATTCAGTAGTACATGGTACAGTAAGAAGCACTTATTCCTGGCCTCTGCTTCAGTTCCTGCCTTCTGGCTTCTGCCTTAAATTTCTGCCCTAACTACCCCTCATGATGTAAGGTTAAATAGCCTTCCCCCCCAGACTGCTTTTGGCCATGACCTTTAATCGTAGCCATAGAGAGAAACTGGAACATCCCTTTCTTTTCCCTGTTTCTCTGTGCCTACCAAGTGGGTATCATCACCATGCTGGATATTGCTTTGTTTAGTTTGGGATTTCTGCTCTCACTTCAATTCAGTGAACCACGAGTCCTCAATTCCAGCAATATCCGAATGCAATCTAGATTACAATACAATGTACGACCTGCCAGTAAGGTATGCTCACACAGGAAAAGGCAGGTGGAAGAGAGCAAAGCCTTTTCTTCTCAAAAGCACAGGATGAGGTTCCACAATGGTCTCCTGAAACTCACTTTCTTCGGGTCCATGCTGATAACTGAATTCCAGAGTCTGGATTGCCCGAAAGTTTTACAACTGCAGCTACAATGTAAAGGCTGATGGCCTTCCTGCTGGTTTCCTCCTGAGTCTTTTCAATGGTTTTGGAAAAACATTATTTTTCAGCTTTATACCCCTTTTGCTTGAAAGACTTTTGAGTGAGTATGGGTGATTGGCTGAACTGCCCAATGCAATCAATATGTCTCACACAAAATCCTATGAGATATTGGGCCAGAGACTTCTCCATCTTGAACTTTAGGGTCAACTCTGTTGAAGGACAGTGACAAGCTTGGAGGAAAGGTCCTCTGAGTTTCCTTTTAGTGGTAAAATCAGTTGTATTTCAAAAGCTTACATTATGTCTTAAAGGTTGTGAGGAAAGAAGAGGATAAGATAAAATATGTCTTCAATTAGGGGATACACTACATTGAGAAGTAAAGGGGTTTTGGTACTTGAAGAGTATTCTTGTCCTGCCAACAGAACAGTTTTGATGGAGGCTGTTCAGCTACTGGTAGACTTTCTCTCACAGAGAAAATTCAGGTCCTATTGCCACTCTTTTGTGAAACTAACCCTTACCTCACTCAGAATCTCAAGGACAGTTTACATATATTGGCCCTATTTAAAGAAGGGACTCAGTTGCCGCTCCAAAAATCTGTGCTTCCTATTAATGCTGATTAAAGAAGCATTCGTTTAGGTTAAGGCTTTGTCCCAGAAACTCTTAGGAAGATCACACCCCGCCACAGTGCTAATTTATCACAGTTACAATCATCTGCTCAGCTCCAGAAGAGTTCAAGTATCTGCCCATGTTCTATCACATTCCATCAGCCCCACAGCTTCTGTTTATGTGCCTTCGTTATTTCCACAGTCCCAAGCATACACATCATTCTGTCTGAGAGCTTCTCCATGGAGCATCTGCTATCTGCATGTGTGCAAGGAAGCCTAGACAGGCCAGAGACGAACACCAGCCACCAACAACTGGCAAGGGGGTGGATAATGAATCCCACTACCTGGGATTCTTCTGGGTTCTTCTGGGTGAGGCAACTCACTGGGATGGTGTACTTCCCATACCGTTTGTTCAGAGTTTTCATGTATAACTAAAGTCAGGTGGTCCACAACAGGGAATGGCTTAGTTTCGGACTCTTTACTAGATGCCTTCCAGCCCCCCAGTCTCTTCCTCCAAATTAGCCATCCACTATTAGAGCCCTGCCTCTGGCTCTGCTCTGGGAGAGCTCAGTCAGGTGTGGATTATTTAACTTCATGTCAGAGATATACAGTCAGGGGACTGAGATGGTGGGGGTATTATGGGTGAGAAGAGAGAGTGTTATGGGGTGAAGGCTGAAATCATCCTTTGTCAAGGGCTACAGCAAGCAACATAAATGGCCCTGGGAAAATAAGGAAAAACCATAAGAATAGGGACCAGGGTGGAGAAATACAGCCATACCATCAGTGTCCTTGCATGTACAGGAGAGCCTTCTGTGTAGAAGGGACTTGGGAACATAAAAAGGTGTACAGATCTGCCCTGGGGTCAGACTATTCACTCTTCATGTTGATTCAATCCTACATTAGGTTCATTTCACTCAACAACTAAAATCACCTCCCTTTTGCTTGTGCTAAATTGGGAATTTGTGAGGGGCTGTGAAGGAAGTATAAAAGGGACATAGGACCTGGAGCTAAGATGATTCCAGTCAAAGGAGCCAGAATGAACATCCTTGTTGGTACCAAGGACACATCCCAACTGAGGCTCACTCGCCTGAGGGCTTTGTAAGGAGATCTTTGCTTGGCTCTGGAAGAGGTCGGCTGCACACTGTATTTTGCTCATTCCAAGCAAACAAGCAATAATGTAATGGCAGGAAGCCTCGTAAAATGGTTATTTCTATTCCCGGACTGCTCTGGGGCTCCATCTAATTTATAAACATTGTTTTATGAAAAATTGAGATCATTCTTGGAAGTGCCCACAGACAGTGACCTCTGCTTGTTTTGGTGCAGTGTTTGCGTGTGAGTGTGTACACGGGCTGTTGTTGCTAAGGAGGCAGTGGCCAGCTCTGGGGAATGGCTGCCTTTTCATCCTGCACATTTTCTTCTTCAGAGAGGGCAAGCCTGACACCCCTCACCCAAAATCTATTACTCCTCACAAGGACAGAAATGAATCCAGCAGCAGCTGGATGTCTGAGGCAGGTTAGCCTTACCCACAATACATTAAAGAAGAGTTCAATACTTCCAATTGCTTCCACGTGTAGAAATATTTGAGTTCTCATTTTTTTTTCCTGAGAATTGGGCCACCAAGCTGTCTGGTAGGATTTGCATTAAATTCTAGAACTCAGAGCTGCTATAAGTGTACAGGGCTGGAGGGGTGAGTCTGAGATCGGAGGAGGCAGAGATCAGATATAAATCAGCTGTGGGAGTTCCTGATGCTTCCTAAAAAATGAGTAACAGTTGGAACAATATGACATCAGAATAAAAATCATGAGCGGGGCTCACCTTTCGGCTCTGCCTCTTTGCTTGCTGGGTGGCCCTGGACCCATAACTTAACACTGAGAAAATCCAATTTTCTCAAATGTCAGGGAAAACACCTGTATTCCCTAATTCAGCAAGCATTCATGATGTGTGTGGGATGCATAACAGCCAGCCCTGGTGGACACTGGGTCCAGCTGCTTCCTGTATATGGAATGTTCTTTTCTCAGATATCTGCCTTGGTCACTCCCTTCCTTTCCTGTGACTACCTACTCATCTCCTTGCTCAGGGTTGATATGAAGAACATCCTTTTGGTATTTTCCCCTCCATCCCTTTCTTCTTCTTTTTCTTCTTGTTACCTGACATAATTATATCCTCTCTCTCTCTCTCTCTCTCTCTCTCTCTCTCTCTCTCTCTCTCTCTCTCTCAACTGCTGTACTTTTACATCAAATCTTCCCTAATTAGAATTACTATGATGAAATTACTTTTTGTTGTTAGATATTTTTTATATGTACGCATGTGTGCCTTTCTGAGTTTATGTGTATGTATCACATGCATGTAGGAGCCTGTGGAAGCCAGAAGGGGACATCAGATCTGCCGGAATTAGGACTGTATATTTGTGACCCATTAAGTGGGTGTTGGGACCCAACTAGGAACCCTGCAAAATCAGTGAGTGCTCATAAGTGCTGAGCCATTTCTTCAGCCCCAAGGTTCAAATAAGGCCAAACACTATTATAGAGACTAAATATGTATTTACTAAATCAATGTGCATACATCCCCCAAAGTATGTTTTCTAAGCTTATTTCATAATTGAGAAAATCAAATTCAGCCTAAATGTTTGGAGAAAAATGCCACAGCAGAGTTTGACAGATATGAATAACTTGTGATGGGAAGAAAGGATACTTTCTCCTAATATTCACAGGTGTCATTGCTGAGGGGTGTCTCCTGATGCAGGCCTTCTGCTCCCTGGTTAACATTCAATCTCTTTCCTCCAGCTTTTTATCACACTAGCTTTAAATCTAGAGCTATTTTAGAAGTGACTCTTTGGACTCTGGGATGATTTTTGCTTCCTTTTTTATGGGACTGAAGTCTCTCTGAGGGGGAGCAACCTGCCGCCACTCCTCTGTGTCCCTTGGAGGAGGCTTAAGTGGGCTACAGGGCTTCCCAGGAGCTAACATATCCATGTGACCATTCATGTGACCATCTCACATAGCCAGAGCATATGAAAACAAACTTGGAAAGCAAACTTCAAAAAGAATTAATGTCATTGGCCCCATGGACCCTTGGGTGAGTCATGTGGGGCCAATTTGGGTGGGGCCAATTTTCATTGATTTGGCATGGCCCAGAACCAAATAAACAACAGTTGACTGGTAGGTAGATAGAAACATAGTACCAGTGAGATATCTACTAAATTAGATGCTAACTCACAATCTGTTCAAGGCTATGACTTCCAGACTATGCTAAAGTAGGAGTTAAGTAACTTTCAACAAAATAAGTTAAAAAACTAGAGGCATATAGTGGATTGTCCAATGTCATATAATTTGTAGATCAAAGAGATGAGATCAACACCTAGTTTTTCCTTTTCTTAGTTAGACTATATAACTATAAACTCATGTAAATCAAGGATTCTGTCTAACTGGCTCATTTCAGATTCCTCAGCACCTAGGAGAGTTCTGGGCATTGACATATTTAGGACATTCCATAGGTCTATACATACATTGTTTGAGAATTGCAGTCAGAAAATAAGTCAAAGAATCAGAGGTAATGGGAGCTTGGATGACCACAATAGGTATACTGAGCTCTCACCAAGCCAGCTTTTTGGTCTCTAACATTAGTTCCCCTGGCCTTCATAGCTGTCTCCTGCCATCAAGCATCAGGTCCCAGGATCTTCTTCCAAGACACTTCTGAAACATTTGCATTGCTTGGGAAATAATTTCTGCATGTTGTTTCTTTATTTGGAACTCTGTTGTTGTTTTAAAGAAACCATTATTGGTTTTATTATATCCACATTGTGCCAACAGATTCACTCAATGCAATTCGTCAGTTGACTAGAGACAAACTGGCTAACTGGATGGACTAGAGTAGAATAGATAAATACCTGACTAAGACATAGAAGGAACTAAAGCAATAGGCAACATTGTGTAGAGCAGAACACAGAGTCCTGGGTATATCTGTGGTGTGGAGCATGAGCCTACACTTTAACTATATCCTAATGAGTCAGATTCAGATGGCTCAAAGCCTTTCCACACATTGGGTACAAACTCGCAGGCGGGAGCCAAGAGATGACAATTATCATCAAGGCTGGGATTCTGGGTAGCAGGATTCTGGGTAGCTGTGGGAATTTGGACAACTACTTGGCTTTCTTGGCTATGACTGTTTTGTCTAGACAATAAGCACATTGTTCAATGGTTGTAAGTGGCAGCTCCATGACCCAATATGCCTTCCAGAGAAGTTTGGTACTGCCATTTTGGGTATGACACTAGGCACCTTTTTTTAATTTTGTTTTTAGTAAGTCCATCAAATCTATTGAGCATGTTAGTGTTCAGTTCAGCCACAGTTCCCATTTCAAATTAAATATAATAACCACAAACTAGTTGAACCAGCGTTGACTGGTTGACATGCTGCTTTATAGGCAGCTACTTAAGTATTAATTAGAATGTTACAGTTACAGTGTCTTCCCAGGTCTTCAAATATTTCTATAGGATATGAAACATCTTAGGCCTTAGATTATATGTCTCTAGTTTTGCTAACAATTAAAATTGCTTTTTGCCATTAGAACTTGTTAGCAAACAATTGAAACTAGGCAGCAGGAATCTTTCTAGGCATGTCAGTAGCTTGGGCTCTAGGAGTTTACACATAAGCTACTTTATGATGCTCACATTACCCGTCTGTCTCTGACATTGTTAGCCAGAAACTTTTGACATGGGCTAATACTAAGAAAATACGGCATACAAAAAGATTTTGTTAACAGAATCTCACTTTCTAATTTAGTTACCTCCCATATAGGCACTAAAGTTAGGTACATGTATGTGCACTTCTGTGCACATTTGTTTCTGGATTATCTGTGCTATGATCCCGACAAAGCTTTTGGTTCACTAATGAGAACTTATACCAATCCATGTTACCTAGCTACTCCATGTAGACAGAAATCATATTGTCTTGTATCCCCAGGATCATTCATGAATTCTAGTTGTTTTTCAAGTGGCTGCCAAATGACAATATAGAATAAATAGGTATTAATTCTGCTAGAAAGTGTAAAAAGAGCATCATCAAGAGAGAGGAACACACAAGTCTTAACAGAGGAGACTGGCATTTGTTCCTGTCTGTCTAGAATCCTGACCGAAGATAATGAACTAAAGATAAGATTGTTTAGGTACATTTTTACCTGCATTGTGATGTGCACATATCTGCACATATGATATCATTCCTCATGTTTTGAGCATAGCCTGAATCACACAAGCTACACCTGTCAATGGACTGGTATAAATCCCTCTCAAGACAGATGGATCTTCCATTGAGCTACATGACAGCCTTTAGCTAAGTTCTGGCTTCATTTTATCCTTGTCTACTAACCAGGATGAAAGCCAACATGTTATCATATTTGGTATCTCCTGTGAAAATGAACCCAATTCATTCATTGAGATAATACCTTATTTTCCTCATACCCAAGTTATTTTAGAGTAAAAAGCAACTTAATTTAAAAAAAAAAATCTTGCTCTCCTAACCATAGAACTTCTAAAACACAATTTCTAAAATACTTTTTTAAAAATAAAAATGAGAATTAAATTTCTTTTAAGTAGGGATATTTGTCTGTTTGTTTAAATTGATAAATTTGAACCTAACAATATTGAATATGTGTTTAAAATATATCCCACAGCTAAATATGTTAATGTATTTTATTTTATCATATTGCTGTTGAATATATTTTTTTTCTCCAAATGTGTCTAAAAGATGTTGTCCCATACAGAATGTTTATGGAGGTCAGTAATTTTTAAAATTGCTTCAAAGGATCTTGGTCTGGCAATTTATTCACAAGATTTGCTGTTTCATATGCAGCTATCAAAAAGAACTAAGGAAACAGTATCTGTATGAAGTTAGACCTTCATTTTATTCAACAGAACTTTTAAGCAGAAGCAAGTGAACTGAAAGTTTCAAGACAGCCTACAATAAAACTTTGAAATCACACTTCCAACTAGAAACAGACAAATTTTCAGTCTCATTTCCAGCCTCATGCTTTCTTCCTCTTCCTGCTTTGAATTGTTTCTTCAGTCTGGCTTGTTTCTTTTTCTCATTGAGAAGTTTTAAACTTTTAGATGGTAGCTTTCAAAGAATGGTGTAAAAACCATTTTATGCGGAATGCAAGTAATTTTATATTTTTAAAGTTTGTAAGTTAAAAATTTGCCGGGCAGTGGTGGTATATACCTTTAATTCCAGCAGTCAGAAAGCAGAGGCAGGCAAACCTTTGTGAGTTCTAGGCCAGCCTGGTCTGCAAAGAAAGTTCCAGACAGCCACACAGAAAAAACAGGAAAGAAAGAAAGAGAGAGAGAGAGAGAGAGAGAGAGAAAAAGAAAGAAGAAGAAGGAAGGAAGGAAGGAAGGAAGGAAGGAAGGAAGGAAGGAAGGAAGGAAGAAGGAAGGAAGAAGGAAAGGGGGAGGGAAGGAGGGAAGGAAGGAGAAGAAGGGGAGGGAAGGAGGGAAGGAAGAAGAAGAAGGGGGAGGGAAGGAGGGAAGGAAGGAGAAGAAGGGGGAGGGAAGGAGGGAAGGAAGATGTTTGCTATGAAGCTTATGTGCAATATAAATGTAAGAAATTATGTAAAATAATTTAAAGAGTATATAATTGTAACAGAATATGTATGGAAAAAGAATATCCTGGAGTTACTATAGAAATGTCTGGAATTTTGAAAACATGGCATAAGGTACCCACTAAGTTTGTCTGGCACCCAGAGATCTGACATGCCATACCTATAAAGGCCTGTGTGTCACATGTATGTGCCATGCTTACTGTAACTCTGATACTCCAACATTGGTTTGACTTTAGGCCTTTGGAATTTATGAAAGGAAGCAAACATAAACAAATTTCTCCAGAATTTTGTATCTAACTGCCTAGCTGAGATCTTCTCTGGTTTCCTAGTCTTACCTCTTCCCCAAGATTCATCATTTTGATTGGCATTTGAATAATTAGTTTTGGTAACATTTGCTTTGAGAACAGAGATGAACATGACAAATGAATCCCCAGCAAATCATGTGTTCAAGTGTTGCCTATTCAGTAACAGACCTGCGGGCTAATATCTTTAGCTAAAATTTGGAGGATGACCAGACGGAAAAGGATAAAGTCGTGGAAGCAATTTTTGTAGTGCAGTCCTCTTAAGCATCAGTGCTGCTCTTAAGCTGATCAGAAGGACAAGGGAGTTCCCAAGCAAGCACATCTGGGCAGTGCTCCCAAATCCCCTCTTGGAGTCTCCCTTACAATATGGTGTGTGGTTACAGTGTGAAGGTTATACACACAAGTCCTGAGGCTAGAAGGTCTTGATTTTAAACTCAGTCATTGCTTCTAAGCCTTATGCCTCTGTTTCTTCATTTGTAGAACATGCCATAATACTAGTTGTTCCCTTAGGTGTTACCATGGAGGTGTGATAGGTCCCTACAGGTGAAGTACTTAGCACTGTAAGCATGCTGCTGTGCTGAGGATTTTCCATCATCAAATTTATCTTCCAACTAACTTGTAAAACATCAAAGTCACACACATTGGTTGAACACAGTGTGGTGTTACTGTGCCTGTTTCATCATGCAACGTTCGAATCAAGCTAAACATGTGTCCTCAAAGAATCACGTCTTTATGGTGAAAACATTTAAATCTTCCTTCTTTTTCACCATGAAAGAGTATTAAAGGTTCTGGAAAGTCCTGCTTAACCTGATTAACCCTCAGCTTCCCAGCCTCCCCTGACTTTAGGACTGTCTTTTTCACGAAGTTCTTCAGAATACTTCTGTAATTTTGGAAACGGGTTGTGTTTGAAAGCCAGGAGCTCAAAAGGCTTGGTTCCTCTGTGTAAGGGTATGCTGCCCCCAGCTGGACACAAGACAGAGTGACACTCACAGGTGACATGAGAAAGTCAAACAAATAACCATGTTTTCAGTTCTCCTGTAATTTTAAAAGAACTCGCAAGGCATTCTTTATTAAAGCACCAGGTATAAAAGCAGACATTGTAGGCAGAGGGTTCAGCCACACCTAAAGCTCTGGTGAAACTACAGTGCTTCATAGCTGTGGTCCCTGCACAGAAATCTGTGCATACAGAAGATAAAGGTTTATGGTAGGTGACCAATGTATTTGCACAATAAATGGCTGGCCAGTGGTTTCTTGACAAAGAGGGACAGAACGTTCTGGAAGCCCAGGGAATTGGTGTGGACTCCTGTGACCCTCCAACTACTCTGACTGAGACCCTTTCCTCTGGGAGGGGTCAGCACTTACTGAGGAAGGACATCAGCTCAATGGTGAACAAAGTTATGAAGATGCAGGGGTGCTGGACCGCTAGCTAGCAAATTCAACAGAAACAGACAGCCTCAGCAAAGCTACACAGCCCTCTAATCCATTTTGTTTCCACTGAAACAGCTGTGTTATAAAGTGGAGACCCAGCCACTGCTTCTTCCCAAGACCATCTTTGAGAAGATCCCACCATCAAAATTCTCCAACCAACCTTACTTTCCTTTTGTTTTCTATGTCTACCTCGTTTTTATATGGCTGCTAAATATGAGTTCTTTATGTCAAGAGAGTTGGGAATATACACACACTAACACCAGAGAAGATAGACTGGGAGAAATCCCGGGCATTGTTTAGGCAGGGACATTGAGCATCAGCTGTCTTTATGTGTTGCCAGCGAGGCAATGAAGAACTCTGAAGGAGGACAAGGAGGAGGAGAATGGGGTAGCTGCTCGGCGAACTCTTTCCCCACTGGGTCCTGTGTTCTCCCTCCACTCCAAGTCACTGCTCCTCCAACAGGTCTTTCATCGCAAGGGTAGGACCTGGGCATTTCTCTCCCATTTAGATTCCCTTGGACACTACCTATTCCATTTAGCCTAATTGGCCAAGTGCCCCAACTCCTGCTGAATCCTGATAGATATTAAAGATGTGTTTCAGAACCCATTGGCTAAATTCTTGACTTCTATGGGCTGTGGCTGAAAGCTTAGGTTCATGCTTTATAGCGTTATAGCAAGACTTAAGTGATTGAATATAAAAATCAGTATATTAAACAAATCTCAATAAAACTAGACAAGTATTTTATCACTTTATCTCTGCAAAGGGATAATGAGAGTGCCTCTTCTATCCATGCATGGCCACCCATGGCTAAGCATGAGAGTCAAGCCTCAGATAGGCACCAAAGGCTCATGGAGTTCTCTCGTGAAGAATGTAATTCTCCTTCCAGTGAAAGCTCTGGATCCAAGGCCATTGTCTGAGGAGTCTGCCTATTCTCTGTAACCCAGTGAGCTTCCAAGGTCCTATACTTCCCTGCCTACACTCTAGTTCTGTGTCACATTTGGAAGGACAGGCTTCTTAAGAAGCCCCTCTGACAGGCACTGCACTGAGATCTTTATTACTGTTTTCCAGCCTAGTATTCAAAATATTTTAGGTCAGAGGTTCATGACACCTTTGCGGGTCAAACAACCCTTTCACAGGGATTGCCTAAGACCATCAGAAAACACAGATATTTACATTAAAATTTGTAACAGTGGCAAAAAATTGTTATGGAGTAGCAATGAATATACTTTTATGGTTGGGAGTCACCACAACATGAGGAACTGTATTAAAGGATCACAGCATTAGGAAGGTTGAGAATCACTGCTCTAGGTCAGTATCATTCCTACCATTGCCTCCAGTCCCCACATGATGAAATTAGGGCTCAACTGAATGACTTACCTAATGTCACACCACCCATAAATAGAGTCAGATATTCATCTGACACAGCATGATCTCAGAGCCCCCACCCATCCTTAACACCTCTGCCATATTACTTCAAAATAGTGGTAAAAAGACGATAGGGGAAAAGCCATAGAATATTCATGCCAAAATGGTTGTTGGAGTGGAACTGATTAATCAGCAAAGCATGTGATATGTATTAGAAATGAAAGGGTATCTTATAGACCAAAGGGTCTCAACTATGACAGGCTATGGTTATGGCTGTTTTTCTTTCAAAAACAAAACAAAACAACAATATATTCTAAACCTGGGGATCGCTGAAAGAAATTCTGGATCAATTGCTGTGGGTAGACTCTTGGCATAGAGTTTTAAAGCTTCCATGCAACTCTAATGAGCAGCCAGTGATAAACCAGTGCTGTGCCCTCTCCCTGCCCCTGAAGGTGTCTCTTAGTCACATGACTTCTTGGAATTCTTTAAGAACTGGGTTTGTTTATCTTGGCATTTGGTTCTCAACTAATTAGATGATCTTCACAGGCTAGGCAATAACACATTGTGTAAATTCTGAATTGAGACACCACTTTGCATAGAAATATGAGACTTCTCAAGGATATTGTTCTCTATCCCTGACCGTAGTCAAGTTTCCTTTGGAAAATGGCAACATCCAAATCGTTTTCTTCCTGCTAATTATGTATTGAAAAAAAAAATTGTCTTGAAGCATGGCGAGGCAGCCAGCACCATTCAGTAAATTACACCATGTAACTGGCTCACTCCTCATTAAGCTTGCCCTCCTTGGCCTTATGGAGGGAACAGTCACTTCCCTTTGCAAACCCTCCTGGGAGTAGATTTCTTCAGTCTTCCCTGAAAGGTCAGTACAACTGCCTTTCCCTGAATCCCTCATCAAGTGGTGATGGTTCAGCCCTTTGTTATCTTCTTGTGTTGTTCCCAAGAGGGTTTGTACTTACAAACTAAAGATATCTTCAGTTTCAGATAATTTATATTTGGAAGAGATGCAGAATAACTTTATTTTGAAGGATTGCACACTCACAGTGAATCCTGCTGGCCATCCACAGAGCCTTCCCCTTCTGCCTCCCAAGACATGATTTTATGTCTGCATCCCCTTCCTCCTCTGCACCCCACACATGCTCAGCACCCACTTACTCCTCCAAATGCACTCTTGTCCTTCTCTCTTCCTACTCATTCTGGGTGCCTGTTCTGGGAATAGCCTTGTGTTAATGGCTCTCTTGCAATGTAGCTTTCAGAATGATGTCACCCATCTTTCTGTTGCCCTTTTCCTTGACTAGTAGCCTCAGGTTCACAGAGTCCTTCTATAAATGGACAAAGGTACTCAATAGTAATGTTCTCTATGCAGGTCTTAGGACCTACGTCCTAATGTCAGCTTTCCCTTCCAGCAGCTCAGGGCAGCACCACCTGTCTGTTGTTGGCAGCCATGTTCTGCACCACCTCTGGTTGACTCCCTCATGATCTTTGTCTACTACTTTGGTCATTTTATTAAATTCTCCTCATTTTACTATATTTAGAATATCATCTGCTTTCTGCTAAGACCCTATCTAAGATATTGTATGACTTATATCCCAGTTTCAGGGCATGGATGGTGATTGGTTCAATCTAGTCTTGGTATCACAGTTATCAGTTCAGACGCTGGCATTAAGGCAATCAGTGTATAAATACTCCATTAAAAATTACTTTGGCTAGGACATTTGGCTCATGCCTTTATTTAATACCACCATTCCAGAGGTAGAAGCAGGAGGATCTCTAAATTTAAGACCAATCTGGTCTATAGAGCTTATTCCAGGACAGCTGGAGCCACACAGAGAACCTTGTCTCAGAGAGGGGGGGGAGAATGAGAGAGGGAGGAGGGAGAGAGAGGAAGGAGAAAGGAAAGAAGGAAGGAAGGAAGGAGGGAAGGAAAGAAGGAAGGAAGGAAGGAGGGAAGGAAGGAAGGGAAGAAAGGATGGAGGGAGGGAAGGAAGGAGGGAGAGAGAGAGGGAGGAAAAGTAAATATTTGGAAACTGGTGTGAGCTCCTGGTTGCTGTTGGTCAGTTAGTTGGAAAGAGAATGAAAGCACCTGACTTGTAGTATATGATCAGCTTTCCTATAAGCAGAAGACATTGTAGCACAAAGGAACACACTGATGGAATAAAACCTGGAATAGTGACACTGGACTTACACTTTCTATTATAGAAAGAGATTTCCTTAAGGGTTAAGCCTTTTCTACTTTATCTTTGTTTGTTCGTAAGCAGAGTGTTTTGACATTTGCTCCTAAGGGAACAAGAGTGCCTTAGTCAGGATTTCTGTTCCTGCTCAAAACATCATGACCAAGAAGCAAGTTGGGGAGGAAAGGGTTTATTCATCTTCCACTTCCACATTGCTGTTCATCACCAAAGGAAGTCAGGACTGGAACTCAAGCAGGTCAGGAAGCAGGAGCTGATGCAGAGGCCACGGAGGGATGTTACTTACTGGCTTGCTTCCCCTGGCTTGCTCAGCTTATTTTCTTATAGAACCCAAGACTACCAGCCCAGGGATGGTACCACCCACGGGGGCCCTCCCCCTTGATCTCCAATTGAGAAAATGCCTTATAACTGGATCCCATGGAGGCATTTTCTCAACTGAAGCTCCTTTCTCTGTGATAGATCCAGCTTGTGTCAAATTGACCAAAAAAAAAAAAAAAAAAAAAAAAAAAAAAAAAAAAAACCCAGCCAGTACAAAGAGCTTCTGCAGGTTTAGTGATATCTCTCTGATGCACAAAATATCCTCTTGTTTAACACATTTCCCCCACACAGCCTCATTTGATTTCCTCGGTGATAATGCTAATGATTGTAGTCATAATGACGTTGAAGTCATTAGTAACAGTGCTAGGCAGTACTTCTGAAGTGCTTTCTCTTTAAATGTTACTTATATTCCTTATCACAGGAAGTCTCTCCTAGGCACTGTGATTATTCTGAGGGCATGGGGAGAACAAAGGTACACTACAGCTCCCCAATTCCTCTCTCATAATGGAGGGAAAGGCTGGTGAAACCCCAAAGGTAAGCAAAAACATCACATGACTCAGAAAGTGGAAACTCAGAAGATTCTCAAAGGTTTATAGTACCAGTAAGCAGCTACTGGGAGTACTGGTAGGGGGTTTTGACCAACTGAGCTGCAAGAAGATTTCCTAGATCAGTCCAGCTGCCTGCAAGTGGTGCAGAGGTCCAGGGTTGTAATTTTCGTGAGTGGTTAGGCGTATTGGGATGGGCTTTCTCTGATGTAACTGTGGAGTCATCTCTGCTTTTATAAATAATCCCTCACCTACATTCCTGTTATTAACCCCAATAAAAATTCATCATTTCACCAGGTTAACTTTGGTGTGATCTTTGGTGTTTGGCTTGCTCTTTTTTTGAAGCAAGCAGACATGTATGTGTTTTTATCTCCCCAGGAAAAGCTTGTCATATCTGGATCCTTTATAAGATTCCAATAAATAGTGAATTGTTTAAGATTATAATTTTGCCATGAGAATAATAGTTTTATTTTTTTTTGTTTTATGTGTATGAGTGTTTGCCCTCGTGTTTGTATGTGTAATACATTTTTGTGGTGCCTATGGAGGCAAAGGAGGAAACCAGATTCCCTGGAAGTGGAGTTACAGGTGTTAGTGAACTGTCATGTGGGTTCTGGGAACCAAACCTGGGTCATCTAAAAGAGCAGCAATAGCCTTTCATTACAGAGTCCTCATACCAGTCCCCAAATTAATGGTTCTTCAGAAAAAGTAATATACAGAGAAGTTCATGGGGCAAGCCGGCTTTGTTTGCATTAACATTTCTAAACGATTCCAGTAGCTGACTTTGAACAGTTCCTCCCAGGCACAAGATTTAAGGAAATGTCCAAAAATTCTAACAGCAAACCCCACTGTTTGCTCCTGACAGTGACAGACCTGTGCATTATGGGTATCTTTCTCTCCTAGAAACTAGTTGATTAAGACGTAAGTCCACCGAGGATGTGTAAACAGAAGGATGCTATGCTTCCTTTGCTGTTTCCCTCATCTGCACCTCAGCGTTTATCCAGTCACACCGTGTTTCCTTCTAGAAAACTATACACTGTAAGACTCAGTTCCCTTCCTCAGTAAACAGATTCCTGGCAATAGCCTCGCCTATAAAATAGAAGTAGCCTTCTATTTTTAGCCGGTGTTTGGTGTTACTGTTGTTCTCCTGCAATAGATGGTATTTACACAGACCTACAGACTTTTTACTTTCTAACAAAGTCTCTCCTTTGTCTATAGTGGCTATGTAATAACCCTAGAACCAATAATTCTAAGAAATGTTGCTTGTTGAATCATGTCTATCACATCTTCTCAACTCATTTCAGTCAGGAGTATTATGATCTGTGATAGCATGGTCCTTTTTCATCCTCGTGATCTATAAAATCCATTGTGATATGTGACCCTTTGTGGTTCTCTAAAAAAATGATGCTATTGCTGTCCATAGGGAGACTGAAGACTAACGCATTCCAGATGATCATGTGCTTGGAATGCATTGGCTTATTTAACTCCTACCAACCCCTCCCCTAAGGTTGTATCTATATATGTATCATTGGTTACATACCCAGCAGTGAAGTAGCCAGGATATAAACCTAGTCTTTCTCTAGACCACACAGGCTAGTTTGTAGAATGATGTTTCTTGGGTATATATGAGCAGGAGAGCTCAATTTACAGCTATCTGTAAATCTATGTTCATATGCCACATACTTTTAGAAAAGATAAGAGTCTGCCGGTCAAAATCCTACATGACTATGACCTTAGCAGTATTTATTTTGAGTACAGATTATCAGTCACTTGGAATCTTCTACTAAATGTTGGAGAGACAAATGATAAGTTATAGGATGGAATGATGGCCAAGGTGGTACTTGTGGACTAATGGTAGTCTATCTTGATTTTTTTACTTGGTTAACAGTTAGTGGTTGTGTAGTCTGGAAACCATGAAGCTATAGAAAATAGATAAGAGTATATCTAAATTTCAAAAGAAAAAGGAAACACAAAAAGTTATTGTTTTCTTAGATAAGAGCTTGTGACTACAAATCTTGAAAGGCAACCACTCTAGAATGTGTATGAACAATCTATGACACCATTGTCATGGCTGCCACCATCTGTGTCAACCTTGTCATCATTGTTGTCATTGTGTTGTGATTGCCTCTGTCATAGTGTTGGTTCTCCCATGGGTGGACCCTAAGGGAAGGATTTCTTTATTACCGCTGGAGATAAGAAAGTGGGAGAGGGGGACAGGGAAGGGACAGCAAAGTTTAAATGCCGAATGACTGAGTAGCTGCTATTATAGGCAACTGAGCTCAGTCCCACGGGAGACGCTTGGGAGCCAGTGAGAAAATATTTGTCAGTTCTCCCGGTCATTGGTGGAGGGTCACTGGGGTTTATTCATTTTCCTGCATTCCCAGTTTACCATGGAGAAGTAAATTGTCTTGGAATACAACTAAACATTTAACAAAAGCCTTTAGGAGCTGTGACATGTCACACCAAAGAATAACTCAAGAAATAAACTGATCAGGAACCAGTTGCCTTGACAGGACAAGGCATGCAGCTAACACTTACTGTGTGCATAGAACTTGTCATTCCATGTAATGCAGGCTCTGTTTTTTTGGCACTTTCTGGTTAAGAAAAAACAGAGTTGTGATGTGACTGCCAGTGCAGGGCTGGCTGGTACTTGGTTAAGTCAGGAGTTGAGCCCAGTGACCCTGACTCTGAAATCAATCATGTTATTCCATCTATCTTTATGCAGGACTGTAGCTGGCCTCAAAGTAATGATTATTTCTCCTGCCTCAACCTCCCAAATGCTGAGATAGAGAGAGTGAGCCACTACTCTGACTTCTTAATCTACACTTGCTTCTCCAGCTCCAGCTTTCTTGTCTATACTGGATGAATTTATTTTCTTTTCTGGAAAAACACACAGGTTGTTTCTCAAAGCTTCTTCTGCAACTAAATTGGAATTCTCCTAGGCAGGGCTAGTAATAAAGCCTGGTAGCAGTTAGAATTCTCCTACATGCTATAGATCTATTTGTTCCCCTTATTACACCTATACTGTTGTTCCTATTGTATTCCCTGTACTGATGAAAAAGGCAAACTACAGGTAATGAAAACAACTTGCCTGAGGTCATATACTTGGTGCTGAGAAAACCATGATTCTGCCTCTGTGACTTACTTGCTTATTATTATGTTCTGCTGCCCCCTTGTCTGGACGGCAGCATTCCACGGTGCCGAGAACAGCCTTTAAAATGAAACAAGCTTAATACACATAGCCAGTTCAGGACAACTGACAGAGTATCATCTCTATCCTGTTTGCTATATAAAGTCTGAAACACAATGAGACGTCCTTCCCTTTGAGGCAGGCTTGCATATTTTTGAAAGCAGTTCTGGGCTATAGATGGGAAGTCTTTCTCCAGGGGTCTAAAAGAAGGTACCACATTAGTGAATAATTTCACATACTGGTTTCAATAGTATTTGTCATATATAAGCTATTGGAATGAAAATAAAATCAACAGCCAAAATCAAATTCACATCACTTCAACTGTATCATATTTTTCTCTTTAAAACAGTGTCTTTTGTTCAACCTTTGTTGCTTATTAATATCACAATCACAAAAACTGAGTCAAATTATACAAATGTAAATGAACACACATGCATTCATACACGTACATATACATTCATACACATATGTACACACACATACTCATATACATACATAATACAAGCACGTACATACACACATATATCATATACATACACACTCATATACATACACATATACACACATACATACACATATATACACATGTACATACATTGATGACAATTAGCATTTTCCTAAATTCTACATAAGCATACATATACACAAATACACACAAATATATACAGACATACATGCACATATACACACATGTGCACACACTATAAGAAAAGGAGAAGATTATTTAGACAAACACATATCACATGACAAGCACAGAGCAACCAAGAGACCTAGCCAAACTGGTTCTTACAGCAATATCTGTCAAGAAACCCACTTAACACATTAATCACACAAATGATTTATCCACAAACCCTAAACACAGATGATGCTATCTGTTCCCACCACTTAACTATCTCATAACTGGAATTAATTTTCAACATGAATTTTGAAAGAGACAAAAGATACTATAAGGTAAAGAACAAAAGCAGCTTTTAGCTTGGGTCCCAGCCACAGCGGTGACCACTGTTGACATTCCTAACTGCCACACTATTTCTTCTATGAGCTATACTTCTAAGATGTTACTATATTCTAAAAACTGAAGATGTGGGCTTTTCTTCATTTTACAATATATACTAGACATCAGTCTGAATTTATATGTACCATATCCCACTACACAGACTATAACTAACCAATCTCTTCCTGATAGATGCTTGACTTGTTTAAAGATACTTACTAATATACCCCATAAGCTTCTTTTTGCAGTGGGTGGGGGTTTGATGTAGAGACTTATAACCTATCAAGTGCTGACTGTAAGGTAATGTGAATGCTCAGCTGTGGAGAGTCATCTGCATCAACCTCTTCCCTATTCGAAGCTCAGGAATATAGCAAAGAGGGTGAGGAAAGAGTGTGAGAGCCAGTGACGGGGGCTGTGCTGTCCTTTGATTCTATTCCTTTGATAAAACATCCTGACCAAAAGGAACTTGGGAAGGAAAGAGTCTATTCCAGCTTACATGTCTAATCATTCAGAGCATCCAGGGCAGAAACTTAAGCAGGAACTCACAGCAGGACCAGTAGAGAAATGTTGCTCTCTAGATTGCTTGGCTAGCTTTTAATACAACCCAGGTCTACCTGTCTAAGGCTGAACCATCCTCCATCAACTATCAATAAAGACGATGTCCCACAAACATGTTCACAGGCCATTCTGATGGACTCAATTCTTCATTTGAGGTTTCCTCTTCCCAGGTGATGCTAGGTTGTGTCAAGTTGTCATTTAAAACTACCTAGAGCAGGAGAATAGCATGCTGGCTTCTCAGTGACATGACATGGCTGCTGTACACATCAACTCACAGCAACTATTGTGGGTAACTGCGCAAGACCTGTACAAGATTGAACCAGTCAAAATTCCAGCATGGATGGGGACAGAGCCCTTGAGGCATCATGTCTAGTGGATGAGTTGTTGATGATTGATGGCTGTTGAGGGAGGGATAGTCACTCACCTTTGGTGATGTGGCTACTGGTAGATTGTCCATGCTCCAACAGATGGTTCTATACCATGCACATGTGTAGCACTAATGGCATTATTAATAACAGTAAATGGAAGACACAAAGTTTGAAAGTTGAGAGAGTTGAGAGCACAAGAGGAGTCAGAGGAAGGCAGTGGCTATGACCAAAATGCACTGTAAAACACATGAGATTTTCAAAGACTACATAAGGATATTGATTTTAAAAGAAAAAAAAAGGGAGTCAAGAGTGTTAAGACCTTTCCATGGTGGCTGAAATACGGACATTGAGAAGAGCAATATTAAGGAGAAAGACCCATATAAGAGCATATAAGAAGGTCTGGGGAAGGACAGGAAGATGGTGAGGAAGAGGAGAAGGAGAGAGGCACTGTCAATTCTGACTAACAATCTCAGTTCCATCCTTAGCCAGTCATATTCGACAGGTCGGGGAGCTCCAGGTTCAGTGAGAGACTGTCTCAGAAAATGAGATGGAGAACAATGAAAGAAACACTCAACACTGACTTCTTGCCTCCATGTGAGCAAGCACAAATACATGCAACCACACAGATACTAACATAAAAACTAACTTTGTCTGTCTGCCTATTCTATCTATCTATCTATCTATCTATCTATCTATCTATCTAATGCATCCTTATCCATATATCTACTGTGTGGAGGACTCTGACATGTCTCTCTTTCATCTTTTCCATTCTAGGATATGAATAAAACCACAAAGGAAGCAGGCCTGGCCTCTTTTCAAAAAGTCATTTCATCACCAACATCACCCACTAAAGAAAGAGCAGTGGCTTAGGCCCTAATATCTCTAGCCCTCTATCTGCTTCTTTCTCTGTTTGGTGTCCTAGTCAATTGTCACTTGTCATATGAGGACATGGACACTGAGCTCCAGCCTGCTGCAAACATTGTCCTTTGCAGGGAATTCCTTTTTCATTTCTTTGGTTCTGGAATTTTGTGGGCCTCCTAGCTCAAGGCTGAACTCCAGCAGTCAAGAATACATAGGGGTGGGTAGACAGTTCTGTAACTAGTGAAAGACAGTTCCATCAGCGTAATACTTATTCCAATGGTTAGACTGGGGGCTGATTCATACACAATTCAAGGACAGGAAGTGGGAGCTGTCCTTGGTCCTGGCCAGCATTGCCAAGTGAGTATTTAAAGCCATGGTCAGTCCCACCTTGGGGCAACCTCTGAGAGGAGCTTAGAATTGCTGAATTTGGTTCTTTACATATTTTGCAATCAGATGTTTTTCTCGCCTTTTAATTGAGCTTTTTATATATTTTTGATTGATAAGTAGGTATATAGATAGATAATATTTTTATTCCACAGGTTGCCTTTTCATTGTTGGTTGTCTTGCTGTGTTTCTTTAATCCATTTTGAACTGGTTTTCATATATGGTATGAGATAAAATCTCAACTGTACTCTTCTGCATATGTGTATTTATCTTTTACAATATTATATTTTAAAATTTGTCTTTTCCCCCTGGTATATCTGTGACACATTTGTCAAATTTCAATTGACCATAAATGTGGATTTATTGCTGAGATCCCTATTCTGTTATTTCTGTATACACCTTTTTCACATGACAATTCCATGATATTTTGATCATTAAGATTTATAGGACATTATGAAATCAAGTAATGAGATCTTTTTGCTCAAGATTTCCTTAGCTAATAAAGATCTTTGAGAGGTCTTATAAATTTTAGGATCTATATTTCCATTTTTGTTAAAAGATCAGTGGAATTTTGGCAGGTATTACATTATATCTTAATTGCTTTAGATTAGATGGATACTTTAAATTAATTTTTTCAGATTTCATACAATGTATTTTAATCATATCCTTCCCACTTTCCTCTCCATGACTTCTTCCTGATCCAGTCCCTTGCCCCCACACTTCACAACTTCAGTATCATACCAAGTCCATTTGTGCTTCCCATATACTCTTGGCTATGGAGGGGGAAAACATCCTTAGATGGACTTAACAATATTATTTCTTCTAATCCATGAACATAGTATATCTCTCCATTTGTCTTTCTTCTTAGTAATTTCCAATTTGGGATACAGGGTGGAGAGTTAGTGTGGTGAGTACAGTTCTTGCTGTATTAGCAATAGAGAGTAGAGAGGTAGAGATAGCCTGGTAGGTAAAGTTCTTGCTGTCTATGAGCATAAGAACCTTAGGTCAGATCCCCAGCACCCAAGCAAAAGGGCAGGTGAGACTGCATCCACTTGTAATCCCAGCACTGAGGACTGGAGACCAGAGGATCATGATCTAATTGGCTGCCCATTATAGACAATCAGTGAGCTCAAGGTTCAATGAGAGACCGTGCCTCAAAAATTAAGGTAAGCAATATTAGGGGGAGAAACCTAAGATTGATTTTTGACCTTCAAATGAATAAGCTCAGGCAAACACATCTGTATATGCATATATTGCTCACATATAAACACATAGATTTATACATATATTACCTATGCACATAGACCCCAAATAAATAAATAAGTGAACATAAAAGAAAGAATAACTTGGGGTGTCCCAAAATGTGGCTCTCTGAGCATCTTGCCCAGTAACTGTAAATGGGAAGAAATAGAAGAGTGTCCAGGGTTATTGTTGATATTACAACTGGTCTTAGCAATACATTTGAAGAAGCACCATACAAATTCCCTAAGGCTTAACTGCTTTAACAATCAATTTTGAGCCATGTAAAAATGTTAAATCACAGCATTAAAGACCCTGACATCTCCTCTTTGCATCTCATATGTTACATGTATTCATGTATGTAGAGGAATTTTAGTCCAGTACCATGGCTGCTCTGGCAAGGGATCACATCCAAAAACATGATCAAGCCAGAATGCATACACACCCTGGATTATACTATGATCTGGCTGGAATATAGACACACCCTTAGTACCTTTAATTGTTAACTATGAAGGTAAGGTTAGTTTGTAGAAAGAAGCAGCCATGTTTGAATGTGACATCTAATTGAGGGGCAGACAAAATGATGAATCAGAGAGAGATTTGGCAGAATGAGTCAGAGATAGAATAGACCCAACTCACATGAGAATAAAAGAGAAAAGATTGGCAATTTAAGAGCAACAAGAGAGAGCAAAGGGGTGTGTATATGGCAGTTTGACCAGGACAGTTTTACAGAGACAGGTTGCAGAGAGAACAAGCTAGACACAGGTGAAGACAGAAGGAGCCAGAAAATTAGAACATATTACCAAAGTTAATATGAGACCAGACAGAGTAATTCATTCAGAAGCCAAGAGAAGCCAATTTAATCAGTCAGCTTGGAAGATTAGATTGTATAGAGGTTAGAAGCTTCCAGGCCTAGGACGAGAAATAGTTAATCAAAGAAGGAAATGTTCTGGACTCAGCCCAAGCCATGCATTCACACAGGTTGAGTATGGCTTGCTCATCTGGGGAAAGTAAAGCAATATTTACACTTGTAAAATTCATAACCAACAAAAATCAGAATCTGTTGACCCTCCACAACTGACTTCACTTATCACAATGATTCGTGCAGTGGGCTGGGCTCCTGAGCATCTGATTTGCGTCACAAGATTTTCCAGCTAATAGATTTCTAAAGCAGTGAGAGAAATATTTCACTATGCAAGCATTTGAAACTTTAAATTTTGTGATATTAATATTATTAATATTTTTCTCAACATAGATAAAACTTTCACTTTTCTAATGAATTTACAATTTTAAAATGTATCCAACTAGTTTCCCAGAGTTTCACAGATATCTACTATGTCTTTGGCTAATGTCTGCTGAATCCCAAGTATCCAAATATCTCTCAAACATATTTGAAAAATACCATTAAAATGGTGTCAGAATTGGTGGGAGCAGGTGGGCAGGTCTATACCTCCCAACACTTTGCAGCACATATAATAAAGCACACAGACTGTTTTAATAATGCTCTAAAACTTTATTGCTTATAACTATCTTAATAGGGTCTTAGATCAGAGGAGATTCACATAAGCAGGATAACAAAGCAGTTCTCAGAGCCATAATGAATGAATGTAGACACTAAGCTTTGTAGATTACTATCTGTACTGAGCGGAGTGATTCACTCCTGATGACAGCCTTACATTTTACACTCAGCTGTATGTATTCTGTCAGAGCTTACCTGAGAGGTTAAAAATGGACAGACAAAGCCCAAAGGATATGAACCCCAAATTTGATGAATGTTGATGAGAGCTGAGAAATTACATTCTAAACCAAATTAAATATATGAGATAACTAAATCAAATGTGACTCTGAAAGATCTACCACTGGAGGGTTTTAATATACTTTGATTTCAGAGAATTTTGATTTATTTGGTAATGCTCCACTGTGTTAGCAAAAATAATACAAGCTGACATTTCAAATAAAACTTTTTTTTTCTTCAGGGGAAAGAAGCAGTTACTATAGTTTTATCAGGAGATTTTTGGTTGAACTCCTGAGTTCTGCCCATGATGTCATTTTCTGTTCATGACTTTATTTTCTGGAGGGCATTGCAAAGGATTCCAACCTCACCTACAAAGAAGAACAGCAAAGCAGTGAGCCACTCGTTAATAAATGCAAAGCCTGATAAATTCTGCGATGTATCAACCTAAACTTCACGATGCTTACAGCTTAGTGATGGAGATTACAGTAGCCCAGTTCTGGTATGTGTAAGGAGACCTGGGAATCACCTGAATAATTTACTTCCTCCTTTCACAAGCTATTTCCTGGAGCTTCTGGGGTGAGGGTGAGGAGTCCTAAGCAACAAGTTTTCCAAACAAATGCCTTGCTCTTTTTGACATACCTATCCATAAAAACTTCAAGATGCTAAATTGTTAAACCTAAAGGAGTGGAGTTTGTTTAAGTGGGATTTACTTAAGTCTCCCGTGTTACAGTCATCTGAGGTCTCAAGCATCTGCACAAATTTAGCCAATTTATTTTGGGACTATAACTCAGAATTATGATTTTTTTTTTCAATTCTCGTGGTGATTTGGATAGGAATGGCCCCCATAGGCTCAAATATTTGGATGTATGGTCATTGGGGAGTAGAGCTACTCAAGAAAGATTAAGAGGTGTGGCCTTGTCGGAGTGGATGTGGCCTTGTTGGGGAAAGGGTATGACTGGAGGTGGGCTCTGGGGTTTCAGAAACCCAAACCAGGCCCTGTGACTCTTTCTCTTCCTGCTGCCTGCCTGTTCAGATATAGAACTCTTAGCTACCTCTTCCAGCACCATGTCTGTTTGCCTGCCACCATGCTTCCTGCCATACTGATAATAGACCAAGCCTCTGAAACTGTAAGCAAATCTCAACTAAATGGCTTCCTTTGTAAGAGTTGCCGTGGTTCTCCAAGTGGGTCTGATATACACTAAAGTGTACACAGAAAACCCAGGCTATATTGTTAGGCACTTAAACCCAGTTTTGTGTAATTGAGTGCTGGAGTTGTGAAAACTTTGATAATCATAAGAAGCAGAAAGTAAACAATTTTAAAATACAATGGTGAATCCTGAGAGAGAGAGAGAGAGAGAGAGAGAGAGAGAGAGAGAGAGAGAGAGAGAGAACTAGTCTAGACATATGAGATAAACTGGCTTTGGACATCTCACATAGGCATGGAAGAGGACTATCTTTAAATAGAAAGGATGAAGGCAAAAGCCAGGAGAGAGTATAGCGACCAGAAGCTGATTCATGTTGCTAGAGGGTTATTTCAATGGCTCTAGAGAATTAGGCTATAGAGGTGGGATAGGAGGTCAGAAGTCAAAGGAAGGGGGCATGTGAGGCAATTTGCATAGTTCTTTTCCCCACGAATGGCATATGTGGAGATGTTTTCTCCTTAATTCAACACTTAAGAGATTTATTTTTGTCCCTATAGGAAATGTAAGGAGACACAGCCTCTATTTCTGGGAGAGAAGGTCGTCCCAGCAGGTGTGATCTACTTACTATTAATGGAGTCAGCTAAAATCTTCAACTGCTGAGTATTGTCCAGGACTTCAACCCTTTGAGTGTAGGGGTCATAGTGAACTGAGAAGGGCCGAGGGATTGTGGCAGCAAAAGTCCTGAAACCAAAACCAAGAGCCCCAGATGAAGGACCACTTAGAGATAGGTTATCCTGAAGAAGTTCCAAATGACTTTTACCTTGCTGTGAGCCCTGAAGCTTCCTAGAACAGAGGCTCAGATGCTGGGCTGAGATGTAAAATACAATTGAGTGAGGCCCTATAGGGAAGCCTTTGTTTGTGTGAATATGAAAAGGCACAAAATATAATGAAACCACAAACACTTTTATGTAAGATAAAAGTGTAAATGAAACTTAGGCAAAGAATACTATTTAAAAAGGAAATCTAAGGTACTTGACAATCAATGCAAACAGAAACACAGCCCTGGACAATTGAATAAAATGTAGTGGCAAGGAGTGTAGCATGGATTAGGTACCTGATATGAACTGAGGACCACAGTAAATTCTAATAACCCTTTGAAAATATCATTCTTACGTTACCATTTACAAAAGCCCTAAGAATTAAGTAATGCCACTAACCCTGGCAGCCTGCTTCTGATCAGGGTGCTTTCTTGCATTCCCCATGCATGACTTCTGTGGGTACCTCCCAGGAGGATCTTTATGAGTGGCATTAATAAAATTAACAAGACATTTCAAAGACACCTCAGATATTATTCCTATCATGAAAGTAAATGCTACCATATTGAAAATGATAATTACTGGGAGAGATAGCAGGTTGCCCCAGGTTTGGCAAAAGCAGCATCCTAAGTCCTAGCAATTTGAACTTTCTGTGTTCCTTCCTCCTCAGTAATAGCTCTCATGATCATAGACAATGATTCTTCACCTCAGTTCCTTATTTCTTTATTCTTTTGTAAGAAGAGGGTAGTAGCAATCTTCAGCTCAGAAGGGCATGACAAGTGTTGTCACACCACAGAGTAAGCCGTGTTTAATTGTTGCCTTTTATTAGTGGTTGGGAACTTATGGATTTGTTAAGTCTACCTCCCCATCTCTCCTCTCTGAAAGGAGCTTTCAAGATGGACTCTTCTAAAGACAAAATGTAAATTCCCTAAGACTTAACTGCTTAAGTCAAGTCTAAGACAAGTCGCTAGCCAGCATGTGATCAGTCTACACCAGCAGGAGAAAGATTGTCAGCATGCAGCCTGTTAGACCTTTAAAGTCTCAGCTGTGTCATCAGTACCAGGATCCAGAGGAGAATACCCATTTTGTTCCATCCTGCTGAGGGGCAGCTCACAGAGACAAAAAGAAAAGCTACATTCAATTAATAGCTGCTGTGCATGAGAGAGAAACAGTCCTCTCCAAGGACAAGTCCCCTGATAGTCAATCCAATCCCAAATAGTCAGTCCCAAACACATATATACATAAGAACACTAAATGAACTCATCAGGGTCCATTGAAGTTCATATAGTGGAGTCTTGGGGATAGGATGAAAGAGAAACTCCAGAGTAGAAATAAATCTAAAACAGAGCAGGAGTTTAGCTAGAGGAGGAAGGAGGCCATCATTGGCAATACCAAATGGACCTCTGGGCCAGCACTTTAATTTCTTAAGACATGTACATAAAAGCTGACATTGCAGAGACCTAAATGCTCTGTCCACCATCCACCATCTATCAGGTGATTTTCTAAAAGTGGTAGCAGAATCAGGACACCCATCCTCAGATCGAACTCCAAGTAGACTATCCCCTGCTTAGATGAGGTTCCATAGCTCAAAGGTGGCATAGCTCATAGAAAGGGTTCTCAATTGAGAGGGCTGAGACTCCCAGAGTGTGGGGTACAACTGTCAGCCTCCTCTGAACTGCTCTGAGACCATTCCTTCATCATTATTTATGAAGTGTTTACTATGTGCCAGGCACTGTTAAGGAGACTAAAGAAAGTCCTAGACATTAAAAGAAGTAAAAAAAAAAAAAAAACAAAAAACAAAAACAAAAAAAAAAAACAAAAACAGTCAATATTTATTATGAGTAAAAGATAAATCACAGAAGGTGGAAGGATGAACATATATAATCACATTTTTGCCGATGATGTACATGCATGATGCCATATGACTGTGATAAAGTTGGAAGATTATTATCTCCAAGATGCATCATACACAGGCATGCAATATCATGCTACAACTCATGTGTTTACTTTAATGTGAGGGTGAACAACCCATTGCATTAACAGCTCTATGAAGGTGTTGTGGTTCTAAGTATGTATAGGTAGTACTTAGTAATGCTAACAAGTTCCTATGCTACTGGCTTATATACTTAACCATGTTTTAACTCTAGTGTCCTTCTGCTTATAAAGATAAAATAATGTGCCATATTAGACACACAATAGCCTCAAACAGCTTGAATTTATTATGTCTTTTCTGTCACTTTCTCTTATGTGATTTCATCTTATTTGGTTCACCATGGCCTTAGTCCATCCAATTTATATGCCACACAATCTATATCTGTAGTAGATACTATCTTCTATGCTCGTGTATGTGATGTATGTGATTTCACACAATGTTGAAATCACAAAATAGCCCACTTCACAGAAATAGCTCCCTTGTTTTTAGGCATAATTGTATTTGGTTGGACAAAGATAAGTTTGAGTGAAGATATGAAGGAGTGATGAAGTGAGCTCTGCTGGTATCTGGGAGAATAAAGAGGAGAAGGTACTTTCCAAGACTTGAAGGCATCTGGCTGGTTTGGTGTGGAGAACTTTTGTAGCTGCTCTACACACAGAAGAACTTTGTGTCTGTGTTGAGCAGATAACAGGGTTTTCTGAATTTGCATTAGAGTAGGGAAATGAGGTCAGTAGGTCCAACTTCCCAACCAAATGGGATAGGATGAGTACGGAGAGCAGAGATGCGGGGCCTATCTGCTGTGCACAGTTGCTCTGGACATTGGAGTCCAGGTAGTATTGCTAGCCTCATCCAGGTGACTCAGAGAGCCAGTGATCCTCTTTGGTAACCTCACCTCACTTTCTCCTTGGCATCATTGAAACTCTCCGCCACATAGTACAGGGCTGGAACTCTGTGACAGTATACTCCTGGCAGGCTGTCTTCTCTAGTTCCAGGGGAAGGAGCTTTGGCTTGTCTGATAAACAGTACTGAAGTGAAAAGTTTCTAGTTAAATCCATGTTCTCTTATGCATCCCATAATCCACCTGCAAAGCTTCTCCCATCTCCCCATTTTCCTATCTCAGTACAAATTCACTAAACTGAGAAATTTAGCACAGATTAGATTGAATGCTTCATGGCTCATCTATAAAACCCACAGTTAACTAGAAAGTAACAATTCATTTCAAACCCTTTCTAATAAGAAGTTCAATAGACATTGTGAGAACTGACCATACCTACAAACTTGTAGTCCTAAGTCAGCCTTGGACTCAGAAGACCTCTTCTCCACCCAGTCATGTAGACTCAAACTTGAATTTCTGTCTCTAACAACACAGATGTGGTCAAACTATAGCTGCTAAGGTACCAACTGCCTGTACAAGTGAACCCACAAATATCTACTAATAGTACTTTGGCAAAACCATGAGGCTGAGAGTGATCCTCCATACCCCTTATTTTTAAGTACCTGTGCTTGGTTTCTTTTAGACTCATACCTGTAATTCTCCAAAGGATGACAGAAGTCCAGCACCATATGCCTTTATAGAATCTCCTTCCTTGCAAAGCCCAAACTCCACAGTAAACCAGTAAATCTGAAGCAGAAAGCAAGCAAAAAGCACTTGTCAGGGATGAGCAAGGCATGCAGATACCCAAAGCACCAAGACAGATCTGATTGGTAGGAGTCTTCCAGATATGTTCTCTGAACCAGTGTGACCTAGCATCACTTCAGTGTCCCATGTCTTATTCTATCCAGTCACCTGTTGAGTCAATGGTGGATGAGTTATAGTGTGATATTAGATGTGTTAAAGTGTACTAAGTTAGAGAGAAGACTGAAGGAGCTGAAGGGGTTTGCAGCCCCATGGGGAGAGCAACAATACCAACCAACCAGAGCTCCCAGGGTCTAAACCACCAGCCTGGGAGCACATAGGGAGGGACCATGGCTCCAGCTGTATATGTAGGGGAGAATGGCCTTGTCGGGTAGGAGAGAAAGTTCTTGGTCCCATGAAGGCTGGATGCCCCAATGTGGGGGAATTCGAGGGCAGGGAAGTAGGAGTGTGTGGGTGGGGGCACATCCTCATAGAGGCAGGAGGAGGGGGGATGGAAAAAAGTGTACTAAGAGCCTATAAAGACATCTACAACAAGTTCCTCTTTGTGTGACAGAAACTTCTCTATGCCCTTTGCTTTTCTGTGTCACAAACCAGAAAAATTGATCTTTATGTTGCTCTTAGATGATTAGGGTTCATCTGATAATTCTATCAGGCAAAGAAGTGGATGGTGAAGGTATTAGACAGTGAGAGTCAACGAGGAGCAAACTTCATCTGCTATGTAAAAACATGGGGGAGGGTGCTGCTGAAGTCAGCCTCTACATGTATGTTCTCAGATAACCACACCCTCTTCTTTCAGCATCCTCTGTTCCAACATGTTTTTGATACCTGGCCTGGTTAACAGTCTGGGAGTTCTGGAGCCCAGAGAAGACCAGGGCTCAGTTAGATGCTGGAGATGGTCGCCATCTTGGAGAATTAGAGGTGAGTTAACAGTTAAGTCTCTTTGTTAGACTAAGAAACATTAAATCTAAGAAGGTCATCAGAGCCCAGCCAATATGACTTCGTCATACACAGCAAGTCTTTCATCCAGGAAGTTAAGGCAACATAAGTAACAGTGACACAAAATTGAAAGCACAGAAGAGACATGGGTCTGTTCCAAGTCCAGTGTAGCAATATGGTAGGTCCTTTGTTATCAGTGAGGGACAGGATGAGGTTCTCTGAATTTTAAGATTTCACTCTCTATAAATAAATTAAATTCTATCCACTTTTTCTCAACCCCTTTGAAAACTTCTCCTCTAAGATATCTAAAATATAAAATCTCAAGTTCACACAAATTTAACTCTTTAGAACCTCATGAAATACTTTTGAGATGGACAGCAAACTTTAATGCCCATTTTTAGAGATAAACAACCAAAAGCCACTTACCCTGAATCTCAAAGTAGATGCTCAGTAATCAAAACCTAGAATTTTCTAGCCTTTCTGAGGATGTGAAAATATAAACTTCTAACTGAACATATCTCAATGCCAGCTTTATATTATATCCATGGTAGTTTTTAATTTAATATGAAGTTTGTTTATTAATCTTCCAGACTGGGCATATGATAAGCAACATGGTTCTATACCTGGAGAGGGATACACTGAAACTGGAAAATGTAAGGAAGGAATCTGCCAATGGTGCAGATCTGATGTTTCCATAACTCCCATGAGTGCATGGCCCCTTCTCTTGTAAGTGGGATATGTTTGACAAGAATAGGAAGCCCAGCCTTATTTTTACCATCTGTCTGAGAACATCCCTAAGGTTGGTTCTAGTGCAGAGGCATAGAGGTAACTACTCTCCAAGCAGAACTATAAATCCAACCAGTGCCTGACATACTTTGGGCCAAAGGATTTCCAGGGCTGTAATTATAGCTGGATGGTGATTCCAAAAAGGTTCTATTAATAAGTATGTGGGAATATCCATATGCAAGCTGATGCAAAACTCAGTCCATTAAAGAAAAACCAAGATGTGACATTTCATTCGTGTGAATGTGCCTTACCACATTCTTATTATTATTTCAAATGGCCCAGCTGCCAGGGAGAGAATAAATCTTTAAAGACCTGAAGACCATAGCCTATAAGCATACCCATAATCCTGCCCCCCATGGACAAGAAAGACTTACTGTGGCCAGTTTCTCAATGTACTCATCAGGTGCCCCCAGCGAAGCAAGCCCAATTTCCTGTGTGTGAAGAAACAGAGTCACTGACATGGACCATATTAAAACTTTACCCTCAGTGCCAACTTGGCATGCAATTGTGGCAGAGTAATGCATGACTGACTATCTTCTGAAGGGCCCAGATAGACCCTGAGTATCCTTGGACATCTGTCCCAGCCAGGCAAAGGCAAAGACCTCAAGAGCAGAGGAAAAAATGTGTCACCAATACTTGGTTCCTTTGTTCTATACAGAAAGGAATAATAAGGTAGCTTATGCAAGGTCACACAGCTAGCATCTAACATGTCATCTCTTGACAGCATCCCAGTGAGTCACACACACACAGCATGAGACAGAAATTTCTGGGATATGAAATGAATCTTAATCGGGTATCTTGAAAATACCATAGAAAGACTACAGAGAAGTGATTATATCGTTCCAGGAATACATATTGCAAGAATACCTTTTATTCACCTGACTCATTTATCATCTCTGAGGCTTATTGCCTCTGTGTGCTAACCTAGGACTGATCTTGGAAGCTTCTAGCCTCCAATACAATCTTATGTAGGTTTAGAGTGTTTTCATCCTCTGAGACTTGCAGCTGAATAAGGTCACCCTTTCTTTCTTTCTTTCTTTTCTTTTTTTTTTCTGGTCTCTTGCTGTTTGGTTCAACCATTTGCTCTGGCTCTAACTCTTCTCCAGGCTGACTGATTCAATCTGGCTTCTCTCTCAGCCTCTCCTGAATTGTTCTGCTTGTCCTCAAACTAATTCTAGCAATATGTTCTAATCTTCTGGCTCCTTCTCATTATCTGACTCATTGTGTCTTCATATGTCTAGATTTTTCTCTCTTCAACATGTCATTGTACAACTGTTCCAGTAAAACTGCCTTCTCCCGTTCCCCCTTTATGCACTGCTCTTTTAAGTACCTTCCTTTTCCTTTCTCTTCTCATGAGAGTTGGGCATATCCTATTCTGTCAAATCTTTCTCTGATTCATCACTTTGTCTGCCACTTAGTTAAATATCACTTTAAAACATGGGTGCTTCCTTCTACAAACTAACTTTACCTTTGTTGTTTGGGATTAAAGGTGTGTTCTAAGAGCATGTCTGTATCTAGCCAGAGGGACTAAAGATGTGTGCTGAAGCTGAGCCATACCACAAGAAATAGGTTTTCCCAGTAAACAACACAATCTCAAGGTTCACTGTGTGATCAAATATCCTGCAACAACACATAGCTGGAGCATATAAAGTGTCATTGATCATTAATTACAACATCAACTACAAGATTCCTCTAGTGGCTTTTTGTCTCTTCAATAGCTCGCCTTATTTCCTTCTGTGAGAATCTTTCCAAACATACACATTCATCCACTCCAAAAGGCACTAACTGCTTCCTATGTGTCAAGACATATACAAAATTGGAAAATAGCCTTGACCTTGTGGCTTATAGTAAAAATATCCAATTGTTAATATGTTTTTAGATATGTAAAAGTTTGTCAAGGTCTTGAGGAAAAAGAAACACAAGGAGGAAGAGACAAAAAGGAATGGGAGCTTCAAGTAATCTTGGGAAGGCTTCATTATTAATTTGGTTTTCCTGGGAGGCATCACCAAGAAGGTAGTACTTGGGGAAATACTTGAATGCTATTGGTTCTACTGATGATGGAAGGAGGGTTATTGGTTCAACTCAGCTGTTCTAGCTTAAACTCCTCTCCAAGTGACTGATTCAATCTGGCTTCTCTCTCAGCCTCTCCTGAATTGTTCTACTTCACCTCAAACTGACTCTAGCAATCTGTTCTAATCATCTGGTCCAAGACCCAGACCAAACAGCAAGCATACAATCAGTGAGAAACGTCTCTAAGCAAGGGAAATGTGGGCTACTTTAAGGAGCAGAGCAGGGAAAGTGAGCCTATTGGTAGGTAACATGGAAGATTCTAAATGCAAACGTATGGACTTTTTCTTCTTTGGTAATTTCATGCATGTATAAAAATTATTCTATAGTGGACAAGATCTAGTGTATGTCATCACAAACTACTCTAGCTACTTTGTAAGAATAGACTGTAGGGGTCAAGGGCAAGGGCAAGATGGCAACAAGGAAGCTACAGAAAATCAATAATGAATGATAGCAGCTGAGATCATATAAGTGCTAGTGGGTATGATGAGAAACAATCAGATTTTATACATTTTGAAGATAGAACACAAAAAATTTTTCTGAAATACTTGGTTGTTTCAGAGAAAGGAGTCAGTAATAGCCTCCAGATGTGTTTTAAGTTTGAATGAGTCAAAGAATGGAGTTACCATGGACACATCCGAAGAAACCTAAGGGTAGAGAAGTTTTGAAGAAGACTGAAAATTCAGCTTTGTACAGGAATGTAGAAATGTATAATCAATATCAAAGTGGAGATGCTGACTTTATGGTTCATATGTAAGCCTGAAATTAGCATTGAAAATAAGACATGAATGTTCAGTATTATATTATAGATGATATTCAAAGTAATGAGGTTGACTAAGATAACCAAATTAATGTGTCTGAACAGAAAGAAAGAGTAAGGATTTTGTCTATAGTGAAGCAAAAGGCTACCTACTCTATGTCACTGTATATCTCTCTGGGTTCTACCTGGAGTTTGGCCTACACTATCCATATAAAAAGTACTGTCTGATTTAAAGTAAACCAAATTCACATAGCCCCTAGTCTGGTTCTACTACCCCATCTCTCCTCCATGTCTACTCTACCCACCTTATTAGATAGGTCAGTCCCAAGTTTAACAGAATCCATTGATCAAACTGAGGTCAAATACCTCACCTTTTCTCTTGACATCATTTTTTAAGATATGGTCTCATGTGTTCCAGGCTAGCCTAAAAATGGCTATATAGTCAAGGATGGGCTCCAATTCCTGATCTTCCAGCCACATCTTCAGAGTGCTGAAATTTCAGGTGTGTGTCACAATGCCTAACATCTTGTCATCTGTCTTTGCAAGCCAAGAGCTTAAATAAAACAAGGGCCCCAATATCCCTTGATCATCATCCTATACTGCTCTACTGTGGTTAAAAAAAAAAAAAAAAAAAATCTGCCTTTAAATCAAAAGAAAAGATTCTCATAAAACAACTCTTTGCCCTGGGGCCATCTATGTCAAAGTTGAGAGTGTCAAACAGAGATCCAACAATGTCTGTTGACATTAATTGTTCACGCCTCCCCAGGGTTATCCAAAATGCAAATGATTTAAGCAAGACTTCCAACTGCCCTCCAGCTAGACAGAATATCTCTAGAGTCAAATATTCAAGATTTCTATTCTCCAAGGAGAAAGCATCTAATTCTCCTGTCACAGTAACAAGTCCCTGTTTTCAAACCATCTTGAGCAATCAACACCATCTTGGCAGCTCTAACTACACATTGGCAATAACACTTCCACAGTTAAAGTTCAACCAGACACTCCCATATCTCTAGTCCAATGGTTTCTGGGTTCCATATTTCCCAAAACGTCACATGGAAGTAACAGGTGCTTTTGTTTGGAGAACATACATCTTCTAAAAAGTCAAGGAATCGATTTAACTTTTTATTTGTTTTGTTTCAATTATCAAGGGGTAGCTTTATAGTCCCATGGTAGAAGTAACTTCTTACAGCTAATGGGAAATGCTTGTAAATTCGCATGCAAGGTCATTACTTTGAAATTCCTACTTGGAGCAATGTTTACTCATAAGTCATCCTTTGATCAATTTTTTTTCTAGTGAGGAAGAAGACTAATAAGGAAGGCATGTCACTGATCCAAATCTGTAGAAACTGAGGCACAGGACAGCCTCACAGCTTGTCCTAGTTCACACAGCTACAGGCTGTTAGTGTTCTGGACTGGGCCTATGAGTACCTTAGAGACATCATTTACTCTTCCATGATCCCAACATCCCATCTATGTTTTCAAATATTTTATAGCCTTTTTATCATCCATATGGTTGTGTGTGGGTATGCTCACATGAGTGCAGATGCTTGTAGAGACCACAGTCATCAGATCCAATGAAGCTAGAGATACAGATGGCTATTAATTACCTGATGTGAATGCTTAGACAAAAACTGGTCCTCTGCAAGAGAAGTATACTGTTCAAACTACCGAGTCATCTCCCTAGGCCCACCCTCACACTCCCCATCCCATAAAACCACATTTTAGACTCCTTCTTAGTGATGAGAGAGAATTAGCATAATTTTCAACTCATCAGAAAACAGTTGTGAGCTTTCTCACTACTGTGAAAAATTAATCAAAGCCATGGTGCTGTTTTGACAGTGGGACATCTGGACTTTTCTTTTATCTTTCTTTCTTTGTTTCTTCCTTTCTTTAGTCAAGTATATGTAAGATTGTTGACATTGGATTCTTGGTAAATGTCATCTTAGGGAGTTCAAGTATACGTGCACATGACTACCTGACAAGACGCAAAGTGCCAAGGTCTCTAAAAAGCATACTGGATGGAAAGTAGGAGATGATGTCTGTATAGAGATCAGAGGTGCTTTCATCAGTGAGTAGGCTCTTAGTGTGTGCACCTGTCATGATCATTGTGATCAACAAATTGACCAGAGGCATGTCAGAGGATGAGCGATCACCAACAACCCCAGGCTGCAGTTCTTAGAATGAGTGTTCAACCTGGTCCACTGAACCACACACCAATCCCCTACCATTTTTCTCAGGTAGGATCAGGATTGTGTAATTGTATATAGTTTCTGCTCTAACAGAGCATGTGACATCCTCTTTGTGAGAGATTAATTCATTCCAGCAATGCAATCCCAACCCAATGACTAAGTCTTTGTTCCTTACCTGAGAAAATTGGGCAAAGCATCGATCTGAAAACAAAGGCACATGTCCCAAGAGTTCATGGCAGATATCACTAAAACACAGAAGGCACAGTGCTTAGAGGAAGGGCAAGTTAAAACAAGCTAGAGTCAATGATTTTTTTTTTTTTTATGAAGAAATAACTCATAGATACCTGGGTCTTTGGCCTCAAGAATTCTTTGCACTAGGCAGAGCAAAGAATCCTTGAAAGAAAGGGATGAAAGAAAAGGAAGAAGAGAAAGGAGAAGCAGAGTCCTCATGACTCCTGGGAGACAGGAGGAGCTGAGATGCAGAGCTGAGGACCCAGAATTCCTATGGGTCTCTTCTCAGAAACCTGAATGAGTTGTGGGTTACAGACTCCTCCCACTCCAAGTCTTCTCGCCACTAACTTACCTGGAGAAGGATAATGTGTCCAGTTTTTCCAGTAAGAACTTAAAAATATAGTGTTGCTCTTCTCTTGGCCCACAGTGGGTCAGTAGTCAAAAAAGAAAGGTTACATTTATCTAAAACAGTGCCAGGTCCATAGCAACAGGTCCTTTCTAATTAGGAGCCATTGACGTCATGAGGAGGGGGAAATGATTAGGGGATTTATACTGATCTTATTGGATCAATTTCTATGTGACTAATGAGATGGCTAAAGGCCCAAAGAGGAAGCACAATGGCCACCAGTTCTCTCCTAGCCAATAATCTAGGCAAAGAGCTGGAATCATCCAGATGTGCATTTAGGAGATGCTGAGATCACTTGGATACTCTTGTTCCTGTCCTATTTGGAACTTAGGAGGTCTGACTTTGGAGCTTAATGGAACCTCTTTTCTGGTACTCAAGGAGTTCCAAATCCTTGGTTCACAGGATGTCCAAATCTGCACGTCCAATTTTCATCTATTTGGACAGAGAAAATCCACAGAGTATGAGTTTCTCTTAGAACTATGATCACATAAAGCAGGCAACAAATCATGGGGACCAGCCTGCAATGAACATGAGCAGCATTCTTAGAGCAGGTGAAGCTTGTACCCTTGTGATTGGCAGTGGTAGCTGCAGAATGATACTTACGGTTCAGGTGTATACATGGGCTTAGATCCATGCCTAATGTACTGTGTGCAGTGGAAGACTCGGAAGGCCAAGCCACCCAAGAAATCTCGAGATGACAGTAAGCCAGCAACAGGTCGGAGACGGAAACCAGTACAAGCTGGAAAGCAGAAAAGAACCTAAAACTCAAGGCTTATTATAAGTGGTTTGCAACCTGTGAGGTATGACTCCCACTGGGGTGGCACCTTAGATAACCTGCATATTGAATGAATCAAATGTTATGATTCATAATACTAGCAAAATTGCAGTTATGAAGCAGCAACAAAGTAAGTTTATGGTTGGGAGTCATGACAACATGAGGAATTATATTACAGGGTTGCAGCATTCAGAAGGTTGAGAATTGTAAGCCTTATCATAAATCCAGAGAGGCTACAAACCCTCTTGTAAAGAACCAATGCCCAAGATCATGAGTTTTGCCAAGAGAGACTTGCTTTCTGGTCCTTGCCTCCTTCACTGCTTTGGGTCAAGTAACCTTACATTGTTGAGCTTCAGTTTTCTCCCAAACAAAATGTCTCTTGGAACTACTGAGGGATGTCGTAAGCATCAAAACAATAATGACTAAAAGTTACGTAGCAGATACTGGTCCATTGCAAACATCCAAGTAGATTTCTCTTTGGTTAGTGATAATTAGGACCAAACACTTTCCCACTACTTTGCATGTTCTCTCTGTAGCAAGGAGATGTATGGTGAACATCAGGAGCAGAGCATACTACAGACATTCCCCCTTCTCTACCGTCTCACACATCCTGGGAGGAGAAATGTCCTGTCCGACTGCAGCAATGGGGAAGAGAAAACTTGCGTCCAATTTCTCTTTCCTTCCTCCCTCTCCCTGTCCATTTCTCTCGCTCTCTTTCTGTCTCCCTCTCCCTCCCCCTATCCTATCCACAAAACAGTGCATGCTGGTTTCTCTTACTTTTACAGTATAAGATGCACTGAGAACTGGTAAGTGTTTCCCTAATCAAGGATTAAGATGTTGGGAAGTTTTTGGGCATACATCGACACCACACCCTCTAAATAGCTTTTCTTTAAAGCTATCGATTGATAACCATCCTCTGCTTTCTATATCTGTTTCTTGGTCTACTCTACACTAGAGCTAAAACAGTGGCATTGCAATGCCAATAGCTAACACTACATACTACCTAACATATGCCAGGCTCAGATCTAAGCATTTTGCACAAGCTTACCTTTGCAATAACTGTGAGGAAGCCATTTTACCATCCCTACTTTAAAGATGAGGAAGCTGAGGTATGGGTTAAAGCTTTCAGTTCAGGGTCACAAGCCACAGGCCATGTGGCTTCAAAGCTTATTGGTTACAATTATATAACTTCCGAACTATTAACCTTGATGTTTTATTATTCTTACTACTGGCCACAGCATTAGAGTTAAAGCTGCAGACCGTCTTTAGGACCTGTGCGCTCGCTCTCTCTCTCTCTCTCTCTCTCTCTCTCTCTCTCTCCTCTCTCTCTCTCTTTCCCATCACTGTACATTCACTGTTAATTACTGTGTGAACCTTTGCTCCTTGCTTTATCCTAGAAGTGGAAGAGACCTCGAAGATCATCACTGCATCCAATCTGTTCCCATTCTAGTCTACCTCCCTGCCATGTCGTTTTCTGGTCCATTTCCTATCTATTCATGGTTCTGATGTATAGAAAAATTCTTCCCTTCTATAGAACTGTTGTCTGTCTCCCTACCTCTCCTCATTCAGATAGCACATAGTAGGTGTTCAATAGGAATTAGTCAACTATTTGGGTTTTGCTGAATAAGCTGAATGAGCATCAGGAAGAAAACCATACTCTTCCATGGAAAGGCTATATCAAAGCTCATCACTCAGATAATGCTCCCCTGAGCATCCCACATCACCACTAGCCCCCAAACTCGTGGAACACTGACTTCAGACCCAACTCTATGCCGGGTGACTCATAGGCCACATCTATCTCAGTCTATGAAGGATGCCAATAGGGTGACTGTGTCTATTAGGTAGATGACAACATGAAGGCAGCTGTACACAAGCAGAAAAGGTCAAAGGCAGGATCTGTCCCAGATGCGTAGACTCAGAGCGAGTGACGCTTGGCACTGGCCCACAGAGAGCATACTTTTTTTCCTTGAACTGACATTGTAGCCATTTCCTGACAGTGAGCTTCATGGTAAACCCTAGACAGGGCACCTTGGGCCTTGTCCTTTCAGAGACAGCTATATGATAAAAAAAAAAAAAAAAAAAAAAAAAAAATTCACACCTGACCTTCTTGCATGGATGGAAAATTGATAATGGAGGGGAGAGGGAAGGCAGGAGGCACTGCAGCTGAGTTCTACCTGGGAGACTTCATCCTGCACTGCACCACCAAGTCTCACAACATCCTCTATTTACCCCCTACCCTGCTCCCCCCACCCCTGCCCTTCACTGTCTGCTGAGCTTTGACCCTGATGTGGACTTACTCTGCAGAAACTGAGAAACATCTTCTAGCTGGGGAATGTTGTCTTCACGGAAACCGCAGTACTTTTCCAGGAGTGGGAAAATGTGGTTGTGCTCGTAGCAGGCATGTGTTTTATACAAGGCCTTCAGCGTCCTGAAGACCGTTCCCCAGGTCTTCTTCTCCTCTTCTGTGTACTCCACCCGAGGGATGGGCTGCCCACTAGAACACAGGCATGGAAGAGCTGTCTCCAGCAGGGAAGGGTCAGGGTGCACAATGTGGTGAGATCAGCACAGGAGGTCAGGGCCTCAGAATTTGTGAATTGCCACCAGTGACCAGCACGGGCTTCCAGCATGCTATCATTTTTGCAACTTGGCTTTTCTACTCTTCTCAGAGCCTTAGCCAATGGTTTTCAGCCTTCTTAAGGCTACAAACCTTTGATACAGTTCCTCATATTGTGGTGAGCCCCAACCATAAAATTATTTTCATTGCTACTTCATAACTGTAAATTGGCTACTGTTATGAATCATAATGTAAATATCTGATATGTGGGATATCTGATATGTGACCCTTGAGAAAAGATCATTTGATCCCAAAAGGGTCATGGCCCACAAGTTGAGAACCATTGCTCTAGACTGTTCAGGGTAGAAACTTATTTTCAGGGGCTAGGCAGGTGGCACATGTGTAAAGCAGATGGTCCAGGGCAGTCTGAAGAGTGGGAGCAGAGACAACTGGACAATGCATCTTCTTTCCAAGCAAAGACACTCAAGTTCAGGGAAAACACTATAGCATCTTGTATTATGTTCATAAAAGCAATCAACTCTGGCTAACCTGGATTTAATAGAGAGGGGTGTGTGTGTGTGTGTGTGTGTGTGTGTGTGTGTGTGTGTGTGTTGTGTTTAAAACTTGTCTGGGGAGTTTGCACCTGCTGAGTTTGATGCTTCTGATCCTGGGAAATTATGAAGCTGTTTAAATTTAGGCTAGGGTTCTCCCATGTATAATTCTATATATCTTAAGATGTGTGTGTGTGTGTGTGTGTGTGTGGATGTGTGTGTGAGAGAGAGAGAGAGAGAGAGAGAGAGAGAGAGAGAGAGAGACAGAGAGATGCTGCATGTCATAAGTACAGAGATTTGTCAATTAACAAAGTTCTGAACCAAAAACATGACATTTGTAAATATTGGGATGGGGGAACAAAATGAGAAAGCCCATGCTAAGACATAAGATATGCTTATATGTGCCAGGTTTGTCAAAGCATCTACATGAGACCCATGTCCCACTGTCCTGAATGCCCTAGGGCTGGAATGTCAAGGTCAAGTGGATCTTAACAAGTTCCCTAGGTGATTGATGCAAGCTACAGTTTAAGAGTCATTAGTCTGGAAGCTTCTAGGCTGTGTCCTAAAACAATGAAAACCAAACAAAGCCTGACCTCCTGAGCCAGGGACTGTTCCCTGGGCTGCAGGCCTGCTCCTCTCACTAGGGACACAGAGTCTGGGACAAAGTGGGACTGTTTACCTTGGAATGCGGATCTGGTTCCAAACTAGGCTCCTCCTGAACTTTCAGAATTGAACCTCATCCAAGGACATTAGAGCAAAGACTGTTATTTTCTACAGAAAGGTGGGCAGGGACTGAGGAGGAAAGAGAGATTGTTGACTGAGAATGAGAAGGTCCCAAGCTCAGAGGATCTTCTGGTTACTGGCAAAAGAGTGTCAGGCGAATTTTTGCCAAAGACTGTGTACTATACTCCAGGGTTAAGTAGTGAAGAAGAAAAGGAAAAGGCTTTGGATGTAATCTCAGTTAATTTAGTAAACTTTTATGAGCCCTTAGTCTGCACTTGAACAAGTATTCTTAGTGTGGAAGTTATATACATAAAGTAATATATGTAGGTATATACCTGTACATATTACTTCATGTGTGCATACATATTCATAATTATATTCCTAATATTGGAACTTCAGTAACCACTGATCATTAAAATAACTAGTTCTCATTTCAAAGAAAGGATTGATGGAGCCAGCGCATAGCTCTGTGGTTAAAAGTACTTGCTACCAAGTTGCCCAGAACCCACATGACAGAGAAAAATGATTCACACAAGCTGTCCTCTCACTTCCACACATGAGTCATAGCAGACACACACCACACACACCACCAATAATTAATTAATTAATGTAAAAACAATAACAAGAAAGACAACTGGTACTTTGCTGTGACAAATTTCCCAAAGCAGTAACATTTTGAATGTACAACTGTCCTGGTTCACACATTCCTCTCCAGTGACCCAGTGTCTCTTCGCCTTCTTAAAGCAAAGCACCTCCCACCTCTTTCAGTGTGTGGGGTTTGAGGAAGAGGACACCTAATGCTCCCTCTGCATATGGAAGTGTGGTCAGGGTTGTATAATCACAGAGCTTCTTTATCCTGACCACAGTGATTGGCTGACATGGGTCCATGTCTCAGAACTTAGACCCAATGACAGAACCTTAGCACTCCTTGTAGGAAAGCTTAGAACTTCTAATTGAGCTGGGACATCACATGGAACCTATCTCTGAGACAGATGAGGCAGAGCCTAAAACCAAGAACAGTCCTCAGAACTTGAGCCAGAAAGGCGGCATGAGACTCTGAGTCCTGGGCCTGCCTAGGCACGGGGTTAATAGACACAGTGGGGACGCTGACAGTGGTTCTGGGGACAGATAAAATTAAAACATGCCCTTGTCACCTACCAGGTAAATGACTTTTAAAAGATATTTAACTTCTTTCAGCTTCGATTTCCTTATCTGAAAAATGAGGATTTATTGCAACACTAAACACACAGACATACACACACTCACACACACACACACACACGCACACAAAGGTATATATTTCAGAGAAGGTAATGTTCTGGATGTCTCTCCATCCACACATAGTTTTGTGTTCACCACACCCTAGCCTTTCCTTTGATTCCTAGCATTGCCGTTGATGTCCTACCAATGCTGTTAAAGAACGAATACCTCCATCTTGGGACAGCTCAGAATTTCTTTTTGAGTTTATCTTTTTATTTACTCCCTTAACTCAGAAACTGCTGTCTCCAAAACACCAAGCTTCCCAAGTCCTAATTTACATATTATTCCCTGAGGACTTACAACAGCAAAGCCATTGTGTTCCCAAACAACACATTTGATATGGCCATTTTCTCTTGGCTAAAATATGATAGAATTCTGAACCGGGGGAAAAATACATCCCATCTGGCAGTTGCCCTACAGGACTGGGTCAAACCAGATAAGTAGAACACAGGAGTGCAGCTGGTCTACAGGCTCTGGTGATTTGTTACTTCACTGGAGCAGCCAGCTCTCTTCTTCCTGGACTATTGTGGAGAACACCAGAGCCTGTTACATTCATGATGGAAGTGTTTCCAATCATTTCAGACACAATAAACAATTGTCTAACAAAGCTTAAGAGAGACCTAGGTTGCATCACAATGGGTAGTTTTGTTTGATCTAGAGGCTACATTTTAAAATGTGTTATTAAGGAAAGAGATTAAATACACACACATATATATACACACATGTACAAATATACACACATATACACATGCATATATACACATGCACACATATACACACATACATACATATATACATACATGCTCACACAAATACATATACACACATACACACATGCACATACATGCAAACATACACATATATGTATATAAATATGTATATACATACATACACACACACATACACACATATACACAGACACGGGCACACACACACAAAGCAGGAGGTTCTAGGCCGATCGTTTCCAACCTAGAATGGAGGTTGGAGGTATGCTCTTCTCTCAGTTGTCCAACAGGAACACTTACTGGTGGTAGTTGTAGGCAATGTCAGCAAACTGCTTTCGTCTTGCCCGGTACACAGGATCTTTAAAGCCCTAAGAGAGAGAAGACACTTGATGACTCAAGTCTGCAGAGGGAGAGGCCTGGCACCTCCAGCAACGATCTGAGTGGAAGCTTTTGAGCTATGACGACACATGTCTCCTTGATGATGCTCTAAAACAAGGTCTCTGTTAAACACAGAGGGAGGGAGGGAAGGAGGGAGAGAGGGAGGGACACATTCTACCACGCCTTCAATTTGGGGAACTCTTCTCCATTCTGAGATTTCAATATCTACACATATACTCTGGTCATAAAGAAATGTCATCTACTCCATTCCCAGCTTCTAAACTAAGTTGATCAAGCCAAGTCAGATGACTGCAATGAAGGCATAGAATATTCACACAATTTCTGCCAAGTGTTGTGTTTAGTAATGCTTCCTCACATCTGTGTGTATGTGTCTTTATGTATAGGTGTGTATGTATATATTTATGTATGTATGTAGTGTGTATATGTGTGTATGTATGTACATGTATGTGTGTATATATATGTAAATGTGTGAGTATATGTATGTGTATGTGCTTATATGTATATGTGTGTGTTTGTGTGTATGTGTGTGTTGGGATGTATGTACATTTTGGGGGTTGGAAGTTGGGAACATGATGAATCCAAATATCAACCTTGGGTGTCAATCTTCTGGAAAGTTCTACCTTGTTTTATGAGAAAAGCATGTGACATCATGCCTAGCTCTTTACATGATGTTAGGGACAGAACATGGGTCACCAAGCCTTTCATATCTACTTTTCTAAATCAGCTATCTCCACAGCTTCCATTTTAAAATAATCACTGCTATGGAAATTAGTATGGAGGCCACTCTTCAGTTCTTGGTAGACAAATGGATATGTGCTTACTACTATGATAATTTTATGTTTTACATTCTAATCTCTTGACATAGGGTATTTCTGGACAGACCGCAATTCTCTTGCCTCAGCCTCCCAAAAATGATAGGAAAATATCATTCTCCACCTCTCTCCACCTGTGGCAGCTTCTGGCACAAACTTGTCAGGTTGATCAGTAAGTGTGTTCTTCCAGAATCAACAGAGTCCCCAGGAGGTAGATCCATAAAGGAGAGGCCCGGCTGTGGCTCACCCAGTTCCCCAGCTCTGTTTACTAGCCTTCAGTACTTGTGAATGTTTCTGACCTGACAGGCACTCCACTGACTGAGCAAGCCACCCCAGACCGAGGGATGGCAATGACTTCTCTGAGACTGACTGGCAGGAGGTCTTCTACGTCCTGCCAAGCAGCACATTTCCAAGTGCAAAGCAGCCAAGTGTGTCTCTGAGTGTTTAGGGTGGAGTGGGCGCATCATACGTGGGAAATGTCCCAGTAGATGAGAAGAATATTTTACAGAAACGTTCACTGTGGTCTGAGTTGTGGTGAGGCGAGAGACTGGTCCACCGCCATATTACTCTTCTTTATTCCTTGCAAACATTTCCCAACAAGGCCTTCCAAAAATCTCTTCAGTTTGCAATTTCTCTGTCTTTCCAGTCCTCCCAACCATAGACTGAATGACTTACAAACTAAGGCTTTGTATCACAGGCGGTGTTTAAAGATGGCTTTGAAGAATGTTCCCTGATTTTCAATGTTGATGTTGCCTTTGCTTTCTTTGCTTGACTGGCTTGTTAGGTTTTGCTTGTTTTTTAAATCAGGGCCAACCAACGTTTTCAAAAAAATAAAAAAGGAAAGTAATTTATATAAGGCAGTTTTACCTAAAAACCTGGAGCAAGGGAGCTAGAAGGAGGAAGAGATGGAGAGGGGAAGAGGGAGGAAGGGAGGAAGGGAGGGAGGAAGGGAGGGAGATGGAGAGAGAGGGAGAGGGACAGTAGGAGAGATGTGGTTAGGGATATTTCTAGGTATTTACTAGGATGCATTTTAAGAAATAATAATGAAAAAACCTTCATTATTTCATTATGAAATAATTTATTAGTGTGAAAATGCTTCACACTAATAAAATAAAAGTATCATATACTTATTCCAAATCCACATCCCGATGATAAGAAATATTCCTCAGTTGAAAGATTCTATGGCATGGTTGTTACAAAGTACAGGCTGTTAATATCTCTGAAACACTGGCTAGATTAAAATCATTAATTACAAATAGGGACACTGGAGAGATGGCTCAGCGGTTAAGATCTCTTGCTGCTCTTCCAGAGGATTCGGGTTTGGTTTCCAGTACTCACACAAGGTGGCTTACAACCACTTGTAACTCCAGCTCCGGGGGCAACACCCTCTGCTGGGCTCCATGGGCACTCAAACACATGTGTCAAATACTCTGACACAAATACACACACCTATGCATAAGTAAAACTAAAATAAAACAAATAGGGAATTAGGGGCTTCTGTTTGTTTGCTGTCAGCATGTGAGACAGGGTCCTACTCTGTAGCTCAGGCTTATGATCATCCTCATGTATAGTGGGAAAATAAGTGCATACCAACCACACCATGCTCCAAAACCCTAAGAACTTGTAATTAACATAGGGTCCATTTATACTGATCAAAGATGAGTGTCTTTGAGTATCCTAGGAGGAAAGCTAGTTTAATGTCCAAGCATCACCAGCACACCATTAGGAGAACATCTCTACTAGACTGAACAACAAACATTTATTTATCCATATCTTCATAATTGAACTCATAATATAAACTTAAATTTAGCAACTGTCATCCTGACTAGCCAAGTGTGTCTCTGAGTGAGATGATAGTACATGTGAGTCTCTAGCCCCTCAACATATAAAAGAAAAGATTTTTCACAGCACTGGGAACTCTGAAGAATTTCTGTTTCTGTTTTGATATAAGAAGAGTAGACAGTGAAGCCTTATTAGGCTGTTTGCTGAAGGTCCTGAAGTGTAAAAATTAAACACACAGAAAAGTGTGTTGTCCATGAGGAAGGGGTGAAGGGAAGGGTGTCAGAAGGAGGAAAGAGAAATCTGTAAGATAAGAAATCCTGACACCATCAGAGTCTGTATGCAATCCCTTTTCTCTCTCAGAAATGTTGTTGCTTAAGGGTATTTATGACAAGCCTTCTGAGGACTCTTCTAGGCTGACAGATCTTGTTCACCATGTTTCCTGTCACCACTACAATTAAGACTCAGACCTTCCATCTTCAGGACAGCAAGGAGATCATGGGTTTCAAGCTCCCATGCAGACTCATGTGTGAGTGTGGCCTAGAAGCTTTAGTTCTTAGGGAAAGAGATTATTATATATTATATATATATATATATATATATATATATATATATATAATATTAGGGAAAAGGAGATTGCTGATCATACCTGCTTTACAGAATAACATAGATAGGTTAACTCACAGGCAGAACATCATGTAAAACATGTAAGCACAATGGGCTGCACCCAGGCCACGTATGTAGCAAAAGTGCAGCTTGGTCTTCATGCGGGTCCTTCAACAACTCCCTGTCTCTGTTGCCTGCCTATGGATCTCATTCCCCTAACTGAGCTGCCTTGTCTGGCCTCAGTGGGAGAGGATTTGCCTATTCCTGCTGTGATTTGATTGTCTGGGGGCAGGGATACCCAGAGGGGGATCCCCCTTCTCAGAGGAGAAGGGGAGAGGAGAATGGGGGAGGATCTGTGTGAGAGGGTACTGGGAGGAGAAGGAGACTGATCCTGGGATGTGAAGTGGATAATTATACAATTAATTAATAAAAAATTAATGAATGAATAAAACTGAATTTGTATTGATTAATAGAAACTGATTAATTAATTAAAATGTGAGCCCAGAACAGGCACTCAAAGAATGGCACATTTGTGCAAAAAGGCAGAAACATGAGATCTGGATACTCTGGCTCAGAACATAGGAAGTACACTCTGGAATGGCATCCTGAACTCCTTCATACACCCTTGGGCCTTTTAAAGGCACCTACAGGGCCAGGCAGATGGCTCAGCATGACAAGGCACTTGCTCCTCAAGCCCAGTGACCTGAACTTGGTACATGGTACTTGGTACATGGTACTTTCCACATGGAAGGAAAGAAGACACCTTCAAGCTGTTCTCTGGTCTGCATAGGAGTGCAGGAGCACACATGTGACCACACACACATCATGCATGCACACACATTCTATTTTTCTCTCTAATAATTATAACTTTTCGAGACAGGCTCTCTTTACCTAGCTCCGGCTGTCCTAGAACTCACTATGTAGACCAGGCTGGCCTCAGTCTCAGAGATCTGCCTGACTTGACCTCCCGAGTGCTGGGATTAAAATCGTGTGCCACCAAGCACAACTTATAAATTAATTTTTAAAATAAAAGAAAACGGGTGTTGACATTTTTTTGTAAAGAAGAGGAACTGCTTGGAATTCTATTTGCGGGGACATAAAATAGTGTAGCCATTTCAGAAAATGGTGTGAGGTCTCTGGAAGTGTGAAAAGCAGAGTTCTCATACTCCTAGGTAAACCCACAGTCACAGCCCCTCTATGGTAACAGCATGCGACAATGGCCCCTGAGGAGGAGATGGAGGAGTGGCTTTAGAGGCAAGAGATAACACTGTAGCCTTGAAAGCCCGGTGGGAAAGCACCTAGATGGTGTGAGGAGGAGCACCTCAGGTAGAAGGCACAGCATGGTGGTCAATTTGGGGGATAGAAATCAAACACATCCCTTGGGATTCTGCCTCCAAAGCTTACAGTTTCTCTCTCAGGTTCCCTTGATATGACTCTGAGAAAAGTTAATGCGCCTTCTTCCCCTTCTGCTGTACAGTTAGAGAGACTGGTGGGCACAGAGGAGATCTCGGGTGCCACTTCAGCTCCCTATCCTTACTGCTCTGGAGCATGGCTCAGGGAGAGCGCCTCCTGAGAGTTCTCACCTGACAATGAAAAGTCTGACCCTTCCAGGGTGCTGACCTACGCTAGAATTAACCACATCCTGAATATTTACACAGCCCATAATCAAAAAAGGTTAGCTACTAAAGCTTGATAAATGTTTGTGGAAAGGAAGCGGGTGTATAAGGGAAGGAAGAGATAGAGAGGAAGAGAAAGAGAAGGAGGGAGGGAGGGAAGGAAAGAAGGAAGGAGGGGGGGAGAATGCAAATAAGTCAGGAAGGACAGAATGAAGGACAGACTGCCGTACTAGCCCATTTCCTTGCTTCGCTGATGCTTTAGGCCGAGCAGTTTTATCTGGGATTTCTAGAACAATCCTTCCTTTCCCTCATTTCACAAAGTGGCTGTTTGGGAGGCTCTGAAGCACAAGGTCACACACAAATGCATCTTGCCAAGGGCAGGGCGTCAGGGGAGGAAGGGATCATACTGACTGCAAGGGACAGGGCAGAACAGAGGGTCCTCGAAGAAGAACAGCCCCTTCATGTCTAGGCTGGTGTCTGCTTGCAGTACGCACCTTGAGGCCAGGCCTGTGGGGCCTGGCAGCTGCAGGAAAACACCGCCATTGTGCTTGGCCCCTGTTCCCAGCATCTGATGAAAGACGGAGGTAACAGAAAGACCCTGGCGCCTTCTCTACAGGGGGACTGTGTACCTGATACGCTGTGTTTTTATGATAAAATTCATGACACGGAGAGCTTGGGAAGCCAAAGATGTGGCCTGGGTTGGCAGAGAGAAATGAATTCCGGAGAGTTTTAAAGCCAGCTTTGGCTTCTGAAGGGACATGAGGCTAGCGGGAAGGACATGTCCCTCTCTCTCTGGACCGGCCTCTCCCACCCACCCAAATGTTTAGGATTGAGGCCAATGGGAAGAACAGAGGGTCAAGGCAGGACTTGGGGGGCTGGGGAGAGAAGAAACGTCCTGATGTGTGCACTCTGCAGGTTGAGTCAGGTCGGACTTGCTTCCCTGGGCCCCCAGCTGAGAGGCACAGGCAGAGGCTTGTTAGAGGGGACATCAGAGTATCTGAAGTGTGATCTTTGCCACCTCTAGGCTTCATGATATGGGCTGTGTCATATACAGGGAGATAACAGAGAATCTGTTCCCCCCGCCCCCCAAGTTGGTATTTTCAAATTGTTTTTCAGTTTGGTTCGATTTCGTTTGGTTTGACCTAGTTTCGGTCTGCTCTGGTTTGGTTTGGTTTTCTAGTCTTACTACATAGCCCAGGCTGTCGTAGAATTCAGGAGCCTCCTGCCTGAGGCTCACCAGGGCTCACCACCAAGTCTGGGAGACAAAGAATGGCGTGCTTACATAGGATGCCTACAAACACTTCTGTCCTTAATGTAGGATAATTTATTCCAATGTCACAGCTAAGGTTCAGGAAAGCCATTGTGAAGATATGAGTCCTTATGAAGATATGAGGCAGAGACTGTCACTTGGTGTAACAGTGAAAATAGACTCGTGGTTGGCAATGCCTGGTGGGTGACAGCACCGGATGGACTCACATATGTGCATATGTGTGAACATGAGTGTAGAGGAACTCTCCCAGACATCAATATTATTTTTTAAAAGTCTGAAAATCAGTTTTTCCCCCTGCTTTGATGTGTAGAAGATAGGATGAATTCATACCTTGTTTTTGTTCAAAAAGTGCTTTCTCTTTTTTTTTTAATTGAAGGATGGGATAAAGAGAAAATTCTGGATAACTCAAGTTGCTGGAGTCTTCATTGCTTTCCTTGTGCATTCCAAGTCTGCTCACGGGGGTTTGCTATGCTAGATGTTCACACTTTAAAAGGCTATTCCATGGCTCCCTAGTTCTTGAGTTGTTGCTACCAGCAAGGCCTGTGTCTTCAACTACCCTGAGCACTGGGGTAATGATCAAGGAGCCAAGGTCCAATTGACAGAGGACATTGGAGAAGGCACCTGTCATGGCTGGGCCTGTGTAGGATGGAAACCTCCACCTGCTTATGAGAAACTGCCTCTGAGAAGAACAAGCCTCCTGTTAGCTGTTGGACCCCACAAGGTAGTGAGGAGACGCTGAATAGACACACCCTAGCACCAGCCACACTAAAACCTTGTTCGTATAAACAGTTGCCTGGTTATTAAAGGCCAGAGAGTCCGGCAGAGAGAGAGAACCTAAGGTCATAATAACACACTGCCTACCCAAGGAAGCTGCCAGACCACCTTGAGCTTTGGCCTGGGCTGTTGTCCAAGGACCATTGGCCCAAGAGAAGAAGGAATTAGAAGATACACACACACACACACACACACACACACACACACACACACCCCTTGAGCCATTCCTCTAATGAGAACCCATCAAAACCAAACCAAAACAATAACAAAACCATGCCTTCTGCCATAAGATTCAGGGCACAGTGAACTTCGCCACTCTGATGTATAAGACTTTAGAAAGTCTAACACAACCCATTCGTCAGCTGGCTCTCTCGATGTCATACCTAAGGTACCACCCACCCATCTCCACCACTGGCCAAACTCCTCAAAGCAGTTGTCTCTCAGCCAAATTCCCCACCCCTTCCCTCATCTGACTAGAACCTTCTTCTCAGCTATCTGAAGGTCCAATGTCACCTCTCTCCCTGTCCCCTAGCTGTGTTTGATCTATATGTCCATAAAATGTACAAAGGCTGAAAAACAAATACACACTACTGTATAGAGATAGCATTTTCTGGCCACTGGTTCACAGTCACTCTAACAGTAATGACTGAAGCAATGATGACAGTGAGGTCTCATGGTCTCATTAATCTTTGCTTTCCCAGTCCTGGCATCTGCAGGAGCTCAGTAAAATTCTTGTAACCAAATAAACAAACACATCGCTCCAAGCTGAAGAGGTAGGAGGAGGGGAGAAGGAAAGAAAATGGACGGAAGGTGGGGCGAAGGTCGGAAGACTCTAATCTTCAGAGTCCTGCACTCACTGGGTGGTCTGCATCCAGTTCGGCTCCATAGCTGAGAATCTGATTGGCGAATCTGTCCAGTTCCTGAATGGTCCTTGGGAACCAGGGCACTGTAACACAGAAAAGGCCAAGTCCTGAGTGCAGATTGTAGGACACATGGCTAGCGGCCTGCCTCTCTGAGCCCCAATTAGTCATGTTGATAGTGACAGTAAACAAGACTCTGCATAACTCTTAAACTTAAATTCCATTTTCTTAGGAAACGGATTTTAAAACATCCCAAAGAGGCCACCAGACTTAGACTGAGCCTTGGCCCCTACGCTGTTCTTTGGGACTCTGTCTCAGAGATTAAAGAATAAGAGGTCTTCTACCCATCCCTCTACTGGAGCCCACTAAAGGATTCCCCCCTGTCCACAGAACACAAGACAAAGTCAAGTTCCATGCTCTGGCATATTAGACCTTTGGAAGCAGACAACACCCAGCTCCATCTCATGCCTGAAAGTTTTTATGAATCATCTCAAATTTATCCCTTGCCCACCCTTTATAGTAGCTGTCAACAAAGATTTCTTTATCAGCAAAAAATTATGTATAGCCCCAAGTATAAATTAGACAGAAGTTAAAGAGAGAACAAGAAGCCCTCGGACACCAACTTTCTACCGTGTGACTGCCCCCTGAGTACTTTGGACACCCCTACAAAACCTTTTGATCTCAAAGCAAATTACTGCCCCTGTGAAAGTGACAGAGTCAGGTAGCTTGGAGCTTGCTTTCCAAAGTAACACCATGGAGAAAGACAAGGTACGTGAGTTTGTGTCTGTAATAATGGTATCTTTCCTAGAGAGACCAGAGCAAAAAAATGACACCACCTAAATCCTTAGCCTTATAAGTGATGTACCGGGTCCAATTACCCTGTGTATGAATAGAGATTAGGAAAGTGTGACTGCTAGGTCCCCTGAGGGCAGGAGCCATGAATGTGCAGTGGCTGTGGAGAGGATGAAGGGAAACTCACATAAAGGAAGGTCTCTGGTTATGTTAACATAAAAGGTTTTAACAATAGCGACCTCCATTCACAGCCTCTACTCCGACCTAGTTTCCATTTCTGAAGTCCTTCCTCAGATAAGGAAGATATTACAACCTCTATTATACACATGAAAAAGCGAGAATATAAAAATCTGAGAATGAAAATAATTAGCTTAAGAACACATTGGGACTAAGACAGGGTCAATGGCAGGGTTCACGTGGTGAGCCAAGGCAGTGGCTATTAATCCCGAAAGGAGGCAGGAGGGCCCAATGTTGAATTTGCAAGCCTGGCTTCAGAGGATTGGCGACTCTGTGCCAACTCCCTTCTCTGTGAAACCGGAAACGATAACAATAGGAAGGGCAGCTGATGTTTTCGGAAGTATTACCATATGCTAGGTACTGGGGTTAGCATTTGGGATGGAGTGTGTCCTTTAATCAGAGGTCGCTGTGAGGAAGGGATGAAGGAAGCAATAGATACAGCCCAAGGAAAGGCTCTGCCACCTACCGGCTCAAGTGAGAGGAGAAAGAACACTCCTGCCATCTAGTGGCCAATTTAAGGAAATGCCCCCGGGAGATCTAAGGCGCCTCAGCAAGGATTTCCCTAAAACTTCACCAAATATGCTCATAAAATGAAGTCAGAGCCTGTGTTTTGTGGATCCAAGCTGCCTGAGCTCTAGACTTTCCATATCAACAATGCAGAACAGCCCTTGGTACAGTTCTAAATATTCTGTACATCGTGAGCTCTTTGCTGTATGACAAACGCACCGGAGTGCTCGAGGGCCAAAGCACTCTGGTTTTGAACAGCAGATGAACAGGTTTTCAAATATGTCTTTACTTTGGCTGATGAACTTATCCCTGAAACCACCCCTTTTTTTTCTGCCTAATATCAAAGATAACTCAGTTTCAGAATTCCATAGGTTACATACAGTGTACATACACAATTGCAAGGCGCACAGACACATGCGTGCACACACACACACACATGCACAGGAACAAACATATGCACACATACACACATGTATATGCACTGCTAGTGAATGACGGAGTCAAGATTCACATCCAGTTGCCTCCATGCTGGTCCCTGGGTCTTGATCTCAATCCATCACATAGAGGCAGTGACGGGGCACTGGTTCTAGAGCCTGAATGGCTCTTTAGTTCCTCACACCGGGGTTTCCATGACTTTAAAGCAAGGGTTGTTTGTCTGCATCACCCTTTGAGTGATGTCTTAGTGTAGGTCACTTATGTGACAGGTATCATCCTCAACAAGTTACTGAAGCTGCCTCCTCCCATCCTTACCGTGGCCCCATGAGGTAGTCACGTTTTGTTTGGTTGGTTTTGTTTTGTTTTTTCCTACTTTACAGATGAGAGGGACTGTGGAGCAGGGAGAAAAGTTTAGAACTGTAACTTCTTACTTCAGACTGCTAGAACTTTGGAGTCTCTAGTCAACAATATATTCTTCCTGCCCACCATGTATAGGGGGCACGAGGTTCTTGTGTCCTAGGGAAACCAGGAATGTTATGCATGCAGGCTTATCTCTTCAATGAAAGGGTTGTGTATACCTGTTGTCCACTCAGAGGGCTGGGAATGGATGCAGTTAACAACCTGGTGGTTTGTGCTATCTGTAGGGCCAGCCCACACCAAAGCCCCCTAGACTATGACATTTATTCCAGACCCTTCCTCTCTAGACCTGTAGCTTTAGCATTGTTTTCCCCGAATAGAAACCATCCCTCAGGGAGATGTCACATGTATGCCTGTATGACCGAGACCACATCTGATCCTCCCCTAGGCCCTTAAGCTGCCTTAGGTTTGACTGCTCACATGGAATTGAGATGTTACCAGGAAATCTTTCCCCAAAATATTACTGTTCTTAGATGCCTAAAAATATAGACTGACCAGAATCAGATCTAGAAGTCTGAATCAACATCGACTAACTAGGTCGTGTTGAACTGGATTCCCTTCTTGCCTCCTGAGAATCATTTTTCTTTGCAGCAAACCCCACAACTATGAGAACTGCTTCCCAGCTCTGCTTCCTATGCTTTGCCCCGAGCTGCCCTTTCTGCTCTGGCCCAGGGTTTTCCTGGCATATTGAAACTCTGTTATCAGCATTGACACTGGCATCTGTTTTCTAATAAGATCAGAAGTGCCAAGAAAAAGGCCAGGTCTCCTAGGAGACCTCGCCTGTCTCTACAGGTGTTGCCACCAAAGGGCCTCTCTGAATGGCCCTGGTCTGGACAACAAGACCTCCTCTCTCCCCTACATGGAGCACAATTAACAGTCCCATCTCCTCAGTTCTGACTACCCCTTGTTGCTTAATGCTTTTTTATGATTGCCTGAGAGTCACTTGTATGTCAAGCAGCACCTGTGCCAGCAGAAGCACAAGTCAAACTTTCTTGTGTTGCCCTCCAAACGTGGACCCTCAGACTCCCCAGCAACCCCGAATGCGTTGAGCACCCCTGCACTGCAGGCCCTGGGTGTGAGAGGTGACAATACTGAGAGGGCTAGCCTGAGGTGATTATATTCTATGGGGCAGCACAAAACAAGCAATACAAAACCACAAATACACATCAGCACCAGAAGCTCCCAAAGAAGAAAGTGGAGCCAGAAGACAGAAGTCAACTATTGCATTAATTTCTTTTTAAAATTCTCCAGCTTCGTTGAGGTATAGTTAACAAACAAAACACATATGTATGTATTTAACAATAATAGTTTTATATACATATGCATTGTGAAATAGTTACCTCAACAGGTTAGTGAACTCATCCGTTGCTTCATATAGTTACTACTGTATATATGTGTGCAGATGTATGTACATGTATGTGTAGGCCTGTGCATGTCTATATCTGTGTACATGCATATATATGTGTGTGTCCATGTACATGTGTGTGTGTGTTGAGGATACAAAAATGTCTCTCATCATCTTCAAGTATACACTGTGTTGTTGTTGTTATTATCATTATTATTATTATATGTTGGATGTTACATCTCCAGTGATTATTTATCACACAACTTAAACTTTGCACCATTTGACCAATATCTCTCTATTTCTCTCCCCGCAGTACCTGGAGTCATTCTCTGCCCCTGTATTTGACTTTCTGGGCTCCCTGTATGAGAAAGATCCGGAAGCATTTGTTTCCCTTAAATGAGTTTATTTTCCTTAACAAAGCCTCCCATTCATACTGCAACAAATAGAAAGTCACCTGCCATGGCTGAACAATATTCCATTTACACACACACACACACACACACACACACACACACATGACATTTTCTGTATCTACTCATATATCTATGAAGATTCTCAACAGTAAACAAGGAAGTTCTGATGTGTTTTCAAGATACTGATTTCTTATTCTTTGCATGTATAACCTTAGGTGGTACAGCTGGGTCATATGCTGTTCTGACTTAATATGAGGGGCAACTATATACTGGGTCCCACTAAACTGAAACAATTTCCTGTCCACTCAGCAGTGTACAAGGATTCTCTTCTTCCCATGCCCTTAGCACCACTGGTTACCTCTTCTCCACTTTGCGAGTTGTACGATGCTATGGAATCACATCTATGCCTCCAGTTCTTCAAGATGCTAGTGACTCAGTTCTACTCTGCCAGAGCCCAGTGGGTCTGGGAGAGTCAAAGTTTGTGCCTGCTTCACTGGTTTCCTATGTCTTCTGAAGACAGTCGGTCAAGCAATAGCAAGGAGCCCCACAGTGAGGCCAGACTGCCTCATTTGCATCCCATCTCTGCTCTTACCATCTAAGGGACCAGAAAAGTAATGAAGCCTCTTGGGCCTCAGTATTTCTTCTGTAAAATGGCAATGGGAGAACCACTGCAGAGTATGCCTTCATGAAAACAACAAGCACTTAAATCAGTCATTGTATACGCCTTTTCTGAAAAGGTGTGGCTCATAATGAATGGTGCTATTGGTCAATTGCTGAAAAGGTGTGGCTTGTAATGAATGGTGCTGTGGGACTGCGTAAGAGTATCCTGGTTCTTGGCTGGGCATGGGCCTAGAACCCCGAGACTCCAAGGGAGAAACGGCAGGAGTTCGGCCACGCCCCAGAACTCAGGGTCCTGAAAAGCAGTCCAGTCTCCATAGCCTACATTGTTCAGTCAAGTAGGCCATTACAGCCCCTCCCAAAGTGCACAGGTAGAGGGTGTGACTACAGGCCTCAGGCCCTAGAGATTTACATACTAATGAAGGTCAGAGGGCGGAGCCAATTAAGCATTGCCCCAGAATCTCCCCCTTTCTCCCTCCCTACTTAACCAGGTCTGCCCTGAGTTTGGGGGATACATCCAGATCCATCTACCATCAGCCATGACAATAAAGCCTTTTGGAACCAAAGACTTCCTCGTATAATTGGGGCCTGCCAGGCCTGCGCCGCCTAAGCCTCCAGCCACTGGAACCTGGGACCTTCCTCTGGTATGTGAGACAGGCTGCCTGGAAGCCTCCAGGCAGCCTCCACCTCGCAGGTCCCGGGCTGCTGCCTGTGGGCCCAGGGGCCGCTGCTGTGGCCCCCCAGTTTTTTCCCACATGGCGCTATTGGCCAACTGCAAACACACATATACACACACAGAGAGAATCACATATCACTTATCAAATGCGTTCTGAGAGGTGTACAGTCTCATCCTGTGTGATCCGGAGAGTATTCATGCAAGCTCATATGTCGCTATCACTAAGCACTATCATTATATGGGGTCCACTGTTGTTGATAACATCTTTATATGGGCCTGACTGCATATATTGTCACATTTGTATACACACACACAGAATGGGAGAATGGGAAGGGAAGGAGAAGGAAAGGAGGAAAAGGAGAGGAAGGGAGAGGGAGAGGGAGAGGGAGAGGGAGAGGGAGAGGGGAGGGGAGGGAGGGGAGAGGGAGAGGGAGAGGGAGAGGGGAGAGGGGAGGGGAGAGGGAGAGGGAGAGGAGAGAGGGAGAGGGAGAGGGGAGAGGGAGAGAGAGAGATGAGCTCTTCATTACACAAAAAGCAGAGTAAAACTTCCAGAAAACTAATGAACATGCCACTTCTTTATAATGTAATTATATACACAGTGAGGAACTATTTCCCATCCAGGCCTAATATTAACACCCTTCCAAATACTGTGCCTCAGTTTCCCCCTATGAGCCATGCATGTTGTGTTTACTTTGTGCTGAGGTCCTGGGTGAGTTTTGTGTTCTGGGATGTGTGGAACGCTGTGAAGGTGGCCCAGAGGACACATGGAATGATGCTTCCACCACAATCAGCAGGGCAGTGTGTTTATCTTCGGGGAGTAGAGCCACTACATTTTCAGCCCCAAGTTACCATCCACAGCATCTCTTCTCCACGGAAGAGCCCACAGACTGAGCTATGCTATCTCCCAACTGAACCCCAGAGGGCAACAAAGACAGCCAGTCCCAGCTCTGACAAGTTCTTCCCTCAGAGCAAAAACAATTAATTTGGGATCATACAGCTTAGTTCAGGCCTCTTAGTAGAAAATGACTTAATTAATTAAATAATTAGCATAAACAATAAATCAGAGCTATTGAAAGAATTACAAAGACTCCAAGAAATAAACAACTCAACAGCCTGGTTGGTAGGCCCCAGATATTTAAGTTCAGGATCTGGCCTATAGACGGCAGGAGACCCCAAAGCTTCTCTATAAAGGCATGGGGTATCTGCCTCTGGTACCTTTCTAGCCTCATTATCATACAGAAATGGTCAGACACAAAGCTGGGCAGGAAAAATAAAAGCATAAGGGCTCCTGACAGAGGTTTGTGTTGAAGATTTCTTTGCTACTTCACAACTTCTGGACTTTATGCAATTTGCTTTATCTCTCAGTGGTTCATTTGAAGCATGACCGTAAAAGTCATATGTCTCTCAGAGTTGATGAGGATCAAGATGAACTCGGTGGGGATGGGGAGATGACTCAGTGTGTAAAGCACCTTCCTAGCAAACGTGAGAACCTGGATTCAAATCCACAAACTCCATGGAAATCCAGTCAAGCGCCTGCAATCTCAAGGTTCCTATGGCAACATGGGAGGCAGACAGGAGACTCACCAGTAGCTCACAGGCCAGGTAGTCTGGTATACACAGAGTATGAAATAAAGAGACAGAGTTTCAAAGTAGAAGGAGGGGACCAATACCATAGGTTGTCCTCTGACCTACACACTCAGGCTGTGACACGTCCACACTGCACACTGTGTGTGCACATGCACACACACGAGAGAGATTAAAAATGATGAGCTATGTGTAAGCCCTTAAAGAAGTCTTATAGCAGTGTTTAACACGTAGTAAAGGATTTTAAAGTATTTTGTCATATTATTCTTCTCACTGCTATTAGAAGACCAAAGGGTAAATGGTGACAGGCCTGGGATTCACTGTTGTCAGCTGCCCAGCCCCACCTGGACTCAACAGCTCCTCCTCCTCCTCCTCCTCCTCCTCCTCCTCCTCCTCCTCTCCTCTTCCTCCAAGGTCCTTGCCAGCAGCCTGTGTCCTGTGGAATAAAAGAAGCTGGATCCATTAAGAGATTGCAGGCTATCACCTTGGAATAAGGCAGGAGTCTTGAGAAAAGAGAGCCAATGGAGACAAGGTCCCAGTATAGGGGTAAGAATGCCAGAGGCACCTGACTTCATTTCTCTTCAGAGTGTGAAGGACAAGCAGTCTGGGGACCCCCTAAATTAAAGTATGAAGTCAGAGAAAAGCACCTTTTGCACTTAGCTCCAAACGTATCCACCCTGACACCATGCATGGAAGAGTGAGCACCGAAGACAAGGATCCAGCAAGTCTCTCTGTGCCTGAGTAGATCTTCCTAAGTCTAAACCATGTGAATCTGAGTGAGTTACTTGCTCCCCCAAAGATCTGGCTTTTCCTCTGTAAAATTTATGGGTGAAATAAATCAGCCATTTGTCTCCTTCTTCGGTATGGGAAGCAACTAACCTGTAACAGGTGGCTCTATCACCAGTCATTGCGTTTGAACCCCATAACAAAGTCCACAGGTTCTTGTCTGGCTAAGTAAATATGCTGACTCAAGCTGTTGGTGGCAGAGCCCCAGCCCACTTTTGTGCCCCCAGCCCGTAGGCCCAACCAATTTGTCAGTCTAAAAGTTCTAATTACCTTTTTGTTTCTTTTGATGAGCTAAAGCAGGACCCGATAGGGCCTTGAAGAGTTCCTTCCTGTCTTCCATCCGAACCTTTCTGGAGATCAGTGGTAACTTCATAAAACCTACCTTCTCTGTACCCTTTCTTCTCCTCAATAGGGTTGCCAGCCCCACACCCCCCACCCTACCCACACACACAGGGGTCTCACTCACAACGCTGAGAATAGGCACTGACCCCAGTGACCCAGGCCTTCATTTTGAAAACTTAAATCAGATTAGCTCATTAATGACCTTGCCAAATACCCCAGTGGTGGGTCAGGCTCCGCAAGCCCCTCCACAGGCGCTGGGCTTGGGGTTAATGAATTACTGAGCGGCTGGTGCAACAGAGGCTCTCTGTGAAGTCAGTGGCACCCGGGAGGGGGTGCAGATCATTAATAAATATTGATTTGGCTCCAAAGGAAGCAGCCTGCTGGAGAGCAGGCCCCTGGACACCCACGTTGTGGTCCCATTAAGTCAGGGTCAACTATTCTACCCAGACGTCAAGGGACTGCTGGCTCCAGAGTACTCCTAAAGAAAAGGCTCCCAAGAGCCGACTTCCTGCTTCGTGGGTCAGTGCAAGTCCATTAAATCCACAGCAGTTCAAGACAGACAGATCCCAATCTAACTCTCACACTCCCATCAGATGTTCACCAGCCCCGGGCTGAGTCAACAAGCACCCAGGATTGTGGCCAGCCTGTCTCAGGAAGAGCAATAAATCCTCCGATTTAGAGACCCAGAACAGAGGGTGTTTTCACCCCGACTCCAGATCCTCTATGTCTCCTCTGAGGCCATGGCCCCCAATCCTAGTACTGAAGCAACTACTGTGTGAGTTCCAGGAGCCCTTGCAAAGGGAGACGGCATGACTGCCCAATCTTGCAGGTGAAGACCTCCAGGGTCTTATTCTTCCTTTAAAGAACTTCTGTGTCTGTTTCTAGGAAAGAAAAACTGTCAGCAAGGTCTTGGCAAGAGTAAAGGAGCCAAAACTTAGCTGATAGGATAAGCTACCCCCTTTGCATCGCAGTATCAGCAGTGATGGGATCCTGGCAAAGCATACAGCCTCTATTTACTAATCTGAAGACTAGAAATTTCAGTGAAACGTTGAAATTATAAATAAAATTCTGTAGGGCCTTTTACTCCAGCCATCCCCTAAACAGGAACTACCTTCCCACTGACTCTTCCCACAGGCCATGTGTCTCCATGTTTTAAGATTTATTTCATTTTTAACCAGGGGAAGCATGTGCATGTGAGTCCCAGAGCCACAAGAGGCCAGGTCATTGGGGCCCCTTAGAGATAGAGTTATAGGAAGTACACGTCACTTGGGTACTGGACACCCAACTCCCATCCTCAGAAAGAGTAATATGTGTTTTAAACTATGAGCCATCTATCTCTCCAGCCTCAAAGATACTACATGTCTCTTACAGGAATATAATGGGAGATTACTCATTATAACCCCTAAACATCCATTCTGCCTTCTAAATACTTAAAGTATCTGAATACCATCTGATATGTCACCCAACAACTTGAGTTATGGTCAACTTGCCTATATCAGGTCAAACATAGTACGTGTATGTGATGCCTTATCTAACCCCAAGTCTTCCTCTCTTCTCACCTGTTGGGCCAAAGACTGAATTCAGTGCACACAAAAGGACACTGCTTAGAAATACCATCTCTCCCATCATTGTCATATATCACACTGTACAGCAACAACTCCACACCAGGCTGGGGACCACATCTGCTTTCCCTCCTACTGTTAACCCTGAATGGCATGAGTGAAGGAAAGCCACAGGGTAAATGTGAATGAAAGAGAAAAGAGTGGGATGGCTAACCCAAGTTCAAGAAGCACAGTAGTAAAGGGAAGAAAGTGACAATAGGTGGGATTTTAAGAAGAAAGGGTCATACAGTATAAGCAGAGATAAGAATATCAAATGATGCGAAGACAGCAAAGATGGTCAAAATATTCCCTCCAAAGACATCGTTTGGATAACAAGTGCTATCAGAATTGGTAGGAAGGGGAAGAGGAAGGAAGGAGGACAATGTGAAGGAAAGGAATGAGGAATGGAAGAAAGAAAGTGGAGCAAGAGTGGGAAGGAAAAACTCCAGCTCACTGGCTCTCTTGCCCTTGCTATGCCCAACTAAACACATAGCCACGTGGCACAGCCACACACCTGAAGGCTTGGAAATTGAAATGTATTTGCAGGGCCATCACAAAACCCGGCACATGAAGGTTATTCTTGACTGATGTGTAAAGTTAATCCTAATGTGGGGAAGGCTCCCACCAATTCCCTCTGCATTACTATCCTGGATCCACACACATGGCGCTGGTGCTAACACATAGGCTGATGTTGGCTGAAGTTATGGATGACAACGGTATCTCGCTATTGAGGCCAAGCGTGTCAGAGACTAAGGTCCTATTCATCTTGATCAAGTTCAGCTCAGCATATAGGCCCCAATATCGGAGGCTTCCACACAACCTTGTCCATGATCTCTAGGGAGCAGCAGAATGGTCTTAGTCATGTCTCACAGATGAAGAAGAAAAGGCTGGTAGTATTGCTCACTGAATGGGGACAAGTGGCCATGTAGAAAGCAGAGAAGCAAGTACTGGCTCTTGACTTTTAAATTATTGCTCTTTCTGGGTCACTATGAGGTTCTCCTTGGACCAGTATGAATGACAAGTTGGCATTTAGTTACAATCATTTGGGGACCATCCGTGTCACCTGGAGAAAAGACATTTTCAGTCTGTTCCTTCTAACTTTCTTTATCTTAGTCTTATCCCAAATAGCATGTGGTAGTGCCCTCTATTTAACAAAGATTGTGAGTTTGGGGACTCCCATGAAAGTCGTTGTGTATCCTGTTAAAAGACTCACATATCAGTTTACTGATAACATAGGCCCTGCGTGTTGGCCTCTACCAAAATTATATTATGTGATCCATATAATCACATTAGCATTAAGTATCTCCATGTTTCAAATGAGATGCAAGAGGCGTAAGGAGAGCAAGCAAGTTGGCGCATGGCTACAGACTAGGCATTAAACCAGAATGATGAAGAACGCAAAATCATTCTGCCTCCCAACTTTACCTCTCCCTCGTTTCCTAATACTGAAAACATGAATAACGTTCTCTGGTTACTCTAGCTATTGTGAAGATCAAGGAGACAAGAAAAATGAAGAAGGATTCTAAGAGCTGGATTTGGAATACACATGGGGAACTCTTCGCCTGCTCAGCATTCTGTGATCTTCCTAGACTTGAACTCAGTGGCCTGGCCAGCCAGCCAGCTTCATGAAGGCATTGGTTCAGATTTTTCTTTGCCAATGAATTATTGACAGAATTGGGGGAGCAAGCAGAATATTAACAGCATTAAGTGGTTCTGCATAGACTCCCAAAATTTCTCCTCTCCTCCTGAATGTGCTTATCCTCCCAGATTGAGCCAGCTTGTCTTAACAGGAGGCAGTCTGAAGACATAGGAGTCATCTCCCTAGCTGCCAGGACTTACAGCAATATCAATACATCCAGTGAGCATCTAAACGAAGACTTAAAATAGTGACACAACCATGAGTTTCCATAAATCCAAAGATATATTATCTCCTTCAGACATAGGACCGTGAGAATCTACGGTTAAAGCTGTGAAAGCCACACACACGGCAAAGCCAAATGTATGGTGGAAAATGATCAATCAACAGGACAGGAGAAGTTTAGAAACAGAATACATAGACCAGAGAAAGGAATAGAAAAAATAAAGATGCAGATGGTGAGACTAAAGAAACTCCAACCATCTGGACCTCTCAGCCTTAAGCAGCTTTCTGCTAAAGACTCTTAACACTTTAGGAACCATGGCTCCTTTGAAGAGTGTTCTCGTCTTAAAGCAAATAGGCATGCACACATGTGCACCACTTTGCCAAGTCTTGGGAGGGGCAGGTCAGAGCCTTTTATGGAATCCTATCACTGATCACAGAAATCCTAAATGAATCGAAAACATCTGTCTTACTCAGTAAGGCTCTTCAGAGCAGCAATATTGAAAAATAAAAGAGAAACCTATAGGGGATTTGGCTAAGAGGGAAGAAATGTGTGTAATAATGATTCTTTTGTCTTCTATTAATAATCTTAACTCTATGTGAGGCAGATAAATAAGCGATAGTATATAGATAGATAGATAGATAGATAGATAGATAGATAGATGATATCGATAGATAGTATATACATATATAAACATATGTGTACTTATGTATATACATAGGCTGATGGGAAAACAGGTGGATGGATGGATAGATAGATAGATAGATAGATAGTATGGTAGGATAAACAGAAAGACAGACAGGATAAACAGACAGATTTTATATATATATATATATATATATATATATATATATATATGTGTGTGTGTGTGTGTGTGTGTGTGTGTGTGTGTGTGTGTTCTTGTGTATATACACAGACAGATGGGAAAACAGGTGAATGGATGATAGATAGATAGATAGATAGATAGATAGATAGTAGATAGATAGATATCAGCCAATCTTTCTGTTTGCACAGAATATAATACAAAGTAATGGGAATCTGGGTTTATTGTTTCCACACAGTATCCTGTTAATCAATCCCCATTTGGAAAAAGTCTTAAGAGTGTCCATTTGCTTTTAAGAAACATCTACAAAGAGGAAAGTCTCTCAAAAGGCCATGCTCCTAACCTCCAACTACCTAAGACATTGTGTTGGTGTCTGCTTCCCCTGGCTGCAGTCTGTCTCCACGTAGGTATTTTCTACCCCACTAAATGCAATGTCATGCAGAAGACTCAAAGGGAAAGTAAACGGATTAGTAGATGGATCGATGGCCGATATTAATGCTCTTTCATGTTGGGTTGAAGAAGGATTTGAGGTCATCAGGAGAGAAGGCGGCAGGAGAATAGACTAAGTATTCAAAAGGCTCTCTGAATTAAAATCCTATTAAGTTCCCATCAGCTTCTCCAGGAGGCGTTCGAGGAGGTTGGGGTTTCTTTAACCTGTCACCATAATTAACCTTCCCCCAAGCTGTTTTGGGTGGGGCACATTAGCAATTAAGAAACTGAGAAACTTTCATTTTCTATCACCCACGCTGCTGTTTGAACGCTTTAGAGACCGCAGTGCAAAGTGGTTTAGCTTAATTGATTTCAGGGGCTCAGGTCTCTCACTTGAACCTGCTGTCAGACTTGCCCCTGAGATCTGAGCCCCTCATTAAAAAGGGCATTTTGTCTAGAGAAAGAATCAAAGGTTCCGATCTATTCCTATGCTTTCTTCCTCTTCTCATTCCCCCAGTGAGGCTGACAGAAAGAAACGACTGTGCAGAGCCATGCTTGCTTTTTTCCAAATCCCTACTTCTGGACCCAGACTCCTCTCCGCAAATCTACCGCTGGAGTCCTGATAGTCAGCCTCTCTCAGCAGGTGTCACCTCAGCATCTGCCATATCCCTAGCAGCTGTTGAGTCACAGATAAGTTCAGTCCAGGTGGCAACATCCCTATGGGTGCGTGACCAGCTGCTCCAAGACGTAGGGGTCACAAAGTAGTAGATCACAAAACACATTTCAAATAATATTGGCTATTTCTTCTTTGCCATATAAAATTGCCACCCCCATTTCACCTACAGACGCACCTGCACACCCACACATACTTCAAACATGAGCACCCTGCCATCTGAACAAGGAGATGAGCAGCCTCCTAGGGCATTAAGTTTACACATCTTCTAGTGCCTAAGAAGCCCAGCAGTGGTTGCAGGATACCTCTGTAGCAAAACATCAGAGTGTTTTGTTGTTGTTGTTTTGTTTTTATTCTTTCTCACTGGTACATCTTGAGAGTTACATGATACAGCGTCTGTCTCCTTAGAGTCACAGTCCTTTTTTATTGTCTACCTGGGTGTCTTGTATCCTTTTGCCAGACTCTGAGCTACCTAAAAACAAGCACTTGACTTTGTTTTTTTCTTCCGCTCCTAACACAGTATCTGACATAGATCACTTGGTACTTAACACACTGTGGCCTGTGACTTTACCCTGCCTTAAAGGCAAGTCGCAACCTCTATTTGTACTATGTAAAATTTAGGAGTCGGTAGGGCTGCATGACCTCCAAGATCATATTCCCTCTCTTGAAATCTATGAAGAAAGTATTTGTACAAGCTGTATTGCTCTAACTCTGGTAGTTGTGTCTTTTCTTATAACTGATAATAATGGTGGGAATATAGAACATTTATGAAGCCCCTCAGCATCCTCTGCTCTATTTCTAGTGCCTGCTGATGTGATGTCACTAGCCCCATAATGCCAGTAACTCTTATTTCTTCTGCTGGATGCAGCTTGAGATCCTCAGCCTCAGCAATTTGTCCAAAGTCACACTGAGGGGTTTCATTCAAGAAACTGGGCTCTTAATTAATTCTCCATCGCCTCTCCAAGAGCCTCCTTTTGGAGCTTACAGCTCAAAAAGCTGGAGCTTACCTTCCAGCTGGCCTATATACATCTTCCTAGCTCTCCAAGTGGCCCCTGACTGCCTGCCTCCCTGCCTGTCAATTGCTTCGATCTCAGACTCCAGAGCCCAGCTGGCCCAGACTCCACCTGCTCCAACCAGAGGAGCTCTGGGGCAGAGCTTGCCCCAGGACCCAGCAGGCCCTTTCTTTGTCCAGAGGGCCTAAAGTTCCTGTCAGGAGCAGGTGGCCTGAAAAGCAGGAGAGGACAACCATCAGCCTGGGAACCAAAATGGAGGAGGCAAGATGTCTGAATAAGAGGAATTAGAAGGGTCCCTCCCAAGAGACCTGAGCCTATATGACTACTCTGGGCAAAGGGCAAGGCAGAGAGATGGGACTTCCTGTCAAGAGTTCTATCTATGAGTGGTGAGGATAGAGAAGACATCTTTAGAGAGTCTTGGCGTTGCCTTTCAGGAGACATTTCTGCTGCATGCTCTGCAAGGTGCATCTTGTCTTATTTTAAAGAATCTCTGTTTTTTAAGTGAAATTTTTATAAATAACTTTTCATTGGCACATAAGAACTGTACTGATTCTGTATCAAACTCAAGGATATAGGCTTGGTACCCTGAACAAAGAGAGGAAAGAGAGGGTGGAGAATTCAAATGGTACAATGTAATATTTTCATACACATGTAAATTATATAATATTCAGATTGGGATAATCATACTCTCAAACATTGATCACTTGGTCAAATGTTTAAAAATGTTTATTCTATTTTTTATTTTAAAGAATAGAGCACATTATTGTTACCTGGAGTCAACCTTTTGTACAGCAAAACACCAGGACTTGTTTCTTATATCTTACTGATGCTTAGTATTTGTACCTGTAGACTAATTGTGTTCTTGACACAAAACATTTGGTGTTTGGGAAAGCTACTTTAGATTCTGAGGTTAGAAAAAGAGTTAATTAAAATTAGGTTCATCTCAACAAGCATGCTCTTAGGTGTCTATGTTTGTTCATAATAATCCCAAATTAGAGTCAACCAATATGTCATTAAAATAGATGAATAGACAATCTGGGGTTATTAAGTTAATATATTGGGATATTATTCAAGAGTAAAAATGAAAAGATATATAAAGCCAAACGTGAACAAAGACCATCTAAAATTTTGCTTCTGGAAAAGGCAAACCTACAAGACTATAAATAAGAGAAAGGAGGTATGAAGGAGGGGTGAACAGAACAGGCAGTTTTAAGACACTGGTACTATGCTGTATGTCACAGTGTCGGCAGACCCAGAACACCATGCATTGGTTAAAATCAATAAAACTCTACAACACAAAGCATGTTTTGAATGTGACCATTGGACTTTACTCCCTAGTAATAAATCAATCACTACTGGCCCAACAATTATTTTTTTAAAAATGTGCTGTACAAATGTATATTGGTAACAAGGGGAATACAATACAGAAAAATTCTCTGTAAATTTTTTTCACTTTTCTCAAAAATTAAAAGTGAATTCTATTCAAAATAGTTCATATGAATATACTTTTCATCCTAAAAAAAAGAAAAATAAAAAGCAATTAAACATCTTGCTTGTCCATATTCTTCATAGGCTACACCTAAGTATAGCAACCCTATATTGCCGTTGAGCCAGTCCCTACAATATGCTAGACATGATGCTAGGCAGCATACGTGCTATGATCTTATTCATAACAAAAGCTCTAGGAAAACACAAAGAAAGGATTTCAAAGTCAGAAACTGAAGGAACGACTTGAACCCAAACTGATCCACCTCTAAGCTTGTCATACTTACGATTCTTACTGTAAGTGGATGGAGAAACACTGTTTGTTTTTTTACAATGTCTATATTAGTTGTTCATTTCTCAATGGTTACTATGTACCACATGTTGTGCTACATTCTGTGCATATAATAAAAGGGACAAGTGATCCAGTGGAAGAGCAAGATAAGTGATGGAAGATGACAAAAGAAGTACCACGATGAAGGAACTAAGTGATCCCTGATCCAGGCTTGACATGTTATAAGAATTTGAGGAAAACTCTTTGGTTGGAGTAGAGATAACAGAGCATCTTGTTTTCAGTTTACATTCGTCTAGAAACCACACTGGATGTAATGGTTAATTATCAACCACTTGGGAAAGAGTCTCACTGAGAAATTATCTAGATCAGGTTGGCCTGTAGGCATGTCTTTGGGGGAGAGATTGTTCTGGTTATATTAACTGATGTGGAAAAACCCATCCTAAAAGTGGGTGGCACCATCCCCTAGGTTTGGACCCTGGTTTGTATAAGAGAAGACAAAGTGAGCTAATCACTAGGCATGCTTGCACTTATTTTCTCTCTGAAAATACTGAATACTATGTAACTAATTGCTTCATGCTCCTGTCACCTTAACTCCCCCCACAGTGATGGACAGTAAACTGGAATGATACACTGAAATAAATCTTTTCTCCCCTAAGTTGCTTTTTGTCACATTATTTCATCTTATCACCAGCAGAAGGATCAGAAGTTCAAGAGCAACCTCGGTAACTTAATGACCTTGAGATAACTATGGACTATACAATATCTTGTCTTTTAAACATATTCAATGAGCATCAGAAACAGCTACACTGAGGAAGAAGGAAAGAGATAATTATTGTACTTAGGATATTAGGTCTTTTGTCTAGGTCCTTAGCTTAGTTCCTCTCCATTATGCCCATTTTGATATGCATGCTAATACTAAATGAAGACAGTGTGGTATTGTTTAGGTCACTAGACAAGAGGTCTTTAAACTCTCACCTGTGTTCTCTTCCTTGTCTCGAGAAAGCTCATGGACAGTGGCACCAATGTCGTTCCTCAGGCTCTTGATGATACTGCCCAGGACAGGCTTACTACGCTTATCTAGATAGGTGAAAAACTCATACTCATCTTTGTTTAAACGAGAAGGTCTGGATTCAATGTGTGTCAGGTTGATATCATTCTCCTAAAAAAAGAAAATTATAGGTGTGAGGGACTGGCGTTCCTTATTACCACAGTCCAAATATACAGAGCCAGAACATAAGACACCAAACCAGATCTGAAGAGCAGGGTTTAAAGAAGTAAAAAATGAGTATAAGGAAGCCCTTAAACATTTAGATGCTTTTTTTACCTTCTGCAAAACCAAGCACCAACTGACTAAAGGTAGGAAGGATGAGTCAAGAGCATCCAAACTTAATCACATGGAAATCTAATAACAGCCTAGAGTTGCCTGTATAAGACTTCAGTTTGTATTAAATGTCTAAGACAATAGTTGTAAAGCTATGGCATGGGAAAGCCTCCCTTCTGTCCAATGAAATGCCACAGAAGCTCAAAAAATAATATAGACCCAACATTGTTTTGTTTGAATATAATCCCCAGGGCAAAAGCTCTGCATTCATAAGCTCTAAATTGTATCATCTATGAAATGCTAGACATTTTATTTTCATGCTTCTGCATTCCTCAGTTTTCCCGTCTACACATGGGTGGTCTCATTAATACCTGTACCATGAGCTCTTTAGGGGTCTTAGACAAATTAACACATACACACTCTGATGAGTGCAACATAATGTGTAGAACTATTATTAATATCATCATATTACATAACTATATAAGATATATTATTTGTATTATATGTGAGAATACATTATATATATATATATATATATATATATATATATATATATATGTGTGTGTGTGTGTGTGTGTGTGTGTGTGTGTGTGTGTGTGTGTGTATGTGTGTGTGTGTGTGTAATATTCACTAGATGCCAATCACTCTTTAGAGGAACAAAACATGTCTAGATGTTTTTCTTTTTAAAGTTTACATTCAAGTTGAGATAATAAAGACAGCACCCATAAAAGACAATTAACTTATGTATTATTTTATAGTGATAGGGGATAAAAATAAATAAAAGGCAGGACAGACGAAATGGATGTGCTATCCTGGGATAGCGTTAGGATATGGTCTAGTATTTAAGAGCATCTGCACATGAGGCCTCCCTGAAAAATCAAACCATATGCACATCCTAAAAGAGTTAATAGACATGGAGACTCCATGCATATGATGGATGGTATTGGCCTAGAATAAGTAGTAACACAAGTCTGATAAGTCAGAATAGCCACAGAGATGAAGGACAGCCAAATAAATTATTTGAAGGAGTCTGGCCTTGATTCTAAAATTCATAGGGGTCTTTATGAAGTTTTGAGCAAACAGACAACCTGATATCACTGTATTAGCATGATCAATCTGTCTTCCATGCTGAGACTAACCCTTGTAGACCTGACAGAACTACTAAATCCTGCTGAGAAGTCACTTCTAAAGTCCCATATGATGGTGGGTGTAACCATGGTGGCAAGTGTGACAGTGTCAGGAAGAGTCATATGCTGGTACTTCATGTAATTACCTCAAAGATCAAAACTATAAGGAACATGAAATGAGTTTGTAGATAACAAAATGGAGAAGGGATCAGTAGGTACCATTTCATCCACTGTTTTGAAACAATGTACAACTGAGTGAGAATTCAGAATTCCTAAGAAGGATCAAGCACACACCACACACACACACACACACACACACACACACACAGCACACATCTCCCTAGAGTTTCTTCTTTAAATAAAATAGTATAGCAAAGTTAGAGAGATGAACAAATACTTCTTATTTGACATTAATCATACCTGCCACAGCTGTGGATCTCAGAGATAAAAACAAGTCATCAGCCTTGACAGAAAATGCCTTTACCCACAGATTCAATCCGCCAGCCAAGCATTGTATGATTTCTCAGCACCTGCTAGAGTACATTATCTAGATGTGCCTTGATTTCTACAACCAGTGTTTTAGTGACTGGCATGTGAGTTTCCGCATATGTTTTGCCACTAGAAACAGTGACTGGCATTGTCTGCATGCTTGTCCCTGATTACCTAGCTGATTTCCTACATTAAATGCCTTGGGGCCTCCATGGTGAACCAGAAAGTATTCACCCCTTAAAGTTTCTGTAAGTATCTTACCCCACTGCTCTTAAAGGGGCTACATCATCTGTTCTACCCTCCATGAGAGAACCCATATTCTTCACCAGTACCAATTATTAGGATTCCTGATGTTGTTTGTTTTCTTAACCTGATATATAAAAATAGTTAATAATTCATTATTGAACCTTTTACTCAATTGCTGATAAGAATAAACATCTTTTCCTGTCATTATTAGCCATTTTTTCTTTTTTGTGAGTCATGATAGTTTTCATAATAAATTTACTTTTCCTGATCAGTAATATTTGTTTATAGATTGATAATAATTCTATTTTGTGTTATTTTTCATGATAATATTATCCTTGTCTATTTTAAATATCTTTACACAAACAATTTTTTAAGCAGTCTCAAAGGATGTGGGGAAACAGGAAATGAGAACAATTAGTTTTGAGGGAATCTCCTTGCAGTGCATTCTCAAATAAAGGAAACTTGTTCCATTTTGCTGCCTGAGTACCAGATATCCCTTTGTCTGTGTCTAAAGGGCTCCTAAGCCACGTTCCATAGGCTTCTCTCTGGCTTCTTGTGACATCTTAAGGGTCAGGTGAAGGATCACCAGAACATGAACACTCACAAGGCCAGAGATCTCATTTTCCCAAATTCATTCCCTACAATAGTACTGATTTCAAAAAGGCAGAGCTCAAGGTTCTCACTTACTACTAGATTGTCTTTTCGTGAAATGAAAAGTATCTTAGTTATTGATCTATTTCTAATATTGACAAGTCTTTCAAAATCTAGGCATTTTAAATTGATCCAGAAGCAGAAATTAACTAAAAAGCAAATGATGGACTTTGTGAAATCTGACAAAACACAATGAACTCTAACATAAAGAAGTCAGCTTGCAATCATTATGAAATTTCCCAGAGAAGCTTGCATGACTAATCAAAACACCTGTTTCCACATTCACACAAAGACCTGTGACCTGCTTTATAAATGTCATAAAAACACAAACGCATAGGCTACTTACTGTAGCTTCTCCTCAACTTCAACGTTTTTAGATGGTGATAGTTTATTTAGCTCATGTGGCTCTTAACACATTGTGGTGATTTGCATAAGAACAACCTCACAGACTCATATATTTGAATGTTTAGTCATCAAGGAATGGAGCTGTTTGAAAGGATTAGAAGGATTAGATGAGGGCTTGTTGGAGTGGGTGTGGCTTTGTTGGAAGAAATATGCCACAGGACATAGGCTTTGATGTTTCAAAGGCCCACATCAGGCCCAGGTTCTCCCTCTGGGCCTTCATTCTTCTACGAGGTTTTCTATAGCCAAGAACTTGAGAACTTTTTAGGCTACAGTACACAAAAACAATATTTGAAAAAAAAAAAAAAGATGTTTACTGAGATCTTACTCTATGCCAGTTGTTGTTCTAATTAGTTTTCACAAATTATTTGGTTTGATTTTTGTGGAAACCTGATTGGTGAAGGAAACTAAGCCAAGAGGTTAAAAAGCTTTCTTTTGCCCATCTCCATAGCAGATGGATCAACTGAGTTTTGGTTCTAACCGGTAAACTCTTTACTTTGGTTCTAGTCCTCAGCGCCACAAATTCAGGCCACTGAATGGCAGTTTCTCCAAATTGAAAGATTCTATCTAGGGGGGAACAAGAGACTCTGGAAACTCTGAAGGTAAACAAAGAGTCACATGACCTGGAAAGTGAAAACTCAGAAGATTCTCAAAGGCCTCCCTCAGGTTTATAGCATCAACTGTGCTGGGAGGATGCTCTGACCTGCTGGGTTGCAAAGAGACTGGTATCCTGGACCTGTGAATTGGCAGCAAGTTTTGCAGAAAGCTCCAGGATTGTAGGTTTTGAGAGCTGTCACTCATATGGGGTCACTCAGGATGATTCTTGCTTGGTGGTGCGACCACTTGACTGATTTTTTTAAAATCATTCCTGCCTTCCTGCTCCTCTAACTAATACCACACCCCTGCTTGTTATAGCGATCCCAACAAACTTCTTTTGTTGCAATCATTACTTTGGTCTATATGGGCTGAGAAGACTGTGTTGTGTATGTGCCATTGGGTCTCCCCAGGAAAAGTCTTTTACATCACACATGCTGTTGCTGACAGTTTAGAGCTCAGAACCAAATCCACCACAATACTAAAACTTGGAAGTTAAGAAGGTACCATTGTCAAATGTGCTTAAGAAGTACAAAGTGTGACCACATTGAGTAGGTCTTCCCACTGCAGGTTTCCCAGTCCTTCCTGTGTTTGCGTGTGCACTATAACTCTCCAAAATCCAGATATAGAATGGATTGTTGGAATGCTTTTTTATTTTAACAATATAGAATTTGCTAGAATATTTTTAAAGACAGTTTTGCTTTATGTACAGTTCAGAGATTTTCATTTGCTCTGTTATTTACTCCTTTAAGTTTCACTTTTTATGTCCAGAAATTTTGTCAAAACATGATGGTGTAATAAAAGATAGAAACACACAAATTCACAGTGACCTCAGCACCTTCCCTTCCTCCTCCCTCTGCCAAGCTCCTTTTGTTTGGCAGAAGGGTGGGTGTTACAGACAGATCATGGACTTGGAAGCCTGGGATTCAGAGTTCAAACCCACTTCCACCTGCACAGTGCCTGGCTGATCTTGAATGAATTGCTCGACCTTTCTCGGAGCCTCAGCTCCCTCATCCATACAGTAAGAGAATGGCTTCCACCCCTGAGTTTCATGGATATCAAATCAAGAGCCTGATATGCCTGGCATATATGTGTGGTACCATGTACAAGATTTTGCTTTCTTGATTAACTCAGAACTTTGAGTAACTATAAACTATGACCTTTACCAAACTGCTAATAAGGGTATAAAAGCTGTACCAGGATGGGAGTTTCCATGGTAACTGCGGACGGTGTATGGGGAAAAGATCAATATACACTAATAACAGCCTTCCAGCAACTAATAAGCATGTTGAATACTGTATCCTCCTCTGCAGGATGGGTACAGGGAGGTCCCCAAGGAACTGAGATTTGGATTAATACATCAAAGAATTCACAGAGAGTATGTACATGCATGCATACACTTATGCACATGTGTACATACACATATACATGCACACACATAAACATGCACACACTCATCGACCTCAGGTGTACTTCATCCAGTTCTGCCAATTTACTGCTTGTGGTTTGTTTATTATATTGTAGACAGCTTCTTCACTTATTTTTTAATCTATTAACTAACTCAGTACCACAGGGCAAATGCTCAAGAAGATGTGACTTCCTGAAACAGACTAAACAGGTGCACTGGAGTATGTTTCAGGAACAATTTGTCCCTCAGAAAATACATTTTTTTTCTCTCTATTGCCTTCTGCTTGCTCTTGGGCATTCATTTACCCACAACTACCACGATCTTTAGAAAATCGGGTTTTAAGTTTTACATACACTCCATTTTCTGAGCATTTTTAGATGTCTGAAATGGATTCATAGGACTGAAGGTGTCTCTCAACATTACAGCACTTGCCTGGCATGTGAAATATTCTGGATTTAATACACAGTATCAGGCCACTGTTATTGATATTGTATAAATTTGTATCTAATGCCATCTAATGATGGCTAATCTTCATTATCAATTTGACTGGGTTTGTAATCAGTTATAAAACAAACATTTGGGTGTGCTTGTGAAGGTATGTCAGCAAGTCATAGGCTTTAGGGGGAAAACTTACTAATTCAGCTAAATTGACATAATATTAAACCAATTCCTAATAATTTATCACTATAATACCTATAGATCAATTCATCTCTCAACTCATCAGATAAACATCTATTTGTGGTAGATGGTAGTTAATAGAAACCCATGGCTGGTCAAGTTTCAGAGAAAAGGGGACTAGCATGCTCAACCTTAATTGAGTCATCTGTATCACATCCCTCCTTCCAAGGCTCCAGAATCATTGCAGAAGGACTGGGACAACTGTAAGAGCCAAAGGATGGGTGACTAAAACAGAACAGAACAATGTTTTCCAGACATTGCAGTGCAATTATGCATATGAACTGCAGTTGTGGTAGCACAAGACCTGTACAAGCTCAATGTAGACAAAATAACACCATAGAAAGTGTAGGTAGCAGCACTTGGGAGGCAGAGGCAGGAGGATTTCTGAGTTCAAGGCCAGCCTGGTCTACAGAGTGAGTTCCAGGACAGCCAGAGCTACACAGAGAAACCCTGTCTTGAAAAACATAAAAAAAAAAAAGAAAGAAAAAAAAGAAAAAAGAAAGTGTAGGTAGACCAGAAGTCCTATCCTTAGCTGAGTAGCTATTGTTACATGATTGCTGGTGGAAGACGGGAGTCTGGTTTTTCCTAAGGGTGTGGTACTGGTAGATCAACAAAGTTGGATGGTACAACAGGTTAGGAAACAAGAAGTAGATCAAGGAGAAAGCAGAGGAAGGCTGAATGTGATCCAAATACGTTACACACTTACCTCAAATAAGCGCAAAACCTTGGCTAAGGCACCAACTTCCTCTTTGAGTGAGAATATCAGAGATACGGCACCACTTTGATTGGAGTTGTCTTCAATGTAACTTGTTTCCTACATAATTAGATTACTTGGTTAAAATGTTTTTCATAGCTTAGCAATTATTCCTTTGAAACATCTCAAGAAGAGGCGAGCATGACCTTTTTCTGCTCGTTAAGCTTTGAAACACAGTGAAGTTCTACACAGAAGGCAGTGTGGTCAGAAATAAGTAAGTTGAGGACAATGAGAAGATGGGTCACTCCTGGGTTGGCTTTCAATTTCTAGAACCTTCAATTATGCATTGATGTCACTAGTCACTGAAAAAAAATCAATAGTTTTTAATGACTGCCCCAATATCAGACCCTGTCCCATGTCTGAGAGGATATAAATCTGAATTAAGGTAAATGCACACATCCTTTCATTGCTAAAAGTCTGACCATCAGACACATATACAAGAAGCCAGGAGATTCTTAGAGGAAGAGCAAATGGTACAAAACAAAACAAAACAAAACAAAAACAAAAAAAAAACCTCCTTCAAAAGACACTGGGAACACAAAGTGAATAAACATTAAAAATGGGACATTTGTAGGCTGTGGATCCAAGACCTGGGTGCTATCCTCTCTCATCCATTTACCACCTGAACTGTTCTGAGCAGATCACTTTACTCATTTCCTCAATAATTCATTTACCTCATTACCTCAAAATAATAGTAAGAATTAGCCCTGGCCAAATAATATCCAAGTGTTGGAAAAATATATATATATAAGTTTAAATAGAATATTAGGGTTATATCTAAAATGATGAAAATATTATTACACATATGTTAATGACCTTTTGGGTTTTGGCAAGAAGCATCAAATTATCCAGTATACAGTGATAGGTGATAGCTCATTGCTGAAATGAGTCACAAGAACATATAGAAGGATACTAAGCTGTCAGACAATGGGTACCTTCAATGAGGGAACAAACTAAGCCAGAATACATGTGGGCATTCCAGAGTTTGCTGAGACATTTTCTTAAGTTTTAAAATATTACACAACATTCTGTATGTACCCACCAATGCACAGCATGTCCCTAAAAATGAGGAGAAAACGTGAAGAACAATTACTCTAAGTAAGTTAATTATGTTAGTGATGTGGATACTCCATCATCTCAGGGACAGGAGACAATAATGGAAGATTCTAGTCAGGAACCCAGAATACTTGGAACACTGAAGACTCTTAAGACAAAATTAAGTCAAAAATTCACATTTCCCTCAAAGCCTTATGCAATAAAGCTGGAAGTATCAAATCTATCAGTAAATTAGAATACAGGGAGTTTCAAAATAAATTAGAGATTTGTCCCTACCTGAACTATGTCATCATATATCTTTAAAAATAGTAATGTGTAGGGGCTGAAGAGATGGCTCAGTGTTAAGAACACTTGTTGCTCTGCATAGGACCTGGGTTCGATTCCTAATATCTACAATGGTGGCTCACAGCCATCTGTAACTCCAGTTCTGAAGATCCAGAGGATCTAGAGCCTCCATTGACCTCTATGGGCTCCTGCTGGCACACATGTGGGCACATACACATACTCATAAAGTCAATAAATATATTTAAACGAAAAACACTATTTTTTTAAGATTTTAATTTAATCAAGATCCAGCACATTGATTTGGACAATCTTGTTTAACTTTGAAAACAGTCAAGAAATGAGTTTTATTGTACACCAAATCCCTTCTTTCATTGATGGCAAGATTCAGGCTTAGGGAAGCTAAGGAACTGGGTTATTCAGATAACCCAGACATGTGATTTTCATCCCAAGACTTGGGAGATAGAGCCAGATAGAGTCCTGGAGCTTCCTGGCCATCCAGGCTAGCTGTGTGACAAGTTCCAGGCACTGAGACACCTGTCTCAATAAATATGATAGAAGGTGCCAAAGAAATGAAGCTTAAAGTTGTTCTCTGACTCATATACATTTGTACAACTGCAAACACATGAATACTCTCTCTCATTCTCTCTCTGTCCTTCTGTTTCTCTGTCTCTGTCTGTCTGACTCTATCTCCTTGTCTCTCTTTTTCTCTCTCTCTCTCTCTCTCAACACAAACACACATGCACACACACATACACACACACACACACACACACACACACCCCACACCACACACAAACATACACATAGAGTGAAGTAACTGGCCCTTAACTCCATTGGAGTTAGTGTTTGAACTGGGCCTTGCTAGCCGTGATCCACACCTGCTTTGGTTCTCTCTCTCTCTCTCTCTCTCTCTCTCTCTCTCTCTCTCTCTCTCTCTCTCTCTCTTTCTCCTGAAGTCTGCCAGATATGTGCAGATGAGTTTGATTCTGTCTCTTTTTCACAGCAGAGAACACCGAGCCCTCAGTCCTTTCTGGTTTTCTTGAAACAACAAAGGAATTCCCTGTTTCTAGTTCACTATTGTCTTGTTCACTTCCAAGAAAGGGGAGCCACTCTTGGTACATGCCAACACATGCCATCTCAGACTAGGGCAGTTCAGAGTTCAAGATTCCTGTGATAGAAACCCAGTGGGCTCCTTCAGCACGCCCCTCCTGTGTGCCCAGCAATCACCCAATCCAGTGTCATCTTCTCCAGAAATGATTCTTAAGAGCCATGTCCTGTCCTGCTGTTCCACTGCCATCACATGCATCTAGCTCTGGGTACTCCACGATGATCCTATCTAGCAGAGTTTTCCCATGTTCTTCATCATCAAAATCACTGTTAATGAATTTTAACCATGGAAAATTTAAACCACTGATAATAAATATACACACAAATTATACTTTTCCCACAGTTGCCTACAAATTCCCATTTATGACATAACATGGCTCTACATTGCTGATATTAGAGACACTGCCCTGGTCTGCCCTGAACGGGCATCCACTTATTTATAGGAACCAAACCATGTCATCTCACTCTGAACACATGTTGTCATGGCAGTAGCTACCACTCTTTGCATGGTTTACCTCGAACAGAGCATTCACTTCTCACAAAAGCTCTGAGGGGTGAGGAGGTATTGCTGTTTTGAAATGATGACACAGAGTCAACAAAGCCAATTGGCTTGTCCTAGGCATTCCAGCTAATGCGTAACAAAGCCTGGGCTAGAACCCATGTTCAGCTTTCTCAATGCCATTACTCTGCTTCCCAGTGACATGCTCGATGGACACAACAGCTCCTTCTTTTCAAAGCATGAAGGACTTTACATGAAGGGAAGCTCATCAAAGTTTGTGAGGTACTGTGGGTCTTGGTAGATCTGAATTCAAGGTTTACCTAGCCAATCCTGGACCCTTGAGCAAATCTTTTTCATAGTGTATTTTTGTTGGCTCAGAAGCTATACTTTATTTGATTCTAACAGGCATGTGGATTGACATAAAAGCAAAAGTATCTCTAAAACTGTCTAGGAAGAAACCACGCAGAGAAAAGACTGGGGACTCAGAGAGTGAAGAACTTTGATCACTGAGCAATGCATTCAGCAATAAACACTGTTCTCTTTAGATATGAATGGACGCAAATGCCTTCTGTTATCTCTGGAAATAATCATGTATCGAATTTTCAAGCAATATACTCTGTCAAGGGTGTTTTAGGATCAATACTGGTGATATGGGGCTTACAGAAAACATATGCATTTGCATGTGTGGTTACAACTCCCTTGCATACATCTACACTGAAGAGCTATTAAAAGCAAGGTGCAAATGTCCTAAGCCATGTGTCTCTATGTGGCAGAGTGTAGACACATGTGTCCACATCAGCATTTTCCCACAGGATGCAATGTTCCAGGAACACATTGTGTTTGCTTGATTGTAGGAAGCAGGTTGGATTTGAGCACTGGCTGCCCTGGCTCTCCTAGTTAGCTCGGAGCTCCTCCCTGATCCCTCTCCTCTGCCTAAGTTTTCTTCACAACACTTGTCTCTATAAGAAGCTATAGGATTCTTTTATTCTGTTATTTCCTTTATCATTTATCTCCTGAACTAAAGTAGTTTTGCCAGAGAAAAATATTGCTGTGACTGGCACACAGTAGGTGCTTTTTGATCTGTTGGGTGACTGGAGGTGTTAAATCACTCACTCCCATAGACTGCTCATGTTTGTTAGGTGGGTACAGCTTTGACATATGCCTTCAAAAAACCGTGGCTCCTTCTTGCAATGTCCCTTTTATTAGAATTAAATCAAATATATACATCTATCTGGGATAGACGTGTTAAAGGGATGTAAACATGGCTGGGAAGATAGCTAATGATAAAAGGACTTGCTTGACAAACCTGATGACTTGAGTTCAATACCCAGGATCCACACTGTGAAAGGAGAGAGGTGACTCTCCAAACTGTCTTCTGACTTCTACACATGCCATGATACATGCTCCACCTCCTCACAAACATAAATAAATATAATTGAAATTTTTAAGAATGCATAAATTTGTCTCTTTTACAGACTGATAGAGCTGGAAGATACCCTAACTACTAAGCTATCGCAGCAGCCTTCCTCAGTTTTACAGACAGTAAGCATCTGCTTCATTCCAGCCAAGTGACTTCTCAGTACGTAGCTTAAATGTCCAAATAGAACAACCCTGGTGTCTTGACTATGTATGTGGTGGATTTCCCATGAGCAAGCTTTACCAAGCAGAGCATCTTTCTTGCTGTCTGTTTTTCCTGCTCTTCAAGACTTATTCTGTTGAACAAACTAACCCAGCTTTGACCAAATGCACACTGGCAGTTTCAACTGTTCTAGTAAATGTAGTAAGAGATTTATAGGCATTGTTCGGTTGTTTCCATCTTAATTCTAGAATATGGGGGTGAGGTAATCTTATTTTTTGAAAGAAAATGTTCTTCTGATACTGAGCCTATACCAGGACATGTTTAAACCTTCAAGTGTCCCCGTTATTGGTAGGGACAATCTGTGGATTTACAAACACCTAAGTGTTTTATAGATAAAGCTGTAAGCCCCTCCCCATAACTCCCCACCCGTAGATTACTTGCTTAAGCTCCCCAAATGACCAAGGTGCTGTGCAGTCAGCAATATAGGAACTTAGAATAGAACCCACGGACTGACCTGCCTGTCCCTCATACCAATCTTCTTTACCACAAATTCTCTGACTCCAGGCAGCACTCAGCCACTCAGTCCTATCCAAGGAAAGGCTAGAAAAGGCATCTCCCCTAGTCCAGGACATGCTGCCAACTACATTCTGCTGTCTATCTAGTTATCCTGACTTTGACATCTACTCTCTCATAATGTCCTGAACTATTAGCTCTCTAGAGACTGTGGTTTTCTCTAGGATTGTGTGCAGCAGTTGCCTGAAGAGGCACAGTACCTCCTGGGTCTGAATCTCAGTGTACAAATCATGATTTCCAACCTGGGGAAAGTACAAATGTCACAGTAAAGAACAAGTTCTACAAGAGATCCCTAGAGAGAACAAGCAAATACTTGAGGGAATGGATTTCCTCCATTTCCAGCATAATCTCCAAGGCACTTACAGGCTCTGGGCTAACTCCTGTTCATTTACTTCTCTGTTTAATTTCTCTCTCCTTTGGGGGATCTGAGTAAGTCCCCCCCCCCAGATTCTCTTCACGTTACAACATCTCCTGAGAGTTAAGAGGGAAGTTTCTTGCAAGCTTGTCATTTCAATACCCAGAAGAAAGGACTGAATAAATGTCCCTGGAGAGATAGGGACTCCTACCCCATGACTAAGGACCAGCCCTTTCCTCTCAGGATACAGAAGATAAAGCAGATAGACAGAGAACACCAATGAACCACCCAAAGACACACAGATGTTGGTAGCAGCTCAGATCCCCACTTCTGTATTCTTAACTTGTCAAGGATAGTTTCATCAATTGACTTCCTGGGCATTTCCCTCGCCTCTAAATAAATTCATATTTCTTAGTAGTCTTAGTAAAGTAGGAAATACTAGTGTTTCCCAGACTGCTTTCATATCTGGGGAACCAATTCTCTCCTAGCAGTGGAAGCCCACCAGGCTTACCTGCCCAAAGTCTGAGAGTTTTCTGCTCAGGACTGGATTCTCCAGAACAACAGCTGCCATGCTGGCTCTCAGTGGGTGAGGTGTCTAGCTTAGCAGCAGAATTAGAAAAGGTTTGCACTCAGGATGTGAGGCTGAAGGTTTTAACCTGGCTCTCAGGACCTCTCAGGAGAGGTTTCAAAGAGTGTCTCCTACTGCAGTCTACAAGGTCACTCTTCAGTGGGCGTTGCTCTGACGTAGCAGTGGATGGACATGAACAGACTGTGCCCAACTGCAGGTTTCCAGTGCTGGGCTGGCCCAAAGGGGAGGTGTTGTGGAAGGGGTGGCAGCCACAGCAGGACTCATTTGGCAGAGTTCCCTGGACAAGAGTAGAAGGCAGAGAGCCCAGACCACCTACATCCTGAAGCTCAGACATGTTTAGCAGTGCTGAGACATTGGAGTACCTGGAGTATGGGTTCTCTGCAACCAGAGAAAACCAGGAATAATAACAATCATAATTAAGAATAATAATTGAATATGATTGTTCCCTGCAAGCACAGAAATAGACCCAGGATTGTAATTTAAATGCTCTCCACTCTTAACTCACCTTTTATTAACTACCAAACAAGTCAATCTCCTTGACATACTTTTCTTTAGGAAACCACACCAGATGACCCTGTGAGGCTGAGTATATGCAAAAGCCAGGAGGTATTAGTTCTGGAATCCAGCCAGTTCTCTGGGTACTTGTATGATGGCCGAGTCTCTGCCAGGAGGACAGAAGGACTACCTCACTAAGATATGTCAAATGCATGAATAATGCAGATGAGGTGATGCTCTGTGTATTTAGTCGGGACTGTTCTTGACATTTACACTGCATAAATGGAAGCTAGTGTTTAAACATCTGTCTCAAAAAAATGAAACAACAGACAGCCACTGAGCATTTGCTCTGTGTGTGGTGGGGTCCTCGGCACTGAGACTACAGCAGGAGCAAACCACCGCCCCCCCCCCGCCCCATCAATACTGCACCATTCTAGTGGTCAGGCAAAATAAGCAAGTTCAGACAGGGCTAAGCCTCAGGGGAGGGGCAAATAGAGACAGGAGTGAGGAGTGAGCTGAGTACTAGATACTGGGGAGTGGTCTTGAGTGGACATGAAGGTGGCATGTCAAAACTCCATTTTTCAGAGAAGGAAACTAAAGGAAGATATTCACTGCTAACAGGGAAAACGAAGTGTATAAACATAGAAGAGTCAGTTCCAGAAAGACTGAGAAGTCGGGGGCATCGAGGAACATCAAGGGACTCAAAGCCTGCTTAATATTTACCTGGGCAAAGTTAATGGACTGTGAGGAAACAGGCCAATAATAGAAGGGGCTAGGAGTCCACCCCATCACCTCCCACAATTCTTTGACCTAAAAATCAAGTATCTGCCAAAAGAGAAAAACAACATTTCAAGTTGGAGATTCAAAGCAAGTGGATTACTTCCTCATAGGATGGACAGGACAGCAACTCCCTCCTGTACCCCAGTGTCTTTGTCTTTAAAATGTGGGTCTAGAGTCATTGTTTAGGATTTCATGAACCTCTATAATGCAACCAACTTTCTCCTGAATTCCAATACTGGAATATCAATACCTTAAGAATAATTTCTGTCCAAAAGTTATGCTTAGGTATCTTCCCTCTGGTAAGTTGCCAGGTCACATGTTTGAACTTCAACCTGTCTGTCTGAGTCCAGTATTCCTCCTGAGCAACGGCCTCAACCTATGAGTCACAAGCCCTTTGTCAAACCCCTAGCTCCAAAAAATATTTACATTGAAACTCATAACAGTAGCAAATTACAGTTATGAAGTAGCAACAAAAAGAGTTTCATGGTTGAGGTCACACCACAACATATTAAACTATATTAAAGAGTCACTGTGTTAGGGAAATTGAGAACCACTGGTCTAAAGGTTGTAGATGTGAAATAAGATGTGTCCCTCAGCTCAAGACTGTACTAGAAATACTGTTCCATCTGTTAGCATTGCTTGTAGACTATAGAGGGCAATGCCATCAAAAAGAACCTTCAGCATGAAAGTGAAGCAATGAATGAAGACAACAGTGATGGAGGCCTTATTTGCATGCACACTGTGTGCTAAGCACCAGGCAACAGTGATAGAGGCCTTATCTACATGCACACTGTGTGCTAAGTACCAAGCCAAGCTCTTCCTATGAGACATTTCATTTCTTCTTGACATCCATCTTGCAGACAATGCCTCTACTCTGTATAGACAAAGTAATGGCTGCCCAAGACATTTAAATCCACAGCTGGAATTCAAACAATGTTTGATTCAAGCCCAAAGCCTTGGCTCTTAAATATTCTTTCTCTCCTTTTTAAAATAAGCATATGGCTGTTTTGTTGGGGTTTTTTTGTTGTTGTTGTTGTTTGTTTGTTTGTTTGTTTTTTGTTTTTTGTTTTTTGGTTTTTGGTTTTTGGTTTTTGTTTTGGAGAACACAATAATGGCATTTCTCTTTTCTCTGAATACCAGTTAAAAATAGAATTCTAGGGCTGAAGAGATGAGTCACAAGTTAAGAACACTGGCTGCTCTTCCAGAGTTCCTGAGTTCAAGTTCTAGAACCACATAGTAGCTCACAACCATCTGTAATGGGATTTAATACCTGGGTATATGCGAAGATGGACACTCGTATACTTAAAATACATACATACATACATACATACATACATACGTACATACATCTTTTCTAAAAATGAATTATAAATCCTATTTCACATTCTAAAAATTGCCCCAAGTCTAGGTTGAAAAAACAGAATACCTTCCTGCTGTCCTGGCAAAAGAAATACGAACAGTTTCTTTTAAAAAATAAAAGTAAACACAGAAAAATCTTTGTGGGTTGGGATGTGGCTTAGCAGTTAGTATAGTTGCCTAGCATGCTGAAGTTCTACGTTTGATCCCCAGCACTTCAGAAAACTAGGTTTGGTGGTACATGCCTGTAATCTCAGCAATGTGACAGTATAAACAGAAAAATCAGAAATTGTAGAATATCCTTGGCTTTGAAGTAAGTTCAAACCCAGCCTGAGCTATAGGAAAACATGTCTCCAAAAACAAACAAAATTTACTTGGGCAAAATGATGGATCACATTTATCTATGGACTGACACAAAACTTGACATCATAGGAGGTTCCTGTTGAAGCAAACTTTGTGGATGACTGAGTGGAGTGTGTGCTGGAACTAACATGGAGCAGTGGTGAGCACTAAGAAAATCCAGAAAAAAGCACAGATCTAGATTTAAGATGCTCTGTAGACCACTGGGGCATGGTAGTGGGTGTGTGGACCTACATCAGCACCATGTAGCCAGATGAGCAGCTAGCTCTGTACTTGGCAACCTCAGAGCTGACTTAACTGATTTAAAAGTTGAACATTTCCCAACCTCGGCTAGCTTACCGGCCTCTTTCTACTTAACTTTATGCACACAGGGCTGAGTTAATCATAATCCACGAGTTCATGGCACATAACCAAAACCTACGAGTCACTTTTCTTACCTGATTTGTTCCTTCTCTCTTAGGAATATGTTTTCCTGGTATGTAACACTGGTCTATAAGTATATTATAGCATATAGATGTACTATAGAGTTCAGATTCTGCTTTGAAAACATAAACCTGGCCTGGGGTGTGGACTTATTTCTCTGATGATCTGTTTTGGTGTAAAATAGTCTCTGTGTGTAACCACCATTGTTGCTGTTGGATGCAGGTTTCTGGTTTTGTAACCTTCATTGACTTTGTAAAGTCCTTCTGACTATAGAGAGACATTCATTTTTTTTTTCAACATAAGGCATTGAGTTGGGTAACTGACATTTAGAATTTGCTAAGTATGGGATCTATTCTGTCTAGTCTGTTAATATGACTAACCATTAACAATATAACATGTTAAGATTATAGACACAGTTTTTTTCAGGCATTAACTTGTTTTTGTTCTAAAGGCTTTCTGTTTGTGGTTTATTAATTTTAATGCTCTATTTCATATAGTTTATTCATATATATTAATTTTCTTACATTTATTTATGCATTTATTTGTGTATATGTGTGATCCTGAGTCTCCCATGTCACATGTGTATAGGCCAGTGGACAACTTGCATAGTCTATTTTTTTCATTCCAACATGTGGGGTACAGTGGACATCCTCAAGTCGTTAGGTTTGGTGGCAAGAGCCTTCCTGTCACCCACTGAACCATCTCACTGGTCCATTAGTTCATACTTCATGTAGGACCTTTCAACTGATGTTAATGGAAAAAGAGGAACTTTCATCCCTTACTTAGACACCATCTCATGTTGAAATAACAATTATAACTGCTTTATGTAAGACCTAGCACAGCTTTCTGTGTTTTTATGATTTTGATTCTCATCAACAGAAGACAGAAGTTGTTTATTTCTTGATTTGGTGGCCTTTTTATGTCTGCTGGGCCTGAAATAAGGGAGTGGAGGTGTTCAGGGGAAAGCTCAAGGTTACCTTCAGGTTTTTTAGTAGTTATTATGTCATTCCTGACATCCATTTCAGCCAGTTTTATATCTTTCCAGAATTTAACTCAGCTTCTTAAAGGCTCCACGAAATGAATAAATTATTGTTCTTAACATTATTTTCCTACCTATATTTATTTCTTTTTTTTCTGTATTTTATTATTTGTTGTTTTGTTGGGGTATGGCTGCATGCACACATGTCATGTACATGGGTGTGCAGAGGATGGCCTGGGGTATCTTCCTTCTCAAGTGACATCTACCTGTCTTTTGATCCTGAGACTCTCTGATTAAGCTGGGTTGATTGGCTAGCAAACCCTTGGGATCCTCCTGTTTCTACCTTCCCAGCACTGGGGTGGCAGACAGGCTATCTCTCACCGTGCCTGTCTTCTTATGTGAATTCTGAGGATCAAACTTTGCTCTTCCTGTTTGCACTGCAAGCACTTTTCAGACTGGCCTATCTCCCCTGTATTGTGCTTTATTTATTCGTATCTTCTCTCATCTTGCGTGATCTTTGTCCATGAAGAGTGGGCATTTCATAACACTGGTCTCTCTGATGTTCCCTCTTTCATTGATCACTCTCCACTTGTCCTTACTCTTTCCTTGTTCAAGTATGCTTTGTTAGTCTTTCCCAACTTCTTGAGTTGAACACTAATTTGTTTTCAATCATCTGTGTTTCCTAATAAATACATCTAAAATGAATTATGTCTAAGTACTATTGTAGTTAGGTTCCGTCTATTTGGCTTACTATTGTTCAGTTTGAAGTTTTGAATATAATCTTCTCAATAACCTAAGAGTTTAAATTCCAGGTACTTGGGATACTCTCAGCTTTCCTCTTTATCTCTAAATGGCTTCTACTAATTTATTGTTTACTGACAAAATGCAATCCTTTTTCCCTAAACCTATTCTAACACAACATGTGCTGGAATATAGCACTAGTGATAAATATCTGTAAGTTCAGACTCATATAAAGACCAATCATCTGTTGAGTAAATCTGAGCAGTCTGCTTAGCCATTTTTCACAGAAAGAGGACATTTTCATGGTTTGGGCCAAACCTGCAGTCTTCACAAGGTCAGTTCCCTTCAGAGACAACATCACCTGTGTGAATGTCAGACCACATGGCAGTTTGCTTCCTCGACTCATGCCCAGATTAACGGAAAGGACACCAAAGGAATTCTGGGAAGAACTTTGCCTAGATGCAAACACCTGGAGTGCATATAACACATAAGTGCCATGTGTGTGCTGCACGCTCAGATGAATAGGATATAACATAACTTCTCCCTACACTGAGCAAACTCTCCATTTACCACAGCCAATCCCTGTAGGATGAATGTAAACCATTCAAAACAAAAGCCTTGATGAATTTATTGCATGGGACCAAAACAAATGTTATATATGTAGACATGTAGCCTTTAGCCAACCATAAGAATTTCATAACTTTTATATCCTATATTGATAAAAAGGGCAGAGACCTAAGAATTCTTGGTATTCTTAGAATTTATGCATTACATTGCCTCATAATGAAATCAGTTAGTAAATCAAGTGTAGTGTGAAATGTTAAAAAGCAATCCACACTATCGCCAGCAAGGCACTGACCTGTTCTCACATCGTGGAGACTCTCTGACCTAGAGCTCCGAAATCTCTTCAACCTGGTTTGCTAAGTTCCCACCAGAGGGTCACTGCCACGCCAGCCCCATGCTTCCAAATTCTGACAGCCTTTTGGGGTGTGCTTCTTGCAAATCCATGCTTTGCCACCATACCTTTCTCTCTGGAACCCAGTTGAGTCACCCATGGAAAAATAAAACACCACACAAACTTAGTTCACAATTAATGGGTAACTCAATTGCTGGGCACAACAACTAGCATCCTAATTTATAAGCCATTCTAAGTTAAATCCTCTGGTGGCAAATCCTGGTGGATCTGCCATCTAAACCAAGGGCCTCTTCTTAGCTACATTCAGTCCTCCAAGCTCTCCCCATCCAATAGCAAGACCCTTTTTCTGCCTCTCCTCTTCCTCTCTCTGACCAGGAAGTCCTGCCTACTCTTTGCCCAGTGATTGGTTCCTAGAAATCTTTATTGATTAGGAGAAGGTTCACATGAAGTCACCTGAGAAAATGACTCACTCCTTGTCCCAGGCAGCATCTCTTGGGGAAGCAGAATTAGCATCAAAATACAAACAGCACCGGTGCTATCCACAACAATCCATGTGTTTGGTTGAAGGTATATTAATTAACAATTCTCATCATATTTCATGCATTATGAGTTTAAATTACAGTATCTTTTATTTTAAGCAATGCTTTCATATATTTAAATGTAATATTGGTGATGCTGGGGATAAAACTTGGGATCTTGCACATGTTAGATAAATGTTCTACCACTGAGCTATATCTTCTTGCTTCTATAAATATAATTCATTTTCAGTTTACTGCAAAATAAAAAAGATTTAAAAAACATATATCAGCCAGATAACGGTTTTGCCTCTACCCAGCACCCACTTCTATATCTAAGTCCCCTGAGTCAGAAAAGAAATTCCATAGTAGCAACATGACATTGGATGCTTTCTTTTCTTTAACAGTAGTTAGCAAATTTTTGAGAATTTCCCACTATGAGTTTTGACCATATTCACTACCTGTGGCTCCTCTAATAAGCATCCTCTTCACTCTCCTAACCCTTCCCACTCAACTTGGAGACACATTCCCCCATCAGTCAAGTGTGTATGGCCCAGTTAGTCTTCAGAATACGGCCTGGCATCTCTGAGTTTCCATCCAATCTTTCATGAGTCTTGGGGTAAAGGGATTGTTATGGATGTCCCATTTAGGGCTGGGCACTTGGCACCCTCTTACTCTCTTCTCACTGACCAACTGGGAGATCTGTGTTAGTTGTCATCTACATCTATTGAAAGGAGGAAATTCTCTGTTTTTGGATTGAATGATGCTCTGATTTATGGGAATAGCAGTAAATCCTTCAGAGCTGTTTTAAGACTATATCAACAGAGGCCATGTCAATGTACATGAGCCATGCTGTAGGGATTCTAGGACCTACTAAAGCTGGGATCTGTGTTGATGTCTGTGGTCAGTGTTACCACCAAAGTCATGCAGATGTCCATGGTCTGTGCTGCTACCTTGAGCCATGTAGATGTCCACCGTTTCCATGGCCCATGCTTCCACCACAGGCCAAACTGTTCTGAGTGACCTGCGCTGCTACCTGAGGCCATGGTGATGTCTGGGCCCATGCTGCACCAGAGGACATGTCTGGGTCTGTGGTCCTACTATAGCCAAGGTCTGTGTTGATGTCTGTGACCTACACTACCACTGAAGGCCATGCAGATGTCTGTGGTCTGTGTTGCAACCCAAAGCTGTGTGGATGTCTGTAGCCCATGCTGCTGCTTGGGCCCATATTGATGTGGGTGGCCTACACTGCCACCTTGAGGCCATGTTGATGTCCATGATACAGGCAGCCCCCAAGGACTCTTTCTAGGTCCCTGGTCATACTGCAGTAGGGGGGCATGTTCATGGTCTGTGCTCTCACCAGAAACTGAGTGGAGCCCTATAATTCATGCTCCCACTGACTGTGAAGAGCAAGAAGGCTTCTTTTACCATGATATCAATGACTACAGACTCATAATTGAGGAGAGACATGGAAGGCTTCTGTGAAAACCCCTGCCCTCCCCAGGCCTTCTCACCCTACCCCACCCCACCCAAAAGTAACAGCCTAGACAGGAAGCTGCTGAAGAGAACTTTTCAAAAGTGTGAAGGAGATGCTAGAGAAAAGAGTAGCTCTCCACAGTCAGTGCTCTGGCAGAGGTATGGACAAGGAAAGACTTAGCTCTCTTTAAGGAACAGGCCACTAAGAATTTGACCATGTTTCAGTAAGTATGTCGATATCATAAAGTGGACTTTCTTTTTTCCTTCCTATTTAATTTTTGTAAATTTATTTTTACCCTTTACTTCTTTTGTGGGAGTGGGGTTACAAGGAAGTGAGGACATGAAAGAACTGGAAAGGGACTTTTATCAGGGTGCAAGATGTGAAACTTGCAGAGAATCAGTAAAAAAAAATGTTATGTTGGGGGGTAAGGAAGAGTATAACCACTTAGCAGAATAATCATATTGATTTCTCCCCTAAAGTCTATGGTCTACCTAGACACAGAGGTGTTAGACAGTTGGAATTTCCTAACTTTTATAGTGTGCTATTACACTGTCATCTAAATTTTTCCTTTCCTTTCCTTTCCTTTTTAATATAGACTCTATTTCTCTGATGCAGTATTTTATGAATGTCCTGATGATTATTTCTCCCTTTGGGTCAAAGAGTATTTCAAGGTCAGTACAATAAGAATAGAGAGCATCCCCAATTCTGAAGATATATGTCTCCCTCTTCTTCAAAAAAAAAAAAAAAAAAAAGAGAAAGAAAGAAAGAAAGAAAGAAAGAAAGGAAAAGAAAAAGAAAAAGAAAAAAAGATAAACTTGCTTTATTCTGAGTTAAAAATCATGCCTGTCTTTGGAAAAGAAAATTAAGTAGTTACCCTCAATTCTCACTGCAGAACATTCTAGGCTTGGATCCTACTTGAAGGTATTCCAATTTGGTGAGAACAAATGAAAGTCATATTATCTCTTATTTTCAGTAACAACTGAGTCCATTTGTGCTTACTGTTTCCCCATGGGCCCACTTTATGGATATATGACCAATCCACTTTCAGAAACTACAGAGCCAGCTGATGGGAAGGTATGTGCAGCGCACATACCTGCACAGTGCGGCTGTGTTCTTATCACTTATAAAAACAGTAACTGGGGTGTGGACTGTAGCTGAAATTCTTTGTAGAATAAAAGGTGCAATTCTCAGACTTCCTTATAGCTACAAATCAAATGTGTGACCCAAGAAATGCAATGAGAAAATCTGCATAACTCCTAGGAAGTGCTTTTAAGAAGGCACACCTTTCTCCTTCCATTTTTTTTCCCTTGAGGGTTCCAATGTGGAAATCCTGTTGGAACAGTAGTACCCATGTTGGATTATGAGATAAATTTAGGAACATAATGTAGCAGGAGGTTTTGCTACATCACTTTGGCTCCCAGCAGGTTACACCCACATGCATTCAGCCAGGAGCTATTTTTGGATCCATGAATGAAAGACACACACACACACACATACACACACACACACACACACACACATACACACACACACACACACACACACGCTTGTTGTTGTTGTTGTTGTTGTTGTTAACATGCCTTACTAGCTCAGTGGTTGGGCACTTCTAAGCCTCTCAAGGCTAGCATGTCCTTCCCTCCAGTACTCCTGGCTCAACACTTATTTTTTAACTTTTTATTGGATATTTTATTTATTTACAATACAGATGCCATCCCCTTTCCACATTTCCCCTCCCTAGAACCGCCTATCCCATCACCCTCCTCCTTTATGCTCTTATACCGTTTTAATTACATTAATGTATTAAGGTCAGTTCTAGGTTGAAGGTTTAGCAATACAATAGATGCAAATAGTCAAGGAATAAGCAAGACAATAAACACAAATAGTCAAATAACAAGCAAGGCATTAAACACAATTACATGAACACTCCCATGATCACTGTTTCTAAAGGCTTATCAGGATGACCAAAGTATCTGAGCCTACTTCCCTGTCCTAGCCCAAGGTCATTTTCACGTCTGAAGCCTACTTCCTTGTTCTAGCCTAAAACTTAGATTCCTGTCTGAAATTACTTCTTTGTTCTAGCCTAATATTTAGATTCCTGCCTGAGGTTAGTTCTAAAATTTTCAGTGGTAGTCATTATAATTAGGAAGAAGTTTAATGATACTTGCAGTGTATTTGATATAATTCCAACACCTCTCGGGATGTTTTAATGATATATAGGGAGCTTATGAATTTCAAGAATGCTGCTCTGCTGAGGTTGATGCAGTAAATACTGCAGATAAAATTACCCATGGCCTGAGGTCAGTATTTCTATTTTGATCAAGCTTCAAAAATGGCATATATAGATTGATCATGCTTGCCCTTTTTGTCCTGGGAATACTTTTATTCCTACTCACTGTGTTAAAGCTTTTCTTTAACAACATCAACATATTGGCAGCCAAAGTACATGGCTTGAACCTGAAAATGGACCCCCAGACAGAGTTATTAAATTAACAGGCTGGAAAGCCAAGGATGGGTAAGATTCTGCACAGAGCCTTACCAATCTAAGACAGAAATGCATTGCTTTTGATAATGCATATTCCATGACAGGTAAGGAAGGCATTCCTGTCAGAACTAAGACAGACTCGGACTTGTTAATGAAATAAAAAAGGGGAAGAGTCAGATAGCCTTTGGGGCTGCTTGGCAAGAATCTGACATGGGCCAAGGACAAGGAAATGGGCTGCTTGGCAGGAATATGACATTGGCCAAGGACAAGGAAGTAGGCTTCAGGCAGGAATCTGACATTAGGCTAGAACAAAGAAGTAATTTCAGGTAGGAATGTTAGACTAGAACAAAGAAGTAATCTCAGGCTCAAAACCTTCTAAATTTACTTTTAACTTTGCTGCCCTGTTAACTTCTGTGAAGCCCATTGGTCTTCGCTGCCCAAGATGCTTCTGGGCAGCCCTTTGGGGGGGCCTCATTCCCTTTACTCCAACATTTCAGATGATCTCCCTCTGGAGCTCTAAATCTGTTCTGTGTATGTCTCTCAGGTCATGGAGATTCTCCTTTCTTCCTTCTGCATCTTAGCCCAAGCAACTCTAAGGGCTCTGGCCCCAGCTCCTTTTGCCCAGCCATTAGCTGTATGGCAATTCCTTATTGCCAATCAAATCCAGCTGCAGGGCAGGCTTCCTTTAACCTTCACGCAGAACACTGCAAACAGGTTTTTTGGATAACACAATTAGCAAGAGAATGTCAGTCACTACAAAGTCAACCATTCATACTTTTCAAAGCAGAAAAAGTGGGGTCAAGAGAGAAATGGAGGAGTAGTTGGCATTTTGTAGAAAAAAATAAACTTCTATTTTATCTAAACCCAAGGTTTTGAAGGTTTTTTCACAGCTACGTCTAATCCTAAGAAGATGGGATAAAAGGAAAAGACACAAGAGGTAGATTTATCATTAGAGCTGCTCTTTCTTCACAAGGACTTAAAGGACACACTTTAAATCTTAGGAAATTCCCACCTTGCAATCACTTCTTACAGGATTTTGTATGTCTCATGTCTTTTCTTTTAATCTTCTTCCCCACATAGACAACCCAGAAATCTGTATGTCATTACTGACTAATACCCCATACACAAAATGTGATTAAGCTATGAAGTCATGCTTTTTTATCAGAACAATATTTAGAGCTGGCTATTCCAGGAATTCTTAGCAGAACTTAGGCATTGCATTGGCTTATAATGAAATCAATTAGTCAATCAAGTGCCTTTGATTAAAGGTCTATTAAATGAAAAGAAGATATATGTGGATGTAGCACAGCTTCTGGAGCCTTCTCATCAGCATCCTGTCTCAGCAGCGTCAGAATGAGATCATAGAGTATGGTCATCTGTCCCCTCATGTACTCAGTAAATGTTTGTTGGATACATATTTACCAGGCATTGTTCTAGACAGTGATGATGAGGACTGTCAAGGTTACCTTTCCCATTGATTTCACAGTCTAATAGGAACATAAACATGAAGACTAGAGAGAAAAAACAGAGAAGTAAAGCACTGAATATGACCAAGAAGAAATTAAGTATTACAAAGAGCTATTATGAAAGACGTTTCGAGGGAGGCTGGTTAAAACAGAGAGAACTTATTGAACATAGAGACTTTGTGTTGAGAACTGAGTCAGAAGAAGGCTACAAATAAGCAGACTTGGGAGCTAAGGGGATTTCTAATAGAAAGAACCCCTGTATATAAAGCCTCTAGGGTAGAGTTAAATGTACAGTTCTCAAGAACATCCCCGAGTATACCTAAAGCTACTTGTACCAGAGGAGGAGAGAAAGGTGTGAGTTGAGGTTAAGTGAACAAGATGTGTTCACACCACTGATGTACCATAATCAGTGGCAGACTAGGGCAAGCTTATCCAGGCTTTCAAGAACTGACTTTGTAAATATTTGGTAACCCAACTCTGATGCTAAATATAATTTTAACTTAAAGACTAATTATATAAACTCACAATAGAGTGAAGTATGTATATCAAAAATATGAGACTCAACCCTGAAGTGGAAGTTTCTGGATATGTCAGGTGATACATACTCATGTAGTGTTCCATTGAGGCAAGACCCATGGGAGAACACATGATGTTTGGACTCAACAGACAGTGATAGAGCTTGCATAGCTAGTTTTGCAATGCTTCATTGGTCTCATGTCTTTGTCTTTGCTGATCTTCACTTTGTTGAGAGAGGCATGGCAGAGAACTCCTGGTGTCTCAGTTGGACCTGGTCACTCCTGCTGACTTGTGCCAATTAGGTGAAGGCCTGGCAGTTTCTGCTAAATTGTGTCACTGCTGCTGATTCATGTTTGCTATCCTGACACTACTGAACTGGACTGCTGGTATCCTGATAATGGACATCGGAATTGCCTCAAGGAACTACTTCTAAACAGGTCCACATCCTCTTGTCCTTGGTAATCTTTTCTCTCCTACCTTTGGATGGTGGGCGTAGATGGAGGGGATCAAAGCATTTGAGAACCCTCATTAAAAGTAGATTTAAAAAGTGTAAGCCTACACAACCCATTACTCATTAATACTTCATTATATTTTATTACCATCCATGCTTATAAAGTTATTTGTGTGGTAGAGGCACTGCACAATATGCTTCTGGACGGTGCTTCTCACCCATTACATTTCTCACACATGGGGCTGCACAGACTATCAGAACCAGATGGTAAATTGAGGTAAGGATACATTTCATGTGTTTAGTGGGTGCGTTAAGTCGTTTCATAGACAGTTAAGTGAAGCTGTGCATTCAGGTATACAAAGAGCTCCTGAAGCGTCCAACAATCAGATTTTACAGTCTTGAGAAATCTTCTGTTCTACACCGTCCACTTTTCATAAATTCCTGGCCAGAATTTTTGCCAGGAGTGTTTGTTTGTTTGTTTGTTTGTTTGTTTGTTTTTGCTTAGTGTTTAGGAGCTTTGTTTTTCTTCCACCTATTTTCCTTTGCTCCAGTGTCTGAAAAGAGGCTCAGAACCACTCAGTGGTTGCTCCAACCCACTCAGTGGCCTGTGCTGCTGACCAATCCTCAATGGCTGAGTGGGCACTCCAGTCTTCTGTAGACAACTACCGGATGTTTCATATTTAGAGGAACAGAATAGGTAAAATGAATATATACTAAATGAGGATTTATTAGATTGGCTTACACTGTACGGTTTGCATAGTCCAATAATGGATATCTTACACTGGAGAGGCCAAGAATCTGGTAGCTTCTCAAACCACAAAGCTAGGTGCCCCAGCAATTCCAGCATAGAGCTGAAAGATTAGAGGATTCATAAGGAGGTACTGGTCTTCAGTCCATGCTGGAATACCAAAGAAGCTGGGATCTAGTGTCAGCAAAGGTAAGCAGTAGTGACAAGGTATCTGTCTATCTATCTATCTATCTATCTATCTGTCTATCTATCTATCTATCTATCATCTATCAACTCACCAGTGAGAAGGAAGACAAAGGTCCCTTTTATCTCCCTCCCTTTATGTGGGCTGCCACTGGAAAATGGCCCCAATATTTAGGATAGGTCATTCTTACTTCAAATAACCTGATTCAGGAAAAATCCCTCAAGGAGTGCCCAGGGTCTTGCCTTTTTACTGATCTCAGATACAGTTAGGTTGACATCTGAGATTACACATCACAGAACATTAGTGCCTAACACACTGTACCAGTCAGGTGCTTGAAGCATCTGATTTGTTCAGCAGAATGAAGTCATTGGCAAATGTCTCATTCTTGAGTGCTTCTGAGAATCGGAACTACGAACCATGAAATCGAGGACCTTTGGTGAAGAGGTGAGATTTAAATAGGGTAAAGCTCATCATAAAGTCAAAGGATGAGAGCCTTTCTTTTTGGGTGAAACAAAAAAGCTTTTTTTTATTTCCTTGTTTTGTGAGCATAGTTGTGGTTTAATAAGGATATTAAATTTATGATGCAGCCTTAAGGGTGGGATCAAGAGAAAGAGATTTAATGGAGACATCCTATTTAGAGCTGTGTGTTCCAGGGTCTTTGCTCACTCTTTGCTAATGTCTGGCTGTGGGTCTCTATATCTGTTCCTATCTGCTGTAGGAGGAAGCTTCTCTCATGATGTCTGAGCAAGGCACTGACCTATGAGAATAGTAAAATAACATTAGGATTCATTTTATCACTACAGTTTTCTTTAAACAAACAAACATACAAACAAATTCTAGTATTTGGTTTTCCCGTAGGTCCCAGGGCTATCCAGTTTCAGATTCTTGGTTTCCCAAGCAATGTTGGGAGTATGGGTTATATCTCATGGAATAGGCCTCAAGCCAAATAAGTTATTGGTTGTTTACAAATTCCTCCCCTCAGAGCTCAGGGAGCCCTTAGAAGAGGAGGCAGAAAGAGTGTAAGAGCCCGAGGGGATGGAGGACACCAAGGAAACAATCAGGGTCTTCCTAATGCTATGACCCTCTAATACAGTTCCTCATATTATGGCGGCCCCCAATCACAAAAAGTATTTATTGTTGCTACTTCATAACCATAGCATTACTACAGTGCTACAGTGATGAGTTTCAATGAAAATATCTGATGTGCACCAGGGTCGTTCGACTCTCAAAGGAGTTACAACCCACAAATTGAGAACCTCTGTTCGAACTCTCCATGGGCAAAGCTCTTTTGAACTCATGGAGAGTTAAAGCAGCATGCACAAAGGCTGAACAGGTGTGCACCAGTTCATAGTGTGAACAGTCTGTGTTCACATTACAGCTTCCTGTTTAGTGTTCTCATGGATTCCAGAGTGAGTGAACAACTGGACCCTGATTTCCACTCCTTCTGGGCTCTTTTCCTTCTGTTGGTTTATCCTGTCCAACTCTAAATCGATAGGTTTTGTTTTATCTTACTATATTTTATTTTGTTATGTTTTTAAAAACATGAATGAATGAAAACCCTAGCCACTGAGGTAAAAGTTAATAATTGAACTGTCACTTATACAGGCTGCGAGATGGAAAAAAATCCATATATAGTGACACTAGGTACATCAACTACTCCATGTCAGGACTCTGAACACCTTCTTCCTCAGTCAGGATCCACCTTAGTTTTTTGACACAGTATCTCTCACTGAGCCAGTAGCTCATCCATTTGGAGAGACTTTCTGGCCATTGAGCTCCAAGTATCCCCCTCTTCCATTTTTCCCACTACTACCATGACTGGTTCTAATTTTATTTTGATTTTGCTGTTCTGAACCTGAGCCCACATATTTGAGCTGCAAGAACTTTATAGACTGATCCATCTCCCCAAACACTTGACATTAGGACTCTGAAGCTTCACCTCATACCCACCCAAATATGACTGGACACATTTCCTATGTGTTCTCACAACAAGCCACATTCCCTAAGCCAAGAACGGGAACTGCCTCTCCTGAAGCATGCCAAATGGTAAGGCAGTGAAGATCAGTGAAGACTGAATCTTTTCTAATGAAGATTTGTATTTGTCCTGCAACATCAGGTGCCCTGGTAGTTTGACAGCAGGGGAAATGGGTAAATGAGAGATACTGTGTCAAAAATATAAGGTGGATCCTGACTGAGGAAGAAGGTGTTCAGTGTTGACCTATTGTCCTCTGGCTTCCAGGCACATATATACACGTACACCACACACACACACACACACACACACACACACACACACACACACGGTGGGGGTGGAGAACATCTCAGATATCGTAATGTGGCCATCATGATGAATGGGACCCATACCTCATGGTGTTCTATGGTTAAACTGCATTGCATACAGTAGAATTAATAGAACTGAACTGAGTGATGTGGAATGAATACCATTGGAGATTTTCCCCCTCCACAGTTCCTGCTGCAGTTCAACAAGCAACCAGCAGGTGGCAAGCGACCCACACGTCCCGCAAAAGAAGACAAGTCAATTACCAGGTCCTCAAATCCCGAATGAGAAACCGGTCCAGTCACATGCGAGTATCCTATTTCTCTAGCAAAGCTGTGGGGAGCAATGCTGTTTCGTTCCATTGCATGCTAATCAAGATGTGCCAAGGACCTGGCATTCACCGTGGTCCCTAGCACTAATCATTTGACTCTGGAATGCCTTCTGGCTAGCAAGACCCATTTGAGTACCAGCATTGCCCACATAATGAAGGTGGAGGATGACATCATTTGCCCCTGGAAGTTATTTTAGAGGAAAAACTAGCAAAAAAAATATGAGTTCAATGAGGAACATGACTGTCACTAGAGGGTTGTGTGGCCCAGTTTGTATTATCTACACTGTCAGAACATCTGCTTAGAAGAGAGACTCTTGGTGATTTGAGGATGCATGCATTTGCAGCTCATTGCTTTTACCTGAAATTTATATGGGAGGGGTGTATTCAGATATGTGGGGATGGAGGAGCAGGCACCCATCCTTTATTGCCCCTAGGTGTCTTAATGGACTTTCTTCCCTTCCACAACGACTATTCCAACTACAACTTCATGAGAAGCAGCTACCGAGACCCACTGTCCATGGTTCTGTGTTAGAGCAATGATCATATCAGCTTTAATCGATTTTCAGACTAAATGGTATTTTCTAACACGTGACAGGACGAATGTGTATATCTCTTGCTACATATTCCAGTGTGAGTGTTCTATTTAACGTACATCTCAGGGTTCTGTGAGCTTGATGTCAGAATTTTATAAATAGTAAGCCCTTAAATCTTTTCTTTGCTACTGTTTGAGATTTCATGAACATGAGATAGCCATGTTAAAATTACCCCCTGAGACTGGGGTGGGGGTGTAGCAAAGGGATAGACAGGAACTCAACAGGAATACCAACAAAGTCAACTACCTGAACCCTTAGGGCTCTAGAAACTGAACCACCAACCAAAGACCATACACTGCCTGTACCTAGGCCTTCCTGCACATATGTAGCAGATGTGCAGCTTGATCTTCACGTGAATCCCAAACAACTGGAGCAGGGCTGTCCCAAAGCTGTTGCCTATTCGTGGGATATATTCTTCTAACTGGGCTGCCTTGTCTGGTCTCAGTGGGAGAGGATGAGCATAGCCCTCCAGAGACTTAATGTGCTAGGGTAGGGGTATACCCAAGGGGTTCCACCCACCCAAAGAAGGAGAGAGGGGATAGAAAAGGATTATGGGAAGAGTGACTGGGAGAGGAGCAGTGAGCAGAAGGAATGTAAAGTGAATAAATAAAGAACAAAAATAAATAAAATAAATTACCACCAAGCCACACACACACACACAGAGAGAGAGAGAGAGAGAGAGAGAGAGAGAGAGAGAGAGAGAGAGAGAGAGAGAGAGAAACACTGAAAATTTACTGGTTTCTGTCTCTTGCTTGTGCTACAAATAGACCTATGGAAGAGTGGCCTAGAAGAACAAGATAGGCAAGGTTGCTGTGACTGGACTGCTTCTGCTTCCTCTGAAACCTGTTACTTACCAGTAAACTTTCCCTTTGGCCTTCAGGGCCAGCATTCAGGTTTGCCTGAGGTGAAGAGAGCTTCCCCTGCCCACTGATTGATAAGCCACAGTACTCCCAGGCCGCACCACAAGGAGTCAGTCTGAGTCTGGACTTTGGGGTGGTGCTGATGGATACAGGACACGTGGCCACACAATGGGGACACACGACTGACCTCAGACACTTGGGTAAACTGTCTCGGCTTTCAGGAGGCTATAGGAGCAGTTCAGAAACTCTAAGGTGCCAGGTGCCCTGTTCTTCACCAGACAGAAGGCTCCCCTGGCACCTTGAACTCGGAAGCGTCTGCCGACTTACAGAAACTCCGGCTTTCCTGAGCTACCTACCCTCAGGCTATGAACTAGGATTCTTTCCGTATTGTATAAAGAAAAGCATCACATAGGCGATCTGGCTGGACAGTGGCTGGGAGTGAACTTCAAAGGTCTGAGACAGGCAGGGAGAGGGGTGTCTTCACAAGGAGGCCCACCTGGATGAAAGGAATAGAGTGTGTGGCCGAGGGAGGGGAGCTGTGTGGAAGAAATCAGAATTAAGGAAAAGGATTGGGGACAGAAATTCCAGAAGAAGGAAGGTGAGGTGAAAAGAGTAGGCTTTGGGTTTGGGGCGGTTTTGTTTGGTTGGGTTTTGTCTTCTATGTAAACTGTCACTTGGGCTTAGTGGTAAGCTCTTATCTGCCTCATTAGCATGAGCTGCGGCCAACACACTTAAATGCTCTAATTATTTATTATGCCATCCCATAGAGGTCGCAGCCCAGGGACTTAGAGCACAAGGACTGAGACCTCAGTAGCTGCGCTGCTACCCCGAGAGCCCCTGCTTGCCCCGGAGCCCTGCAGCGGTAGACTGTGCAGAGTTGGTGCATGTCTGGAATGTCTTTTCCCCTAAATTCATCCACAGGACTGTAGGATAGCTCTGGTCCCTCCTGGTAACCCGGCTTTTGCGAAACACCAAGTGAGTGAACTGCTGGGATTTGAGCTTGGTAGCCAATGTGGGAGCTTTCCAGGAGTCTGAGAACAATCTAAAGACTGCAGCAGCCCCTGTTCCCACTCTGTTTCCACCCTCTCATTCCAAGATGGCCCCGTAAAAGGGCGGGGGTGGGATGGGGGAGATAGACTGAAATCTGGCCACTCACGTCCACTGTTCTATTCACAAAACAGTTTCAAAATAAGTTAACCTCCGCAGGGTGTTTACTCCTCCCCTTCTAATTGTCTCGGTCCCTCCTCCCTCTCCCTGTCCAGTCTGTTTTATGTCCCTCTGCGTTGTGCCAACTATTTTATCTTTATTCCTTCTCTTTCTCTGTCGCCATTCATTCCCTTTTTGTGTGTGTGGCTTCTGGAGCCGATGTGCGGCTCATTACCACCCACTGCAAACTCGCTCCTGTCGCTGAGGTGTTTCTATACAAACTGGAGCGTCCAGTTGTCATATTAATTATTACACTGAGTAATGACTGAAATGGTCAAAATAAGGGGAGACTCAAGAGCGCTTTTTCCTGCTGCTCAAAGATTCAGCAAAGAAGCCGTGCAACAAAGCGCTAATTGGTCCCCAGAAACACTCTGACAAGGCATGGAAGATAGGTTTCACAGAGCCCTGTGATTGTGAGGGGAAGCTCTGAATGGACCCCACGCTTCTTTTCTAAACTCTCTTGCTGAGCAAAAAAATGGACCTCTGTTTGAATACTGCCCTGATCCTTGAATACTATACCCAGCAGAGAAAAAAAATGCACCATTTATTGTAAGTTTTTTTTCCTTCTTCTTCTTCTTCTCAAGCTATTCAGGGGTTCTCTGTGAAGAATCAGCTGGTTTTGTTTACGGTGAAAGACCTTTACTTTGTTTTCATTCTTGGAGGAGGTGCGGAGGGGGAGGGAAGAAGACCCATGTGCCTAGACAGAGCCGGGCCTGCCTACTGTAACAAGAAAATAGAGTGTAACAAATCCTACAAAAGTTTAGAATGTATTGATTCTTTGGAGAGCTATATAGATTAACGACTTTCTTTATGCTTATCCAAGGAAGGTATTTAATCATAATGTAAATGGGGCTTTAGAAAAAAAATAAAGAGTTAGCATTAGTTCTCCTTATTTGGAGAACTTCAAAAGATCCTGCAAGGGTGACTGCAAATTACTGCCCCCTCCCCCCCCCACCTTCCCTCCTTATCCAAAAAGCCACAATAAAATATACTTTGTGCTTGTTTTGTTTCGTTTTCTCCAACTTTTTTCTTTTTAAGACATAGTGAAAAAGTGAATAGCTTCATTAGTAGCCTGGAGTTCTTGATGCAGGTGCAGGCCAGGCTGTTTGGACCAAGCTGGGGAAACAGACCAACTGTGAGGCTCCTACTCTTCCATCCGCCGGAGTGGCCCTCCCTGCCTCTACTGCACACCTAGCAGTCACACCAAAGTTACCTGGGAAAGGGTGTGCCTGACAAGGGGCCATCATTTAAGGATGTGCTTTTTTAAATTTTCCCTGGGTAGGATAGTATCTAGCATGGCCTTAGGGCAGCTTACCCTCCAGGAATGAGGTCCTGTGTTGTGGCTGGCAGGAACTGTACACACTCTTTTCTCAGAGCACCTGGAGTTCTTGGATTCAAAACTCTTCCAACTTGATGACTGCACTAAAAATGTTGTGATCAATGTCTGAGTCCAAGACTTAACTGCATTGTTTTTAACTCTTTACCCCTCATTTAAAAGCCACTATAAACACAACTTTATTTAAATATCATTCCACGGAAAACCTAGTTTAGCTGAGTGATAGTGGCTAATGCATTGAATCCCAGCATATGAGAAACAGAGGCAGGAGGATCCCTGAGTTTGAGGCCAGCCTGGTCTACAGAGTCAGTTCCATCCAGGACAGCCAGGGCTACACAGAAAAACCTTGTATTAGAGAGAGAGAGAGACAGAGACAGAGACAGAGATACTAAGAAAGACAGAGAGACAGAGAGAAACAGACAGCAGAGAGACAGAGACAGAAAGATAGAGACAGACAGAGACAGAGAAGAGAGAGAGAATGTGAGTGAAACCATTCCAAAACACTAAAGGCACAGTCTCTGGTCATCTAGAAAGCATTTCCAATGGCTCACTGGGGAAGCCTTCTGCCTTTCCAGGCTCTCGGCCCTGAATATAGACAAGAACCAACCTAAAGTATGGTGCAGCTCTAGGATAATACAAGAAAAATCAAGTGCAGAAACTACATCCCTTATTATGTTTAAAGATAAGATAAACATTCCCCTTTCCCCAGAATGTCTGTGCTCTGGGTAATACCAAACAGAGCCCACTGTACTGCCCTCCCCAATCCTAGGACAGAACACTCATTGTGTCCTACCAGTTAGAAGAGTGAAAGAGCAGTTCCTGATATGCGTAAGGGCTTTTACAAACTCATCAATGACTTCTGACTCTGTTCTCATAACAGCTTTGACAGAGAGGCAAAGGGTGTGCCTCTACCCCATTTAAGATAAAGGTATGCAGTTCTTCCATGAAATATCTTATTCCTTCATGTCCAGATAAATGGAACTTTGTTCAAGTGACCTGGTCAAGTAAAGCCCTGGGGACTTGATTAGAGTCAACCCACTGGGTGGCAAGAGTGCCGCAGACAGTTGATGTGGAATGCAAGGCCAGTGGTTCTGCGTAGCCTCCCATGGGAGACCACACAGCATATCTCTATCTAATATAGTCAAGATTGTTAGTGTTTTAAAAATGTGGATCCTATCTCTACCACCATCATCACTGGCCTTCAAGAATAAAAGAAATACTTTAATCTTAAATGATAGGTGATGTGGTGGTGGTGGTGGTATTGAATTTCTAATAGAACACTTATCACTGTGAGAGGCTCCAGAAAGCCAAGAGCTAAGAGTATTCTGTTCCGAATTACTTTGGATCTTAAATATTTCCTAAAGTTTCATGAATTAAAGGTCCTTTTCTTCAGGGTGATGCCATGGGTCAGTGGCAGGTCTCCTGGGAGCTTCTGTGGTCCTTGGAGGCATTAGGACTGAAGAGGATAATGAAGTCATCATCCCTTTCTGTGTTAGTTAGGGTTTCCATTGCTGTGATAAAACACCATGACCAAAAGAAACTTAAGGAGGACAGGGTTTTGTTGGGCTTATTTTTTATTTGTTTGCTTGTGTGGTTGGTTGGTTTTGGCTTAAATATTTTGAGTCATATTGAAGGAAGAAGGAATGAAGAAATCTTCATTGAAGGATCAAGGTAGGAATTCAACATAGTAACTGAAGAAGAAGCCATAGAAGAATGCTGCTTACTGGCTTGCTCCTGATGGCTTGGTCAGTATGCTTCCTTATACCATCCAGGACCACCTGTCCAGTGCCACACACGCTCACTATGGGCTAGGCACCCCCACATCAATTATTAACCAAAAAAGTGCCCAACAGGCTTGTCTACAGGCAATCTGATGGAAGCATTTTCTCAACTAAGAGTCCTTTCCCAAATATGTCTAAGTTTGTGTCAAGTTGGCAAAACCAACCAGTGCAATTGACAATGGGTCAATTGTACACACAACACACATCATTTATTAAACCATAACATTTCCTTTCTTGTTCATTCCCAAGACCTCCCATTAATATCAAAGTATAAACATACCATAACTTTAAAAGTCTCAATCTTAAAATTTTTAGTATTTTAAAAGTCCATGTTTTCTTTGAATATCCAACATCTCTTTATTTCTTTATTTCTGAGATTATAATTTAATGACATTTATCCCTTCCCTTTGCTCCTTCTAAGTCCTTCCACACACCCTTCTCTACTCTCATTAAAATTTATAGCCTCTTTTTATTGTTATTGCTTGAAAATATGTATATGCATAAATATTCTTATATCTACCCTGTTCATATTGTTATTTTTATGTCTGTTTTCAAGACTGACCCTGTGGCACTGGAAAACCAGTGTGCTTTTCCCTAAGCATCTCTTTAAAAGTTCAAAGTCTCTCCATTCTAGGCTCTTGTAAAATAAAAAAATAAGTTAGATGCTTTATTACTCCAAGAGAGAAGAATCAGGGCACGGTCACAATCAAGTCAAAGCAAAGCCAAACCCCCATCGTATAAATAGCTTAGTGCCAACATCTGGGACTTACTCATAATCTTCTGCCCTCCAAGATTCTGGGCAGCCCCACTTCTCTGACTACAAAAACACACAAAACCTATCCCATAGGCCCAAGTGGATTCACTCCACAGCTGTGGCTGTCCAGGACAGTAATCTCATCTTACTGCTTGCCAGATTCTCTACTGTAAGTGAGCTGCACCTTCACCAAAGGCATCTCTTCCAGGGCTTCAGTCCAGCCGTACAGTGCCAAGCCTCAGTTGCTCTTCAAGATGTCTTCATGCCTTCAAAACTAGCAGAACCTGGGTGACTCTTACCCACTAATTATTCTAGCAAAGCAAAAATTTCACTTTAGTATTTCTGGCCTCTTGTTAATCACAGCTGATATTTCAGCCTTAGAAAACCAGAAACATGGATTCTTACTTTAAAAATAACACGCAAATGGTCTTTGCTTCCCTGTAAAACTTTACAACCCAGGCATCCATCATCTGCGTCTCTTTCAGCCATCTTCCACCTTCCCACCACAGTGCATGGAGCTCTGAACACCCAGTAGCTTTTCTAGCCCAAAGTTCCAGAGCCCTCCCTATATCCTTCCAAAGCAACATGGCCAGGCCATTTCGACATTGTACCTGGAATCTATTGCTATGATAAAGACCATGACCAAAAGCAACTCAGTAAGGAAAGGGTTAATTTTCTTTTACAGCAATACCTCATCAGGAAAATCCAGGACAGGAACCCCAAGCAGAAACCAAAGCAGAAGCCAAGGAGAAACATTGCTAACTGCCTTGCTCCTTCCTCATGGCTTGCTCGGCCTCTTTTCTTAGATAACCCAGGACCACCCACCCAGGGGTACCACTGTCCACAGTGAACTGGGCCCTTCCACATCTATAATTAATTAATTAAAAATATATCCCTCATAGACCTGCAAATTGACAATCTGACAGAGTCATTTTCTCAATTAAGATTCTACTTCCCCAGATATGTCTAGGTGTGTCAAATTGACAAGAAAAACAACCAAAACTCTTCCCTTCCCCTTTTCTCCTGCCATAAAGCAAGTAATTTTGCTATTCTATGTATTTCAGCCATGATATGCCATTTCACACAGGTTCAGAACAAAGAGGCCAATTGATCACAGATTAAAATCTCTAAAACTATAAACTTAGATGATTCCTTCCTCTTCATAAAGCACCTCAGACATTTAGGAGTTTTGATACAAACACAGCATACACACCCTCTCACAACTCATGTGCTACTCAGGTGGGTGTTTGAGAATGTCTTCACTGATCCAGTCTCACTCCATAGTCTCTGCTTCTGTGGGTGTGTGGGGAACCATGGTACTGGTGAGGAAGCCGACTTCCAGAGATCAGTAAGGTAACTATGATAGAGTCAATCACTGTGTGAGTGGGGAAGACCACAAATTGGCCTGGCTACATCCTGTGCTCCCCAAACCTATCCTTCTACAAAGAAAAAGCCAAGGCAACGTGTGTGTCTGAGTCCCTTAGGAAGTCACCGTTTCTTTCTGTACCACCATTACTCTAAGAATACTCTTCAATAGCCACTCGTGTCTGGGACATCTCTCTGGGTCATCCTTGTGGGCCCTTTAGAATGATCCATCTCCACAAAAAATAAATAAATAAATAAATTCAGCTAGAAGCAATTATCCCAGCCAGACGTGGTGGTCAATGCTCATATTCTCAGTACAGAGAGGCTAAGACAGGAAGATCGTCAAGAGCTCGAGGCCAACTTAGGTTATCCAATGAGACACTGAAAAATCGCTCCTATCATGATTAAAATAATAATAACGATGATAACTAGAAGCCATTATCCTAGTACTTCACCATAATCATTACTGAACTTCAGTCCTCGATCAGACCGGGGGTGGGGGGGTGCGCTTCGGACAAACTCACCACAGGAGTGCCCTTTGCCTAGTTCTGCCTATGTAGACCTAACCACAGACTACTCCATGGTGCACCAGAGCAGTCTGAGACCTTTGCCTACAGTGCCTGGCTTTTCTAAGCTGGACTTGGTTTGGAGAGAGAGTGCCAGGCCGAGGGCCCAGGGAATGCGCCCGGGCAGGCACTGTCCCAGCAGGCCGTTGACCGCTACAGGCACCTCCCCTTCTCTTGTGGTGCCAGCACACGGCCTCAGCGGGCTACGCTCCCAGTCGCCTGCCACCGGTCCGCCAGGCACACGCCTGGGGCGGGATGGAGGCTGCGCCAAGGCCTCCAAGGCGCCTGCGACAGGGCAGGACAAGGAGGGAAGCCTTTCTGTTAGCTCAAACTCAGTCGCCTTCCATTCCGCACAGCCCACTGCTTCTTTCTCCAGTGACGATCTGAAATATCCCAGAATGCCTTCCTTTCCCATCGCATCTATGAAGCGTCTTTAAGAGGAGTAGCCGATGTTATATAGGGTCAGAAACAGATAACCCTGAGTGCCTTCCTGCATACACTTCTCTACACCACTGACCACAATAATCTCACCTCTGCATGGGCACCTGCCAGTGCGCGAGCGCGCGCAGGAACACACACACACACAACACACACACACACACACACACACGCAAGCGCGAGAGCGAGCACACATCACTTTCAAGTTGAGGAGTGCCTCACAGTGTAGCTCAAGCTAGCCTCCAACTTGTGATTCTCCTGCCTCAGCTTCTTAGCGAACTGTCAGCCTATCCTGTTCATGTTTCCTTATCCTTCCCATCCTTAGCGAGTTATGTCCAGCACATCCTATCCTTGAAGCTGGATGGAGCAGCAATGGCAAACCCGTATGGCTACAGGGGGAAAGGCTGCTCAGATAGGGTAGAATTTACCAAGAGCCACAAAGCTAGTGAAAGGACTCAAGGGGCTAGAACTCAAGTTCTCATACAGCAGAGCAACCAATACTTTGCTCACTGGTGAGCAAGCACACTTTCCTCCCACCTTCTTAACCTAATGGCAAATATGTTTTATTTTTTAGGGTCACCAAAGAATCCTCCGTAGTTACTGCGGAGAGAAAGGGGATGGGGGGACCAGAAGCCCAGCCTTCTACTTCATTGAATTCCCTTTGCCATTTTGTGTGCCTAAACCCTTCTGTGCGTTTTCTTCCAAGTTCTCAGGAGACTCCAAAGACACTTTCCCTCCAGACTTTCCACCTACGCACCCTAAGCCCCGAAGTCATTTGCCCCCCCCTCATTTTTTAAAAAGACCCCCAATTCTAGAGCCACCCCCGTGGCTCCCAGAGCCACCGCCCCGAGCGCGCAGCCTGTTTATTCAGCCGGGAGTCCGGCACGCGCCAGGCGCACGCACTGCAACAACAAACCCGGCTGAATGGAGAGTTTGCAAGGAGCGGGCGCGGGCAACCGGAGGAGGAGGGGGTGAGAGGGAGGGAGGTGAGGGGGTGGGGGAAGAGGAGGGGGAGTGGGGGCTGCAGCCGCCCGCTGCAGCAGCAGGGAGTGGGGGGCGAGGCGGGGCCAGGGCTGCGCGTGGGGCTGGGTGTCCCATTGAAAAGGCGGCCGGCCCCGCAGCCGCCCAGCACTCTCTCACTTCTGGCCAGGGAACGTGGAAGGCGTACCGGCTGGGAGCCGGTTAGGGAGGGCGAATTGGGGGGAGAGACGAGAGAGGAAATAGAAAGAAAGGGGGTTTCAACCAAATAATCCCAGAAGCAGGCTCAAGCCCAGGCTGGAGCAGGGGAGAGCGGGCGCAAGAGAGAGCAGCCCGGGAGCCGCTCGACCTGGCAGAGCGCGCTCGGCTCTGACTTTTGAGGCTGCTTTCCTTTTCCCTTTCCTCTTTTAAAACCGAGAAGGCGCCGCCGGCGGCCGCACACGCGAGCGCCACGCGAGGCTCCCGAAGCCAACCGCGGCGGGAGGAGGGGAAGGAGGAGGCGTCGCAGAGGGAAGACGATCGCCCAGACACCTTCCTCCGCTGCAGCCAGACATCTCTGCCTCCTTCTGAGCCTTTTTTCCCTTTTAACTTTCCTCCGGGGCTCGTTTCTCCCCCTCTCCTTTTTCTTCGCCCCCTTTGATCGTGCCTCGCCGTCCCGTTTCCTTCTAGCGCTCTGCGCACCGTGCGTCCCCAACTCGCTCTCACCCCGCGACAGTTTGGCCCGGCATGGAGAGCTCCGGCAAGATGGAGAACGGAGCTGGCCAGCAGCCGCAGCCCCCGCAGCCCTTCCTGCCGCCCGCAGCCTGCTTCTTTGCGACTGCGGCGGCAGCGGCGGCGGCGGCGGCAGCCGCAGCGGCAGCTCAGAGCGCGCAGCAGCAACAGCAGCAGGCGCCGCAGCCGCAGGCGCCGCAGCTGAGCCCGGTGGCCGACGGCCAGCCCTCAGGGGGCGGTCACAAGTCAGCGGCCAAGCAGGTCAAACGCCAGCGCTCGTCCTCTCCGGAACTGATGCGCTGCAAACGCCGGCTCAACTTCAGCGGCTTCGGCTACAGCCTGCCACAGCAGCAGCCGGCCGCCGTGGCGCGTCGCAACGAGCGCGAGCGCAATCGGGTCAAGTTGGTCAACCTGGGCTTTGCCACCCTCCGAGAGCACGTCCCCAATGGCGCTGCCAACAAGAAGATGAGCAAGGTGGAGACGCTGCGCTCGGCGGTCGAGTACATCCGCGCGCTGCAACAACTGCTGGATGAGCACGACGCGGTGAGCGCTGCCTTCCAGGCTGGCGTCCTGTCGCCCACTATCTCCCCCAACTACTCCAACGACTTGAACTCTATGGCGGGTTCTCCGGTCTCGTCCTACTCCTCTGACGAGGGATCCTACGACCCTCTTAGCCCAGAAGAACAAGAGCTGCTGGACTTTACCAACTGGTTCTGAGGGGCTGCCAGGCCCTATTGGGAATGGACTTCGGAAGCAGGTACGCTTCGTGTGAGGATGGGCAGAGCCTTTCTTGAATGGGCCCCCTTTTCTCTTTTGGGGGTAGGGGATTCACGGAAGTTAGGAACGCAGGGGTAGCGGGGGGGGTTGCTTGAGGGGGAGGTTGCTATGCTGTTTGTCTATTTCAAGTTCTAGTTTGTTATCTTCACTCTTGGCCCCTTCAAGTGGCTTTGCCCAAGTTTCCAAGAACAGAAGGTAGAGGTGAGACACAGAGCGTCTGGGCACTGAGTCCTGGGACTTTGACCAAAGAGAAGTTTTACCCGATAGACTCCCCAAGCCTCCACAGCCTCTACCACACCCCTCCAAATTCATACTAACCTCTCTTGTTTCTGTTACAGGGTGGCTGCAAGATCCTGCGTCTTTAGTGTTTCTCACCAACGATGTCAAAAGGGGAGGCAGAAGAACAAGGAAAAAAGAAGAAAAGAAACAAACAAACCAGACTGCCGACCTCCAGGGGCACCTTGACTAAGATGCAGTGTTCTCAGCAAACAGGGGTGGGGTCCAACAGAGTCTCTGTACTCCCATCATTTCTAGACATGAGGAGAGTGACTGGTGTCTGAACCTTAAGGCCGAGTCACACATGGTGTGCAAAAGTGATGGGTCCCTTTCCTGGAGCAAGAGAGCCACACAAACACACACACACCCTATATTAACTCCCAGACAACCACTCACAGGCAGGGCTGAAAGCGCGTGTGCAAGTGCCTTCACCTCCCACTCCCTGTCAAAGCTGTCTTAGCCCCCGAAACTGGGTTGATGTCTTTCCTCAGTCATCCCCATTCTAGCGAGCTGTGGACATTTGCCTCTAGTGAAGCTACGCTATACTGTACTCAGTTCTTGGACACCCTTTCCCTATCTTGGTGGCCTCCTCCCCAAACCCCACATTCATCCCCCCAAGGTCTTTGCTTTCTGTTTTCTTCATAGAATGCTTCCAATCTTTGTGAATTTGTTTTTATTATAAGAAAAAAAATCTATTTGTATCTATCCTAACCAGTTTGGGGATATATTAAGATATTTTTGTACATAAGAAAAGAGAGAGAAAAAATTTATAGAAGTTTTGTACAAATGGTTTAAAATGTGTATATCTTGATACTTTAACATGTAATGCGATTACCTCTGCATACTTTAGATATGTAGCTCATCTTACAACTGTCATCCCCTCCACCCCAATGTGGTTTTGTAAAGAACTCTCCTCCTAGGTGAGATCTAAATGCCACCAGAATGACTTCAGCACCAATGTGTCTTACTTCACAGAAACGTGGTTAATGTATTAATGATGTTATTAAAAAAAGACTGTTGGAGAACAAAGTTTATGCAGCTACTGTCCAAACGCAAAATGGCAGCCAGTTGGTTTCCATGGGTTGCCTTTTGGAAATTTCTACCACTGCCTTTCCCCCCCCACCCCCACCCCTTACTGTTTTATTACAAACTTACAAAAACATGTATAACCCCGTTTTATACAAGCTAGTTTTGTAATAAAACTTTTTCCTTTTTTATATATAAAAAGAAGAGAGAGAGAATGATCAGCTGCCTCTATGTCTTCTTTGGCTCTGCTGCTGCTGGCTAAGCTATCAAAATACCCAAAGGGAGGGTGGATGCCAAGGGTGTAGAGTGGCAGAACCGAGAGAGATAAGTGCTTCAGCTTGTCCTACAGCAGTGGTAGCTTTGTGATGAGTGTGTGCGCAAGCAGGGGTGGGGGTGGGGCGTGCGTGTGGGGTTCGGGTGGGGGCAGCTCGTCTCGTCTCTTCTGTTCACCATGCATAGCTCCCAGGGAAATAGATGGCAATCCATGGCTACATTATCCCACCATACACTACACACTTAAAGCAACTCCAAACAGTAACCTGGGAAGGGATATTCCTCATCTCCCCAGTTCCACTCAGTCCATTTGAGGTTATCTTTGTGAGGAGATGGAAAGCTCAGTGATCTGCATTAGTCTAGGCCTGGGGCTCTGGAAGATGCTGAAACCTGGTGCTTGAAGTAGGTCTCCCTCTCTACAAACAAACTCCAGGAATGGGGTGGATGACTCTGCTCTCATGTCTAGGCATACATTTTCCATCAAATACACACACACACACACACACACACACACACACACACACATTTCACCTAAATATATACACTTTCCACCCCAATTTAAAGTAAAAGGCCCATATGATACAAATTCCTTGCAGAAGAAATTAGACTTGAATATGTAAATGTAGTACAAATGTGTGGTCGCTTTGAGACACTGGCCTATCTAAGCCCGTGACTCCATCCCAATAGCGTGAGCAGCGTGTAAAAGTACCCAATTACCAAGATTCAAAAAGAAATTGGTGGGTTTTTTGGCTGGCTTGCTTCTTGTCAGTTAGCAAGGACGTGATTAGAATCCTACTCGGCCTTTAGCAGGCTCCTTGCTCGCTGCCTGCATCACTTGTAGATTCAGTTTGCGTGTCTCCAGCCAAGCGGAAAGCCAGGCGCAAAATGCATCTTACAAAACCCAACAAAGAGCTCGGAGCCGGCACGTCTTCCAGAGTTAAAAATCTAGTCTGTGTTGGTATATCTATACCATTTAGTGGCACAGAATAACCACTTTTTTTTTAAGCCGCTATGCGTGGAGCATGCCACGGCGTCTGATGTCATTTTGCTAAATGACCCTCTATAGAATGTGCATGGAGGCTTCAGTTCCTTTCATAGAGATGGGCGTAATTAAGGGGAAAAAAATCAGTAAATTCCCCATCGCCATAAATAATCGGACTTTCTGCCAGCAGTGGGCCAATTTAGAGCTTACTCGGGGGAAGCAGGGCTTCTGTAGTACTGGCTTTTGTTTCTTATCTTATTTGAAAGACCAGAGCTAGGCGCTCCCCTCCACCCCCGTTCCTGTTCCATTTGATTTAGCTGCCTAAGGTATGCAAAGAAAGTGTTGCAAGTCATTTATGGCTATGAATATAACATTAGGATAATGTTTCAACCCCTACAAAAGGGATTTTTCTTCTTCTTCTTTTGCCTGTAAGGACAGGTGTTCTTTTACCCACTTCTGAATGGGAAATATTAAGTCTTGGTTAAACTCTGGGTAACGTTAGCGGGTTGTTTGTCATAATGTGAAGGCAAACTCCAAAAATTCACAAAACACACACAATTTTGCCGAAGTTAGGAATGGGCAAAATCTCATTACATCTGCTCTAATCGCTTAGCAACACAAAGCCGGGGCTTGTGCAGCGAAGGGAAGCCATTCACCGAGCTCTGACAGGCCGCATTCAGTCAGCATTAGTCAGCTCCATAAATCACCGCTGCCCATTGGCTGCGCGGCGGGCTTAGGGCTGTCAGCGAAATACAAAATGTAGACCCCAGCGGCCAGCAATAGTGCTCCCTCCGCCCCATTTTAAGCTTCTCCGCGGGGGTGGGGGGCACTCTGGGGAAGACTTGGTTTGTGTTATTGACTGAGAGATCTTACCTATTCTGTAAACAGCCTGAAGACCAAGACCACTAGTTGCGGCTGAAAATCCTGAAATAGAGGAGGGAGAGCTAGGGCGTGAGGGGAGTGACAGAAGGAGGGAAGGAGAGAGAAGGGGGAGGGAGAAAGGGAGAGAAGGGGGAGTACTAGCTAGCACTGGATCTGGTTACACAGCTCCTCCTCAGAGCCTAAGATGGAGAACTACTAGACCACATGCCTCCCCTCCCAAATTCAGTCTTCTAACATGGGAGTAGGAGCCTATGAATGGGGAATGGTCCAGGTAGACCCATCAGGTAATGGGGAAAAAAGCTATCCGATGTCTTCTGCTGGGAATTTCACAGGAGCGGGCTTCTGACTCACAGCATAGGAGGCCGAGCATCCTTTCCCATTCTACCTTACCACAGGGACTTAGAGCCCGGGAAGGACCAACCTGATTCCTCAGCTTTCACAGAAAGTACATCAAACCACAATAAGGGATCTAATAACTAGCCTTATGGTAGAAATTACAAGCCCAGTGCATATATTATGCCTGTGTGATTTTTTTTCCCACTCTTGACAATGAACCAAACCATCTAAATCACTGTTCGGACTGGATTTGTACCAACAAACCACACAGGCAGTATCTGAGCATCAAAGCAGAATCAAAGTTTCTTAGACGCTCCAGCTTGTGCCATTCCTCCAAGAAGCATTCCACATCACCCAGTCTTTTCATCCATCAGTCATCTACCCTTCTGTTTCTTCCTAGGATTTAACCAGGAATGTGAAAATTCTCTATATTTGATTTTTGTATGACTGCTGTTACTTGCCATGTATGGAGCAGTAAGGATCAACCTAGGAACAAGAACCTTAACTGCTACATTTATTGTCAACATCTTGGTGTCTGAAAACAACTGTTTAGAGAAAAGAATCCAGGTAGTCTGCAGTGTTCTACTGATGTGTCACATTCTGCTACCTTTAACCCTTAGAATTGTTCTCTGTCTTTTTCTGCCCCTGTGTCTTAGCAAGCTGACACAGAATTCACCACTGCATCTCTGTTGCTCTCTGTCTTTCCTGCTAGGTTTGGCTAGAGAGGCACCAAGCCCAGAGATAGGAAAGGAGATGGGTTGGGGGTATCTATATTCTCTTATTCACTTGCTCTGGAAGAGGAGGCTCCTTGATCCAAAGCCACAGCTTGCCAACATGTTTCTGCCACAGGTACAACTTTTGCTAATGTCCAATAACAATCCTTCCTCTTGCAGGCTCAGAAGTTACTAACAGTGTTACTGGTCTCTGCTGCTCATCTTTCTAAGGTTGACATGAACTCTCTCCAATAATATCATCTCTGGTAAATCTTATTCCATCTCTTTAGAGCAGCAATAACTTACCTTCAAGTTTTGGGGAAAAAGTTAGTTACACATTTGATGGCAGTGGAGTACAATATAGCTTTTATAGGGATGACTACCAAATGAAAGGGCCTTGGAGCTGCCAATGGCTGTCTTTCAACTGTCTCCTTTCCCATTGATCTTTTTGAACTTGGTAGAGAGATGGTGCTGTGTGAGGTAAGCAAAGGCTGGGGCAGGTGGAGCTTCCTACCCCCTCATGGTCACATGACCATTAATAAGCACTTATTTAAAGGGGGATGGGCAATGATGAAATGCTGGTAAATAGCCAGCATCTCTAGGACTTCATTGTCATAGCTTGAATCAATATATGCAACTTTAAAAAAAGACCACTAGGAATGCCTTTCCCTGTACTAAAGCCAATGACCGTGTGTATTTCCCCTTCCTCATGTCTTTGAAGTCTCTGAACGTCCCTCTACTCGGTCCCTCTTGGGCCGAGACATGACCATTTTCAAATTTCTCCCAGAAATCTCAGGTTATAGAGGCAAAAGGAGGGAAGCAAATAGATTTTCTGACCCCAATGCTCTTTCCCCTCTGCATGTGAGAACAGCTCGGCTCTAGCGTGGGTCCAAGTTATATGCGTTCTTCCTTTGTATGCAAGATTAGGTTGTTACAAAAGAGGGTGTGTAGGTTAATGGCAGGAAGCAAGTTGCAGTGTGCTGCGCTAGCCCTGAGCGCGTGTCGGGCTTAATGATTTATTCAAGCCGCAGAGCATCCGGGCGTTGATTGGCTGCAGGCATGCGTCCGCTGTCAGCTGCGTGCGCTGGGTGCTTGCGGGGCTACCTGATCCAGAGGAAGTGGGGAAGGGAGTTAGGGGCCCAGGTAAAAGGAGAGCAGACTCGGGACCCCTCGCAAGTGGGGGGCATGAAAAGGAAGAATAGGTAGAAGGTGAGACCCAAATTGAATGAATTAGATTAAGGGAGACAGTAGAGAGAGGGAAAGGAGCCGATGAGGGAGAGGAAGAAATGAAGACCCGCACTGAGAAGGAAGGCGAAAGGTTGCAGAGCCCAGCGGGAAAAGCTCCCAGAACTTCTGGCGTGCGCCCCTCTGGAGGCAGCCAGACTGTCACAAAGCCACCTTTGATGCGATGGTTATTGGGGCTATTTTGGGGATGAGCTAGGGGAAAGCAGCCAGCCCACGCTTCTTTAAGGAGTCACTTTCTACAAATGCCACGTAGAAGTTTGGGCCCTGAGTCTGAGCTGTCCAACACCGGAAATGAATGCAGGAGACAAAAAAAAAAAAAAAAAAAAAAAAAAGCCAAACAACAACAAAAAACAACCAAAAAAAAAATCACACATTTCTACATTGGAGCAGCATCCAGCCACTAAGCCTTTGGAAGAAGGGAGCGGATGGAGGGGAAGAGAGAGAGGAGGGAAGACTGCTGTAGAAAAGCCTGGCACTTGAGAAGCCAATGGGAAAGTCTGCCCACTGTATGCATCCGCGGAGATAGAGTTGTTGAGAGGGAGAGGCAGCAGACAGAATGGTGGCCTCAGTGTTGGGTGGTTGAGAATTCTGTCAACAACCTTTTCTATCCAGAAGACCCGGACAGAAGTAATGGTGGCATGTCCCCTCCCCTCACAGTCCAAACAGTTCGCCCTCGTCCCCACCCGCCCAACCTCCCAGCTATCTTTCTTTACTAGAAAAACAGTCTGTCTCCATTGTCCAGGTGCCAGCAGGGCCTTAGCGAAAGGGAGGCTGGCCAGCCCTCTGATCAAACTCAAAGGTTAGTTAAAAGACAAAACCAGCTGAAAAGTCTTCATGAATAATCCTGGGCCACCCCCACCCCAAGCTCCCCAACTCAGTGTAGGGCAAGCCTGCTCAATGCCTGAGCGCTTCGTTATGCTGCTTGCCTAAGTCAGAATTTCACAGAAAGCCCCAGAAGAAAAGCTCCCACAATTAGGGGTCGCCTGTCAGAAAACATTAACGCCTTCCTCTCCCAGCCTGTCAGACATGCAGCACATACAAACCGCCATGGCGAATTGGCCCTCCACCCCTTGAAGTCGCCAGCCAAAGGAGCAAGGATTTGCAAGCCAAAGGAGCCCGGGGTCCACAGGAGTGTTGTTTCTGGTAGAGCCTAGGTGTGTAGGGATGTCCCCAGCTTTGCTTTCTCCTCAAGCTGTCAGGGAGAGGACACAGCAGAGTCCTGTAGATAGCGAGCTCTTGCTCAGGAAGGCTGTGGGCAGCCCTGTGTGTTTGTTTTATAAGGGGAAGATTAAAATATATACAAAGACTATATTATTTTTCTTTTGTTTTGTTCAACCTCAACCTCAACACCTTTGAGACAGGGTTTCTCTGCGTAGCCCTGGCTGTACTGGAACTCTTAATGCAACCCAGGCTGGCTTTGAACTCACAAAAATCTGCCTGTCTCTTCCTCCCAGTGCTAGGATTAAAAGTGTGGACCACCACGTTTGCTGAGTGTATTTCAAGCACCAGACATCGTATTTTGTTTATGATTGCAGCAGTCCCATAAGACTATATATTATTATAGCATATGGTATATATTAGAATTACCTTCTAGGTGCAAAACCTTGACACAGAGATGCGATATGACTTATAAACTTTAATAAACACTTCTCATGAAATTTACCATATTGTAGATGCTCAAAAAAGTCAGTGGCAAATGAAATAAGAGTCACCCTTTTATTCTTATGTATCAAGAAAGAATGTTCTATGTATGCTTACAGCAACATCTATGAAACACACATGTTGAATGATAGCTGAATGACAAGGAACGTTGCCACGGGTGCTGCTGTTCTGTAGTGTTCACGCTGCCAACACTAGTCAGGTTAAAGCAGAGAATGTGGTCGGAGTAGTAGAGGAGTGCTTCCAAGACAAGAATCAGTTAGTGGCTTCCTGTATTTTTTGTTCCTTGTTTACTGTTTCTCGGTAAGGCAGGTAGGTCATTGTCAACCCATTTCATGGAAGAGAATACTGAAGCCCCATGACATGACTGCTTTTCTAGGAGAAAATGAGCACTGGCTATTTGAATCAGCTGCTACTCTGGCTTCCTTTCAAGATCCTTACCCTCTTCATGTTTTAGAGTGAGTGGAGAGATGTCCTCCATAGGCATTAGGAGGAAGCATTTCAGAAAACCATACATAGAGATCTAGTAGGTAAGCACTATCCTATTACATGAGACACTGGTGACATCTTTTAGATTTGTTCCCTAAACTCCAGGATCTGCATCAGGATCTGAAGGGAACCTAGAAGGTGGTGCCCAACTCACGCTGATCTGCCCACCTACAGATCTGATTCTACCTACAGATCAGTTACTTCAGTTTCAAAACATCAATACAAACAGAAAAGGGTAAACAGAGCTAACATTTATAATCCCATGCATGCTTAATAATTGTGCCAAAGTTTTTAGCTTCTCAGTTTTATACCAATTCACTGTGTAATGTTTTAGTTTCTGGATATCAAGACTGATCTTCAGCCCCCCCTCTCTCCCCCACCCCCTTTTCCTCCTCCTTCCTCCTCCAGGAAAGTGTATTTGCATTTCAGATTCACAACAAATCTCATGGACTGCTGGCCAAAATAATGGCAGGATAGAGGCATGAGAGCCTGCTTTAAGAAAGCACATTGTCTGAATACTCTCAGATTATAGTAATGTTTGAAATAAAGGCTGTTCTGATGAGCAAGATCCTGGCCTCTCCCACACCGGCATCTTACCTAGGACATCTTAAATGGTTGAAAGTTTCAAGAATCATATCAATCCTGAGCCTGGCGAACTAGTGGTAAGTAAGCTCTTTGCCCTTGAAAACCCATGAGAAACCACAGTAACCAAACGTTTCAGCTGGATAGATTAAGCTGGGCCAGGTTAGCTTCAGAACTCCAGCTTCCTCATACCTCCTCTTCCTGGGGTGATGCCCGCTCCTTGGAGGATACACCACTTGGAAGCAGTAGAGGCAGATGTTACTCTGAACCACTTCCTCCTGCTGAAGGTAACCTAGAAGGTGCCCAACTTATGCTGGTCTCTCACCCTCAGCCATGCCACCCTCATTTACTAGGCACATAAGTTAGGGACATTTACTATGTGACATCTGTGAATAGCTCATCCGTTGCCAGAGATCTTCTAAAAATGTCAACATGTCGTTTAGTTCTGATACAATCTTGGGTACTCACTTGTGAGGAAAAAAAATCAGACAAGTTCAAAACAGACAGTAGAGAGTACTTTTTGTAGATTTATTTTAATGCTAAATATATGAAACTAGCTGAAACTTTAAAAAACTGGCTTACATAATTATTTGCATGTCCTCAAAATTATATGTAATCCAAAAAAATTATTACTGTATTTTTGATTATTTAAAGTAATTTTAACATTTAAATATGTTTTGGTCACATTCTTCCCCTTCCCTCAATCCTTTCAGATTTTCTTCCTCTCCCTCCCCAGCCAACTTTACATCCTTTCTCAAAATAACAAAAACTCAATACAACAGAACTCCCCAAAACCTAGAAAACAAAATAAGTCCCCCTCCAAACCAACCAAAATGTAACCAAATAAAAACACAAAAAGCTATGAAATCTATTATAGATGTTGGTCAACTACTCCTGAACTCCAAGATGCCCAGGAGTGGTGGGTACACTTATTGTCACTCTATTGAGAAAATAAACTTTCCTTCTCCTAGTAGGTATAATGACAGTTCAGTTGTTAACCTTTACTGCAATGGCTACATTCTCTCATTCATCCATTCATCCATTCATCCATCCATCCATCCATCCATCCATTTTAGAAAATATGCCAAAATACAATAAACAATAAAATATAATAAGATAAAGCAAAAACTATTACACTGAAGTTAAACAGAAGGAAAAGAGCCCAAGAGAAGGCACAAGAATCAGAGACTCACTCATTTGCACTCACAAATCTCATAAAAACACAAAACTGGAAGCCATAATGTGAACACAGAGGACGTGGTGCAGACCCATGCAGGCCCTGGGCATGATACTTCAGTCTGTGTGAACTCGTATGATCTTTGTTCATGTTGATTTAAAAGGCCTTGTTATCTTGGTGTCCTCCATCCCCTTGGGCTCCTACACTCCTTCTGCCTCCTCTTCTGTTTCCTGAGCTCCGAGGGGAAGGATTTGATGCATACATCCCATTTCAAGGTGAGTATTCCAAGGTCTCTCACTCTGTAATGTCTGGCTGTGGGTCTCTCTATTAGTCCCCACCTGCTGCTGGAAGAATCTTCTCTAACAACGACTGGTAATCCCACAATTTCTATTACATGTATTTTGTAGGCAGGTGTTGGACTGTTGTACATGTGCCGTAGTGTGAAGTCAGAGGACAACTTGCAGGAGTATTCTTTCTTTCCATCATGTAGGGTCTGGGACTCAAACTCAGGTTCTCAGGATCAGTTGTAAATGCTTTTATATTCTGTGCCATCTTGTGGGCCCTGTATTCTAACTTTTAAAGTGATGATGTAGGTTTATGCTTACCAAGATTGGAATGTATTCATGATATATAATGATACATAACTACAAAGAAGACATCTTCATTATCATATGACAACAGCCAACATCTGACTCTTTCACAAAATAACATTGTGTCTATCACTTTTATAAATATGTTTACTAGATTCATTATTAAATTCACTTTCCCAGATTCTGTCCCAAACCACCAGAATTCTATGTTGCAAAATACTCCCCTGATCCCATCTCCCACAGTCAGTATGGTAAGATAGAAATCAAATTCTAGTGATCTTATATGTATAAATGTTTTTTTTTTCTATAACGAGACTTTAACTAGTGATTGAATGTAGGGTGATATATATCAGCCCACTCCCACCTCTCATCTATTTTTGCAGAGGTTTCTTTCTTTTTCTCTTTTGCTATGCTTTACGCATGAACCAGGGGAAACTTTTATAACTAATTTCATTCTATCGTCAGGACAAAACTATACATGGAAAGCTATATTGTCAGAGGGAACTAAATTTATTTTCTCCTCCAGATTCAGAAAGGTTGAATCAATTATGACTTCATCAGCACTATATCAACTTTTGTGCAAATCATTGCATAGTGCTAATATTTAAATAATGTTGCCAATTGGTATTTGCTTGTTGAAAAAACCCCACATATTCTCAATATACAGTGTATACTTATATGAGGATGTCCTTATGTGACACAGAATATCTTAACATACAATCAAACACCAAATTGCCATGACAAATGTGCTGAACAAGCAAAAGAGCTATCTCGTTCTCTTCTGCTTGTCTTACTTCACTAGAGACCTTGACTTCGGGGTCACATTTACTGAGACTACTGCCTCTCACACAGGTAACTAGAAAGGGATGCACTAGAATAAATGGGAGGGGAGGTTTGCTTAACATTTATGAGGCTTTTAAACAACTAGATGGTTAGGATAGAAGAAGATCAGCACATGGGCAGCTAGTCATCTCAACCTTTCAATGTGTGGGTAATATACCAAATAATTAACTCTAGAAATGACAACTTTGAGTCATTTAGAAAAGCCATGTATCCCAAAAAGGTTTCATATATATTCCATAAATTTATTTCGCCAAGTTACTTGGGTTGACCATCCTTGGTGGTCATCCATAGAAGCTGAATGGAGAGAATCGCTTTGGATTCTGACTCCCCTAGTGTTTCTCCCCTCCTCCAAGCTTCTTCCCATTCAAGTTGACCTCCCAGCCTGCCCCCCACATACTGCTAGCCCGGAGAAGAAAGCCATTTCCATTGGCTTTGGCTGCCTGGGGAGATCTATATTACTCCTGGGAAGACAAGAGCTGTCCCATCTTGGTAGAGTGTGAAATTCGGTTTTTATTGCAAAGGGAAACCATTTCAACGGGATTACACCGTGACCATGTAGATTCAACTCTGCCATATGGCCTGGGGATGAGCCTTCCTACTGTCAGGTAGCAGCACATTGCTAATGACGTGGCGATGACATTTTCAAATGAAAAATAAAGCCACCTGGACAGGAATAAAAGAGACCAGAAAAGATGACGCTGGTAAGGATTAGCAGAGTCCTTGCCTCTGCTGGCTTTGAAAATAAGTGATTTGTTTAATTCATAAGTAAAGCAATGAGCAAGATGTTAATAAAAAGATTTCTGCCTGCTTGGCATAGGAAAATAGCATTTTCTATTTTTATCAAAAGAAACCTCGTGTTGACCTGAATAGGTTGCTTAACCTCACACAGCCCCAGTTTCTTCACCTGTTGAGGGGACATATAAATATACTTCACAGAGCTGTCAAAAGAAGAAGAGGAGGAGGGGGGAGGAGGGAAGGGGGGAGGAAGTAAAGGAGGATGATGAGGAGGAAGTAGAGGAGGAGGAGGGGGAGGATAGGGAGGAAAAAGAGGAGGGGGGAGGAGGTAGAGGAGAAAGAGGTAGAGAAGGAGTGTGAAGATGATTTATGAAGCACAACTGATGTACAAATAGGGAAAAGGGAAACTTAAAAACTTGTTCACAAGAAAGAGAAACTTTGTCCTTTAATGAGAAAGAACTTTGGCTGCATTATAGAATTACTTTAAAATGCTAAATCCAGCAATGGAATATGGGCCTTGAAAACAAGTCTTCAAGGCAGCCCAAACTATCTATGGCTCAGACCAGACAGACCTGGTTATAGTCTCTGCTGCCTCTTGTCTCTGGACAACAAGGGTTGCACAAATACTAATCCTAGGACTAGGCGCTAGATGCTAATGTGTCACCAGCCAGACTGGATGGTGGCCATAGCCCTGCATGGCACTGTGATACCAAGGGGTTCTCCTGTCCCTGCTTCTTGGCTTACTTACTTACTATCATGTCCCTATCTGGGCAGGGCTGGATGTTCTTGCTGGTTATGGCATAGATGTAAAGGAAGCTGGGAAAATAGATACCTAACCTCTGCTAATATCCAAGGAGGGTTATACAGATGCTGGGCAACCAAACCCAAAGCAATAAACATCAGCAATTTTCCTTTTTTCCTATTCCTAGGGTTTCTAAAGGTCTTACTTCAGTACTCACTAACAGCTTACCTCTGAAAAAAAATGTATTGTGAGAATAATGCTCAATTTGCTTTCCCAGCCTTGTTGTGTATTCCATCCATGCAATGTTTTCAGCCAGAAACACGAGTCATTTGTCATTTTCTCCATCCATTTTCCAGTGAACATCCGTAACTCCAAAGGCTTTCTGTGTGACGTCTCAAAATTCGAGAAACCAGAGAAAATATTGAGGCTATTTATTACAGTCATACCTAGATTAATAAGTATAAGCATTAGGTTTCATATTTAGAGACATTTGTCAGTAAAGGTATCTGCAATTTGAAGGAAATACTATTAGGATATAATTTAAAACCTGGAAAAAACTACATAATATTCTCCCTGATACATGCATATGCTTTGTTGTTAGATATTTCTCCTTGGATTGTTTACCCTAACTTCTTTATAGTTTTTCCTTGATTATATATGTATTATATAAGTAATATATTTACACATCTTATATATTTAAAATATATTATATATCATATATCAATCATATGCCATATATTGTATATTAATTATATATTATGTTTATAATATATTATATATTATATTTATAATAATATATATATATATATATATATATATATATATATATATATATATCCAGCAAATAATTATTTCTCTGATTCCAGGCATTTTTAGGTTTCTTACATTCTGCTTCTGTATTCTGAACCCATTACTTCTGGTTTTGTTCAGAAAGTTATCATTTCTACCAGGGCCTTTGCCTCTTACTTGGTCTCCTTATATTTCTCTCTCTAGCATCTGCCTTTCACACTGTGGCTACTGGAATACTTAAAAAAACAATATAGAGCTTACATGACTGCCACCAACATGGGACCACATATTATCATATCTCTTGTTTTAGACACTTTCGTAGTTTCTCGTTGGCCATGATGGCTCTTACTTCTCTCAGTCTGTGACTGAAAGTTCTTGCCATGAGCCTGAGCAGCATGCTAGACAGGTCAGGTAAAGCTCACAGGCGTGATGCTGAGCTCATGAAACCAGTCTCAATGACGGCCAAGAAGGCTTTGATGGCCTAGCTTCTGGATACAGCCTCCCCACATCTCAGCCATTTTGATAAACCTTGGCCCCAAAATAGCAAACATTCTGTTTCTCACCCTTTCTATCTTTTTATGTAATATATTCTCTTTACAGATCTGGTGCCTCAACATATTTTCTTTTGAAAGTCTCCTTGATCCATTTAAACAAGTTAATCCATACCCTGATACATGCGTATTTTTGTTGTTATTATATCTCCTCTCACTGTATATCCTAACTTTTATAGTCCATCCTTCCTTTGCTCAGGAGGAAGAAATGGTCAAAGCAAAGCAACTTTGAACTTCGTTTCAAATTCAGACAAACTTCAGAATTACTTTATTCACAGTCTGACAGAACGTGTGTGTGTGTGTGTGTGTGTGTGTGTGTGTGTGTGTGAGAGAGAGAGAGAGAGAGAGAGAGAGAGAGAGAAGAGAGAGAGAGAGAGAAAGAGTTTTCATAGTGACCACCAGGAGTTTACAATGAGCATTTTGTAGCGTGGAGAACAATGCCCCTTAAGAAAGGGAGCCAGAAACTCCAGGCTGCTTTATCTTCCTCAGCTGTAACAGTTTGTGAATCCTCATTAATTGTCTAGCAATGTTGCACGAATCTTGAAAGTAACTGAAATAAAAGAGTTCATTAGACTCTGCCTCATAATAGGCAAACTCAATTTTCACAAGCACAAGAAGAGAACTTATCTTTTTAACTCTTTAGAGTCCGAAGGTCAAGGGAACAGAAAGAATAATCTACAGCAAAATGCAATCTCAGTTGGAAATTGTCTTCTCGGTTGAAACCAGCCTAATAGTGAGACTAAAGGGCTGCAAGAAAGAAAGCTCAAGGGAACCAGAATCCTCATGACTTTTTTCCATGTAAGAGGTGGCTTTTACATTTTATTTGAACACTAAGTGGTTAGACTTTTAAGGAAGGGACTGTTTTCTACGTGCTCAGTGTCTCATGACAGACACACAGGAGATTTTCAGTGCATGTAGATTTTTAATGAAATGGCAGTGCATACAATTGATGAGTGCCAGTGATTGGAAAAACTCTTAACTGAAGAATGATGGGTGTATAAAAAATGGTAACATAGATCTGCAGATTTCCAGCGAAGGTCTACATTTTAAGCAGGCAGGAGTTAAGGCCTAGCAATGGGAAACACATCTTCATCTGCTCAAGGTTCACACAACACTTACCTATGCCCTGGGTTGTATACACACCCCAAGCCTCTCACTATCCACTCTTAGGCTCCATGACTCCAGCCCTAGTTTTCTGGTTCCCTGCAAACACTTCTCTTTTGTTCTCTTTGGCAGTGACAAGAAACTTTCTTCTGCATTTTATGTTCAAAGTTTTCTTTTCAAACAACCTCAGAGAGCCCAGGTGTAAAGAAAGAAGGGGCCTCCAGGCTGTTCTAGCTGGCTGGGGACAGAGTTCTCACCTCCATTCTTCCTGACTCTAATTCATATTTTTTTTATTTGTTCTTGGAGGCCCCCTCTTCATCAACCTATTCAGCAATTTAAAAAAAAAAATTATACAAATCCAATGTGTGTGTGGGTTTTGGGTGGGCTGTGGAAATTGATTTACGAGTCAACCATTTTCCTCTTTTCTTGCCCTCTCCCGCTTGAGTGGTTTGTCGGTCCAGGGCTTTTCTTTCACCGAAGGAGAATACGGTTGTCTACGGAAGAGGTCAGCATTTCAAATTGGTGGAGTTCAACTGCACAAATGACATAGAACTGACAAGAAAAGACAGGGGTTTGAAGGTCACAGACTGCATAGGTTTTTGCTTTGTGATGAACCCTGGCACCAAAATGAATTAAATAACAGGCTTAAGGACTATTGAGGGAGGACTGAATGCAAATCAAAGATAAGTAGAAGTTTTCTTTCCTAAAAGGGGAATGGGTTTTTTTTCTCTCCTTCCCTCTCCCCCCTCCATATCTGTGCCGCCAAAAGCTGCATGTTAAACATGATTTCGCTGGCATTATACAGGGTGCTTTTACTCTGGGCTGCTGGGATGGCCTATCTTGGCCTATGATTAATGACCTGCTAGGCAATTTGGAAGCCATACTGACTCCCCAGTCCACACACAAACCGTATAGTTGCATTCTTTCTGCGGATTTGCCAGGCTGTTACCAAGGGGCCTGCATAGGAGCCGGATTGCTAGAGAGATAGCCAGGCTCTTCTGTAAATGCCATTCCAGCCTTATCTTGCTGAAAAGTGTGGGGACCAGTGGGCTCATTTACACAATTCAAAGCCTAGATCTCACCGCTTCTTTATTTCGGTCCAGATTATGGAAAACAACACAACACAACACAAAACAAAACAAAACAAAAAAAATTAAAAATAACAGTTAAAAACTAAAATCTTTCGATGTGGTCTCTAGGCTCAGAGCAATTCTATAGCTCACTTAGTAGTATTTTCAAATCTCCAAATGGGTTCACCCATGTCTAGTGTGAATAATGTCTTCTAATTGAATGTTTGAGGCAGAAACAAAGGCTGTGTTCCAAGACTGTCCATTTGTAACAGTTTTTTGAACATTTGGGACAGGAAACCTGCTCAGGATGCTGAGAGGATGCTGTCTTGGGAGCATGCAGTAGGCAGGGGAAGGTCTAGTCCCAGTTTAGCCACCACCAGCTCTGTGGCTTGTCGGTTGATTTCTTCTCTAGACATTGTCTCTAGACTGTGTTGTCCTCAGAGTAATGAGAAGGTTGGAGAAGCAAGGTCTTTTCTGCCTGAGGTTTTTATTTATGTGCAACTACACCTTCACATGTGTGTCATCCTTTTAGACTCTGATGGTACTTAGGGAGGACAGCAAAGTCCCCTGCGTTCAGAAAAGCTGCTATTCTAAAGAGTTGAAATGACTAAGGAAATAGAAGGGCAAGCTGATTCTTGGTCCACTATGTAAAAAAATAAAAGGACAGAACCCACTGGCAAGAAGCAGCCAAGCCATAGGAAAGAGCTTAGGGGTAGAATACACTATGCAACGTGGTTTCAGTGTGATTTGGCTGTCACCTGAGGAAGACAGGGAGACAGCCCAGCATCTGTCTGAAGGGGAAGCATTCTGGTTAAAGCAAAGTCCCCATGGTCTGAGTGCATTGGTACTGTCTTGTGCTTTGACACTAACTGACTTTCAGTTACTTAACTAGCTGGTGGCAACTTTATCATGGCAGGTGCACTGTGTTCAAGCGTGGCAGTTGTGCTGAAAGCACCCTGGGAATCACAAAGATACAGAGACCTGGTCCCATTTCTGGAGATTCTGACCTTTTGGTCTGGGGTGCAGCCTACGAAGTCATGGTTTTTAACGTTCTTGGGTGTGCTGTCTATGCAGTCAAAGTTGATCCAGAACAAGAGGGTAATTCCAACCCTAACCTTGCCAGGAGCTGTTTGTTACCAAAGAAAGCAATCATACAATTCACGCTGTCAAGCCAAGTAAAAGGTCAATCAGGGTACAGGCGCTGATGTCTTATCCATAGCTTTCTCCACACAGCACAGGTCCTGCAGTGGAGAAATGGACTGTGTGGAGCTCGAGAATGCAGGCACATTCAGGTGATCCCTGAGATGCTGAGGTTGATGCCTGAGCAGGGAAACATGGGTTTATAAACACAGTTACTCCCCAGTTGCTCATTCAAATGCATCTTCAGCATAGTTGGCATGCCCATCCAAAAGTGACTCATGCATGCACCTACATATAAACATTAGTAAGTAAAAAATGTTTAAAAACTAGAGTTACAGTGCATATACGTGCAGAAAAATGTCTGAGCCTGCAGACTATCATGTTAAGCAAAGAGCTGGGCAAGGCTGAGTGAATATGATCGGAACACAGTATACGATTCTCAAGGAACTAATGAAAAAGTGTAAAATAAAATTATAGTAGATTGCTCTCTCAAAAGCCTCTAAGGTGTATATGAATTATAAAGTATATGTGATGTCACATTTACATACTATTCAAAATTTATCTTTAAAAACACCTGAACAATACATTAAACATGTTTTATTTATGTATTAGGACAGCAGTTTTCAACATGCGGGTCACAACCCCATCAGGCACCATGCACATCAGATATTTACATTATGATTCATAACAGTAGAAAACTTACAGTTATGAGGTAGCAATGAAAATAATTCTATGGTTGGGGGGTCACCATAATATGGGGAATTGTGTTAAAGGCTTTTAGCATTAGGAAGTTTGAGAACTATATTCATGCATTATAAACAGATCACACTTAATGAAAATAGCTACAGAAAATTTCAAAAGTTGTATCTAGTTTCTATAGAGAGCCATTATACATTATACATCATTATACATTATACATTATACATTATGCACTGCTGTCCATTCATGCAAACATCTCCTTAGGTACACTGCCATACATCTGTGATCTATCTAGTCTATCTAGGCTAGACACTGAAAGGCAAAATTACTGGCCTATGGAACATTTTTAAAAAAAATTTTAATGTGCATTACTAAAATGACCTCCAAAATGGCTCAGCCAGCTTTCACTATGCTGTGACACACCATATGCTACTCTTACATGTGGCTTTTCTTTAGTTCCACTGTTGCTAAAGGGGTCCTCTTTGGGATATTATCATCCATTGTAGTGAGATCTACCCTCATTTTCATTTTCTTTCTGGAGAAACGGGTTAGATGCCATTAGAAACAGTGTAGAACAGGCAGGACATTGTCCTTGTCTCGCACCATGATCTGACCAACTGCAATGAACTGCAGCCCAGCATCTGACGCAGCTCTGTTGCTTTTGTGAGGACACAGGGTCATTCAGTTACCAGAGATGTGCTATAACATTAGTTATAAATAAACTTAGAAAACTAATTCTCTCTTACCCCTGTCTGTGTAATAAGTTCAGGCTGGTACTGAAGGTCCACTAGACTAGAATTCATTTTTTAAGTATATCACTCATTGGATCCTGAATTCCTGTAGCCTGGTTATATCCAAAGGCTAGTTTACAAATCTTCATTTCCATGGGTACCAGAAGTTATAATTTCAACACACACACACACAGTTTTAGAGGGACAATATTTCAGCTGCTAACATAATTCATTGTTCGTATTGGAAAACTCAAATGAAAGTCTTGATATATCCACTCAAAGCATTTTTCTGCCATCATCCTCCAGCAAGTTGAGTCTTCCTTATTTGTCAATGAGTTCTAGTCAAGATTGTGTCATTTTATTTAGGTGGAAAGATTAGCAATTCTGAAGAAAGTCATTAATACTTTACTCATAATCATACATGTTTATAATTGTTCATATTACAAGGGTTCAAGGTGATGCTCCATCCATACTCACCCTCCCAACTACTGTCTCTTACCCTCAATCCTTCCATACACTCTACCCTACTCTTCCCTAAAAGTCCCTCTACTACATTCAGGCCATCTTTCTTTTTCTCAAAGCAAGAAGGAGACGTGCAAGCAACCTAGCAAATCTTTTCTGCCTCTAATTTTTATTTGAGGTGCAACTGTACCATGTAACATGTTGCATCCCTTTAGACTCCTGGGATACATAGCACATAGGAGATGAAACATACAACATTTCTTCTTTTGAAATATATAATACAATATACAATTAAAATAAAATAGACAATACAATACAAATATACAATACAGAAAAATACAATATTTCTCCTGCCTTATCAAGCTAAATATACCATTCCTGAGGTTTGACTAAAATGGAAATACTGACCTCAGGTCATGGATAATTTTGTTGGTATTATCTGCAGCATCAAAGCTCAACAAAGCAGCATTCTTTAAATTCATAATCTCACTATGCAAAGTTAACACACCCAGAGAGGTGTTAGGATTATGCCAAATACCCTACAGGTGTCTTTAAACTTTTTTCTAATTATAATGACAATCATTGTAAATTTTAGAAGTAACACAAACTCCAATGATATTTATTATGACACTTGCTCCTAATTCTTGAAGCCTGAACCTCCTTCAGATAATTTGAATAGGCTATACAGCATCATCTGTTGTTCCCGATACTTATATAAATTCTTTTGTATACTCAATACATTAGTAACTTTTTTGTTAGATGGTTAACAAAAATACTTGTCTTAACTCCTTGTGGCAATCAATTAGTGAAATTAAAGCTGTTACACCAGCAATAATCAAGCCCACTACCCTGTTGCTTCTGCTTAAAGTCTAACTCACTTCTCCCAGCACTTTCAAGTTTTTTTCAGAGAATCAAGGTTTTCTAATACTCAGGGCAGTAAGACAAAAGCTGGTTGTTAGACCCCCGTAACAAACATGCCGGGTTTCAACACAGTAATATAACTGGAAATTTTACCATCAATGCAACTTACAATAAATACTGTAGAAGAGACAAAACCAATTTTAGCTTGACAATTAAAAGAGCCTTAAAACATGCAGTAACCCTTGTTTGAAATCCAGATCCTGTCACAACTTTATTTCTTGCTATCATAACATCATAGTGAACTACAGCTAACTTCCAAATATGTCTCTGAAAATGTCCAGATCCAGCCTTCCAAATGTAGACTATTTCCAATATTGGATTGATTTCTAGACCAGTACATGATTGAGTCCTAATAGCTGCTCACCTTTAAGAAGAATACAAGAGACATTATAATTTCTCTTTTCGATTCTCTGTCCCACAAGGTCTAAAAGTTTGAGGCAAGGCAGCTTGTCACATCTGGGATATAGTCAAGCAAAGGTGGGTCAGGAACATATGTCCAATACAGCTCCCCAGTCACCCTTGTCAGGGCACTCAGCAAGTTCACAGGTCAGCATCATTCTTTGCCTCAGCAACAGCATGTCTCACCAATCTTTTCAAAGTTCCATGGGCCTCTTCCACAATAACTTGTCCTTGAGGATTATAGGAAATCCTCGTAATAAATTGTTGATAAAAAGTCTCAACTGCTCGACTACAATTGCCAGCCCCATTATGGTTTTTTTATTGGATATTTTATTTATTTACCTTTTGATGCTATCCCCTCTCCCATTCCCCCCAAAACCCCTTATCTCATCTCCCCTCCTCCTACTTCTATGAGGGTGTGCCCCCCACCCATCTGCCCATTCTCGCCTCCCTGCTCTTGAATTCCCTAACATTAGGGTGTCCAAACTTTCAGGGACCAAGGACCTCCTCTTCCACTGATGCCTGACAAGGCCATCCTCAACTACCTATACAGGTGGAGACATGAGTCCCTCCCTTTTTGTTCCCAGGCTGGAGATTTAGACCCTGGGAGCTCTGGTTGAGTATTTTGATATTCCTAAGAAGGACCATAGCACCCATACTTTGGTCTTCCTTCTTCTTCTTGAGCTTCATGTGGTCTATGTGTTGTATCTTAGGTATTGTGAGCTTTTGGGCTAATATCCACTTACCAGTGAGTGCATACCATGTGTGTGTTCTTTTGTGATTGGGTTGCCTCACTCAGGATATTTTCTAGTTCCATTCATTTGCCAAAGAATTTCGTGAACTCATTGTTTTTAATAGCTGAGTAGTACTCCATTGTGTAAATGTACCACATTTTCTGTATCCATTCCTCTGTTGAAGGATATCTGGGTTCTTTCCAGTTTCTGGCTATTATAAATAAGGCTGCTATGAACATAGTGGAGCATGTGTCCCTGTTGTATGTTGGAGGATCTTTTGGGTATATGCCCAGGAGTGGTATAGCTGGGTCCTCAGGTAATACTATGTTCAATTTTCTGAGGAACCACCAGACTGCTTTCTATAGTGATTGTACCAACTTACAATCCCACCAACAATGGAGGAGTGTTCCTCTTTCTCCCACATCCTCACCGACATCTGCTGTCACCTGAGTTTTTTATCTTAGCCATTCTGACTGGTGTGAGGTGGACTCTCAGGGTTGTTTTGATTTGCATTTCCCTGATGACTAAGGATGTTGAACACTTCTTTAGGTGCTTCTCGGCCATTCGAGTTTCCTCAGTTGAGAATTCCTTGTTTAGCTCTGTACCCCATTTTTAATAGGCTTATTTGGTTGTTTGGAATCTAATTTCTTCATTTCTTTGTATACTTTGGATATTAGCCCTCTATCAGATGTAGGATTGGTAAATATCTTTTCCCAATCCATTGGTTGCGGCTTTGTCTTATTAACGGTGTTCTTTGCTTTACAGCAACTTTGCAGCTTTATGAGGTCCCCTTTGTCACTTCTTAGTCTTAGAGCATAAGCCATTGGTGTTCTGTTCAGGAACTTTCCCCCTGTGCCCATGTGTTCGAGACTTTTTCCCATTTTTTCTTCTACTAGTTTCAATGTATCTGGTTTTATGTGGAAGTCCTTGATCCAACTGGACTTGAGCTTTGTACAAGAAGATAAGTATGGATCAATTTGCATTCTTCTACATGCTGACCTCCAGTTGAACCAGCACCTTTTGTTGAATATGCTGTATTTTTTCCACTGGATGGTTTTAGCTCCTTTGTCAAAGATCAGGTGACCATAGGTATGGGGGTTCATTTCTGGGTCTTCTATTGTATTCCTTTTATCTTCCTGCCTGTCTCTGTACTAATATCATGCAGTTTTTATCACTATTGCTCTGTAGTACAGCTTGAAGACAGGGATGGTGATTCCCCCAGAAGTTCTTTTATTGTTGAGAATAGTTTTCGCTATCCTGGGTTTTTTGTTATTCCAAATGAATTTGAGAATTGCTCTTTCTATCTCTGTGAAGAATTGAGTGGGAGTTGTGATGGGGATTGCATTGAATTTGTAGATTGCTCTTGGCAAGATAGCCACTTTTACTATATTAATCCTTCCAATCCAAGAGCATGGGAGATCTTTCCATCTTCTGAGATCTGCTTTGATTTCTTTCTTCAGAGACTTGAAGTTCTTGTCATACAGATCTTTTACTTGCTTGGTTAGATTCACACCAAGGTATTTTATATTATTTGTGACTGTTGTGAAGGGTGTCATTTCCCTAATAGCTTTCTCAGCCTGTTTATCTTTCCCGTAGAGGAAGGCTACTGATGTGTTTGAGTTAATTTTATATCCATCCACTTTGCTGAAGTTTTTTTTTTTATCAGGTTTAGGAGTTCTCTGGTGGAAGTTTTGGGGTCACTTAAGTATACTATCTTGTCATCTGCAAATAGTGAAATCTTGACTTCTTCCTTTCCAATTTGTGTCTCTTTGACCTCCTTTTGTTGCCAAATGGCTCTGGCTAGGACTTCCAGTTCTATACTGAATAGATAGGGAGAGAGTGGGTAGCCTTGTCTAGTCCCTGATTTTAGTGGAATTGCTTCAAATTTCTCTCCATTAAGTTTGATGTTAGCTACTGGTTTGCTGTATATTGCTTTTACTATGCTTAGGCATGGGCCTTGGATTTATGATCTTTCCAAGACTTTTATCATGAAGGGGTGTTGAATTTTGTCAAATGCTTTCTCAGCATCTAGTGATAAGATCATGTGTTTTTTTTTTTCCTTTGAGTTTGTTTATATAGTGGATTACATTGATAGATTTCCATATATTGAACCATCCCTGCATTCCTGGGATAAAGCCTACTTGATCATGATGGATAATGTTTTGATGTGTTCTTGGATTCGGTTTGAGAGAATTTACTGAGTATTTTTGCATCGATATTCATAAGAGAGATTTGTCTGAAGTTCTCTTTCTTTTTTGGGTCTTTGTGTGGTTTAGGTATGAGTGTAATTGTGGCTTCATAGAATGAATTGGGTAGTGTTCCTTCTGTTTCACAAAATAGGAATTTACTGATGAGATGGGGAGTTCAGGACTTTCTATTGTGGGAGAACTAGTTTCTGATGATGCCAAGTACCCTGAGTTGCTGATGCTTATGTTCTTGCACTTTTTCCCATCTGGATCTCCTTAGTGCTACCTGAGCTGTCTCTGACTGGAGCCTGTCTTTCCTATTATCTTGGTTGTGTCAGAACTGTGTGGGGTCGGTGTTACTACTGGGGTTAGAGCTGGGGCTGAAAGATCTGCTCAGTGCTCAGGCACAGACCTTCTAGGTCCTTTTTTATTCCATTGGTCTCCATGTATATTTTTAGAGCAACACCATCTTATTTTTGTTATTGTTGTATAGTATAATTTGAAATCAAATCTGGAGATAGATGCTTCTAGCATTTCTCCTTTTTATTCAGTATTTGTTTGGTTATTTGGAGTCTTTTATGTTACACATTTAAATAAATTTTAAAAATTCTGTGAAGAATGTCATTACAATTTTGGTGGCAGTTGCACTACTCTGCATATCACTTTTGGCAGTATGGTCATTTTAATAATACCACTTTTCCTTACCCACAGGCATCTCTGGCATTTTCATGTTCTTTCTTCAATGTTTTGTCATTTTTATGGAGTTTTTGGTGCTTTGTCCTTGTTTTGTTGTTGCTTTTGCTTGTGATTTTGTTGCTGTTGTATATTATTCTGCTATTGTTGAATTTAATTTGTAAACATGTGATTGATGATATTGGGCTGTAGTTGTCCTATTCTGTTATGTCCATGTCAGGATTTTCTATTAAGTCGATACCAGCTTTGTACAGTGTACATTTGTAAATTTCCATTTTATGAAATGTTATTGAGGATTAGCAATGTTAGGTCTTCTGTATGACCCTTTGACTTTGTTGCAAAGCTTCTGTTTAGTTACAGCTGCCACTTCACTGCCTGTGGTTCATTTATTTAAATTTCTGTATTTTTTATTAAATTTTTGGTAGGTGTCTGTGCCTAGAAATTTACTGATTACTTCTAAATTTTTCAAGTTATCAACATATAGTTTTAAAAAATATCCTTAAAGAGTATCTTGATTTCTGTGATGTCTATTGTAATTGCCCACTTAATTCTATTTGTATTCCCTCTCTTTTGGCGAGCATGCCAAGGACTTGTCTTGTTTTGTCTTTTTTTTAAACATTTAAGTTCTTGCCAAAATTCTATCTTAAATGTGTGATGACTCATGAAGCTCAACCCATCCCTGAAGAACAATCAGTGGCAGTTAATAATTGCTAGGAGAGAAATTATCTCCCTCGGTGGTATAATGGCCACCTCATTGTCTGTGCTGTGAAGACACCCATGCCTATCCGAGGGACCCTAATGAAAACCTTTAGTTCTCAAAAGTAAAGGAGGTGAAAGTAGGTGGGGGAAGGGACTTGCTGAGGACAGGAAGGAGTTTAATGGGAGTGAGAAAGAGATAAGAAAGGGCAATGGGAGAGTAGATATGACCAAGCACATGCACATAGGACATTCTCAATAAAAAGAAATTAAAACATGTAAGTTCGAGTGTGTAGATTTTCCACTTAGTTTTTAAAAGTCAAAGTTATACTGCACAGCCCTGAGATCCTGAGAAATTGCTCTAATACACTGAACAGTAAACATATGAATGAAATCCTACATGATTTTAGACATTTTTTCTTCCTATCCTGATGCATTGTGTCTGCATTGCGAGCCAATGATCTTCTTTGATCATTTTCCTACTGAGTGATGTTAAGGAGAAGAAGTCTCTTGGTTGATTGAAGTCTGTCTTCGATGAAATGGAATTAGTGAATGCATCTCTCATGTTTTTCACAAATACCTAAAAAGATGAAGTAGAAAGAAATGCAGACTGCACGGAGTTAGGTAGGTTTAAGGTGGAGACTTTGCTCTATGTGACTCTAGACACATGCTATCAGCTTTCAACTTACTTTCCTTCTTTGTACGAAGGAGCTATTAACATCCTCTATGTCAAAGAACTATTACAAAGATTGAATAAGGTTATTCCTATGCTGCATTTATCTTGGTATCTGTCCATAATGAGTTCTGCAGGGTGATCTATAATTAGATACTTAAAAGCATTTTTAAAGAGCAATATTTTAATTAATACCAATTATTAAAATTGCACTTTATTTTGAGTGTAATAGAAATCACATGCTTTCTGAAGCCAGGGCGATTTTCCTGACTTTTTATAATAAAAGAACCTAATTTTTGGCTTGACTATTGAACTCAATTCATATCTTTTCACAGCTCAACAAAGCATACCCACTCTCCCTTAACGAAAACTTTTCCTACCATGAAAATGTCGAATGCTCCTAACTGGGAGCAGGAGGAAGGTTATGGGCCTGTTTTAGCCTATGTGAGGTTCCAGAGTCTCTGACAAGGCCAATACTAGCTCATGGTTGTTTTCACATGTTATGACCTGTACAGCCTACATCTCTCTGTAGTAGTTCTAAATTATCACATGGCTGGTTTCCCTAGACCTGTTTCAACTTGACTAATGAGGGGCAAGACAAAAGAGACACTTGTCTCACCACCTCTATTAGTAACCTTAAGAATCCCTTATTCATTAGCTTAGTGATTCAGCTTCTACTCCTTTCTGTTCTCTTTATCACAACCTCACCTTTATCTTGGCAGACAAAGGTTAGTATCTGTTCAAGGCTCGTTGGTCTTGTCATAATTACACAGGGCAGTCACTACATACAGGGTGTAACATTTTCTACTGCATATATTCAAACACAGCTATTCCCATCCAGGACCACTGTCTCTGCTAAAGAAAGTTATCTGTGGATGGACAGATACAGAAGTAGTATGGACAGATTCTGCTGATGCTCCCATCTGGAGGTGATGGCATGCGTCTATAATACTAGCACTTCGGAGGCTGGATTAGAATGAGTTCAAGTCTACCCTAAGCTACATGTGTAAATTCTGTCTCTAAAATCAAAACAAAACACCCAAAACTTCTTTCCAGTAGCTACACATACTACTTCCAAATAGCATCATGGGTTGGGGAACACATGTTTAATACAGATGAGCCCTTGGGAGATATTTATATACTAACTTTAACAGAAGATATCGTTGATAATCCTGGAAGCAAAATCTCTTGACTTCAGTTTCAGCTGAACTTCTCACTTCTAACTCCAGCCTCAGTTTGAGATTAAAACTCATCAAAGCCAGTTTAAATGTCTGATTAGAACCTCCCCTGAGGTCACAAATATTCATCAGTAGAAATGATGGTTTTTTTAAAAACTAAATTATAGAAGACTGTATCTTGTTGACTTCTGTGTTCTTGCTCCCAGCACTGCTTTCTGTACCTTCACCTTTACATCAGTCATCTTTGTCACCTTTTGAATTTATTTGAGCCTTCTACAGAAGTGATTGTCCTTTATCTTATCCAGTTCTGCAAACCTTAAACACCCTGAAAAAATTCTTAAATGTTCCTTTTCTCTTTCCCTTAGCAGTCAGCTCTTGGTAGGCTGTATTTTTTTCTCAGTTCCTCACTCTTTGCATCTACTGTTAGGTCATGTGGTTTTTGAGCTCTTCCCAACAGAGGTCACATGTGCCTCTCTACTTTCCAATCCAGCAGTAAGCTCTCTTATCTTGTTCAATGGGACATTTTCAGACATACTGCAAACAGGAACTAAATTTTCCTATTCAAGTTGACATTGCTCACTTGTATTTCTAACACAGCCAAGAGAATTTCCTGACTTCTGGTTATTCCAGGTCCTTAAGAGTTCTATGAAGCACAAATGAACTTAATCTATACCTAGAGCCAAGGCTATCTATACCCAGTGTCAATCATTGGACATCTAGACGGCCTGCAGATGAATGATCAAAAGCAAATGTTACGTTGGGAATGGTTCATTATACAGAATTGTTACTGCAATTACAATAATAACACTTATGTAGTTCAAGTTGTCACTCAAATAGATTGTGACTGTGGGATAAAGTAGATTAGGTTTATAATATTGGATCCAATATTAGCAACAAGACTGGAGAAAAATCCAATCTCTGGTTATCATCATTAGCTAGTGATAATTCAATTCCCCCTTTTTGTTTTTGGTAACTTCTTTTTAGAACCAATTTTGAGAAAAAATTAACAAAGTCTGTATTGCATATGCTAATATGCACCATTTTCTAGCTTTAACAGACACATATACATATATGCACATATATATGTGTATGTCTAATATATATACACATATGTATTACATCATCATCACAATGAAGATCATATATTCCAGGATGATTTTTTGCAATTATTTCATTTTCTTAGATTTCTTTTTTTTTTTTCATCCCAGGCAACAATTGATCTGTGTTTGTTGCTTGTTAATATAGAGATTCTCCATCTTCTTGTAATTTTTAAAAAGATATTTGAAAAAGCCTTTTATTCATTCTTTTATCCTAAGCTGAAGTGTGTCCTTGATAGTGAGGAGTGTTTCTTTGATGCTCAGAAAGATGGATCTTATTTTCTTTTTTTTTTCTTTTTTTTATTGGAACTTTTATTTACATTTCAGGTGTTTTCCCCTTACCTCCTTCCCCCCTCCCTCCCAGGAACTCCCTATCCCTTCCCCCCTCCTCCTGCCTCTATGATGGTGTAGCCACACCCACCCTCCCCCATACCTCACCTCCCCACCCTCGAATACCCCCCCACGATGTCCAGCCTTCATGGGACCAAGAATCTCTTCTCCCACTTATATATAGCTCCCTTGCATATATAGCTGGAGCCATGGATCCTCCCTAAGTGCTCCCAGGCTGGTGGTTTAGACCCTGGGGGCTCTGGTTGGTTGGTATTGTTGCTCTCCTCATGGGGTCCCGTACCCTTTCTACTCCTTCAGTCTTCACTCTATCTTCTCTGTTGGGAATCCCATGATCAGTTTAATGGTTTGCTGTGAGCATCTGCCTCTGAGTATGTCAGGCTCTTGCAGACCTCTAAGGAGACAGTTATGTTAGGTTCCTGTCAGCATGCACCTCCTGACACCCACGTCCGCATCTACCTTTAGTGACTGCATATGGGATGGATACCCAGGTGGAATGGTCTGCAGAGGCCCCTCCTTCAGTTTCTGTCCTGCCTGCACTTTGCATCCATATTTGCTAGCTTGAGTATTTTGTTACTTCTTCTTCTAACCTAGTATTTTAGTCTCTCTTTTTATTGGGTAATTGAGACCATTGGTATGAGAGTTATTAATGTGTAGTGTTCATTGATTCCTGATATTTTGTTTGTTTTGATATATTTCTCCCCCTCTTTTGATCAACTGACATGTGATAATTTATTCCTATGTCCTCTTGGGTATAGTTAGCATTGTCTTTAGAATGAAGGTTTCCTTCTAATGGCTTCTATAGAGCTTGCGCTGGTGAACAGAAATATCTTGAATTTGTTTTTATGTCTACATATTGTGACTGATAGTTTCACCGGGCATAGTTCTCTAGGGTAGCATCTGTTGTCTCTTAGAACTTGTGCAATATCCATCCAAGTGCTTCTGGCTTTCAGACTCTACATGAAAAGTCTGGAGTTATTATAATGAACATTCCTTTATAATGACTTGATTCTTTTTCTCATGTAGCTTTTAATATCCTTTGTTTGTTCAGTAGATTATAATGTTTTGATTATTATGTGTCATAGGGATTCTTTTTCTGGTTTTGACTATTTGATGTTTAGTATGCCTCTCCTTCATTAGATTGGGGAAACTGTCATTTATGATTTTGCTAAAAAATATTTCTTTGCCTTTTGCTTGGGTTTCTTCTCCTTCCTCTGTAACTATTCATAGGTTTGGTCATGTGCCTGAAACTTTTTTCTAGGTTTAACATCATTTGTTTTTGTTTTTTTTACTGAGTATTCATTTCCTCTGCTAGTCTTCAAGAACTGAAATTCTTTGATTTCCTGAGGTTTTAATTTCTAGTTTAATTTCAGATTGGATTTTCTTTAATGATCCTATTTCTTTGTTAAATTCTACTTTCATATCTTGAATTATTTTAGTTATTTCATTCAACTGTGTTCTCGTGGTCTTCATTAAGGCATTTTTTATGTCTTCTTTAGGGTCCTTGGATGTATTCATGATTGCTATTTCGAAGTCCTTGTCTTTTTGCTTCTTTTTCTCAGAGCCTAAAACAATAAATAGGGTTGCTGAATTTTGGAGGAGGCATACTGTCTTGGTTGTCCATGTCTAGACATCTGATATTATGACAACTGAAGTATTTCTTAGTTTAGATATACGGTTTCATCTTTACTGGGTAGGTGTTCTGTCCTTTGGTTTCTTGTTGCCTACTCTGAGTCCTAGCTGATTATTGGGCTTATGGGGTCCCTGAATCTCAGGCATGTGAGTGTAGTAGCTCTGAGGTCCCTGACAGAGAGCTAGTCTGTGGTTCGGTAGAAGTTACAAAAGAATGGAGACCAGCTTAAAAGACTGAAAAGACAGCATGGAAGAACTAGGAGGACCCTGGCCAACATCAAGAGGTCAAGTCCCAAACAAATGAAGGTGAGATAGGAGGAACCATTTTGGGAATTTCAATGGCAGCTCAGTCAACATCACTAGAATGTGCTTATATGACCCACCGAGGATAAGATAATCCCACAAAGATGTTCGTGATAGTTCATATCTATAATCTCAGCATTTGGAAGGATCCAAACAAGTGACAGAAGATTCCTGAGTTCAAAGAAGACTGACATATTAAGGAACATGCGTTTCAGCAGCAACAAACAAAATAACCTCACAATGAGCACACTTTTGGGGACTGATATACTGAAGTAGTTGGCATATGTTGCTGCTTCTGCTGCTAAGACCTGGACATTACCCGAGTTCTATGTAGATTGGTCCCTGGTAAAAAGAAGCCTGTGAGTAAGACATGCTGGATCCTTTCTTCCTGTGCATACATTTCTTTCTCATATATTTCATTTTGATGCTATTAATTTTCTAGGTGGATCCAGATATTTATTTGGTATAACTTATGAATGTTTATAATATTCCCTTCTATGTTCTTTTTCTGACTGTGAGCTCTGAGTTTTTCTATATCATCAAAACCCTTTTATTTCATCTTTGTTCTTCAAATTTATTTTCACCAGGAATAAGTTTTTAAGTGAGGATGGTCTTCCTTCCTCCATCTCTACCCCATCAGTCCTATAAGGATGTTACTTTATTGTTTTACCACATTTTAAAAAATGAAATATATAATGTTATCCTTATGTTTGCTCTCTGCATGTATTATATAATATTTCTTCCTGTTTGATTTTTTTACATTTTATTCCTATGCTCTGTTTTAAACAACTTGATCATATGGTCACTATTATGTAATTTTCTTCATGTTTCCTAGCTGGAGACTTGTTAAAATTCTTGAATTTATGAATTTACTGCTTCCTTCAGTTTTGAGCATATTTTTGCTGTTAGTCCATTATAGAGTCTATAGGTCCCCACCCTCCACTGTCTACAGTTTTGCATACATGAAGCTACATGCGTTGCCACCATGTTCACTGTTGTCTGTTTCATACAGCCTAGGCCTCTCCTTTTTCTTTTCACTTAAGATCTTTTTGATTGCTATGTATTCACATTCAGTAATCGTCAATATATAAGCTATGATTAGTCTTTTCATTCCACCTGAGGCATTTTAATTTTTATCTCTGTAAGTTTAATTGAGCTTAAAATTTCCTTGTATATCTCTATTTAACATGTACAACTTTTCTTGGATTCTTGAATTATATAGTTATGACTATGTTAATATATTCATCTATTAATTCTAGTGATGAGATTTCTGGATCAATTTGAATAGTTGATTTTTCATGTTATTGTTTTGTTTCTTTGCATGCCTACCTGGTAATTTTTGCTTGAAACATACAAGAGTTATTTTGAGCTTAACCTATTGTGTGCAAGATGTTCTTATGTTCCTGCAAGTATTCTTGAGCTCTCATCTGAGATATAGTTAAATTACTTTAAAAGTTATGGGGAATTCTTATTTTAGAAACTCAGTCATTCCTTTAAACTAGGGTTAACTACTCTAAGCAAATCATTTTATATTTTATTTTAGAACTGTAACTGATGGCCTGAAAATGAGATCTCTGTGTCTGTTTTTTGAAAATGTGCATTATTATTGACATTGTGTGACATGGGCATTATTTGCTTTAATTTTTTTCAGGTGATTCTTTCCAAAGTGTTGGGTATGTTCCTCAAAACTATGCACTATTCAGCATTCTACTAACAACGCTAGGGATAATCACTGAGCATCTCTATGACTCTCTCTCTGTGGCATTATCTCATCTCCTGTACTGTGTGCTTCAGTGTCTGGCTGCCTAGGTCTCTTCAGATTTCCAGATTTAGCCTTCAGATATATGGACAAGTATCATTTGCACACTTCATACTCCTCACAGTACTCCTCAGAGTTGGGTTCAGTAATGAAGTTTGGACATTTACAGAGTTTATCTGTTTGGGCTTTTTTTTGTTTGTTTTTTCGCTTTTTGTTTCTTTTTTGGCTGGATCACTGCCTTTCTTTGTCTGAGATGTTCTATATCTAGAAAATCATTGTTTCGTCTATTTATCTCTATCTTTCTGTCTATTCGTCTTATTTAGCTATTTGTTTGCTTGTTTATTTTTTTGGTAGTTGTTTTAAAAAAGAAAATAAATATAGCCATTTTATCTTAATTAAAATAAAAAATTCAAGAACCATGCTTATATTTAAATTATTTTCTCTGCTTCAAGAACCTATGACCTTAGAATATGCTTGTCTCACCCTCAGGGATGAACGGGTAATTGACTGCTAATTTAGGTATTTTGTGCATGGTTTTCTGTGACCCTAGAGAATATCTCAATTATTGATTTACAACTCAAATTTGCCTTAGAACTAAGCAAGATAGCTTAGTTACCTTTCTATTGCTGTGGCAAAATACCATGACCAAGTCAACTTATAAAGCAAAGCATTTAATTTGGCTTGTGGTTTCAGAGGGTTAGAATCCATGATGGCAGAGTGAAGGAAAGCTGTGAGTTCACATCTTGAGTCACAACCAGTTGGCAGAGAGAAAGAGACACGGGGAATTACTGGAGTCTTTTGAAACTTCAAAGCCCACTTCCAGTGACACACCTCTTCTAATAAAGCCACACCTCCTAATCCTTTCCAAATAGTTCCACCAGCTGGAGAGAATAAGTATTCAAATATATGAGCCTAAAGGGGCACTTTCTTATTCAAATCACCACAGAAGCTTTTCTTTGAAGAGTTATCATCTGTGGGGAAGCAATGGTAACTTTCCATCTGTATGCAGTTGTAAACACAGGTGAGGCCCAAAACTGCTACAGGTATAGTGATGTGGTCAGAAGACCTGGAGCCAACAGACCAAAAAGAAATGTGATAGAGACATTATATGGAACCACAAACTAAATATGCACCTCTGACCCTTTATATAGTTATAGGAGCAAATATATGTTCTTACTGATTTAGCTAGTTTCAAATTAGCATTGTGTAACCAAGAAAAAAACTTTCCCTCCTAATGAATGTGCTTTGACTTCTCACTTAAATTAAAACCACTATGGATTGAAGACTCTCATCTCTTTTTGACTATCCTTGCCACTAAAAGCAGTATATGACAGAATAACTTAATATCTTTTATCTTAGATTCTCACTTTATTTGTTTATGGAAATGGAGCCAATATCATCAGGCTTGTATGAAGATTATCAAGTGACAGAATATATCTGAACTATATCCTTCAGTCTTTCACACTATGAGCTTAAAAATGTCTTTTCTTCCCATTAGACATAGTAGCTGTTCTGGTAAATATTCCTGTAGCCATAAGATCAAATTTTATTTCTGACCAGAATTTATTTAATAAGTATCATTGTTGGAAAAAAAGGAAACATTGTAAGCCACATAATTTATCATGACACACAGAAGACAGTTCTCCTACCACAGCAGATTTTAAACAACCAGCAATGCATTGCTAACCAAATTGGGAAGTGATGAACAACGGTACACCATTAACATAACATCCCATCATGTAGGCACAGATTCAATACATGGCATAGGTAATAATGAAACATAGCCAAACAGGGAATAGTAAGTTCTAAATATGAATTACTTAAAATGACTACATTTTGTTGTAACTTTATAATTACTAATTTTGTTGTAACTTTATTTCATGTAATATTTCATTGTGGCCATATTAAAAGAATTGACTCATACAATTTAGGAAAATTAGCAATTGGTTCTTGTAAGTTGGGAATAGTAAGTTCCAGTAGCCCATTATATTCTATCAATTTCCTCCCTACTATGTCTTTCTAGAACTAGATTTCCAACAAATAGTTGGAAAATTATGAGTTTTTCCCTTAGGCTTCCAGTATTCTCTCCAGTGTCCTCATTTTTAGTTATTTTCAGTTGTACTTTTGATTTTCTGGGAAACAACAACACAGAGACACAGATTCAGGACACACAACTCTTAACTCCATCTCTTAAAACTCTATTTGTCCTCTTCCTTTAGATTCCCAGCATAGCTCCACACAAAGCTACAGGAGTGATCAGACCTACCCTTTATGCTAGTTGAGGAGTCAATAGAGAACATCACAATGTTAGAAAAGAAAATCCAAACGTGATGTGACTTTTACAGGATACTACACACACACACACACACACACACACACACGGAAGTTCTTCACCTTGTGAATGTTCATGTGTGTGCATGTATGTGTACATACATGGAGGTCAGAGGTCTACTGTCCATGTCTTTCCTCAGTAGCCATCTACATTGTCTTCTAACAGGATCACAGGGACCTGGAGTTTGAAAATTAGGCTAGCTAGAGAGCTAGCCCTAGGCATCTACTATCTCTGATTCTCTGAGGCTAGGATGGCAATTTCACACTACCATGACATGCTTTTTACATGGATGCTGGAGATGCAACTCAGGTACTAAAGTTTACACAGTCAGTACCCATGTAAACATTAAGGTTATGACTGGTCTTAGACCCACTCCTCTCTTCCCACATCATATCTGACACAGTGAGAAGCTCCTCTACCACATGTTCTGACTGATAGAACCTTCTGCCCTAGTGCATGGGCATGGACAGAAACCTCTGAAGCCACAATTCAAAATAAACTCTTTCTCCTTTAAGTTGTTTCTATCAGGTGTTTTGGTTATAGTGATGAAAACTGTCTGTCTGACTGGCCAACTAATAACCAACGAACAGGGAAGCAGCTCTGTCGCCTTTCATTTCCTCATCTTAATGTAAACCTTTGTCCTGTGCACTCCAGGAAGAGTCTGGCCACTTCTAATGCTCATCTTAGTCACTTTCTACTAATGTTGAGTCATTCTATGATACTCCAGAATTCACAGATGTTGGATGAGTTAGGTCTGAGGATCTAAAGTGTATAGAAAATTCCTGAGTAACATCTGCCTTGTAGGTTTCTGCCCTTGAGAGCACTTTGTCAGTGAAAATAATAACAACATGAATTTATTCTATTTAATATTTTACAGGTCACTAATGGATTTCATTAAACATTAAAACATACTTTTGAAGGAAAAATATAATTCTGTGTCAATAAACCTATAAGGACTGAAATACTTATCCCAGGGTCCAATAACTTGGAAGGCATCTCTTGCCATGGAATTAGAAAATCCATTGTTGGCATGGGTGAGCCAGCCCTGACACCATGGGTGACAGAGAGACATCCTCTGTCCCCCTTGACACTTACTACTTACATCAGGCAAGAGAGCTGTCCCTGCCCCTCATAGGGTACAGCACTTGGGAGATGGGGCCCTGCACTTCACCTGGGCAGCACAATAGAGCTGCTGGCATGGGTGAAAGTGAACCAGTCCCAAGGGAATGAGAAGGAGAGAGCTGGCTCTGCCCCTTGCTGGTTGCAACAGTGGGCGAGCTTGCTCAGGTAGTGCTGGAGAGCTCGTCCTAGTGGTATAGATGCAGGAGTGCTGTCAGGCTGACCAGCTCAGCTACCACCCAGACCCAGATCCAGGACTTTGAGTTGGCCCACCCCAACATCTACCCCATCTATAAACTACTAGGGTGCATAAAGGGGCTGGCCCTGCAGATCCAAAGCTGCTGGGTCTCTGTGACACATGGGAACAAAAAGATCTCCATCTGTGAGGAGCTCCAGTAATGATTCACTATTGATAGAGTAGCAGAAGTCAGAAGCCTCAAACCACATCAATGTCTTATTGCAATGAACATTTGCAAGTTAAAAAAAAAATATGTGGACAAATGGGTACCCTGGGGGACATACTGTGACACACTACAGCTTCCACAATGAGTTTTTTTTTCTTTTAGTGGGTAGATTGCAAGGGCAGAGAGTGGGTACAAAGGAACAGGAAGATGAGTGGGATTGGGGTACCTGGTGTGAAATTCACAAAGAATCAATAAAAAAAGAAAATGCATTGTTATGTACTTATGCAAGAGAAGGTTAGTTTCTTTCATTATTCCTTAATTATACTCCTAGTTGTGTGCCAGAAAGAAGAAACAAGTCCACTGCTGTTCCAACTCCCTCCCTACAGCCTCTCACAGGAGTAACTCTAAGTTCAACAAGCTGGAATTCAGATGTTTAAGAGAAAAGAGATGAAGCAAACCACGGTGCCATTAAAACAAAGAAAGAGCTCACCTTTCAGTGGGGAAAAGCAGATGTATAAATGAAAGACCACAGTACAATTGATGAATACCACAAGTGAGCATTGATTACATGTGTGGAACCACATAATAGAGTCTTATTGGTGAGGACGAGAAGGGTGTGGCATTCATACTGACATGGACAACGAGATAGAAGAGGCTTTTATGCTGAAGAATACAGAGACTGAAGTAATTTGTGTTATTTTTATTCATTCATATACATGTGGCACTGTGTGGATGCATGTGCAGTTTAAGGAAAGGATGTAGGATGAGATTAACACAGTACAGTAGATGCAACGTATTTGAATAAAGAGTTGGACTTGTAGATATGTGTCAGATAGGTCATATCTTCTGTAAGAGCGTGGCTGAGCTGTCAGATGACCTTGTTGCATTGACTATGTTGGTTGGGAAAGAGACAGTGATAGGGCTGTTAGTAGTCTAACACTCAGTGATAAGATCTGAATAGGGTAATGACTTTCAGTAGTAAACATAGAGGACTGTGATGGAGCCATCCTTCATAGGAAACACGAATGAAAGAACCAAAGATCTTAAGTTGCATTGATGTGTCTCTTCCAGATAGAGGGGGAAGCTCTCAAGTAGTCACAACGAAAGAAGGATGAATAAGGCACTGAACTAGCAACTGATTAGAAAACATAGCATGGAGCTTTTCTTTCTCTTTTCTTTTTTTTTTTTTTTGGAGTTTTCGAGACAGGGTTTCTCTGTGTATCCCGGCTGTCCTGATCACTCTGTAGACCAGGCTGGCCTCGAACTCAGAAACCGCCTGCCTCTGCCTCCCAAGTGCTGGGATTAAAAGGCGTGCGCGCACCAACTGCGGCAAAACATGGAGCTTTTCAAGTCATTAGTTATACAATAGGTCTACACAAATGAAATCATTAGAAGAGATAGTTTGTATTAATTTAGTAATGTTGCTGTAGCAAATTACTCTGAACTATAAATCTGTTATTTGGAAGCTTGAACTGAGTGAGAAAGTGTATCTCATTTCTACAAGTGTTTTGGTGGAGTCTTTAGTATCTCTTATGTACAGACTATCATCTGCAAATAGAGACACTTTGCCTTCTTTTTCTTTTTGTAGCTCTTTTAATTTTCTTCTTTTTTCTTATTATTCTAGCTAAGACTTCAGGCACTATACTGACTGGAGACAGTGGATACTCCTTTTTTGATTTTTGAGACGGAGTCTTTCATTGTGCTTTGGTTCTTGTAGGATTAGGAGGTAGGCTAGGCTAGCTGGCCAGGGATCCCCAGAGAGCCACCTGGATCAGTTTTTCAAGCACTGAGATTGTCAAAACATGCTAACAGATCATGCTTTTCAGGTGAATTCTAGGGATCCAGTCTGGGTTCTCACACTAGCACAGCAAGTGTGTTAATGACCAAGCCAACAACTCAGATCAAGAGATTTGTAGGAGAAGAAACTGTACCCTCCAAGGGTCTACACTTCTGAACTGGTGCTGTTAGCTGCCATTCACCTTCACTGGGTTTACCTTATCACTGGCCTCCAAAGTTAGCAAAGACCTAACACATGAAGCAATTGTCCAGGTGTCATTTGCAAAGCTGCTAACTTATTTGCTCTCCGGTATTGAACTCTTCCTTAATAAACTCTGAACTCCTGGTTTGACTCCCACGTCTAAATCTAGACAATATTCAGGAACATAACCCTTGACCTCCCTTATCAGAGCCCCAGTTGCCTGCCCTATAGTTCCAACTTCTCAGTTCACTGTGAGATCAGTGATAGCAGCCTGCATGATCCCTGGTGACCTTCAACTTCTAGCATTTGCTTATATTTTTCCTTGGGTCCATTGCCTATAAAATGTACCTTTGAATCTGGTCTCATCACACAGTATTTTTTTTAACTATATTGAGGTGGAAATAGACAGAGAAAAACTCCAAGTCATACTGGGTCCACTGGCTCAGTGGCAAACACTTCTGAAAATGTTGCCTGTCTACCATCTAAGTGCAGAATGAGACACGCTGTTGCAGTCATTCCAGAACCATGAAGAATAGGAGAGCTTTATTCCCAAAAGAATAAGGTCCTGTTGGAGCCACAAGAAAGACATGGAAGGTGCTGGATGGGCAACAAAGCAGCGAGCACTGCACAGTGGGAAATTAAACCATTTCACTAAATACCTTTTCTACAAGAGAGATTATAGGATTTCTGTAGTGTTGTTAAGAACTTCAAGAATAATCTTTGAGATAATAATCGGTTTGAGAAAGGCCAACTAATAATTACTCCTTTACGAATGCACATGACAAAGAATGAATCTGATACCCTAATATCCAATGCAAATGTAAACAAAGCAGCTACAAGGAGAAAATGCCCCTACAACTCATAGCACAATGCTTGGCACACAGAAGAGATTCGATAAACAATTGCTAAACAAGTGCACTGCGTGAAAGGGTATGCTGAAAGCAGCCATCTTGATCTCTAACCTACAGGTAGTTTTTTGCAGGTGTCAGGAAAGGATATTTGTTTTGTTTGTTGTGAGACAGAGTCTCACTATATAGTCCTACCTGTCTTGCATTGAACTCAGAGATCTGCCTGCCTCTGCCCCTTGAGTGCTAGGATTTTTGGATTTTTTTTTTTTTTTTTTTTTTTTTTGGCAGACACACCTGGTAGTAAAAGTTTAAAATCTAGAATTCCAAGACAGCATGTTGGGAAACCCATTTCAAGCTCACACAGTGGCTCAAGGAAACTTTCTATGGTTTGACTAAGGCCTGAGTAAAAAGCTGACAATGGGTAGTTTCTGACCCACACCAACCTAAGCCAAAGGTTTTTTCCTTGGACAGGGTTTCTCTATGAAGTCCTGGCTGTCTCGAAGCTTGCTATATAGATCAGGCTGGCCTCAAACTCAAAGATATCTTTCTGCCTCTGCTTCCTGGGTGCTCAGATTAAAGGCAAAGGTTTTCGTGTTGAAGACTTTTGTGAAATGTGTAACATACAGGCCAGGCTTGAAGCCCAAAGGTAGCAAAGGTCATTGTCCTCTCTGCCCACTCATTTCACTCCTTGTGGTCTGAGCTCTTTTTTTTTTTTTTTTTTAATTTCCTTTTCTTTAAACTTTTTGAAATTGTTTCTTTGTAAATCTGACATCATGCACCCCAATCACACTCACCTCCCATCTGTCTGCCCTTGCAAACTCTGCCCCAAAACAAAACAAAACCCTTTTATCCAAGCAGGTCCAGTTGCAAATCCATTCATTGCAATGAGTCCTTGGTCTGTTTCAAGGTCTCAGGCTTCTGTCTGTCTGCCACATTTTCAATTCTGGATCCTCACAAGGACTCCTCTTGGATATCCTGTTCTGTGTCCTGCAGATCCTGCAACTTTAGTTTTGCAGGACTGGCCCCTTCACATGCTCCAGTTGATAGATGGGGCAGATGCTGGGGATGGGCTAAGTCAAAGCTCTGGAACTAGCTCTGCTTGGTGGCTGAGTTGGTCTGCCTGGCAGCTCTCCTGCACCCCTGCCACCAGGACCAGCTCTGCAGCATCTCTCCTGCACCCACACAACTACATGAGTGATGGGATCTTCCTAGTCCTGCAGCCATTGAGGGGTGGGGCATCTCTGCTCAGTCTTAAGACATCTACATGGCTGTAGGTGGCAGCCCAGACAAGGGCCATCTGCCTGGCTTTTGATGGTAACATGTGCCAGACATGGACACAGACTGGTACTGCTGCAGGGCCATGGACCCAGATATGTCCATTGGTGGCAGCATGGGTTGGGAACTTCCCTGTGACCTCAGTTGGCAGTGCAGGCTGCTCACAGCAAGCTGTTCCTTACTACCCTCCTGTCTCCAGTTCTGCATCTCTTCATAGTGCACAAACTATTCTACTTTTTCTCTCCCATCTCTCCATCTCATACCTGCTCACTGGAGTGGCTCCCACACTCGTTGTATCAGCAATGACATCTTCTTATGAAAGTATGATGGTTAGATGTTTATCCAATCCAATAAGCCCAAAGGAAATAAAACTCTGGCACAGACACAACACAGAAAACTGTAATTTAGCATAGAGTTTGTCTAGTCTCGTGGTTGAACCACAACCACCTGGAGAGATTAGCAGCTAGGCCAATGATGAGAAGCAAACACAACAGAATATGTCCAGTCAGCTGTGGGTCTCTACTCTGAAGGTCCTGCTCTTCTTCCTGGGCTAGGATGTAGCTCTGAGAGTCACAGTGACTTGGTATTCCTTTTCTCAAAGAATGAAGGCATAGGTCCACCAACACTTGCAGTTATTACTGGTTCTATTGGTGGACAGCGCAATTCACCATTTTCCACAGAGCAAGGACAGCAACTGCCTTTGCATCTCCAGTTCTCCTCTCTTTATAAGACACCAACCACTTGGCTTCTCTTCCTCTTCCATCTCTCTGCATCTCTCTCACTTCTTCCCCCTGCCCCTCATTATTCCACCTCCTACTTGCTTGCTTCCTCTCTGCATCCAGGCCCAGACTGTGGTCCCAGTTCTCACACACCTAAGCTCTCAGAGAATGCTCTTCTGTTCTCATCTGAGATACAGTGGATTCCCTGCTCTGCAGCAGAATCAGAATAGGTAGATTTTAGATGATCCTGGCTATAACATGAATTTTTAACAGAGTTAATACTTGGCACAAAACTTGGTTCTTGAAATGGGAAGAAATCTTACATTGTCATGATTAGTAGCCCTTCAGAGGGCTACACTACATAGAGAGTATCTCTGATAATTTTGTGGGGACAGTGTGGAGGAAAGCAACGGCAAAAGGCCCTTAGAAAGAGAAATGACAACAATTTTCAAGGTTGAGAAACAAGAAAACTTTAAAAGATCATTAGAACAGTTGAGGGTCTTTGCCTTTAATTTTAGCATTTGTGTGATGAAGGCTGAAGCATGGAAAGTTCAAAGTTAGCCTAAGTTATATAGTCAAACCCTGTCCAACAACAAAACAAAACACAAAAAACAAGAGCAAACAACAAAGCCAATCAAAGAAATCAGACTGTTTACAACTATTCCCCTTTTCATCTTTACTCTTTCCCTAGGAAAAAAGATGCCACATTGGAAATGGAAATTTGAATTTTACTTTTCCTTCTCTATCACCAATGAGCACATCCCATTCACTTATGCATTCATCAAATATTTAGTGAGCCCCTTCTGTGTTCCAGAGTACTAGACTCTGGAACTGTGGTCATAGACAAGGCAAAAGCTCACACTCACAGAGAGTTTATGCTTCAGGCTGGGGTGTGATGTCAATTACAAATGCCTGTATAGAGCAATATTTTTATGAGGATGAGGAATAGATTATAGCTGTCACAACTCATAAATAAGAACAAATCATAAGCATGTATAATGCCGAATGGTATGGACATTTCAAAAGACCAAGAGAAAAAAAGGAACCTGTAGAGCGTGAGTCTGGGATGATCTGCTCACAGGGGTTGGGCATGAAATCCAGTCTTGAAATAACTGTAAGGACAGAGCTATCTGCAGAGAAGAGAGCGAGGTCCTGAGACTAAAGGAAGCCTGTTGTGTCCAAGGGACAGTAGTGACCTGTGTAACCAGGATCTATGGCACCAGATCATCCTGAGCAAGATAGCAAAAAGAGTTGCTTGATTTTTACTCTGCATGCCCTGTAGCTGTGGGGACATCCTTCCATTCCTATCATCAAATGATAATTATGAGAGGGACACAGCTGAATGGCTCTTAACTTCCACCATGCTGCATCTAGCTCTGTGTAATTCAGGATCTGAGAGATGTCTGGAACTTTCAGAAGGAAAACAAAGTAGATAAAAAGGAATCCAATGGCACATTAGTTTGCCATTTGCACTTTGAGAGAGGCCTTATTTTGCCTTGCTACTTCAGAGGGTTAAGCTTATGCTTTCTTGGCCTTCCCTACTCCGACAGGATATCCTGGAAGCAAGAGCATGTGACAGTCAGGGAAACAAAGAGAGGATTCGGAGGCCATGTACAGCCTTCATAGTGGCCACCTCTAAGTGGTATACTTCCTCCAGAAAAAATCCCACATTCCACAAGTCTGCAGAACTTTCCTAAAGTGTATCACTGCCTAGGAAACAATTTATATCAGACACAAGTCTGGAGGAACAGTTTACATTCAAACCATAATGGATGCCTTAGAAGACATGCTTTGTCCCTAGGGTCTAGGTAAGACAGTGGATAACTCTCAGTGCTTCAGATGCCTTGGAAATCAAGACCTAGTGTCCTTTTTTTTTTTTAATTTGCGAGACACACAGTTCTTTTTTTTTTCTCTTATTTCCTTTCTCCCTCTTACACCTATTTCTCTTGCTTTATCCCACTGGAGTATGGGAAAGCTCAGGCTTAAGGGTCAGGGACATTTGGGTTCAGAATCCCCATCTGTTTGTAAATCACTAGGTGAGTGGTGCCAGACCATCCCCGGATCTGGACTTCCAGACCCTCATCTGGGACCATCATCAAGATTTCTCCTGGAACACAGCCTCTGTGATTCTATTACCTTCCTCCCCGCCAGAGCAGAGGAAGGGTCAACCTCCTGCACACAAGCCCACCCAACTGTCCTAGAGCAATAAAGCAATTTCCTTGGAAATGGTTTAAGAAGAAAAGTCATGAGGCTCTTGCAGAATATGATGAAACCCAGTCCTGGCTGAATATTAAGTTAGAGAGGGGCTGTGACTCGGTGGGGGTGGAGGTTGGAGGGAAAAAAGGAGCTGAAGCATTAGGAGAGAGAAATTTTAATTGCGATTGTTTGGCCCGTTGATCTTAGGCAAAAGACAAGAAGCCCCAAAGCAGCCTCAAACACAGATATTTGAAAAGCAGACGGCTGGGGGATGGTTTGGTTTCTCCCTCCCTTCTGAGGCTGTTTGAGGAGCGGTCTACAGCACTGACAAGCACGGGTTTTGGAGGCCATTGAAAAGTTTTGGGTCTAAATAGGGTAGGCAGCTTGGCTCAAGCGTTGCTAAGGAACACCTGGCAACGGGCAACAATAGGCCTTTTAGAGAATCCGGGGCAAACAGTGACCGTGGTAATGGGGTGGGCTTAAGGGTCTCCTTGCAGGCTGGGCCCCTCCTCTCCTCACACTGGGGCCTGGGCACTGGGCTATGTTCCGGAAATTCCCTGCACAAAGCCCCATTCAGTGGGAGGAGGGCCAATGCGTGTGCTGTGCGGGGAGTGGGGGGTGGAGACAGAGGGAGGGAGGGAGGAGGGAGGGGGAGGGGGTGCCAGAGAAGGCGCTTTACTGCCAAAAAAAAAAAAAAACAACACCCAACCCTCTCAAGTCTCTTTCTTCTCCTAAAGACTAAAAGAGGCACAGAAAGTGCTAAGTTTGTAAAAGAGGCTGAAAAGATTCAGAAAAAAGTAGCATAAAAGGGGCTGGGAACGCCCAGTGAATTTTGAACAGAGAGCAGAAAAGGACCCTAAAAAGCAATTAGTGATGCTGCTTGTAAATGAAGAGGCAGCTAGTTTGGGGTGGGGAGCTGACAGCTGGAGGTAGGTGTGCGGAGGCTGGTAAGCGAAAGGGGGAAGATTGGAGCAGGTGAGGAGAGAGGGATGGGGACAGGGGGGATGGGAAAAGAGAAACGGGGTAGGAATTGGAGGAGGGACAGTGGGGAGACCGTGGACACATCCTCCACTCTAACCACATCTGTGCTATGTGAGACTTAAGCTATGCAGCTACCCCACAAACTTTGATTTTTTGTGGTTGGTAATGCAGTCCCAGAAAAGCAAGGAAGGTTTGAACAAGTGAGGGGCAAGGGTGGGATCTTCTCTGCAACTCTCTGGGTCTCTGATAACCACAAAAGAAGCCCCAATATTCCAAGTGCCTGAAAGTGACCCTCTCTCCCCACGTCAGGAATAAATAGTAGATGCTCCAGGGAGTTGGGTGTCTGCCTGGGTTCCTGGGGAGGCTAAGATGACAGCCAGTGGAGGAAGGCAAGGGAGCCAACAAATTAGCACTCTACAAATTCCACGTGCCCAAGCTGTATAACATTAGTACTCAAACACCCTACTCAACAGCTCTAAAGATAATAATTTTACATTTCCAGCAGAATGTGCACAGTGACAATTATCTGTATTCCTACTGTGTCGCAGCATCAACCAATAATCAAGAGAATTATGTTCCAGTTGAAAGCAGATTTAAATAAACAGACGCTAAATGGGAGCCAATAATAGATGTACCAAAATAGTTCAGGCAAGGAAGCAGCCATTCAGATACAAAGCTGTTTAATGAAGAAGGCAGGAGGTAACCAGACCCCAGGGTTTACTATGCCCTGTCTGCAACTCAGCCAGGATGACACAATCTAGCTGTCTCTGCAGATGTAACCAATGTGCTGTTTTCTACCTCATCTCCCTTCCTTCAGTGGATACTCACCATTCATCATCAGCTAGGAACCTTTGGGCACCATCACCAAAATTATTAAACCTTGCTTAACATCTGTGTCCTCCTGCTCGGGGTTAAAATACGGTCATGTTGGCCTTTCATGGGACATGGGAGGAGAGTCAGCTTCTTAATCAGCGTCACTTTTGCTAGAAGGGGGAATGAGATACTGAAGAAGCAGAAGAATGGAGATTCACAATATAGTCATTAAATCAGTGGTTCTCAACCTGTGGGTCGTGACCCCTTTGGGGTAGCATATCAAATATCCTGTATATCAGATATTTATATTACAATTCATATAGTTGCAAATTACAGTTACGAACTAGCAATGAAATAACCTTATGGTTGGGTGTCACCACAACGTAAAGAGCTATATTAAAGGGCTGCAGCATTAGGAAGGTTGGGAACCCCTGCATTAAACCATCACATGTGACAGGAGTTACTGCATGGGTCATACATGATTTCGGTTCCAGGAATTCAGAGATTAAAGGGATGGTCACTGTCTTTAAAAAGCCCCAAGCTGTGTAGGGAGGAGATAACCAGGGGATTCAAGGCAGTTAATAGGCATCTATAAATGTACAGTGAACAAACAGGAATGGACTCCGACAAGTTAGGCCAAGGAGACACCAAGGACAAACAGCTATGCCCTGAGGGTTAACTAACAGATCTCAGAAGGGAACTTTGCTGGCAGATATATTCAGAAAGCCTGGTTGGTTCAAGTCACCATACTTCTTTGGCAAGAATGGCTTCAGGATGAGATGTTAGAAGATAGTTGAAGCAAGAGGTGTTAGAAAACTAATGGTGACAAAGGAAAAGTCCTTATAGTGCTCTTGAGACTAGGAATGGGTAATGAACAGGGGTTTCATCTTTGTTCTCCTGTTCCCCATGGAGGGCTTTTATTAGCAATATTCATTTGCACTCCTGTTTAGTCTTATTAGCATTATTATTTCATGTTCTCTGCCCTGCTCGTCCATCCTTGCCCAGCAGTGGGGAGCTGGGCTCCATTCTCTACCATTTTGAAAGCATTTGGGCACCCTTCCGACCTGCTCTTGACCACTCTGCAAGAGGAGTCTTTCCTTCCGGCTCTGAGTGTCCAGCAATTAGGTCATCCAATTCTGTATACAGTGGTAAGCTGTTACTGTTTAACCAAATATAGCCCCTGTTATTTGATGCCCAGAGCACTGTGGAAGATAATGTAGCAAATGTATATTTCAGCTAGAAATAGTTGTTGGAGGAGAGAAGAAGAAAATTTTCAAGATAAAGAGATGTGTAAACCAACATTTAAGCAAGTTTGACAAAAAATATATTGAAACCTTCCTGAGTGCTAGGGAAACATTTGTTGTCTTCAGAGTTTAGTAGAGTGCATGGAATGTAATAAAAGCATTTACTATTACCTTATTATCTAGGTTAATATATAATGTACTTTCCGTAAACCCAATGAATCATTCTTTCCATGTATTTGGTAATAATTCAAGGTATGCACAAGGTTTACACCCGTCCACTTACATATGTATAGTAATATAAAGACTGACACTTATGGGCATGTGAAATATGTCATTTCAACATATAAAAAATACACAGTAAAAATATCCATATTTTTAGTCACTGTCTTTTCAGGACCACAGACAGCTCAGCATATTATCCTGCTCAGTGTATTTAATGGTTGTGGTCAAGAGTAAAATTACATATGCATTTTAATTTTCCAATCTTTACAGTCAATTTTATATATTTTCTCTAAAAGAAAAAAAAAGTCATATTTGAGAACAGCAAGTCACTAGTTCGTTTTGTCAATTTTCTTTTTGTACCCAATTTTAATTATTCAACACTGAGACTGATTAAGATCAACCAAGATAGACGTTTCCCTTATAGCCTCCCTTCAAAGTGTCCTTGGCACACTGGAGCTGAGGTTGACTTTGCTTGTAAAAGGAAGATTGGAAAAGGAAGTCTGCAGGAGATCCAGTTAGGATTACCTTCCCTTGAGAGGAGATGTGTAACTCCTCCTTAATCCTCACTCTCCTGCTGGAGTTTCTCCACAGGTGCAGGAGGGGAGGACCTTCCAGATGGAGAATTGAAGACAGAGCAAAGAAGGAAAGAAAAAAAAACGTGACCTGAGACAGGGGATTGTTAGGTTTTGGCAAAGCTAGCTACATCAGTCTGTTAAAACTCTGTTGCTTTTGAAAGAAATGCAAACAGATTCAAACAATAGAAAAGAATGTGTTTAGCATATATGCAAATGTGCAGAGGATACAGCTTCAGGACTGGTACTCAAATTATGTTTTGTTGGAACCCCCCTTTCTTGTTATTTCTCGGGTTGGCTTTTCATGCCATTGATTTCTCTGCAGGGGTTTCTCAGCTTGAGCAGTCATGTGAAGTCCCCATCTCCAAATGTCACAATCCATCATCAGCTGAGTGAAGATAACAGCAAAGCACTTAAGTGAGTAGGCTGAGTATCACTGTCCTTACGCTCACCCCCTTTCAGTAGAGTGGCTCCGGGAAAGACTTCAGTGAAGGTCCTCTAGCCCGTTTCCACAGAGCAGCACAGTGCTTAGAGGTTTGGACACACTGATTGCTTAGTCTTCAGTCGTTCTCAAGCTAGAGAAGAACCACTTGACAGAAGGGAGCAGCTCATTAAAGGAAGCCCAGGATGAATGATAGGCAAGCCAGAACAACAGATGGCCAGGGCCAGGATGAACTGGGTGTCTTACACAACAGCAGCATATTGTAATAAAAATCTAGAGGCTGGAAGTCTAGAATAAAAAGGAGATGAAGGGAGATGTTCTGTGACATTTTTGCTGGGAGAACATGGCATACATATCCATCCATTCTAGATAGGGAGCCCACAACTGGCCAAAGAAGGATTCTACCGAAGTCCAATTTGGTGAAACCTTTTTACTGGGGTTACTTACAGGAGTCAAGAATTACTAAAAGCAGCTGAATCAGCAATCCAACCCAAATGCAGGCCCAAACCATGAAAGTTCTGTCCCTGGATCACTCTGCATGACTTGCAGGTGGCTCTATAGACCCAAGATCCTCTCTGCAATTTGAGTGGTTAGAGTCTCCTCCCCTAGCAGTTGGTCACTGCTTTGGGGGAGAGGTCCTGGTGAATCTTCTAAATTTCATACTTCCTGGACATTGAAGTCTGTTTACTTTCTGAGTCTTCTGAGCTTCCTTCCCTCTTCCAGGAACTATTTCAATCTGGAGGAAAGTACTCTCCAACAGAGAGTTGCTTCAACCTTCTGTCCTTGGCTTCAGAATGGCCGTCAGCTCTCGCTGTCTTTACATTGTCATCCCCCTGAGACACTGTCTCTGGGACTCCATTGCCTTGGTTTTAAAGACCCAGCTATGCTGGATCAGAACTTTTTTTATGCCTATGCTTTAACTGAGCACCACTGAAGGCCCATCTCCAAATGTCACATTTTGTGATTGACTGAACAAAGATAATGGCAAAGCAAAGAATGGTGGACCCGTGAGACAAAGGTAATTTGAAAACCTGGTTCCCTGACTCTACCATGTGGAAGAAGAAAAGCACTCTCTACAAACCAGGAGTGTACACCCTCGACAGGCGTTCTCCATTTTTGTTGCTGTGATAAAAAAAACACCCTCACCAAAAGCAAATTAGGGGAGAAAAGGCTTATTTGCCTTATACTTCCAGTCATGTTCCTTGACTGTGAGAACTCAGGACTGGAATTCAAGCAAGAACTTGCCATGCTAATGATTAGAGTTAGGGACTCAAGTCACAGAGAACTGGGATTACTTTTTGTCTTCTAAAGGTGGATAGCATGGAATTCTCTCTTTGCCATGATTAGACTAGATCATGTTCTGTGACTTGCAACTAAAAATATCATGGCTCCCTTAGTATTACAGCTGGAACTAGACCTTAGGTTTTTAAAATGCAAACTAAGGGCTCTTTCCCTCTGTACATGATGACTTATGAAATATTGGTCACTTAAACTTAGTAGGGAGCTAAGGATAAAGCGTGATAACAGCTGGTGAGCAATGCAAGCAACTCTCGTCTGGAGATGTGGGATTTCATGACCCTAAGAAGTTGTAGGAAAAATGGAGTTCCAGAGAAGCACTTCCAGTTCCTGCATCTAAGTTTCCTGCTGAGTATCAAACACAGGTTTAGTTAAGATCTGTCGACAGCAGAGAAACATGAAGCGTATGGAACAAGGCTACACGAAGGATCCTCATCTGAGACCTATCCAATAGAAACATAGAGTCCAGCTCTTCTCCTTCACTTTCTAGCTTTCATAGTTTGAATGTGCTGTCTTCCAATTCAGGTATTGCTAATGGGGTGGTACTAAGAGGAGGGATCTTTAAAGGTGATTAAACCAGGAGGCCTTCTTCATGATGAATGGGATTAAGGCCTTTATCAAAGATGACCCTCATCCTCACGGCATTGGACTCGCTTGCCTTTCTGCATCTCACCAAGAAGGACACAGAGCTCCTCATTTCTGGAGGACACAGGGACAGGTACCATCTTAGAGACTTTGAACCTGCAGAGATATAACGTTAGACTCCCAGTCTTTAGGACTGTGAAAAAAACCAAATGTCTGCTTTTTACAAATCATTTAGTTTCAGCCATTCTTGTTACATCATCACACAATGAACTAACACGTAAACCGACTTTGGAAACTTCCAGCAACTTCTCCATAGCACACAGCAAGGACTCAGTTTATATTTACTTCATTATTGTTTTTTTTTTGCCTCCTGCTGACTCAAGCAGATACCTGGAGTGTGTCCACTGGGATTCCAAAAAGCACAATAGAGAGAAGAGAACTATTAAAACGTAAGGCTAACATGACAGATTCTATATATGAGTATGTATCCTTTAAGGAGCAGATGTCAAAGAGGAACTTGGCATACAAGATTTTGTACAGGAAAGACTTATGGAAGACAAACGAGGAAGTAAAGAGGGAGCAGAGGCAAATGCAGAGACCTGCAGACCATTGTGACCTCTAAAGCGAGGGAACAGAGAGGAGGTAAAAAGAGAAGAGTGTGAGGCAGTGAAAAGCTATTTGAAGAGCTCTGCTTGGGCAAACCTTCCTTTTGCCTCACTCACTTGCTACCTGGGAGCAATCTGTGTAGTGCCCAGCTTCGAGGTGAGACTACTGCTGCATCGTCCCAAGTATGGGACAAAGGAGCTCTCACAGAACTATGCCTCCAGCAGCAGGTTCTCTTTGTGGAGAGATGCTAACATCGCTGCAGCCCTCACTGGAGAAGGCTTTTTCTTGCTCAGAATCTCCAAGGACAGACACAGAGGGAGGAACAGATCTAGCTGAGCTCTTGTCTTTCAATGTCCCTATTGCTCTGGCCTAAGCCAGTATTATTATTTGCCACTAATCTCTGTAGTGAGTACTATTTGTATCTTAAGTGGCTGTCCTGGACACTTTTTCCTTTATGCCAATCTGTCCTGATGTGAGTCAGAGGGGAGAGTCCTTTACTAAAAGAGATATCCTCTATATGCACTCAGAAAAAATCTTCTATTAGTCATAGCACTTGGTTTTGCTCTGATTGCCTATCTTTCTTAGACCTTCTCTTTCATCCCTCTGCCCATCCAAAGCCTTGTGAAGCACTCAGCTCAGGGCTGTTTGCTGCTTCCTCTGTGAATCATGCATGTTGCAGCTATAGATCTTCTTGTCAGGTATTTATTGAGAAATACCTTCTCAGTGCAGCCTCTACAGAGCATCTGATCCCTAGAATTGCAACTTCCCTGCCTTTGGCAAACCCTCACAGCTTCATTTTTTCCCACTGAAGTTAAATATCACCAAATTTCTCTTTACTTATTTGTCCATTATTCCATCTTGCATTAAAATATAAGCTATGGGGCACAGAGAATTGGTTACGCTTTATCAACTGAAATGATTTTTATGAATGGGTGAATTCTAAGGTCAGTAGCAGGAGGGGTGGAGATAGACCAGGATCTCTCTCCTAGTGACAGGAAAGCACAAGATTTGGGTCAGCAAGCATGAGTATAGGGTATAAGCCCTGGCAATTAGTGAAAAGCAAGTTATCATGTTATCATTATCGTCTGTAAGTCCTATTTTCAGCATCCATGAGGTATGAAAGACATGTGGAGAGACAGAATCGGTTTTGTCAACTGTGAAAACTAAGGGACATAAAAAGTCAAAAGCACAGGGGCACATGCTTTGGCCTGATAAAGGATGGCAGGTTGTGGTGATCACGTTCAAGTCATTTCTAATTCTAATTTATGATGTTTTACAGCCTTACTAATTATTGATCAAAGGCTCAATCCCAGCTCCTTACTCCTCTCTAACCCTAAGCAAGGATCTGGATCTCGTCTCTCCAGTTCTAGACCAGAGTCGATGGTACTCACCATGCTCAGCTTTGAGGGACACACGTCTTGAAACCTGGCAATTTTTGCATGAATGCAAGTAAAGAAGGGCCTTTGAGGAGGAATTGTCTCTCCCAACTCAACTTCTCAACTGAGACCCTTCTTCATCTCTTATCAGTTGTCCCAGAAGCTCAGACTTTATGTGCCCTGAAGTATTAGTCTATCATTTTCTTTTTCTTTTTCTTTTTCTTTTTTTTATTGCACCAATGCAGGGTTTCTCTGTGTAATCCTGGCTATCCTGGAACTAGCTGTGTAGACCAGGCTGGCCTTGAACTCAGAGATCTGCCTGCTTCTGTCTCCCAAATGCTGAGATTAATGGTGTGTGCCACCAACTACTCAGCTCAATAATTTTTTTCTTACCTTGTCATGTCTTGTCTGGATTTGGTGTGCTAATGTATTTATGGCAGCACTATCTTCTTAAATGGAAGCATTGTAAGATTTAGGATTGGAGACAGTCTTGCTTGAATCAACACCATGTTGACTTCCTGTGAATAATCTGACACACATGACAGTAATAAATAATGTGCCTTTCCACTCCTTCATTTCAATCTATTCAGTTCTAGGTCTCTGATAGGTGTCTGCATGCTTTGAGGAAGGGCTGTTCCTTTTCCACTGTAGCTTGTTGTCCTCAAAGGACATCAAAACAGGGCACTGTCATGGATACAGGAGAAAAGATGTCCTACATATGTGATGGTACAGTAGAGTATTAAAAGTCTAATTTCAGCCATTTCTCCCAATTAAGGCTAACTTGCCTGTAATTCCAGTTTCCCATTTGAAATGAATGTCTAGCGATAATTGGACCACAGAGCTATTAACCACAGTACTTCAATCTGCAAAGAATTGTCTTTGTTCAATTAGGAATCTACATTTTCATGCCAGTCTTCACAGATTATTTTGAATGGAGAATGGACTCTGATTAAGAGCTATCCTTCTTAAAAAGAAAAAGGAAAAAAAGAGAGAAAAAAAACCTATTTCCAAACAAAAAGTCTCCCAGCAACCTTCAGTCCTTGTTTGATTTAATGTGCTGTTTGTCTCTAACAGATAGAGAAGCATGTCATATAAATGACTTTTTAAAAAATTAATATCACAGAAACTCTCTTGTGCCATTTTACATGTGACCTTGAAAACATTTAAACACGTTCATGACTGAGCTTGGAACGATGTCAGTTTCTCCAAGTCCTTCCATTAATTTGTTACATGATAATATGACAAATTTTATGACCAGGTTGTATACATAAAAATATCTGACCCCCCCACACTTAGTTTTGACATTCTTATAACTATGTACTCTCTCTGGGGATTTGGAAATGTGACATCATATAGAATTTGTACAAAGAATAATTAGGCATCCTTTACATCTTCAGCAGAGGAGAAGAATAAGTTCAGGAGTTGATGTGATTTTTCTCACACCCCACCAGTGAATCATTGATGAAACGGAGGGTAACCTACATCTGTCTGCCTCCCTCAGGCCAATTTCTCTCATATATCAAGTATGCTTTATCTTATTGAATCAATAAAGCTAAAGGACAGTAGCCTTCTAGTGGTAGGATACTATAGGTAGAATTCTAAAAAATGCCAGCTCCTCAGATCTGTGCTCTAGCAATTCCAAAAGTGCCCTACAGTTGTATTTTAGTTAAAAGGAAGAGATTTGTGAATTATTTAAACATGTTACTACAATGACAACTTCTTGTGATTATGGCATTTGTGTGTGTGTGTGTGTGTGTGTGTGTGTGTGTGACAGACACAGAGGGACAGAGATACACACAGAGAGACAGACAGAGACACAGAAACAGAGACAGAGAGAGACTGGGTGTTAGCATGTAGGCAGGTCCCTTGTTGACCTTCGTATGCTGGACGGATTCGTGAGCTTGCAGGGATTTCCTTGTCTCTGTCTCTCATCTGTAGGAGTCTTGGGGTTTCATAGGTGTGCAATCGTGTCAGTTTTTCATGGGTTCTGGAGCTCTGAACTCAGATCTTCAAGCTTGAAAGGCAAGCTCTTTACCCAACTGTAAATTTCCCCAGCCTGAAAGCATTTCTAAATAATGTGGGTTATTATCCAAATTATAACTTAGTTCCCTTTCCAATATTGTTCCTTTAGAAAGGAGATCATGACTTTTCCATTTTGCAACACTCCAACCAAACACAGATAGGAAGACAAGACAATAAGTGGGTCATTTTTATTTATAACCCAGAGGTAGGTAAGGTCTAAATAATTCATGTACTACATTTAATTTTATGTGTGCTTTAATATACATACATGCAAGTAAAAAAAAAAAATCCTTCAGGATGAGAAGTAGAACTCTGGCTAAACTTTTCATTACCTGTTAGAAACATTATACAGTCACTGTAAGCCTCCTTCTTTGATGCAGAGCCTTTTCCTTTATTAACACTCTAGTAAACCTACACATGAACATGCTCTGATTCTTCTCTGTCTTCTACCATGCCGTTTCACAAGGACTAAAAGAAAGATTTACTTAAGCATCTGGATGGAAATGATAGTCAACCTGACTTTTCCTTTTGCATAGATAGAGTCAGAGTTTGAGAGATTTCAGATCCATGAACTTTGTAAGCAAGAGTGATGGTAACTTTGACACTTCTTGTGGAGTCTGATTTGGGCTGCCTGTGAAGTGTTTGCTTGAGGCTGGGCTGGTGAGAGGAATGTCGCCAGTCTCTCCTTATCTGCCTATTCCTTTGGTTGCAGCAGGTGTAGAGATAACTTTCTAGTAATGACGGGAAGCAATAGCCCTCACTTTCACAGGAACTTGCCATCTGGTCCTGAGGGCCAGAGATAATTCAGTCTCCCAGTTAGCTCAGTACCCCAGCAACGTCTGATAAATGAATCTGATTATATTGATGACTGGCAGTGTCAATACCACAGAGGCATTTGGCCTCTGGGAGCCAGCTCTTCAGATTTTTTTTTAAAGCAAAAAACAGCCGAGTTCTAATTAAATTAACATATCTCAAAACAGAGCACATTGCTTAAGGGGAAAGGGGGTCACATTTTATGAAGGCAACTTGAAACACTGAAAATACATTTGCATAGCCTACACATCTTTTATCTAACCTTTGATCTCATACAGTCAGAAAGCAGATTCAATTTGAGCCTTGTTTACTCTAGACTGAATAACTAGACCCTGGAAATGTTTCTTCTTAATAACAATGCTTACTACTGAAGCATTCTGAAACTGCCCAGAGCTAATAAGCTCTGTGGTTTAAAAGGGGAAAAAAAAGGTGTACCTGTCAAGCAAAAAGAAGAAACAGGCATGATACAGGCACAGTGAAATGTTTTTGAACCCAATTGTCTGGACTGGATGCTCAAGTTGATAGATTTCACCATAGTTCCTTAAATCTCAATTGGATTTCATCCATGTGGCTCTACCAGTTTGAAATAGGTATTTTGTCCAACTAGAACCAGAGTGGAGATAAGAAGAGGCTGAGACAGTTGGAATACAAAGCCCTGGGCATGGCAGAATATCCCAGGGTCCCCAGAGAACATGCGTAGCAATGCTAAGATGACATAATTAAATTAAGTGGTATAGCAATGCATGAGAAAATCAGCCTGCAAGGGTTTGTCTCTTGGGAGAATGTAAGCTTTAAAAGATTTCTTATTCAAAGAAAGCCTTGGTACCAAAGTTATCTCAGCTTGGGAAATATCATTCTTTTGTGAGAATAGGACTTTCCTGCTGGCAAGCAGTGTGAATGAAGGATGGGAAGCAACCTTTTTAAGAGAGTAAAGCATGCAGAGCATACCCTCTCCATAAAGGAGATGCCTGTGTCTACATAGGGGAAAGTGCAGGAGAGCAGGAGCTAAAGACTGATACATGTGGTACAAAGAACAGCATGAAGGGATCTGGGAATCTGAGAAGAGTGGAAGGCACCATGGTTTTATGAAGAAGGTCAGGATATGGTTCTCTTTCAACAGGTAATATCTAAGCAAATCTTGAAGGAAATCTTAAATAGTGGTCCAGAAAGCAGGAACAGCATCATGTGCTGCATATTTTATATTAAAAGAAACTTCTAAGAAAGGAGTTCTCATCTCTATTTTAATAGAAGTGCAAACTGAGGGTGAGGGAGATTAACCAACTTGTCTCTAGACACAAAGCTGGTAACGGACAAAGCCACACTGTGATCATAGGTATTCTATTTTTAGGCCCTACCCGCTGAAGCTCTCTGCAGAATTATCTGTTTCCTGGATTGATGGACATCTCTTTCAACTATACATACTCTGTATGTTTTCATTTGTTGGAAACATAGTCCAACCCCAGAGTATGCATCCAGTGTGGTGCGCATTGCCCTATGAATGGATGAGCTGTGATATAATGCAGAGGGGGTGAGGACGAGATCTACGGGGTCAAAGGCATGTTTCACAATTCACACTGCAAATTAACTGAACAAAGGGGTGTCTGAAAACCACCATCTGCTACTTTTGGGGAACTCATTTCTGCTTGTTTGTACGAATCCCGACCACCTCTTTGTGATTGTCTTTCAACCTGCACAAAGCCCCTGTGGGTATGCATTTAAGACATTGCTCTGCCATAAAGAAAAGAAAGTAGGAGGGAAGGATGTAGAAAGAAGGGTTGTGGCACAGGGAAGGGGTCACCATAGAAGGAAAGAGAATAATCCCAGAAAGAATTTCTGATGGAATTTTACCTTTCTCCCTTAGACATACACATCCCTGAAGAAAATTTCATCTGCAGGTAAATGGTGAATACTCCATACCCAAACTGGGGACCACTGGGGGACATATTGAAACCGTGCACCCCTATTACTAACTCTGACAGTTGTTTTCTTTCTAGTGTGCATGCGCATCTCTAGACACATTTATTTAAATGCCCCAAGAAGCATATGCTACATATGTATAAAGGGATGATAGATGATAGTTCTACTTTAATGAGCTGTGGTGACTGGCAGCCCACAGGTGCTATGAAGGACAGAGGGGGACATTCAGAGGAGACTTTAAGGGAAAGGAAGAACAAAGCAGAGGAGAGAGAGAGAGAGAGAGAGAGAGAGAGAGAGAGAGAGAATATAAACAACAGTAAATGTATTTGAACAGGCCATAGAGAATCAATTATTTCATTTACCTAAAATTGCTCACAATATTTAAATAGTTTAAATGAAGTTACGCCACTTGGAGTAATAATGCTCCCCCAAGGGTCATAGACTATCTAACAAAAACTCCAGTAGCAGGCATGGGAAGCCTTTCGAGTTGTTGGTTAGGCAAGTCTAAGGGGCCATCCTAAACAATATAGGCCACTGCCCTTGGTTGACTGCCAGCACTTGATGATAAGACTCTGTTGCTGAAGGTACTGTATATTTCTAGCATAGGACTTGGAAGAAGCAATCTGATACTGACCTGGAAGCATCATCCCAGAGGACCAGCTCTCATAGTACCTGAAGGTGCTATGCAAGCTTCCAAGACTGAAAAGCAGTCAATAGTTCTAGCCAGGCATGATGCCTCTAAACCACAACAATGACAAGGACAGCAAGGCATCCCTAAAGGTGCAATAATGGCACTTGTATCTTGGGGGTAACCAACATCTCTCTGGTTAGATTGAAGGTCCACTTATTAGGAGGAAATATACATCTAGCCAATTATACATGACTTGTGAGGTCATGAACCTAAGAGGAGAACCTACTACTGTCATTTTCCTAAATCCATATAAATTTACATTTGCATTCTAAATACCTGTCCTTATGTTCACAGGTAAATGTAGCTCCCACTCCTCATCATTTGCAGCAGGTGAAGACTATTACAGAAATCTATAATTGGTTAAAATGCAAGAAACAACTGCCAACGGAGTGCCCAGCCCGCACTGGTATTGCATCACCCCTATACCTGAGGCTCAGGTGTAGAAGAGTGTAGTTTAAAGGTGTAGGTTAAAAAAGAGAGACCAGAAAGATTATAATAGACAGAGAACCAGATGTCTTTTGTAAGGTAGCATTTCCTATACATTATGTGAAAGCCACATGTATGAAATACCATGAAGATGGCTACCTAAGCAAGACTTGCTCACTGACAACACCAGTTGACATGACAATGTGGATGGGGGAAGAGGGAATCTGTGTGTCACCCATAGATGAAAAGCTACAGGTAATTAATTAATGACTGGTGAGAAGGAGGGATCAAATCAGTCTTCCCGAAGGCTGAGCCTTCTAGTTGATTATCTAATACTAAGAAGTTAGCCCCCCAAACACATACAGTCCAGCAACACTCAATGGATTCATCAAGTTGTATTTTACATTTATATGCATATTTGTATGTACATAACAATAATAATTAAAGAAAAAGAGGTCATGAATTTAAAAGGAAGTGGGGGGTAAAGCCATTCCCAAGTTCCCTCATGTGTCTTCTACTTTATTCTCTCAGAGTTTATTTTCTCCCAGGCAAGCTAAAGAGCATACGTATAAAATTGCTCTGGCTTCCAGTCTTATATGCCCCCCTCCTTTTTTTTTTTAATTTAAATCAAGGAGCATAGTCAACTCAGAAACAGGGCTATCACTAAAATTCCTTTCCCGCCTTGGGTAATGACGTCATGATGACCTCAGGAAAGCTGTACTACACAGTGCCATCTCCAGTTTACTCTGCATGATTCTCTCCCCCCTTCCCTCCTTCCCTCCTTCCCTCCCTCCTCTCCCTCTCCCTGCCCTTTCTGTATGATGTGCTTATTGTATTTGTGTGCATGACCATGTGTAGGCAAGGGAGGTGAAGATCAGCTGTCTTATGCTACTGCCTGGTTTTCTATCTTGTCTTCTGAGAGTCTCTCATTGAGCCCACTGCTCACAGGTTGGTAAGGATGGCTGACCAGTGAGATCTAGGGAGCTCCTTGTTTCTGCCCCACTACCAGGGCTGGAGTAACAGACACACACCACCACCAAATCTGGCTTTTATGTGTGTGCACATTATGTTTGAACATGATTCCTCATGCTTGCACATCAGGCACTTTACCTACTAAACCATAATCACAGCCCCTACAGTGGTTTCAAATGGAATATGTGCCTACTAAAACCATAGCCATGCCCCTCAACACCCCAACTATTTCCACAGGTTTCTCCACACCCTTTAACAGCAATGCCATTCATGTTACAAATCAAAGCCATTCCAGACAGCTTGCTGCTTCTCAGCAGAACCTTTCTCACCCCTGCCACTGGGGCTTGCCTGCTCTAGTCATTCACCTCTTCCTGACTGTTACTTTTGCAAAGTTCTGTTTGCCAAGTGAGCTCCTCTCTGCGGTCCACCCACTCTCCCCAGGACATGGCTGAATCTGTTAAAAGTTAGATCATGTTACCCTTGACTGATATCTTCCTCAGAACTAACTTCCTTCTTTTCCTCCCTTCATTCTTTTCCCTTCCTTCCTTCCTTCCTTCCTTCTGTATTTGAATTTTCAATCCTTTGTTTTTTGAAATTAAAATAAGCTTACATCATCTCTCCTTTCCCTTTCATCTCCCAACTCCTCCTATACACCCCTTCTTTTCTTTCAAATTCAGTCTTTTAACCTTTTTTATATATAGTGTGGTGCATGTGTGTGTGTGTCTAAATATATATGTACAAACATCTGCTCAGTCTGTTTAATGTTACCTGTATGTATGTGATTCAGGCTGACCACTTAGTATTGTTTAACCAATGGACGGAAGTTTCTTTTATGTCACTCTGAGAAAAGTTTCTCAGCGGCCTCCAGCATCCTCTCAAGTCCCTACAGCTTGCAGCTATGAACTCAGCAGCTTTCTCTCTCCTCCTTGCTCACCTGACTCAGCCTTTTGTGCTCTTCCCTGAGACCTTTGGATATGCTTCCGGTTCACCTCTGTGCATTTGGATGTGCTTCAGGTTCATCCTTTGTGTGTGCCCTTCTTTCTGTGTAGGATGCTTTGCCCCCTAAACTTTTTTGTTGTTCTTACTTTCTTTAGATTTTTATGCCAAATTTACTGTCAGAATTAAACCTTCCAAGCACCCTTGATGAGATATACTGCTTAGGGCAACATGAAAACACAGGGAATCCTCACCCTCCAAATTATGTTAAGAAAGCGCCAGGAGGAATAGCTTAAATCCGAAGTTTTGTAAACAGAAATCTTTTCTAAATAAGTAGTTATACCATTCCACGATGCTCATTTCTAAAGTGCCTGTCAAACCTTGGTTACCTTTTATAGCTTTCAAGTCCCACCTATCTATCCTTAGAAAACTAGTAATATTTTATATATTAGGTAATCATTTATGTCTCATAATACCATTGTGTTATATAGTTATATGACATATAAAATGAAATGGATGTATAATATATTTATATAATTTCTATTCTTTAGTCAATCTCTTTTTGTGTCATAGGATGTTTACAATGTGAATATGGAAGTGTGTCCTTTGAGTAATTTCTCCATCCAAGCAAGTTTAAAAAATAACAGACTCTGACAAGCCTATCTTTAAAATTTTGTGTATCTTTTGGACTTTCTTTTTCTTTAGGATTTTGTAGACATTTTGGTTGGGTTAGCAAGGGCTGTTTGTTTTGCTATTAAGGTCTAAAACCTTTAAAACTGATTGGTGATGCCCAGTCAGCCTGCATTCACAAACCCAAAATATATAAAGGCAGAGATTTCTTCTGAGACAGGCAGAAGAGGCTTCATGGGAAGAACTTCCTTTCCCGACAATGACTGAACAGAAGGGGAATTCCATCTCCACTCTTCTATAGAGCATTTCTCTATTCTATAGTGAGGATGTTCAACCATGCATGGACACACAGACGGATGCAGATGCTTCTGTCTCAGTGTTACCAGGGTAAAGGACCAGGCTTGAGTTTCAGATAAACACTCTTACACACATGTGTTTGCAAGATATCAAACCCATCACCTCTCTTGCAATGAGAGAGTTAAAAACAAAGCCATAGTAAATACAAGGCCAGATACTTTATTAATGTATCCAATAAGCATAAAATTGCTCTGTCAAATTTATGTAAATGTCTGTACTTTTTTTAATGTGTAAAAGTTTTTATTACCAGGAATACAATGCATTAAGAGTACCTGCCTAACATGTCTGAAGCCCTGGGTTCAATCAGTACTGTATAAACCAGACAAGGAAATAGCACAAACCTGTATCCTAGCACTGTGAGAGAGAGGCAGGGGATCAGGAATTTGAAATTCTTTTATCTATATAATGAGATCAAGGTAAAAATTGGCTATATGAGTCTTTATACCAAAAAAAAACCCCAAACAAATTTATAAATATATAAATAACAATAACAGCAATTTAAAAGCTGGCTGAATTTGAAGCAAGACTACTTTGTCTTTCTCAGGTTTTTTTTTCCCACTTGGTTCTATATACCTTGGTTATATCACTTACTTAGCCCATACTCCTAACCACTGTGATTTCTTGCTATATCTCCTAGAGAGTAAGAGACATTCATTTGTTAGATACCCTGGTGTTTCTAGGAGAAAACTTTGTATTCTAAGGACACAATAAACACACACATTTGATCTGTCAGTCCAGGGAGATTTGGATAGCAAGTAAATAGAGATTTATAAACACTTGGCAGGACTAAGTGAGGCAGGGAAAGCATGAAACCTATGACATAAAACATTGGGATGGTCTATCTATCTGTCTATCTATCCGTTCATTTATTTATTTTTCATTTATCCCTCTTCTTGAATTGATCCTTTGCAGTTATTAAAAGAAAGCAGAAGCCTGCTTTGGGAAATTTCTGGAAATAAAGGAAACCTATATGAGCAGACAATATGTATGATGCATACAGCCACAAAAATCATGATTTCTGTAATGCCTTTAGACAAGTTTCAAAGTTTGAAAGAAAAATTGTACTTACACATTGACAAAGTATGTGTGTGTACACGCAATTATTTCACCTTTAAAGATCTTTGGGCAGAGATTTCAACCCCCCACTCTATTATAGACAACATTTTTTTTTTTTTCTAAAATACACCTCATGTTTGCGATTTTGCTAAGAAAGAAAATGGACTTTTCTGCTATCATACAAAATTTAACCCTAACATTCAAGGAAGAAAAAGGGTGCCTATATCTCTTGTCAATTATAGCTGGATGTTTTCAGGGTGGTCCATAAATCTCAAACGTACAAGGTTGTGACAAATGTTTTTTCCATAGAGCTGATAACATATTTTGTTTTGGTCAATAAAAAAGCAGGAGAGAAGTTTGTTCATTTGTTTTCCTTTGAGATGGACAGTCTCTCCTGAATAGGCAGGCTAGTTTTGACCCCTGTGACTATCCCAGGCTGGTTTCTTGCTAAAGAGCCTCCTGCCTCAGTCTCTCAGATGTAAGGATTACAGGCATCAGATGCTACTCATCAGAGCAGAAGGGTCTTCAGCAGATTCGCTAAGCAACAAATACTTAGTACAGTACAGTTGATGTCCTTCATACAACATTATGATAAGGGGTCAGAGAGCTCTTGCTCTGAGATCCAGCGGGTGGATAGCTGCCAGGCTCTGTAGCAGGACAAAGAGGGTGCAGTCTAAATCTGGGCTGTCAGGCTGAGGACATGCTCTATTTCATTCTTTCTTACAATACTGTCTCTACCCTTCACTAATGACTCCACCTTCAGCTTCTGGATAAGTTGACCCAGTGTCCTGGGCTCGCACTACAACTCAATAGTCTATAGTCAGCATTTGTTGGACATACAAGTAAATGAACAAATGGGTTAAAAACCATAAAGATTCAAATGTGTTTACCCAACAATAAAGAAAGCTAACACACACACACACACACACACACACACACGGGGTGGGGGAGACAGAGACAGAGAGACAGAGACAGACAGAGAGACAGAGTCAGAGAGAGACAGAGACACACACACAGAGACAGAGAGACAAAGAGAGAGAAATATTATGTTATAATTTTGTAGGCTTGTTCTAGTTTATGGAGGAAGCTGTACTTCAAAGTTCTAACTGGGCAAAGAATATGAGGACTATATGTAAGCATATGGGTAGATAGATAGTTTATCCAAGAGAAAGTGTGAAAATACAACAAACAAACGTTTAATCCTCACTATTGATCAAGAAATGGACCTGGAAGAAATGGGTGGGAAAAAGATATCAATTAAGAACTTAAACCTAAAGTTAAGAGATGAGAAACTTGGGTACTCGCTAAAGATAATTTCTAAGTTAGTTGACTGTCTGAAGGGAACATGAAAAAAATTCACACACTTCTGAGCTCATTCTCAATTGGTACTACAAATTTAGTATTATATATAATCCTAAATTTATATATCCTTTGAGCTTCAAATCCCTAAGGAATAGATCCTATGGAAATAATAGAACAAATCTTTATGTATACACAGGAGAAAACATCACTGAGAGTAAAGGACCATTAAGGAGCCACTATGGACACGACATTGTAAAACTACACAGAGATCTAAAAGGGGCAGTGATGATATAAACTCATATATGCGTGGAAAATACAAAAGCCATCCCAGGTTTTGAAAATTACACGTGTGTGATTAGCGAGGGAAGAAAATTATGTCCATCGTTTTTAGAATGATAGGATAAGATTATGATCCCCCTCCCCAACCGCCTGCTTTATTTTTCAGTTCTCTTAGCGTATTTTTTCCTATTGCACGCCATGTACTTTGAAAGGAAAAGGAACAGGGTCAGTATGTGGAAAAGCTGCCCCTCCTTACAGTCAATTTTCTCCAGCCCTGTCAGCTCCCTTTCTCAGGAAGGAGATGATGTGTTAGCCCTAATCCCCTATGCTGGCTGCCTCCCTATTCAGAAGGGAATGCAAATACTTCCAAACTAGAGCATTTTAGACCTATTCAAGGCCCAAGACAACACACTTTGCATTAGCATTTGAAGTGTGAGGGCTGAAAAAGGGGAATGGACAACTTTTTTTTTCTCTCTTTCTTCCTTTTGGCTCCAAGCATGGGGAGACTTGAAAATGTCCTTTTTCCATCCCCTTTGCGCACATCGGCATTGGCGCTAAACTTCAGAGGGACACACTGACTGCCCTCAGGGAAAGCATTCAGGGGGACTTTTACACATACACAGAGGGCCATCTCCTGAAATAAATCACAGAACGGACGTGGCAGAGATGAAGCGAGGGGTTCAGCTGCTGAGCCGGGCGTCCGGGAGGCATGAATTTAAATCACCATTTATTTCCCTCTCCTCTCTCTCTCTCTCTCTCTCTCTCTCTCTCTCCTCTCTCTCTCTCTCTCTCTCTCCCTCTCTGCTCTTGCGTGAATCTTGGTTTCTTAATCTTCCACAGTGCACAGGGGCATGGAGGAGAACTGCCAACCGATTTAAAATGCAAGATGAGATTTCCATCAAATAGATCTGTGGAAGTGCAGGGCCAGGGAGGGTGAGGCCCAGCACTCTGCAGCCTAGGTCACAAGTTCAACCCCTTCTGGGTCAGTTAGCTTTTCTCTGTGCCATAGCCACAGACTAAAGGCCTGAGTTCCTTATTCAAGCTGAATGTCTAACAAAATGTGTGCCCTTGGTCATTGCACAAAACAGCCCAGCCAGAGCCTAGCAAATCCATCCTCCACTGCAGGGGAGCGGAGAGGAGGAAGCAAGCTGTCACTAGGGGCCAGCAATGACAGCACCCATCCCTCCATCTCTATAGGGATGAGGCCAGGCTGTGAGTGGAGAGGCAACACCTGTATAGGCCAAGGGCAAGGGAAGGAGATGAAAGTGGGCTATTAGACCCTGGGGGGTGGGGGTAGCCAGTCTCACAACCTCTACTGTGTGACTCTCTGGAAGTCATTCAACTTTCCTGATCCCCTGCAGTGGCTGAGTATGAAGCCAGAAGGTGCTGCTGTACATTAAAAGATGAACATTGTGCCATGTACCTGTGTGCCTTAGTCACTAATAAGAATGTCATCACCATCCTAACAGGGCTCTATGTCCATTTAAGGGTGTTGAAGAAGATAGTCTTGTAAACTAAGGCAAGAAGGAGAGATCTCTGTTGTCAGAAAAGGCCATTGACCACACAGTTTATACCAGCTCCCTTGATAACGCCTTTTCTCTTTCTTGGGAGAGAGTTCACCCTGTGAACTTATCCCCAGACAGCTTGTGGAACTAAAGAACCCACGTATACACCCCAGCTCCATCGATCACACTTTTCTTTCATTGGGTCAGATGAGTGTTAAATGCCTCAGTTTGCTCATCTGTAAATTGGAACTATCAGTAACTAACTAGTACAGTCCTGGGTCACATGAGTAACATGTGAAACACTTTAACTAGTTCAACGGTTGAGGGGTGGTCCCATGAGTAATGTATGCGAAGCACTTAGCATTTTAGTAAACCTTTCAGTGTGTGGATACTTTTATTAAGAGAAAACAAGGCATGCTTTCACCATTTTTCAGATCTGAAGAGGTGATGGCATTTCAATGCAAGCCATATTAGTCTTGACACATGCATACTCTGTTTCCAATCTCCCCTCCTGCAATGGTCTTTATGTGACCGGTCCTCCCTGAATAGCACAGAGTGTTAGGCCCAGGCTTCCCTGATGCCTCTCCCTTGCTTTTATGCACACATCTACTTCACTCAGTATCTTCCTTCCTCACTATCTACTCTATGAACAAACGTCCAAAATGACTGAACTCTGGGAAGTTCTCCTGGACCATCCCAGAATTTTCAACTTCTTATAACTATAGGGTGACATATATATACACATACACATACACATACACATACACATACACATACACATACACATACACATACACATACACTTACACATACACATAACACAATCTTCCTCTATTCCCAAGGAACAGCCATAGATCAAATCATCTTAAAATGAGTTTATTAAAAAAAAAAAAAAAGAAAGAAAAGAAAACAGGGAACAAATTTTGTGGCCATATTGAAATACAAATGCCCAGATGACCTTCCAAGGGGTGGCTTTCCTTCGTCCCTCCTTAGAAGAGAATCTGGTGTGGAAGGATCCCAGGATAAAGGGCTATCAGCTGGTTGTGTTTGTAGTGTCTTCTACCCTCTCATCGTGAGCAGCCCTTGCCAGGGAAGCCGGGTTGTCTGTTGGTGAGAGCTCCATCCACACTCAACTCTTTTTTTTAATTCGATATTTTATTTATTTACATTTCAGATGTTGTCCCCTCCCCCCCATTAAGTCCCATCCCTCCTCCTCCTCTTTTTGCCTTTATGCCATTTAAATTACATGCAAGTATTAAGGTCAGTTCTAGGTAGAGGGACTAACAATACAATAGATGCAAATAGTCAAGGAACAAGCAAGACAATAAACCCAGATAGTCAAAGAACAAGTAGGACAATAAACAGAGTCCCGCAATCACTCCCATGACCACTGTTTTTAAGGGCTTATCAGGATGTCCAAAATATCTGAGCCTATACTTCTTTCCCTGTCCTAGCCCAAAGTCATATTTTCATGCATGAAGCCTATTTCTTTGTTCTGGCTTCAGATTTAGATTCCTACCTATAATTACTTCTTTGTCACACTTGATTCTTAAACAGCTGTTTCCCCTTGTTCAGAAGAATATAAACAGTTGCAAAAAGCTCTAGCCTACGATAACAAGAGGTTGAATTTCAAGACCTGAATGAACTGAACTACGGGCTGTTGCATGAAGACTACCTGGGTGCATGAAGGAGCAGTATGGGGTTGATTGATACGGCTGAGGTAGATGTGGAAATGGGAGTGATTGTACTCTTGCTGTTTGCCCACGCACTCATCCAGTTCCCTCTTCTCTGTCCCCTGATTATCCGTTGTCATTCCCTAGCTCTTCTTAATGAATCATCACATCGGAAAAACAAATGGACTCTTATGAAAAGAGCATGCTGTACACAATAAACGTACAGTTCATATTTGTCTACTAGTTGGTGATTAATTTCAAAAAGACAGGGTTGTTTATGCAAAGCTCACTCTTACCACTTGAAGCCGCTCTGCAATCCCCTCCATTTGTTCCAGATGTTGAAAAGAATCCCATCTCCTCCTAACACATGGAGGTTTATAAGAACTTAGAAATACTGCAAGAGAGTGAATCTGATCATATGAGGTGACCCAATGGAAGCCAGAAGTTACTTTCTGATTTAAAAGAAAACTGGTTAAATTTAGGAGACACGATGTGGGAAGGGAGCTGATGTTAGCAAGAGAAGGATAAAATAAGGAAATGTTACCCATTAAGCATCGGTACTCACAACCAACCCCCAAAAGAAGTACTTTAAAATAACACCCATTTACTTGGCTTTCCCACTGTGGCTTGAAACTGTGGTTCCCTTGATCTGAGGCAGGGCCCGGTACATCTTGGCTAGACTCACTCAAGCCTCATGGTGAGATGCTGGAGGCTGGTTCATCTCAAGTGGCCTCAAGTCAAGCCAAGCTCCTCTTTGTCCTCGCGGCCTGCAGTTCCTCAGGAAGCCAGCCCAGCTCATTCCTATGGCAGCAAGGGAGGATTCCTAGAAAGAGAGGACTCTGGTAAGATCTCTTGTGACTTAAGCTTGGAAATGGTGTGATGCCACATGTAGCAGTCAGTGTTAACTGCAAGGCCAGCCTGGGCTCAAGGGATGTGGAAACAAAGTTCATCACTTAGTGGAGAGAGCAGCCAGTCTCAAAACTCACAGCCTTGCTCCTGATAACCTTGGAAGAATCTGGACTCACTTCACTGTGCTCCTTTTCCAGCTCCTCTCAGTCCTCAGCTGCCTAGCCAATGGGATCTGCGCATTCCTCTCTTACTTTCAACACCATCATCCCTGTCTGTAGCCACACTTCCGGGAGCTACAGTTAACCAGAACTATTTACCCATAGCATGCAGAACAGGCTTGGTTGTTGCGTGTCTCACCTTCCAGCAGTCTCCTCCAGTCTCTTGTCTTTAAGTGCAGCATCTGTATTCACATATCCAAAGCTCATCCAGAAGTTAAACCTTACTGCTTACCACCAGGATCACACAGCTAACGCCCCGGCCGCGTGTCTGTTTGAATGTACCGAAGTCTTCTCAAAGTAAATGTACCCAGACGCTAACTCACGGGAGCTCCCCCAAAGCTGCTTTTCTTGGCATTTTTGCTGCTTCTATGAACACATGTCTACGCCAGAGCCTTTGCAATTGTTGTTTTTTCAGACTAGAACCCTTTTCTACAGGCATCGACGTGGGTGGTTCTCTGACCTCCTTCATTCAGTTCTTTATTCAGATTTAACCTCAGATCACTATTGCTCCAATCTCCCTTCTTAGCACCTACTCTCTGTCCCCAATACTCCCTACCTTCTTCCCTGGTTTCTTTTTCCCTAAAGCATGTTTCTTGGTGTTCTGTATATGAGCTACATGAAGAGGAACAATCTGCATGATTTTGATTCAGTCTCTGGTAGGAGTAAAACTGTAGGAAGGAATAAATGAAATGATGAAGCCAATAGGAGGTGGTAAACACATGCTATGCTTTTGTTTAAGACCGAAGGGGATGTGGAAGGAGTTGTATTTATTATACAGTGTCATACATCCTTAGTCACTAATGCCGTCGCTGATTCATCGACCACAGAGCCTTGCCTGGAACCCAAAGTGGAGGTCAAGTCTTGCCACTTGAGTTTCACTGGTCTGGGCAAGACTGGAGTCACAGTTTTATGTTTTGAACTTGTTTTTAATCTTGCCGGGTTTTCCTACCCTAGTCCACAGCTAGAGAGGTTTTGTTGTCTGTACTTGTTGGCATTGCTAAATGGCTGGCATCTTTACTACCAAGTCTGAGGGAAACCCCAAGGAAGTTGCCACTGCTCAGTCCCTGGGCTGACCTTTTTTCCTTTCTCTCTGTGTCCTTTTATATCCACCTTGCATCTAGTGCACAAGGATTTTAGCTGTCCTCAGTGAGATAAGATATATAAAGCACATGTCTACCATCTTCCTACAAGTGGTACTCCTGACTTTCAGTCTCATGTTTTTTAGTTTGATTTCAACATCCACCAACTTAAATAATCTGCTGACATCTTTCAGTTAAAAACTCATCTTCCATCCTAGTGTGGTTATTTTGAATATGTCTTTACTCCATTTTTGCTTCCTTTAAGCTTTTTTTTTTTTTTTTTGAGACAGGTTTTCTCTATGTAACAGTCTTAGCTGTCCAGAATTCTCTTTGTAGGCCAGGCTGGCCTTGAACTCACAGATATCCACCTGCCTCTGCCTCCAGAGTACTGGGATTGATTAAAGGCATGAGCCACCACATCTGACCCTTTAAGCTTTTTGATTGAAAACATTATACTGATGTTAGATGCAGAGCTCCTAATCTCCTGGTTCTATTTGGGGTTTGTGCTACTCTTTTAATTTGCAGTTTGAAGTAATCCATTGATGTTGAAATGGCTTGCTCTTTCATTCCTTTAAAAATTATTACATTTGTTGTTTGTGTTGCATGTTGGTGTGTTTCTGTGTCTTTATATGTGTGTTTGTGTGTGTAAGTCTGTGTCTGTATATGTGTCTGTGTGTGCCTGTGTGTCTCTGTGTGTGTTAGTAAGGATGTGGAGGTCAGAGAACAACTTGCAGAAGTTGGTTCTCTTCATAAACTATAAGCATTCAGCAATAAAACTTGGGATTTCTGGTTTGCTGCAAGTGCTGTACCTATGGTTTATCTTGCCAGGCCCCTTCTTTTACATTACTAGTGACTTTTCTACAAACATCACATTAATTCTATTCTGTGTCTCTCTGCTGAAACCCTCCCCCATATTTACTATTAATCCATCTGCATGTTTCTTTTGGTCTTTGTGGGTTTTAAAAATTCTTCTTTGTTCCATATGACTCAGCCTAGATGTTTTCTGTGACTTATAATCTATTTTATCTACCTTTTTCTCTTCTGTTTTTCAATCCAGTCTTAAATCTCTCAATTGAACTCTTAACCTTGACTGTGGCAGTTTTAGAATTCTCATCTGACTTTTAAAAGGTGTATTCTGTCTCCTGTGAAATTCTTCATCTCCCTATATATTGTCCTGAATATATTTATTTAACTGTTTTATATTTCTTTGGCCTTTTCCACTCTTTTACTCATTGTTTGATTTCTTGGTATGCCAGGCAAAATAATGTTGGCTGCTGAGCAATACAAATGTCTGTAGAATTATAGATGCAGAATTCTTTCTCTGAAGGAGTTCCCGGTGTCCCCTGGGAGGGGAGTGACTCTGGCTGTCTGTGCTCAAGGACTCATCAGTTTCAAGGCTGAGAAGCAGATTTTAGAAGGTTCTGTCAGATCTGCTCAGATCCCAGCTGATAGCCTAGGGCCCTTACTAATGTGTAAATATCTTTCACAACTCCAAACTCCAATTTTTATTTCCTCATTGCTGAGAGGCACAAATAGAAATAAATAAAAAGGCTTTCAGCTCGATAGGGTTCCAAGATTGGTTGCATATTCTAGGAGCAACTTTGCACAATGGCAGCCTCTTTAGCCAACTCTGTTTTGACCTTCAAATTCCAGTTGTTTCCACATCCCTTTAGTGCCTTCTGACTCCCTCCCCACTTCTCTTCATATGTGTGTATATGAGCAAGTATACAGATCTAGATTTAGATAAATGGATGATAGATAGAAATGGCCTTTTGATCCCACTCACTTAGGAGAATTAGAAAATATATTATCAAAGTTTGATAAAGGTATACATAGACTCACATAATCACAACTATGATAAAAGACCAAAGTGCCCTGGCAGTCTAGTTTTGTCTAGTTAGGGAAGATCACACATATACATGTATATATCTGTAAACTATCTGTAGTTGATGCTCTCTCAAAAGTTTTACAAATGTATCTTACTCATGTCACTAAAACTATCAACAAGAAAGGAAGCTTTTCTGAGATTGGATTTACGATAAAATTTTATGAATTGCTTGTTGGTTTATCTCTCAAGAGGTGAATAAAGTCAATGGCTAGTCAGCTTGCTTTAGTGCTTGGCTCACATCAGAGTACAGGAAAATGGGAGCAGTTATGTCTGATTCCTTCTCATTTATTGAGGAAACAACGATGAAGCCAGGTGATAGCCCTATTAAGAAGCAAACACCCACACTCAGATCACTTGCCTTTGAAATAGTAATTTAGGTCCCCATCACACATAGAGCTGGGTGGTTTGCTTTGGGTTAGCTGTTCTATGCAGAAGTTTGAAACTATATACCCTATGCCCTTCTTCATCTCTAATGTTTCTAAACGGGTAAAGGCAGAAACACTCTTGAGAATGAGGAAAGAGACACAGTCAGAGAAACACACCATCACCACCAGACCACCATCATTCCTCTCCGTTCCTCCCCTCCTTCCTCCTTCCTGCTCATGCACGTGGTAGAAGGGGACACTCCTTATGCCTCTGACACAGGGTTTGATGTCATAACCCTGAGAAGAGATTCCTAGCCCAGGCACTAACCTATGGTTTGCACTCAGACAACAGATAGGATAGTTAAAGCTTTCTTTAGGTAAAACCTCAGAAAAAAATTCTCCCACAAAAATGTTCATGGTCAACCCAACTGTTGCTTATCCTTATTTCTTGGAAAGAACCAACATAATGAGGATGTAGGTGCTAGTAGCACTGCTATGTCGGGCTTTGCTAAAGCCTGGAACTCCTAGAATAAGAATCAAATCGTGTCAGTGATGACCATCCCTTACCTGAAACTCCTTGTACAATATGATCGTCCCCAGCACAATTTTCAGAATAGCTTGCCATCTCCTGCTATTTCTTGAGCATTACCACACTAGGCGGTCATGATTTCTCAAGTTTGAGCTTCTGCTTCTGAATGCATTCCCATAAATAATGCATTTATTTGTTTAAGTAGTTTGCAAATAAAAATAACTGGGTCAGACACTTGTGTCCTCTTTTGTGAGGATTAATATTCAATTGCATTGTTGTCTCAATTCTCACAGGTCCAAGGGCAGCAACATTTAATTAAAACAGAAAGCTTACTAGCTCTGAGTTCCTATGTGCATACATGAGCCGGTGGTCTATTGTAGAGATCTTCTGTAGATATACCTGAGGGCTCCAGAGAACATTTTATATCAGAAATAAGTTTCCTCCTGTTAAGTAGATACATCTAGACATGGCTATAGGTTTCCAGGATTCTCTGTGATAGCTCTTTTAATCTAAACATCACAGATGCCAGCTGCTCCAGGGACAGACAAATCTTGCTAGTCACAAACCAGGGCATCCATGATGTTGGAGAAGCACAGGGCTTGTCATAGAGCTTGAGTCAAATATCTCTCTCATTTTTTTTAATTGCTTGAGGATTTCACACATGCATATAAAGTCTACTGATCAAATCAATCCTTCAGCCTCTCTACTCCAATGCTTCCTCAATCCCCTGACCACTCTTCCTCTAAACTTATTTTTTAACCTACTGGCTCCATTCAGTGCTGTCTGTACATGTGTGAGTATGGGACATATGTGGTGTGGGTCCTCTTCTAACTCAGTGTGGCTCTTAGCATTCCATCTCTGAGTTTGTTAGGATCCAGAGTTTTGAAAGTATCTCACTTATCACACTCCAGTCATTCTCTGATTCCTTCACAAGAACAAACTTAGTTTTAGTTGAGCACATAGATACTCAGAAGAGGCTCCACTTCCTAGCCATCTTTATTGCTGGATATACCAAGTTGTTTTGACCAATAAGATAGAAGCAGAAACCATCCACATTGCTTGCCCTAAAGAAGAGAGATCATGTCTTCCCTCTTCACTGCCTGGTGCTGGATCAGCAAATCTCATAGTTTAAATGATTTCTCTCTCTGAGTCAACATAGGATTTTGGTCCCCAAAGTCTTATGTTTGTGGCATAGAAAATAGAATACTACTATAGTGTATCCTTACCAGTGGGATGTAATTAGATTAGATAAGGACATTAGAGTAGAACTCCCATAGCTGAATCCTAGAGGATTTATAAAAAGAAAAGGAGACTAGACACACACACACACATACATACACGCTTGCACATACACAGGCAAAACCACACATGCATACACAAATGCACACATGCACACACACACATGCGTGCATATATATTCATGCATGTATACACACTTGCATGCACACAAATCTCTTTTTGACAAATGGAAAAACAATTTATTCTCATCCTATAACATTCATTCCATTTATCTTTGACCCCTCCACCCTGGGACTGCACAATATTTAATAAGGAAAATTCTCTTGCCCCTTTTCCCATTAACCAACACTGAAACAAAACAAAAACGTTCTAAAAAAATAAGTGTTCTCTCTCACAACTTCTCCTAAAGTGGGTGGTTTTGAAACAGTCCTTCAATTTCATAAATGCAGCACCAGGAGCTGGAAAGGTGGCTCAGTGGTTAAGAGCACTTGTTACTTTTGCAGAAGACAAAGGTTTGAGTCCCAGCCCCATATGGTGGCTCACAACTATATCTATAAAGCTATAACTATGTCTATAACTCCAGTTCAGGGAACCCAACACCATTTTCTGACTTTCTCAGATACCAGGCACACACTTGGTATACATAAGCAAACATTCGCGCACATAAAATAAAAAAAATCTAAATAAGTTTATTTAAAAATTATAACAAAATATAAAAGAAGCATATTCCAGGCTCTTTGAGGGTGCTCTGCCATAATCACTTATGAGAAAAGCACCCAGCTAATGGTAGTATTGAATAAGTGACAGCTTTGTTTTCATATATGCCCCCTCAGATCTTTCACACATAAGACAACTTGACTGACTAAGCCTAATTACATCTGAGAACTCACATATTGCCATTTTTGTCTCTAGTAACATATAACAAAATTCTATAATCCAGGTATGTTTTGGTCACAAGAATGGCATCATGGTGGCTAATTTTGGTTGTCAATTTGACTACATAGGAAATTAACTAAAATTAAAAAATGTCAGGCATACCAGTGAGAGATTTTTTAATTAATTTGAAATAGAACGATCCACTTCTAATCCAAATCTTGAGGAGGGAAGACATCTTTAATCTCATTAATCTAATCACCTTAAATCTAACTTAATCTAGGTCATACCTTTTGGAAGACTGTATAAGGACATGGGAGAAGGAAGCTTTTCCTGTGTGTCATCTTGTTCTCGCCTTGCTAGCACATCCATTCCTTCACTGGCATTAGAGCCTACTTTGGGATTCTACCATATACTGAAGATCAGCTAAGACATCCAGCCTCATGGACTGAGCAACTACTGCTTTCTTTGGACCATCTGTTCATAGCCAGCCATTTTGGGGTTAGTTGGTCCATAGACTGCAAGTCATTCTAATAAATACCGTAGATAAAGTGCTGGCTGGTCTTATATCAACTTGACATACAAACTGTAAAGTTATCAGAAAGAAGGAAATCTTAATTGAGAAAATGCCGTAGAATATTTTCTTACTTAGAGATTGATGGGGGAGGGCATGGCCCATGGTGGTGGTTCCATTCCTGGGCTGGTCCTGAGTTCTATAAGAAAGCAAGCTGAGCAAGCCAAGATGATCAGACCAGTAAACAACACACCCTGTTCTGTGTCCTCTGCATCAGCTCTTGCCTCCAGGTTCCTGTCCTATTTGAGTTTCTGTCCTGACCTCCTTTGATGATAAATAGTGATGTGGAAGTGTAATCCAAATAAACTCTGCCTTCCCAATTTACTTTTTGGTCATGGTGTTTCATTACAGCAATGGAAACCCTAACACAATATTTATAGTGTGTTTGTGCATGTGTGTGTGTACATATGTATATGTATAATGTTATATGCATATATATATATATATATATATATATATATATATATATGTGTGTGTGTGTGTGGTGTGTGTGTGTGTGTGTGTGTGTGTATTAGTCAGGGTTCTCTAGAATTGCAGAACTTATGGAATGTCTCTATACATTAAGAGAATTTATTGTGATGACTTACAGTCTACAGTCCAACTAACCCAACAATGGGCAGCTCTGAATGGGAAGTCCAAGAATCTAGTAGTTGCTCGGTCCACGAGGCTAGTTGTTTGACCTAGTCTTCTGTATAAGCTGGAATCATGAAGAGGTACATTCCAACAGATGTGTTGGCAAGTAAGTGCAAACAGGTGAAGAAAAGTAAGTCTTCCTTCTTCCAGTGGTCTTATGTAGGCCTCCAGCAGAAGGTATGGCCCAGATTAAAGGTATACACATCCTTACTCCCAGGAGACTGAGGCAAGCAGAGCTCAAGGCCAGCTTGGGACAGAGCAAGTACCAAATCCATGTGTGGTGATACACACCTTTACTTGCCAGCACATCTGTATATTGTTACTTATATACATACAAATGAATACATACATAAATATAACCCACTGAGTCTATTTGGTGTCTTTCATATGCATATGATTTTAAGGGTGAACACTTAGTATTGGATGACTAATTAGGGGGTATATTAGTCAGAGTTCTTTAGAGTCACAGAACTTAGAGAATGTCTCTATATATTTATTCATTTGTATCTATATAAGTAACTATAATAGCTAAAGAAAAAGAAATTCCAAATTTGAAAGGGAGTGGGGAAACATGAAAGGGGCTGGAGGAAGGAAATGGGGTGGAAATTATATTAACACAGCATACATAAATGAGATTTAAAAATAATTAATTTTTTAAAAGGAAAAATAATTTGCCTCAGTTCACCTAGAAAATGTGTGCAAAATATTAGCTCTTCAGTTTGCTTCCATTACTGTTTATATTTGTTTGCTTTTATTTTGCATTTCACATGCATTTTACTGCTGAAAATCTTTAATTCTTAAATTTTAGGAGAATAAAAGATATTCTATAAAAGCCCTGTTTCCCTTTACCTCCATTTCTTAAGAATGTGTCCTGAGTTATGATTTAATTGTTAAATATGATACAAAAGTAGTTTTATTGTCCCTAAGGAAATTAGGCTGCAGTCATCTGTGGGATGACTGCTCATATGACTATGAGATTAACCCATTAAAGGGAAAATTTTGAATGCATTCCCTTAGGAAGCTAACTTATGTCTGCGAAGTGACAGGCATTAGGTAAGAAAATTTGATTACAGGTATTGTTTTCACGGTTTATCTTAAATCTTGAAATATTTGAGAAGATTTGGTCAAAAGACAAGGTTTCAACAGTGGGTATTTCCATTCAGGTGAATGTAATTTTGTTCCTTCTGAAAATTCAGAAGTTGCTTTGTCCGAAAGGACACCGACATCCTATACTATGCTTTATTTGACATCTTATACTGCACTCTAAACCACATGGACTGAACTTAAATGACTCAGCTATAGGAATGTATATCTGGTTTAAGAGCAGAAGTCAGCCCCAGTGCACTTCCCTACGCTGCTCCCAGGACAGCTGAAGACATCCTCTTATCGCTCATGTCTTCTTTCATTTTTATAAAACAGCCATTAGACACCAAAGCACTTAAACCTTTTCCATTTCAGCAAGAGATTACTGTCAAAGTGGAAATTTTTTGGAAGTATTAGTAACAAAGCCAAATATAGGCTTTAACTCCCAGGACAGTCTGAATACAATGAGTCATCCGAATGATTGTCTGGGGTAATTATGATCAAGTCATTTTTCAAGAGATCCTTGGTCCCATGAAGGCTGACGTCGTGGGGTGGGGGATATTCGAGGGTGGGAAGGTGAGGTACGGGGGAGGTGGGTGGGGGTACACCAAGGTGGAGGCAGGAGGAGGGGGGAAGGAATAGTGAGTTCCTGGGAGGGAGGGGGGAAATGGGGTAAGGAGAGAAACATCTGAAATGTAAATAAAATTTCCAATAAAAAAAAAAAAGAAAATAAAGGAAACTAATACTTTTCTCTCTCATAAGGACATAAAAGCCAGCAAACTCATATTACCAAATGAACTATATTACCAAAACAGAAGCCCACACTGTATCATCAAAAATTAACAACAAAGGAAGAATCTCTGTGCAAAGTAGTGAGCAGGCATTCCTACAAATAACTTCATTAATCTTCTCCAAAACTTCCATGGCATGTTCGTGCTTCAGAGAATTTACATTGCCTACTCCTCCTTGGAAGAAAGGTTCACCAGATATGCATACAGGTAACTTATTTAACTCCTTAAAGTCTGTTTAAAGGCTATGTTCTCCATATGTCTATTATGACCAGTCCTGAATACTCATCATGTTGGGAGAGAAGCAGAGTGCCTCCTACTACAGGAAGTATAAATACCAGATAATTTCTCTACCCAGTTGTTTATACTTGAGTGTTATTTGAAATGGTGACACAGAAAAATTTGGGGGAAGACGAGTTCTTTCTGGTCAGGCTGTGGCAACTTCAGATTTCCAGAAGCAGATTCTAGTGTCATGGGGTTAAGTCGGTCAATGAATCCAAAGGTGAGAGAGGTATAGGACCCGACCCTATGGGTTTGGTGTGACTATGAACATAGGTGTAGGGTCCTTTCCTACCTCATTTTCAAGCATTACGGTAAGCATTCTGTGAGTTCCCTGTCATCTTTCGATGCCTTTTAATTGATCAATTGCTATGGCTCATTCAAGAGCCATGTTTTAGTACCAACGATCTGAGAACGTGTGTTCTTGCTGCCCTATCTTTCATAAAACTGGCAAATGTGTGAACAAAAGCTGCCATCCCACAATTCATTATAGAAGAAAATCTCTTATTACTTCACATGTAGCTCTTGGTTTGTTTGTTTGTTTGTTTGTTTAAAAAAACTTATCTGTAAATATAAAAGTATCAAACTTCCCTAGTTCTGTGGAAAGTAATAATCTTCACAATTGCATCTTATCTTCCCTTCTCCAGCAATTTCTGGTTCTCAGCAGATTCTCTGAAGGCACATATGTGCCTCCCTGTGTCTAATAACATGTTAATAGACAACACTTCATTTTTTCCTTGCCAAATACTGTTCTTAAGGAATTAGAAATTTGTTGTACGTGGAAATCTCATGAAGTCAGTACAATTATTTTAAGTTTACTAGGATAAAACTAAGATTCAGATTCTATAAGCGAATTGCCTGAAGTCAGATGGCTGACAGAGGTTGGTGCCAGGGTGTATATCCATAGGATGTACTTTATAACCACAATGAGATATTTTGCCTCCAGAGATACTTACAATTTGCAATTGAATTATTTAGTTGTATACATTTATCTATTGGCATCTTGCTCGTATTTCTTTTAACTATGGGCAGAGCATCTGATATCTATCATAAACGATAGAAGTACTTAGTGGTCATTAATTCTCTGAAAATGATTTTCAGAGGGAGGCATTCATTTAACTTCAACATGTCCCCATGTAGATATACATCTCTACATACCAAATAAATTAGGCATTCTATACACTTCATCTGTTGTTGCTGTTGTTTTGGTTTTGGTGTTTTGCGATAGGGCTTCTCTATGTAACCCCAGCTGTTTTGGAGCATGCTTTGTATATCAGACTGGGCCAGAACTCAGATATTTGTGTACTTTCTCTCCCAGATACTACATAGGAAAAAAATAAGATATTTGTTTTACTGAATTCAGATTATTTTTTCCTCTTAACACAATGTTCTGCAGTCCATCGCTAGGGTATATTTTATATTACAGTTACATATATATTTTTTCATTATTCTTATCAATGACACAAGTGTAGGTATGCCCCCTCCTCTCCAAGTCTGATTTATTTGTATAGAAGATTTTTTGATATATCCCCCCCAGTGACAAGTGGATACAAGTGACAGCAAAGATGGAGAAAGAACATTCCAGAATCAACAAGTTTACTGAACGGTGAAAGAAAGACAGAATATATCTAGTTGAGCCATTTGATTCTATGAAGGGAAACAAAAATCTCTAATAGTGTGAGAGATGTATTCAGTGGCAGTGGCACAGACATCGTCTCAAGTTACAGTGTAAATTATCATTCGAACCAGGGCAATTCTGGAAATAATCAGAGTGATGTCAATACATCAGATAACTCATCATTTAGCACAAGTTTCTTGAGCATCTGCGTTGCCTACTGATCTCTCATCCTTTAAAAGTTTGCTTGTTAAATTCAGTTCAAAATATCTCAGGTGTAGGAAGGCAGAAAAAAGACATAAAATAACCAAAGAAGTTGTTACCAACATATGGTTTTCACAACGTATCTAAGTAAATAAAATCTCACAGAACTCGGTAGAGAAGACAGTTATTAGTAACTACTATGAATTAAACACACAGTCATCTAGGCATACAAGAAAACTTTGGATTTCTGTGAAGGTACTGATGTAAGGGTCGGTGGGAGTTTCAGATAGAGTGTTATAGCCAGTTTCAGGGGACATGGTCCCAATAATGAGGGCATAAAGTAGGGTATAAGGTCAAAATAAGCAAGTGAAGACACAAATGCAAGTAACTGATAGGGTTGGTCTGGTGCTGTTGTGTATTCAAATGCTAAATACTGACCCCCAAGCTCTGGTGGCCCCCAGCAAGCAGACCTTCACATACACCAAGTGATGCTACCCAAACTTTGCTCCCCAGTTTAAAACTATTGGTTAAATAAAATAGCTACAGCCATTACTGGGGAGAATAGAAGGAGGCAGAGTTTTACACGGCTGGGAGTCACAGGTAGGGACCATGAGGAGAAGGAGAGTGAAGGAAGAGGAAGATGGAGAGAACAGGAGGTCTCCATTAGTCATGATGGACCAGGAGCACATGCCTGAGTGAAATATGCCCCCCTCCCGCATCACCCAGGACAGACTGCCAGAGCAGAAGTAACCCAGGAGAGATTCAAACAGCAAGTACATGGGGAGCACAGCTGGGTTTATTGAACAGAAATATGACAGTCTATTGAATAGAAATATAGATTAGGAGTAATTCCCCAGTAATTGTGCAAGAGTTGATTAAATAATCCATAGAAATCTGCCTTGGTTATTGGGGAGCTGACAGGGTCATATTAATAATTAATAGAATTTGTTAAAATATGTTTACAAATAACAAACCCAGTCCTAAATTTGATATCCAAGGTTAGTTTTCAAGGTTTCTATTTGGATAATTATCCATACAAACTCAGATTTTATTCATGAGAAACTTGTGGGGAAAAGACAAAGTAGCTCAGTTTTTACTGGAATTTTAGTAAAAATCTAACTAATCCTTAAATAATTGCTGTTAGTTGCCTGATGTAGTTTGTGTGTCACAACAGGTGTAGGTTTTAAAATGCACCCTATTTTTGGGTTTGTGAAACCTTAGTTACTAATTTCATATAAAGAATTGAAGTTAAAGTTTCTACATTCCAGAAAATGGCAATCAAAGTCTTTTGAATAATTCGTTCATATCCTGAGGTTCTGCAAACACAGATTCAATTTGTCACAGACTAAAAAATATTAGGAAATACGTTTCATACTGAATATGTCGGGAGCTTTTAACCTGTCATTCTCTTCTAAACAGTTTAGTATAATCTTTATTTGCATATCATTTACTTTGCATTAACTGTTCAAATTACTCTGAAAGTGATTTAAACTATGAAGCATGATTTCACTGACTATATGCAAATACTATATCATATTATATAGGAGGCCGAGTATCCAAAGATCTTCGTATCCACAGGGATCTTAGAACCAATTCTCCCATAAATACCTAGGGATATCTGTGTAGTATATTGAAATAGAATATAAAGCAATAGAGTGAACTAGATCTTCAGTCATTAGGTGACTCTCCATGAAGCCACTCATATTAACAGTTGGTAAATCTTTTAAAGATCTCAATTTTCTGATCATGGATTCCTCATGTAGAAAATGAGAAAGGCAAACAAACAAACCTTACTGAAGGCTCACTGGAAAATTCAGTGTAATGAACATAATGTGCACAGCAGAACACTTGAAGAAATAAGTACTTAACAAATACTAATAGGAGCTTCTAGTTTCTTCAATTTCTGTATGAAACTGTAAGCTCTCACTATAGATATTTACAATTGCTTTGATTTTTTTCCTCAAATAGTTATATAACCAATGACCTCCCCGTTGTCCACAGGATCAGTTGATTAGTATATTAGTATATCAGTTATATTAGCATGTAATTTGGCATATATATCTAGTTCTCAAACTTCCTTTCATAGACACAAGTTTTTTTCATACACTGCATTCTGTTCTTGTATGTAAAGTACTAGCCTAGTTCTAAGAGAAGCCAGTTGAGATGCATCAGCATGATGGTCATACCATCAATTTTAATAATAATAGCTAAATATGTCCTGATACTTTGTCAATCTCAGAGGCTCACTCTTTCTAAATTGTAGTGACTAAAGACATACTTGTGGTGCAGGGGAAGGCCTCAAGACTTGTGGTACTCTTGAGTTCCTGAGATCTAACTCTATGCAACGTTGAGGTTCCAACACTCACTGAATAGGTATGTGTGCCCAAATACCCATGTAGTGAGTGTGTGCTTCCCGTTTCCAGGAGAGTGGAACAAAGGAATGGTGACAACAGGGTAGAAAGAGGAGTGAGTTAGTGTCATATCACATATCAAAATGCTGAAAATTTCAAAGCTAAGTGACTTGGCATTTTGCATTTTTAGTTTGCAAGTAAATCATAAATTAAGCTGTGTATCTGTTTAATGGATGAAGCTACCATTACAATGGAAATATTTTTTTTACATAAATTACTAGAGTACAGTACAGACAATGCAGATATTTAAGATCCATAAGTTCCTATATATTTGTTTCTATATCTAATCAGGAATTGTAATTTTTAAAGCACAAGTCTGTTTTAAAGACATTTTTAACAGTTTTGTGTGTGTGTGTGTGTGTGTGTGTGTGTGTGTGTGTGTACGAGTATGCCACAGCGTGAGTGTGGATCAGAGGACAGCTTACAAGAGTGAGTTCTCTGCTTCCACAGGGATCCCAGGGATCAAACTCAGGTCATAAGAGTCAATGGTGAGCATCTTTAATCTCGGAAGCACCTCCCAGACCCTAAAGTATCCATCTTTAATTTGCTAGTACTGAGTTATCTTTCCTGCTGTTTCTAAGGCAGCAGCTATTCCCAGTTCTCTTCTTTTGAAATTCAGTAATTTCTCAAATTTGAGCCCAGTCGAATTGCATTCATGAGTCACGTGAGCAGAACAGGAGAAAGGAAAGGGTTCCAGAAAGCGCGGTTCTTCTAAGGAGCCACCGTTGCCTGCTGCACTTGGTCCACTGAAAAGATTTTTTTTCCCCCTTTTTGAGGTAAAACGACAATTAAGGTCGACCTCCTTGGCTCAAATTAAAAAAGAAAAAAGGAGTGTAATGAAGAATCAAACTCCTTGCTCTAGTTTTACAAGTTCAATGGTAATCTAACCGTGCCATTCATTTACAGAAACCATTAATTTTACTATGTGGCTGTAAGCAGTAGGCCTCAGCTTTCACGCTCTTACGTTCCCCCTCCTTGGTCTTTGTGTGTGCACCTGTTCGGGGCCACTTTAGCATCCCATTTGTAAAACTTTGGGTAAATCCTCTGGCACTAACCCTGGTGTGATAATACCTCTGTTATTCAGCAGCCTAATTACAAAGGACAACACAGATAAAACAATTCAGTCCTATTTTTTAATAGCCGATTTGCCAGTTTCTCCGGGCTCCGAGAGAATGGGCTCCAAACCTTGCTGAATTCAAATTTAATCTGGATTTGTTCAGCACGGGAACATCGGTTCTTCAGAGCAGACTTTTTCATGCCTGGACTTTTAGATACCAAACTCCTTCTCCTCCCTTGACTCATTTTTAATAATGATATTAAGATTCAATTTCTTATTATAGTAAACGTTCATAATATAGTTGGAGCATGTTAAAACATTCCCTGATACCCATTTCAGATAACCGTTGATCCTTTCTAACCACAACAATACAACGATCAAATACTGAAGGTGGCAGGTTCTTTACTTAATGAGCCAGGATGCTGAACGATAAGCTGGCAACATTAACAAATATTTCTGAGGTTAATATTGTCAGAGGCGAGCTCAGTTGAGAAAAAGATGTTTCATTCCTGCTCCAATCCAGTTTAAAGAAGAAGCAAGAGAATTATTTCTAGTTCATGTTAAAACCCAAGGAACTGATCATCTCTTAAGTATAAATAAGATCCTAGCCTCAGACCTCCATGGCAGTAAGAGACATCTGGAAGTTTGGGGTACAACCTGCTCAGGTGGAGAATCTTCTGAGCTTTTGAGGGTTGACTAAATCTCCCCCAAAACATGCTAGGGGGATTGGAGGGCACTGTGCAACTGAAGGAAAGCCTCAGCTACTCCTTAATCCTGTGGGTCTGAAACCCAAATAACTCAAGGGAAACTTAATACATATGTTTCTGATTCGCTTACCCTGACGGGTTTATCTGACCTGTGTTTCATAGGAGCCGTCTGACACCTAAGACTTCTTCTCCGCCTTCCTTCTAAGCCTTTCATTTTACTCTGGTTAACCGTGCTTTCCTCGTGTCCTGCCAATTTAGAAGCCGCAGGGATGTTGAAGCTTGCCACTAAGGGTCATATCCACAAACTCAAATGTTCCAAAGCTGGCAACCGAGGTCTCTTTCCTTACAACACCCAAGTGGAAAACTCGGGGATATTATCAAACTAAGATGCTTCTGGTTCATTTCATTGATAATCCCATGACTGTTTCTGCTTTCCAAGCACCTGACTACAACACATTCCATAACCTTAGAATGTACATCCAACCCATAATATAGATGTAAAAAACAAAGATAGCTTATGGCTCTTGTTTTAGAACAAAAACAAAAAAACAAAACCTACCAACTTACTAACAATATCTGTTCATGAATTATATGATTCTATTAAAAACAAGAAATCTACCTTAGATCACAGTGGAGTACAGGAACTTTGAGGGATCTCAATGTGTTAGAGAAAAGGGTTAATGTTTGACACTGGAATTCTTGATTGATCCTGGAACTTCTCTAAGACTGATAATTAGTAAACAACAACAATAAAAAAAAAAAAACAGTTACCTGTTTGGGTTTATGAGAGCGTAGCAGTGGCTTATTCTAACATTTACTGAGCAATTATCACGATCCATGGTCTATGACAGCCCTGTTTAATAAGTCCTGTTAAGGAGGCCTTTTCGCCCACTCCCAGCATCTACCCCAATGCCCTATGCAGGCCTAATCTGGCCTTCAACTAATAGCACACCCACCTCAGTCTCTCTGGGGCTGGGATGACGGTGTACCACAGTATCCAGATGATACTATAACTTTGACCATTTCCCCCAGTTGGTGACTTGATATTCCATACTTTACAGAGAAAGATAGTTCATCAGGTCAGGCATGGCTGTTGTACCCATCTCTCAAACGATTGTAACACTTTTATTCAAAGCTTCATGATTAAAATATTCCATTTTATGAATATTGTAAAACTGCCTACGGAGAATGCTCTAAGCTGAATCTTAGAGCATTCTTAGAGCAAAGACAAGGATCTTTGTAGTCTCTAGTGTGACAGTAGTAGACAGTGCAGTTAGTGTAATGCTAACATGTAGATACTTGGCCACTTGCTCTTGGCCAGCATGTCCTTCTCTTCACTGGATGGGGATTTTAAGTTCTTGACCCTCAGGGGAAAAGCCAATGGAGGTGATCTTGACAAACAAAATTTCCCCACCTATTAAAAATGAGGTGACGCACATATAGGATGCCAGAATTTTCTGTATGAGAACGTGGCCTTTTTAATATCCCCATGAAGATGACAGGTGAATTGTACAGGGTCCACTCCAGCTCTGTCTTACATTGCTGTTAGTAAGCATCAGGTAGCAGGGACCATTAATTTTTGTTAAAAAAAAAAAAAAAAAAAGATGAAGGGAAGTGGGGCCAGATGGCAACATATGAAATGGGTCTCCATCTTCTCTCACTCTGGGTGGGACACTAACAGGACCCACTTAGAGACAGCTTGCGTAAATGTTTCCCAGGTCTCTGCTTGTTACATGGAGACTTAGCCGTTAGCTTACTTTGTTTTGTGGAAATGCATTCTTTCCAGGTTTCCACCACCGACACTGCTAGCTCAGGGGCCTCTCTCATGGAATCTGTGCTAGCCCTGAGATGGTTCTGTGATTTTCTTCTGCTGCTTCTGAGACACACTGAATGGGGCTGACCTACATAACGGACTAGATCTAAGAGGCTATGGCATGTGATGTCCAAAGCAAGGTTAGTAGAGATATTGCAAGAGCAATATCCACTGCTTCACTAAGTCCAGAGTTCTAGGGGAAACAGTTATCCCATTGTGAGGAAACTTAAGCAACTTTGTGAAGAGATGCTGACGAAAGCCTCACCTGGATAGCCATGGAAAGGATCCAACTTCCAAACATATTTTCAGTCCCACGCAAATGGTCAGATGGTGACAGCCTTAGCTGACATGTTGACAACAATTTCATGACTGAGGTTGAACTGTATATAGTTGTACGACACTTTTCTCAGCTGTTCTGGAGATCCTTACACAAACCATATTTGCTTTATGTATATATTTGTTTTACTGAGAAATTTTCAGGTAATTTACATCAGTAGCTAACTAAAGCAGAGTTGCAGTTGCATTGAGTGATACAGAGTCTGGCATGGATACTTTGGGGAAGCAAGTATTTAATATCATTCAGTACATCTTTTAAATAATATATCTTCTTCCTGTTCAGATTGCCTATTGGCAAGCCGTTAATTAGAGTTAATTCAAGAATATGTTCTACCTTTTTTTTTAATCTGATGATGCCTCATATAGGTGTGTGTGTGTGTGTGTGTGTGTGTGTGTGTGTGTGTGTGTGTCTTTTAAAAGTTTCCAGTGATATTGATTCAAAATAATTCTTTAGCATCATGAAAATTAGAGTTGGTCTCTGGTCCCACTGCATAACTTTCATCAAGATAGCAGCTCTCTGAATTTCAGTATTCTTATTTCCAAAACCATAAATCACTTAGTCAAAGTGCCCTGAAGTATATCACAAATCCAAGACCTGGCAATGGTAGTCAGTATGGTTGTATTTTTAAGGACAAGTGCACAGAACCTCAGACCATCACAAAGTGACGTACATGTACTTTTGACTTACGGAAAATGTATACAAGATGGCATCCCAGAGGCCTCTGCTGCTTGGCTATTCCCACACACTGATAGAGACCAACAGGATCGTCATCTGGCATGGATCCCAAAGCACACAGTGTAGCATGCTGTCACCAGAGAGACACTACGTTTTAGAGATCACCTACAAAGACTGACGACAGCTGAATATTTTGTCTGCCTTTTCACCAATTTGCTAATTTCTTAGATAGGGAAACCTGAGCACAAAGAAGGACATCAAAACATGTTTAGAAGCTTCTTCTGGGTACCAACCAGAGCGTGATGTCAGTACATTTTTTAGCTCTAAAGAGGTACATTTCTGGGGACAAAGAAGAAGCCCATGCCCTATGACAACTTACAGCATTATATAAAGTTTGGAGTAAGCTACACCAACCCCTGAATTAAGTGTACGCGTCTGAGGAGGTTTGGAGAAGACAATGACTACCCATAAGAAACACAAACTTCAAGCAGTTGTGTTATGTAGGAAGACTGAATTCTTGCCCCAGCACTTGGTTGTGTGACTTTAATGAATATTTCAGAAGGCCTCTGAAATGGCCCTTTAAAAAGATTACACCCTGTTCCTAGAAGTCTTGAATCAGTAAATGAAACATAAAGTACTATAAACCACAGACAAAAGCATCACACATGCTGTGCTGTCTAAACAATGGTGTCCAGTGTTACAATAACAACAATTATAACTCTACCTACTGTGCAGGTAACTTGACTGTGAACACACTCTTTGGAGATGAACTTTAAGAAGGTTAAAGTAGATTTTGTCCTCTTTCAAGGAAACATCTATATCTCAAAGAGGCGCTATGAAATACTGTGTGGATTTTTTCACCATAAGAAAACCAGAACCCTAAAAAAAGCAAAGTGTGATTTGAGAAGACATCTCATTTGGGCCAATGGATAACTTTTTGTTCCTGTACGGGAGGGCTCTTCACGGAGAGAGACAGTAATGTCATTATTCATGCTGTAAGCCAGCCCACTTCAACTGCTGGTCTTCACAATGCCTACAAGTGTGAAAAAAAAGAGAGAGAGAGAGAATACAAAAAACCCACTTGCTTCCTTTTTCATGAGTATTGACATTCTTGTGCAGTATTAGGAGAGCTAATTTAGCTTCCAGTTCTAAGAATTTTTGAATCTATAGCCAGTAATTATTGGCATTCAGACGTACAAAAGAAGAAAACAAAGCCTGCAAATTCTAGCACATTCATGTGGGATTGGGAGCTGAATTAGGATCCTCACACCCCATTGAATGATCAGCCCCCCTATTAGAGCCTTATTAAAATGGTAATGATTATATGCCAGCTATAGGCAGGCAGCCGCACCTGTCAAAAACTACCCCGATTATCCTGTTCACTGAACTGTCTGGCTCTTGAATCAGTGTCTCAGGTTTACTCCTCTGAAGTTTTTTTTTTTCTCCTGCTCCCTGTCTTAAATAAAAATTAAAAAAGGATACAAGAACAAACCGTTCCTTGGAGTTACAAAACACTTTTATTGTTCTTATACCTTCTCCTCGTTTTCTGTTTTGTATTGGGTGTTCTAAAAATGGTAAGGGAGCTATCTTCTCTGGTTTGGGAAAAAAAAGAAACAGGAACAAGAAACAGAAGAAATACAAAATCTCACCTATAAAAAAATCCCTGCGCTAAGAAAAGGAACTGTGAATCTCTGGTTTATCTGGAAGCTAGATCATGCGGTTGGCAGCAGCACATGCACTTTAATGCAGGGAAAGATTCTTGTTTCCCCTGTGTTAGTTACCAAGGCTAGCGAGCCATTGTCTTCTCAGACATTCTGAGTTCTCATCCATCCTTTGCTTTTAATGATCCAGTCAAGAACAATGTGTTTCATCTGAAGTCACTATTCTCCTGAGACGAGTCTTATCATTAATTGTAAAGTGTTGTTTTCTTACAAGACTGGAGGAAATATCTCATTTAAATCATTTCTTCTATCGGTCTGTCATATTTGAAGGAAGAGTTCTGAGGCTAGACATCATGAGTGGTGCTTGTGAGAGATATGATGATGAGAAATAGCCATAGTATTGGAAAGAAGAAAATGGACAAAGGAAAGCAGGTTTTTGTTTGTGTTGTTTGGATGGCGTGGGTGTAGTGGTTTGAATAGGTTTGGCCTCCAGTGGCTCATGTGTTTGAATGCTTGGCCCACAAGGAGTGGCACTATTAGGAGGTGTTGTTGGAGGAAGTGTGTCCCTGTGAGGGTGGGCTTAGAGGTCCTATGCCCAGGCTCCATCCAGTGAGAAAGAGCCTCTCTTAGCAGCCTGCAGAGAGACCCTCCTCCTGGCTGCCTTTGGATCAAGATGGATCTCAACTCTTTCTCCAGCACCGTGTCTGCCTGCACACGGCATGCTTCCCACCATGATGATAATGGACTGAATCTCTAAAACTGTAAGCCAGCCCCAATTAAATCTCCTTTAGAAAAGTTGCTTTGGTCATGATGTCTCTTCATAGCAATGGAAACCCTAAGACAGATGGGTTTTGATTGAGCATGGCTTTCTCTGATTGCTAGAGTATGTTGGGGGTACCATGGAGAATGTTCTGTTTCCCTCAGCAGCTACTGGACATAGGAAATCTCTAACTTCTAGCCACAGGTCTTGTGATTGTAAGATAGAGTTGGCTATTGCCATCATTTTGCAGGGAAAATGTTCTTCCCTGGATGGAATTAGAAGATGCATGCCAAAAACAAGAAACAGAACTAAGCTCAAAATCCTCACACACACAAGAAGGTATTATTATGAACTTGGGACTTTATGACTTAACTTAGCTGTAAGTTTGATTTCTACTTATTTTAATATTACAGCATAAAAACATTCACCACTACATTAACAGACACTGGAATACGGAGACACCATTCCTATAGCTCTAATGGTGAAATAAGCTATCTTTTACAGCAAGTCACAACTCAAATGAGACACTCTTCCTCTAAAAGAGATTTAGTTATTAGTTGACCTTGGAGTAGCATGGAGTAGCCTCCCACACCCACTTCCAAATCTATCTGCTCAATATTTACAAAATACCATAAAGAAAACAACTGGTTTGTTTGCACAGATTATTGCAAGGACATCCCAGACATTGCCTTGCAGCTCCAGATCCATAACCTTGGTATAGCATGAACAAGTCTTTACTCTTCTGTCCAGAAGTACTTAACCTGACATCCATGATGGTTCACCATGCCAGTCTCCAATCTTCTGCTTAACACATTCTCTGACTGCTCCCACTACATCCTGTTCACCACATGTACAGCTTTCCTTTTTAATAACTACTTTCACTTTTAATTATATGAAGCCATGTATGTCTGTGTTGGGGTATGTATGTACAGTATTCAGTGGAGGGCAGAGAGGTGGCATCTCTTGGAGCCAGAGTTACGGGCAGCTCTGAGCCACATAGTATATGTGCCAGGAACTAATCTGTCCTCTGTAAGAGCAGAATGAGCTCCCAAACACTGACTAATATTTCTGGCCCTAAGCCTTTTCTCATACTTCTATCTTTGACCCTTTTTCTCCTTCTTGGATCTTTTAGTTAATTTCCTGGTCACTGTGACAGAATGTCTGATAGAAGTGACTGAAGGGAGAGGGGCTTTTTGTTGGGATACAGTCCACCAGGAGAAGAAAGGCATGGCCCCTGGGTCACTGTGGCTCTGACGAGTGTGGGAGACTGCAGTGAGGTTTCTTATATCCCTGGCACATAGGGTGCTTAGGCTGTCTCCATGATCACCCAGACCAGCTTCTTCATGTTCGTAGTTACAATTTTATAAAGATTAAATTAAAAAGTTAAACATAGGTAAAATTTTCTAAGTGGCTACAGAGCAAGGGACATAAACACCTATTACATTTCTTCACTCTAAATACTTAGTACATAGAACTGTTTATTGTGCACCCCCTCCAGCTCTATGGTTATAATAACACATCTTTTTATGTAGGGGATTTGAACCCAGGTCCTCATGCTTGCTTAGCTGAGCTATCTCCCAGCTTTACTGTAAGAATTTGGTAGACAAATCACCACTGTACCAGTTCACTATTAAAGTACACTTTCTTGAGGATTAATACAGTTACTAAAATGTATTTTTAAAAGCTATTCTAAATTGAATTATGTATGACCATTTAATGCAATCTTCTTCTTCTTCTTCTTCTTCTTCTTCTTCTTCTTCTTCTTCTTCTTCTTCTTCTTCTTCTCTTCCTCCTCTTTCTTCTTCTTCTGTCTTAGTTTTATTTTCATTTACTCACTCAGAAGTTGGAAAATGACTTACTTCAAAGAAAGAAACAATCAATGAATTAAAAATTGAATATGGAACAAGGAAGTAATTTCAGGCAGGAATCTAAATATTAGGCTAGAACAAAGAAGTAGGATTCAGGCATGAAAATGACTTTGGGTTAGGACAGGGAAGTCGGCTCAGATATTTTGGTCATCCTGATAAGCCCTTAGAAATAGTGGTCACGGGAGTGATCATGGGATTCTGTTTATTGTCCTGCGTGTTCTTTGACTATTTCTGTTTATTGTCTTGCTTGTTCCTTGACTATTTGCATCTATTGTGTTGCTAGTTCCTCAACCTAGAACTGACCTTAATACTTGCATGTAATTAAAATGGTATAAAAGCAAATTGGGAAAAATAAAAAAATAAAAAATAAAATGAAGAAATGGAAAAAAACTGAGTATGATAAATCCGTGTGCTGGGAGATGGTTTGATTTTACAGCACCTCCTGCAAATGTGAGAGAGGACATACCACTACAAATGATATATAGTAGTCTTCACTAAGGGAAACACTGGTCAACAATTAAGAACCCTTACCATTTTTATATAGATTTTATGTCAACAGTTTGAAGTTAGGAATACTTTTAATTTTAGCAGAGTGTGGTGGTACACATCTTAATCCCAGCACTAGGAAGACAGAAGCAGGTGAATTTCTTAGTTTGAGACTAGACTGGTCTACAGAGTGAATTCTAGGAGAGCCAGAGCTACACAAAGAAACCCCATATCAGGAGAGAGAGAGAGAGAGAGAGAGAGAGGAGAGAGAGAGAGAGAGAGAGAGAACTGTTAATTTTATCCTAGAATAGAAACACCAGTCTGAATTATTAAATCAAAAGCAGTAATCTAAGAAATGAGCTACTTTCTACAAGTATCTAAAATTATATAGAAAGTAGTTTCAAAAGGAATAAGGAAATACAAATTAATGTATACTTTTTTTTTTTAAACAACAGCACTCTACAGATGGCCCCCTGGGCAACATTTTCTCTCTCATTTTCATAATATGGGCTGGAAAATGTCTCAACCAAATTAAGCTAATGGAGGCCAGTGTGTGCGGCATTCATTTGAAGGGCAAGGGAAAGATAGAGGAAAGACAGGTAATGATTTGTGACAGGGGCCCCTAAATTTGATTTGAACAATTCAATTATGCATTTTAAAGTCCCCCCAATGAAATGTGCCAAACAGCCCTCCATTCTTCATGCATGCAGATGGGACAATGACTGCTCTCAATGGCAATCCCCCATCACCTTCTCTGCAGCGTGCCCTGGATGGTGAGACAAAACGAAGCCAACCTCCAAAAGTACATTCGTAGCCTGATTGTGTATATTTCCTGTAATTTTGATTTTGTCTTAAGTGAGGGCCTCAAACTTCATATAGCTTGGCTATCCAGATCCCCATGACAGGGGCCATGGGGGTGGTGTCTTACTGTCACATATACCAGGTCATACCCACAGGCCAAGCCCAGACTTTGGTGGGCAGGCTTGCCCCTAGATCCAGTGAGCTGATGATGAACGGCTGTGAAGGCTTTGTGATTGCTCAGACTCCTTTGTAGGTCCGGACAATGGGGGAGGACATAAGTCTGGCTCAGGAGAGCAACGGATAAAACTGTTGGGCAAGATGGAGGGCTCCTGCCGACAGGACCACTTGTTGACATTGAAAGAATTTTACAACAAGTGAGCAGAAACAGAAACGATTCTGTTTGGCGGAGCTATTAGTTGCAACGTGTGGCACTGGAGCGGTCACTCCTCATGTGTTTGCTCACTAATGAGCTCTGAATGGCCATTAAACTGGGCTGCTATAGGCCCAGAGCCACCCGGACAATGGCACGCATGAGTACCTTCCTCTGTTGCTATTGGCTGGCCCAGGGAATAAACAACTGGTCTCACTCAAAATTAAACAGAGTTGACAGTACAGTTAGATGATCATTAATTGGTATTTGTGGGCAGACGAAGACTCATAGCCATTTCTGATGACAAGATAGGCTAGCGTGACTCATTTCGAAGCATAATTCAGGCTGGCTCTGCCCTATTTCTGGTGCCATGTGGAATGGTAGCCAAAGGATTTTAGACAGGGTCAAATAATTCATACAAACTACACTGAGGACAGAATCTTTTTAAAGGAGGTTTGGGGTGAGGCATTGGTAAGACTTTACATTGTGAGAAGGAAACAAGTTTTCCATGGAATAAGTCTTCTGGGGGGAGGCATGTGATGAGTAGTTCAAACTACCTTTGAGTTGAAAATCCAGGATTGCACTGCTTGTTGGCTGAGTCTGAGCATCTTCCTGGAGTAGAAGTCTCCATTTCCCCACAGAGAATGTGACAATAATCCTAGTGCCAGTTTCGGAGCTGTACGAGTTATTTGTCTCATTGGTGTGACAGGTGCCTGATGAAAGCAATTTAACTTTGCTTCACAGTTGCAGGGCACAGTACATCACAGTGACAGTGCTACTGTGACAGGAGTTTGAGACAGCCAGCTAAATTATGTCCATAGCAGAGAAGCAGAGAGCAGTGGATGTATATGCTCATCTAGATTTCTCCTTTTTATTGAGTCCAGGATCTAAAGGCACAGAATAGCACCATACACAAATAGGGTGGGTCTCTCCACCTCAATTAATCTAAACCAGATAACCCCTCACAGTTGCACCCAGAGGCTTATCTCTTCAGTAATTCTAGATTTTCATCAGACTGATAGTCAATTGACATCACAATAGGGTTATCACAAAGATCTAAGGGAAGACCTCGTGATTTGTATTACATGACACAGATAGGCTTATCATTTTCCCAATGACACTTCGTATGCATAGAAATGATATCTACATTGGATAGGGTAGTCTACCAAGCAACAGAAAAGTAAATGTGAAAATGGTCTAGTGAAAGGTCATATTTAAATATTTCCCCACACATTTCATTCTGAATGGAATGATTAAAACTTCATAACACCTTAGATGAAGTCAGTAAAAAATTAATTTCCTTTTATTTCTAGTCTTTGAAAATTTCATACATGTACTCAGTGTGCTTTGATCATAGTTACCCCTACTACCTTCCTTCCGTTCCTTCTAGGGCTACTAACCACATCTCCCTCCAACTTCATGTTCTTTATTTTTTTTCTTTAAATTTAATAAATAGCTGAGACCAATCAGTGGTATCTACATGCGTATGAGTGTGGGCCTATTCACTTTGGAGGGGGAGCCTGTCAGCAGCCATACCCTACCCCAACCCCAATGACATGTTATTCTCTCTTCCCAACAACCATCAGCTACCAATAGTTCCTCAGCTGGGGTTGAGGGATGGGAGTCTGAGAAACCATTCTCCATCCATGCTGGAATTTGAACCAGTTTGAGCTTATGTAGGTGAGCATCGCTACTACAAATTCATGTAATAGGCATAGTCCCGTTATGTCCAGAAGACAATATTTCACTTCTACCTCCACATCTGCTGGATTTCATACTCTGCCTATTTTTTCACAATATCCCTTGATATTTGTATGAAAGGAAGTTGATATAAATGATCCGACTTCATTTGAACACTTAAAGTCACATACTCTACCCTTTCCCCAATTCCCCATAAGGCTATGACCTCCCCACCATGAACCTTTAAACCTTCTTCCAAAGATCAGACCTCACACCTAATCAGAAAGTGATTATTCTCATTGTGTTCATAGTATTACTACACCAATGGGCACACCTGTAAAACACTCAGAGCCCAGTGCTGGGCAAAACTGTTATATGACATTTTTCTCCCCCAGTAGCCTGCATATCACACTTAGCACTATGAAAATCAGGACTCTTGATTTTCAACCAAAACTGTCTCTTTTCAGTTTTAAATGGATTTCTCTGTTTTGTAATGGATATTTTCTAGTAAATTTTATAACAGCTAATGTGTTGCAAATCAATTTACTACAACCAAAGTGGGTGGTATCTTCAGTTCTTACCATCTAATTGTAGAAGACAACAAGAACAACAGCAATAAACTTGTGTTGGTTTTAAGACCTCTGAGGCCTCAACAACAGGATCCCATGTCTGAAACTGAGATTTTTATTTAATGATCCATGTGTTCTAGGAGCAGCTCTGTTCATTCATGTAGGGAACCTTTGTTCAAACTTTCTTTTTTACATTATTTTATTAACTACCCTACAAACTAGTGAATTTCTATAAGGCTTCTGCCTTGTTCTTTTGGTTAAACTATGACATACTTCTTCTTCTGTCTCATCTGTCTGTATCCATCCCAGAGGAGATCAGAGAAGAGTTAACTAAAATGAAGAATGCATTTAACGGTTAAATGGAAACTTCTAATTTGCAACACAAATAAAATATACAGTTGGTATGGGACAGAACACGTATGATATGAAAGAACTGGGGTCAGGGGAATCCTAGAGGTTAAGGGTATTTTTAAGGCATTTATTTAATTGTTTATTTCATGACAGCCTCTTGGAAACAACATTAGCAGAAACAAGTGAAGAACAATATCATGAATCATGATTGAAATCTTTTTTAGAAAATAAGAAAACTTCACAAGTACAACCTTGATATCAAAAGCTTTCTTATGCTAATCACTTCTAATCTTTTTATCTAAAAATTTACCTACTCCCTGTGATCCAGATCTAAAATACAAATTTATTGATAAACATGATGGATATTTCACACCTATTTCAGAATTAGTACATCTGAAAAAATTACATTGGTCGTCTAATAAACTACTCAAAGATTTGGTGACTCAAAACAGAAAGTATTAAAAGTGCATAATATATGTGCTGGCAATTTGAGGTGGGGTCAGCTGGGTATTTCTTCTGGTGTTGGCTAAATCAATTCATGAGTTTAAGATCAAGGTCTGGCTGGTCCAAGGATGGATTCAGTTTAGATGACTTCTCTCTCTTCCATAGGTAGTTTTATCCTGCTATAGGCACACTTAGAGTTTCTCACATGGAAGCTTCATGGGGTGGGGGCATTGTCTTAGTTAGGGTTTTACTGCTGTGAAAAGACACCATGACCAAGACAACTCTTATAAAGGACAATATTTAATTGGGGCTGGAGTACAGGTTTAGATTCAGTCCATAATCATCAAGGTGGGAACATCCAGACAGGCAAGGTTCAGGAGAAGCTGAGAGTTCTGCATCTTCATCTGAAGGCTGCTCGCAGAACACTGGCTTCCACACAGCTAGTATGAAGATCTTATAGCCCACACTGACAGTGACACACCTACTCCAACAGGGCCATACCTTCTAATATTGCTACTTCCTGGACTAAGCACATACAAACCAGCACAGGTGTTCAGGACTTCTTGAGACCTAAGCTTGGAACTGGTGCAGCATGGATTCCAAGGGTATGTGTGCCATCCCTGGCTGGTGGTCCTGGGTTCAATAAAAAAGTAGGCTGAGCAAGCCATTAAAAGTGAACCACAGCCACTGACCCATGAGGCTAAGCAAAAAGAAGTGTTTAAGAGTGGATGCAAGCATCTTCCTGGGAATAGGAAACTGTATAGATTTTGAAGGTGGCCTATAGGTCAGTGAAAAAAAGAACAAGAGAGATCAGGAGGTGGGGGATGGAGGCAGAGAGTACTGGGGAAGCAACCGGAACTGGGGGCATTTCAGGAGTGAGGTAGAAATCTATCGCAATGGAAACTACAGGGTGACACTAGCTACGACTGTTGGTAATGGGGACATGCAGCCTGAACAAGCTATCTTCTGTAACCAGGCAAGGCCTCAAGCAGAGGGATTGGGACACCAACCCAGACACAAAACCTCGCACATATACGTTGTCATGGCTGCAGGATGTGCTGGGACCAGAGCACATCATCAGAGAGACCAGAGAGACTTCGTTCAGCTACAGATGGGAGCAGATGCAGAGTCCTACAGCCAAATATAAGGCAGAGCCGGGGAGTCCCGGGCGGGGGAATGAATTGGAGAAGCCAGAGGGGAAATTATTTTTTAATGCACCTTATTTAAAACAAAGCACTGAAGTAATTGGACAAAATGTTTTGTTAACACTACATAAGAGGTAAAGTTCAGTACAGTAATTTAAATGCTTTTTAATGTTTGAAATATTTCATAATTAAACTGGGTTTGGAAAAGGTCACTGAAGTTTCTGCCTGATGCAAATAGAGGGGAAAAAAACCTGAAATCTCTTGACTTTCAATAAAACAGTTGGTTGTCTATTTAGGACATTTTTGGCTGTAGGAAATGAATAATTTGAATTTAAACTTGGTTTGTGCACTTGGGAAGAGAGATTGGCAAGGACTTTATTTATCAACAATGCTGATATTCTGGAAGCATTTATAGCAAATATGCAAATAGACTGAACGAGGCCGACACCAGGTAGCCCTACTTGGCCATTGCTACATGTCTTCTTTCCAAAAATGGCTGAAAGGGACAGATACCCCAGGAAATTCTTGGTTATCACCACCATTTTACTTACTTTGGCTACCAGGAGACTCAGCGTTGACTTTGACATCGAATGAAGAACTGACAATTTCAATGTGGTTCTGCCTTCTGATTAGAAAGCAACGCTATTTGACTTTGGTTAATCTAGAAAATTCCTCAGGCCAAGCATGTGACTGCCCCTTCCAAAATGAAATGCTGTTTAAGTTTTCATCAGCAAGTAATCAGTAAGATTCACAGGGTCATGCTGAGGAACAAGCTGGGGGCGTGGTTTCTAGGCTACACACAGAGATAGGTAGACAAGCTGGAGGGGATGAGGCTTGGTCAAGTTGGTTTGGGCAAATCCAGTCCTGATAGCCCCTGTTCCTTCCCACCATAACTTCTGTTGTATTCATTTTGACAGCTACTCAACTTGTTTCTTGATTAGAGTATCTCATTGGTCCTTAACTCTGGATGAAATGCAGACCAAGTCCTTGGTGTGCCACAGACCTCAGGGTCTGGTCTCTGAAACTCCAACTTTATATATTCCTGATAGCCATGCACACTGCTGTGAGATCTCTGTAGCAACATCCTCTCTTGAGAAAATGCTTCCGGTCCTTTAATACCCAGTCCTTCACTTCCTCAGGAAGTCTTCTCAGATCTGCCCAGTAAGCTTGCTACAGATCTTCCATGGCCCCCTGCCTCCTGCTGCATGCTTCTTTCCAGCACCCATCGTGCAGAGCTCTATATGCTTGCTAACTTCTGATGCCTTGGTGTTTCCTGGTCTGCTCCTGAATTTGGATGCAACTCTAAGGAGAAAGAGGCTAATGAACCCTTGGAGTCCTCGGGCTGGGAGGTGGCGGCTTGCAGCTATCTGGCATTCTAAGATAGCTACACTCTGGAAATGTACTCTTTGGCTTGACTTGTCATTTTTGTTGAGAAACAGACTGGGACAAATGTGAGCACGTGGAATTTGTGCAGTGAGCAAATGAAATTTTTACCTTGCATTGGCCTCTTGGACAGTTACCTTAGTCTCCTGAAAGCAGAGTCCTACTGAGGGGTGAGTGTTCTTCCATCCAGAGTCCCTGCACTTTTAACGAATCTCATGCCAACATCCAATCAATGGTTAGCCCCAAGGAAAACAAAATTTTAATGTGATTTCAGGGAAAGCATTTGGGGTTCAGGCCCTTGCACATCTCTTAATATCAAATTAAACAACTCCATTATCTTGTTTGCAACAATGTTCCATCAGTCTGGGGAGTTGGATGAGAGCTGACATAATTTGAGTTTTCTTCTTTTAAAGCTGCAGTTCTCAGAATGTGGTCATGTCCAGAGCCACTTTTTATTGTCACAATTAAGGGAGTCCTACTGTCAGTGACTGCACGGAGGTAAAGGACATTATAATGCTCAATATCTTACAATGAATAGAATGACCACAACCCCCAGTAACTACCCTGCAGCCCCAAATGTCAGGAACATTTAGATTGAGAGCCTCTGGTTAAAGTCAGTGAAGTTTAATATGAGACTCTTAGAATATGTTAATTTTTTAAATAAAAATAACTGTCTTGTTTCTATATACTGTGGGATTCTTCAAAGGTGAGCCTCACAGTCCTCATTGTGTAAACAATCACATTGACTTTGGGAATGGAAATACCAATCCCAACCAGGCTTCTTATAGAAGTTTTGTTTGTTTGTTGTTTGTTTTGTTTTGTTTTTCAAGACAGGGTTTCTCTGTGTAGCCCTGGCTGTCCTGGAACTCACTCTGTAGACCAGGCTGGCCTCGAACTCAGAAATCCGCCTGCCTCTGCCTCCCAACTGCTGGGATTAAAGGCGTGCACCACCACTGCCCGGCCCAACCAGACTTCTTATATGTTTAATCTATTACAGATTACTTTTCAATAAATAAGAGCATTTGCAATAATGCTACCATGCACTAACTCAGTCAACGATCAAAGTTTTTTCAAATTGCAGTTTTTCTGTAAATAGTTTGTAATATCATGATTAGTTGTTCTTTTCTACTCTAGTAAGAAAAATATACTTTCTATTTTTGTTTAAAATGTATCAATAAAATGGAATTGCATGCAATGGTAAAGGTTTAATATATTCAAGTAAAATGTTATGGTTCATATTTTAAAGATGGATCATTTTTTTTAATTGCTGGGGAAAGCAGGGGGTGAAAGGATGCTGTTGGAGCAGCTGCTATGCATCTTGGGAAGGTGGGAGGTGCTCCAGAGAGAAGAATCAAGAATAGGAGGCAAGAGGCTTTTCTTATAATCTGGTGGTCTTGAAAATGTGTTCCCTGGAACCACATGAAATTCTACCTGGGTATCTATGAGCTCTACTGACCTCTCACATTCTGGTACTGTAGCCTGACCAACACCACGTCCCCACTGCCCAGAGACAAATGCCCAGAGAACTGTGCGGAACCCCAGATCAAACCCCACTACTTCTGCTCCTCAACAGAGCGAGTCACTTACCTTCTCAAATCTTGGACTTTTTATACATTTACCATTTTGAATGGAAAAAAAGAGAAGCAAGGAATTTGAATATAAACACCTTTCAAATTGAAAAGTATGACAGAGTATTATGAATCCATGACAAATCAGATTCAGTGCAGAGGAGACCAAAGGCTTGGACCTCTCTTTCAGTCTTTGCTTAAATTCCCCTGCCATTAACCCCAAAGCAGAGCCGTCCATCCCAGGGAGTGTCGTTTAGTTTGTTTATCAGTCAGGGTTCATGGAAGTGACTCGTGTTTACTAAGGTGAGCAAGAAAACTTGCAAACTTCACAGTCGGGGGAGGCACCTCTAAACACACAGAGAGTGTTTGTTTGGTTGTGGCCCCATTGTGTCTCCACATGTTGAGTCCATGCTGATAAGAACTGCATACTGCACTTCAGTTTCACTGATAAAGTCCCCAAACACGCTATGGAGATGCCATTTCTTTCTAGTCAGTTGCTTGTTACCTTGGAAAAAGAAAAAGCAGGGAAAATAACCTCTAAATGACTAATTTCTACATCAGTTTCCCCTGGTTTTACTTCTCTCTCCATTGCTCAGGTGCCGTGGGGGCAAATGTTCTCAGAGTAACCTGAGTTGTAGAACTCAAGTTCAAAGCTGAGCTTTGAGTCATTATTAGGTGATCTTTTCTAAAACACACAGTCATCTTGAGGATCTAGTTGTCTCTAACCTGAAATTTCAAGATCTTATGAGAGCATTTACCTTCAACTACCCCAAATACAGCTAAGCAAAGCCTCCACATAGACGTTAAGAGTTCTGAGCTATTTTCATTCCTCTGGCAAGTGATGCTAGAAAAGGACATCATAGGAGGCTGTACCATATCAAAGTAAACAAAAATTGTGTAAATGTGATTTCTAGTTAGAAAAAAGCTAGTGAAATTTTCACAAATGATTCTAGCCTTGGAACCCACCTGTAAAAATACTCTTTGCTTCCCACCTTTGAGGATTGCTTTAAGAATGAATTAAGTAATAAATTAAGAAGATATTTTGAATATGTTAGAGAATTAATGCAGTGATTGACATATTAAGTGCTTACTTTAAAAGACATCTGTCGGTCTCCAAGGATCAGTTGAAATGCACAAGGCTGCCTTTATAAACTGACAAGGACATCTTCCAGTGCTACCCACAGATTTTCCTGGTGTGAATGGATTTACTCTTAGAAAGCACAAACATGGGTCAAGTTTCTCCCAAGTATAGCTTCTTTTGCTCTAGGAAATTTGGGGAGCAACATTAACATGATTTCAGTCATAGAAGGCTCTGGACTGGTATTCGTGTTATAAAAGAACATCTGTGGAACAATTGATCAGCCTGTGGGCATAACTTTGCACACTGATAAGGATACCCAAGCGGAGCAAATTTTGATTGCCCAAATGGGGGTGCGGACAAGGGTGTCCTTCACCTCCTGAAAGGTACCTGCATTTGCCAAGATCTCACAGGAATTCCTAGAAAAGCTCAGCTGTTTATAGGCATGGAGGTGTGCCCTTCCCTCCTCTGCTCTCCAAATCTCCAACGCCAGAAGTGCTGGCAATAAAAATAGTGAGGATGCCAGTACTCGGGCTTTGCCAACAGAGCTCTCCCATCAATCTAAGTGACAGCATAGGCTCCATGCAGGTTCTAGCCACACTGGAGACTCAGCAGCACAAATGAATCAGGACCTACCATTGCTGAGAAGCCACCTCGTGCAGGATTGCCATTTATCTGTTCTGGTCTTCACTCCAAAGGAAGACATTTGGATGCTTATTCCACAGTTGAGAATAATAGTTGAGAAGCTAGAGTTATTTGATTAAGATCATATTGCTGGTGTGAGTCTGGCTTCAAAGCCAAACTTGTCCAACTCTCAACATGATCTCATGCTCACAATACCATGTTGTCCCCAACTCAATTTGATTCTTCTTGTCTGAGAATTGGGAGCTCTCAACTATTCAGTGGGAGGTGCAGGCATGGATCTAAACAAACTATGTGCTTAATCATTCTTAAACTTTGTCTTAGTTTTGAAACAATGGCTGCCATTTTGGACAGGCCACAGGCTAAGTGCCAGAGCTTTTGTTTGTGTTTTGTTTTCCGTTTCCTCCTCACAACCATCCAAAAACCGGTATTCTTGCCTGCTTAGTCTCCCAGAGTTAAGGAAATGGGAAAGGTGGAGTCAAGCCTAGTTCCTATTTTGTATGCATGTTTGCCATCTATTATGATGGCACGCATTGGGTGGATACCTGATGTAATTTGGAAGTTATGTAAAGAATATGAGCTTCAGAGAAGTTGGTAGAAGTGCTCTAAGTACAATAATCTCTCAGCAAATGAATATCTCTAGTCAATGCTGAGACTGAACAGGTTTGCTTGGTCTTCAGAATGCCTATCTTATATTTAAGATAAAACAGAGCCTAGAATGACCTAAAGGGTTTCATTTAACCTTATAGGAATGTATTTATAAAAGCAATTAGGATTAGTGTTTGCATCCCTCAGCTATGGCTTACGAAGGAAGCCTAGGTCCAGCTCTGATTTGTAAATTCAAACTTTGACCTTTCAAAACTTTACTTCCTAGCTGATTAGCCTTGTGATCTTGGAAAATATAAGTTCATTGTCCTTGTGTATCAAACAAATCCTGGAATGTGAACCTGCTTTGTTATTTCTGAATTGTCAATCAGAAGATGGTGACATGCTAAGGTCTTTGGCATCGTTTAATTTGTAATTTGGGAGTATAAGTTTATGATGGTGAAAAGATAAGTGTTTTCTTAGCCCCAGAGCTTTGAAGGAATCCATGCCTACACACAAATGTTCCACTAAGCTTGTCATTACGATGAGTGTATACGGGCTTCCCTCTTCCCTTGACTGAGAAAATCCAGAAGACAATATCATGATTCATATCTCTCTCTCTCTCTCTCTCTCTCTCTCTCTCTCTCTCTCTCTCTCTCTCTCTCTCTCCTCTCGGGTCTGACACATCTGAAGGATGGATGGAAGGATGCAATTGTCTTTCAGAAAGTAAGAATGTGTACGGAAGTGGTCCTAGAAGTTTGTCCACAGCTTCTGAACACAATGGCCTGAGAAGCATCAGTAGCCAGAGCTGGTTCCAGGTCAAACATGTGATCTTTGTGTATGTTAGAACTTTCTTTTCCTTGGACACATTATCACTCTGCAAATATATTGAACTAAGAAAATGCTAGCTTCTATGTTATCATGAGTTATGCTTTAAATTTATTAATGTAAGGAAATCATTTACATTTTAATGATTTAAATGTAGACATTCTACTTTTGATCCAGCGACCACCAATAAAATATGTGGTTACATTCCCCAGTTTGCCTCCAAAGTCTCAATTTTTATCTGCTACTCTAATTTTGTTCTTCTTGTTGTTGTTGTTGTTTTGAGACATGTAGCCTTGGCTGTCCTGGAATTTACTCTGTAGACCAGGCTGGCCTCATCTGCCTCCCAAGTGCTGGGATTACAAAGGAATGCACTACCACCATCTGTCTCTAGAGTAATTTTTTGAAATTCATTTTACATCCAGACCATCCCCCCATCCTCCCTCTCCTCCCAGTCTCACCCTTAAAAATCCTTCACCCCATTACCTTCTCAATTTCTCCTCAGTCCAAAGCATATCCTCTCCACTGAGGCCCAACTAGGTTGTCCAGTTAGGGGAAGGGGATCCAATGACAGGCAACTGAGTCAGAGACACCTCAACTCCAACTGTTAGGGTACCCACATGAAGATCAAGCTTCACATCTGCTACAAATGTGGAGGTGGCTAAGTCAAGCCCCATCATGCTCTTTGCTTGGTGGTTCAGTCTCTGTGAGTCCACATGGGTCCAGGTTAGTTGACTCTGCAGGTCTTCTCATACTGGTGGGAATGCAAACTAGTAGAACCACTTTGAAAATTAATTTGGCAGTTTCTCAGGAAATTTGGAATTGTTCTACCCCAAGACCCAGCTACACCACTCCTGGGTATATACTCAAAAGATGCCTCACTATATCACAAAGACACTTGCTCAACTATGTTCATAACAGCTTGATTCCTAATGCCAGAATCTGGAAACAACCTAGATGTCCAGACTGAAGAAGGGATAAAGGAAATGTGGTACATCTACACAATGGAGTACTATTCAGCTATTAAAAACAAAGGCATCATGAAATTTGCAGGCAAACGAATGGGACTAGAAAATATCACCCTGAGAGAGGTAACACAAACCCAGAAAGACACACATGGTATGTATTCACTTATAAGTTGGCCACAAAGTAGAGGATGACCATACTATAATCCATAGACCCAAAGAAATTAAGTAACAAGGAGGGCCCAAGAGAGTATACATGAATATCACTCAGAAGGGGAAGCAAAATAGTCATAGGAAGTGGAGAGAGGAAGAAAACTCAGTGGGGGAGGGGGCATAAGGTAGAATTGGATGGGATCAGGTGTAGGGAGAGTGGGTGTGGGAGAGGGCTGGGAGTGAGGACAGCAATCGATGGAAGGCAGCTCTAGGAATAACTAGAGACCTGGGATAGGGGAGCTTCCAGGAAGTCTATGGGGGTGACCCAAGTAATTTTTAATAGATGCCCTTCTACTATAAAAAGTGTTCTTTTTATCCAATTTTATTGATATGTCTAACTTACCTGAGCCCTTCATCTCTTCCTAACTCTGAATGGCACAGGTAAACGGTTGAGAACATATGAACACAGGGGTCCTGATGCCTTTCACTAACCAGCTATGTAATCTTAGGAAAATTACTCATCTTTACTATATTATTAGTAACAGCTAATATTCAAAGAGGCTTAATAAATGTCCATCTCCCTGGCCACTGTGATCATAGAGGAACATATAAAAAGAAGATTTGATTCGCCCTCAATGAACATATTATAAGTTGTAAATGTAATTTTCCCATTCACTTTGGTCCTTCACAGTAGCAACACATTGGTAGGCTGTATCTGTCCCAGAACAGCTACCATGGTGGCATAAACTGAATGGTGATAACTAGTCTCCACGTCATAATGACCTGTGAGCTACAAGATCCAGATAACTTCAGAGAACAGAATTCTTGTCCAATGCCCATCTTTCTAGCACACAGCTACTTGCTCTTTGAGATACAAAGCTATACTTGACCCCGTTTTTTTTTTTTTTTTGCTTAGCATATAAAACCTACTACTCTGCACCTAGCTTAATATCTGGAATAGTGAACATCTTGAACAGATAATAGTTGAAAGGATAAAGATATTGCTAGAGGGAACGGCATAACTCTCATGTGTGTGGACACTCACATGAAGTCACTATTTCTGACCTTTCACCCCAGGCTACCACTGTTCATGATGTGAAGAGATAGGGGATTGATTTTACCATCTTAATCCAAACTTGACCTTTGTCCCTGCTGTTGATAGATGACCCATGATGTGGTGGCACAGCCCTGGGCTTTTTTTTTTTTTTTTTTTTTCTACTTCTGAGAAAATCTAGTCATGCCACTGACTTGTCAGCTGAGGGTCCTAGCGGAACTAGAGGTCTGTGATAAAATGGATGACAGAGAAATGGAAAAGCCATAGTCAGTTTTCATAACCATTTCTCTGCCTCAACACAGTATCTGCACAGACAACATAAATCAGGCCAGGACAAGACTCTCAGTGGAAAGCTGAGCCCCCAGAGATAGGCAACTCTCACTCTTGGAATGGTGGGATAAGAGCAGCAATAGAGTCCCACACAAGTACAATAGGAGCACTGGAGAGGGTCACTCATTCTGTATGTGAGCATTGTGGAAGATCTCAGGGAGGCGGGGACACTTGAATGAGGCTTGAGAAGTGGATTTATAGAATGAATGAGCAGAAAGCTCTATGCATATTTGAGAATCCTCCATTTCCAGAGGGCTGTGATGAATGGTGTTGACAGGAAGGAAAGTGGTCAAGAGCCTTTAGAGCTACATATGTTTAAATCCTCACCACTAGACACAAAGCAGGTGAAGGGTACCAATACCTTAATGTAACAATTAATTTCAACTCCCTAGGCCTCCTTTTCCTAATCAAAAGTATGGGGACATAAAAAACATAACACTATTGGTTATTTTAAGAAGTGAATAAGATGAATATCATCTATTTCTATCTTATCCTTACTATAATGATAAGTATTACTATAAAATCTATGCTTGCTATGACAAGGATGATTACGATAATTATAATCACTGGTCTATCATATTATTAACACTACAGTGCTAATTATTACATTACAGTATAACATTATAATAGTTACTAAATTGCTTTTGAGAAGAAACCTGGACTTGAAGATAGTTGGATGTTCATATACAGACAGAGGGAATGAGTGATGCTATCTTAAAATAAATACTCAGCCAATGTTTAGGCTTCAGAAGATAGTAGCATATTGAACAGTTGTGCTGGGGTCAAAATCAACAATGTATAGCACTCTCAATAGGGCCAAAAATTTGAAGTCAGTTAAAATACATGGAGACTAGGCTTATTTACAACCTGCTTTCAAATCATTTCTAAGGCTACCTGTTTCTAGGAGTGTAAGTTTAAAAACCAGGATAAAAGTCGACCACAATGTGGAAAATGGACTGTGAGTCTTTTATCATATTTAGACAGCGATCAGAACTAATTAATCTTCAAAGAAGTGAAAATAATCTCTTCCTGAATTTAATTACACAAATAAAAGATGAATTCTCATTTGAAAATGGCTAGACATGGTTCTTTGCCAAACAAGGAAGGCAAATTATTCAGAGGAGGCATGAGGAGGAGACTGGGTCCTAGGGTACAGGCTGAGTAAAAATTCTCCCCGTAGCTTTGTAATAAAGCATGTCTTAGGAGAGATACCATGCAGAAGGCTGGATTCCTGTAGCTCCTCTGAGATCCAGGAATCCTGTAATGTATTACATTCGAGGGCCCTTTGGTCAGATGCATCTTTAGCCCCTACCCAGACATGAACATGCAGGACTGGGACAACATGCTAGGAAGAAAAAGATCTTCTGGCCATCAGTCTCCAGAGACCTCATACATAGTCCCATGCTACAGGAACCTGATCGTTAGCTCCTTCCCTCTCAGGTACTTCATAGGATGGAGTGTGACCCATATGACCTTTGTCATGACTAACTACTCCCAAGGGTAGAAATCTGATACAAACTGAAAAAAAGAAACCAACTCTGCAGAGTTCTGTGATTTTGATATCTATATTACTATATTTTACTGCCCGAGTAATTTACATTTTAATTCGATGAGAGATCTGAACAATGCAAGCATTTTACAAGAACTTTTAAAAGACATTTAGATGGAAATTGTATCAAGAAGACATTCAGTTGTGTACTTTTGGCAAAACAGGTGAACATAGGACCAAATGAATAGAGAAGTGGGGATTTTTTTTTTTTTTTTTTTTTTTTTAGAAATTATTAAGATTGGTCAAATCACACAAATGACAGATTACAAAAACATTTTCTCATTTTAAAACTCTTTTATTTGTTTCTTGAGTATAGATTCATCCCTGTGTTTACTAGTGCACTGTGTAGTTTTCCCACTGAGATTTCTGCTTAGTACAGAGATGTTTCATTGGTAATGGGGACGGTCAGAACTGAAGTGATGGTTTGAAAAGCTTTGAGCCCTCAGAGGGATGAGCCTGGCAGTGCAGGCAGCTCAGCCTTTCCATCTTGCTGTTCCATCTATAACTATTAGCCCAGGCTGAGAAAGGAAGTAGCTCATGGTAGGGTTCACAGTCAATACATTCAGGTTCTTAAAAGAGTGTCAGTATTTCTAGCATGCAGAGCAACACTTTCTACACGAACATTTTTTATTCACTTTGTGACCTAAGTGGGACACTTCAGGTAAGTTTTCACCCACTACATTTCACTGATTCACCCAACAAGTATTTATTGAGCTCTTGCTATGTGCCAAGGAGAAGGGGTGTTTGAAGAGACAGTTATAAGTTTTGGTAGATTTGTCAGGAAAGCCTTCCAGGATAAAACATTATTTTAGCAAAAAATCCAAAGGAGAGAGTGAAACCTATTCCTGTGTATGAGATGAGTGCCTCAGGCAAGGGAAATCCAAATACCAGGGCTCTAACCGAGAACCCTGCTTCAACAGACAGCAGGACCTAGAGCATGATAGGACTTCAAGGAGAGCCAGTGTATAGCAGGCAGTTCCTGAGTTCTCTCTCAGACCAGTGAGAGGACTGGCTTTCTATTTGTGAGTGAAATGTGATTCCCACAGCTGGAAGATGATAGAAGAGGGCTCACATGAGCTGCCCAGCATGTCTACAGGATCAGCCCACATTTTCTCTGTGAAGAACATGTTGTGGAGGAATGAGAAAGGGTGCAAACAGGGAGGGAGACTAGTCAAGAAGCTGCTGTGACATTTGAAAGGATTAGAGGAGAATGGAGAAGAGAGAAAAGAACCAAAGAGGAAAGAGAAAGATGTTGGCTTTGGTGGTTTGAATATGCTTGGCCCATAAGAAGTGGTACTGTTGGGAGGTGTGTCCTTGATGGAGGAAGTGTGTCACTATGAGGGTGGGCTTTGAAGCTCTCCCCAGCGCGGAAGAATCAGTCTTCTCCTGGCTGCCTGGATGCTGCCATGTTCCCACCTTGATGATAATGGGTTGAACCTCTGAAACTATAAGCTAGACCAATTAAATGTCTTTTTTAAGAGTTGCCTTGGTCTTGGTGTTTCTTTACCACAATGGAAACCCTAACTAAGACATTGGCTTTATCAATCTTTATACTTTCCTTGGTTCAACCTTCTCTGGTCACTTGGCACTGGGTAGCACATGGACAGGCACTGTGGAATGGGTTGGATACAATATGTGTGGTAGAATATGGGTTACATATCAAACCTGCCATTCACTATTTAATTCATTTTTTTATTTAGCAAGCACAGAGTAAGTATTGGTTAGCCTTCTGTTGCTTTGATGAAGTGCTATAATCAAAAGCAATTTAAGGAAGAAAGGGTTTATTTAGATCTAAGTTTCATGGGGATAAAAGAGATGGAGACCATTAAGCATAGGAAATGAGATGAGGCTCTAAATCCTCAGTGCTCACTCCAAGTGACAAGAGTCATCTCAAGTCTCTACCCTCCAAGGTTTTATAACCCCTCGATCAGCACCACCAACTGGGAACCAAGTACTTAAACACATACTTATGGAGGACAGTTCTTCAAACCACTACACAGTGTCTGTCTTACAAGACCTGTCCAAACTGTGTGCAGCAATTACTTAGTATGTCATTTTGAGCTACTATGATGCTTTCAGAAGCCTGACTCATCCTCTGCAAAACCAGATTCTTACAACACCTCTATGATTTAGCACAGAGCTCTGAGGCTGAGAATGAAGATCAGGGTCTGGGTCCAAGTTAGTTCTTCCAGTGAGGCAGAGTGTAATAGGTCATTGGTTTGCTCGTACCATATTCATGAGGTCATTGTCATCAGTACTAACAGACAACATTCATGAGGTCATTGGTACTAATAGACAACTCCCATGGGGGAAACAGGAAAGGAAGCATGTCAATAGTCAGAAGACAAATTCAACGCAGAGTTAACTTCAGCTTCCACCAAAGGCTGAGATCATGGGCAGTATGCCTAAGTATCCATTTAGTCTGTCCAAAAGGGTCCATGTGGAGAAATCTTGGTCCCTGAGAGGCAGGATTAAGAGATGATGGTACCTTTAATACAGAGAACCTAACTGCATGTTGGCAAACTATAGGAATGTTGGCTTTGGAAAGAATTAAAGTAATTATCATGTGAGCCTTGGGTGGTTCTAACAAGAAGGCTACTCCAAAGAAGCAAGCCTGGCCCCAAACCTCTTGCTTCCAGCTTCCTGGCTTAAGATGCAACTATTTGTTCCTGTATGTGTCTCTATAGCCTACCACTTTCTTCATTAGAACAGAGCTGACAAAGGCACCATGAACCTGCAAAACTGTCAACTGAGTAAGCTTCCTTTTGATGAAGTTGTTTTGACTCAGGTACTTCACTATTTTCTCATCTTGTTTGCTTTTTTAAATGGGGTTTTGCTAAGTTTCCTTGGCTGGCCTCAGATTCATGATTCTCCTACCTCAATGTCTTGAGTAGCTGGGATAATAAACACGTATACATATACATGCACATACATATACATATCAAGAGAGGTATTTCACCATGGCAACAAAATGATTTTTATAGGACAGAAAGGTCTCGGGGCTAGATGATTGACCATGTCCAAAAATGAATCTGGATGTGGAGGGTCCCACATGTCTGACCTTGCGTCAGTCAGCTCTCTGTAGCTACTTCAATCTATGTAGGACTGCAGTTCAGGGAAATGTAGATAAGTGGTTCATTTCATAGCCCTCCAACCACAAACAAGTCAATTATTCAGCAAGGATAGTAGCTGGGTCCACAAGATGAGTTCCTGTCCGCTGAAACATGTACTTTTGATTTACAGTTCTTATCGGTAAAACATTCAAGAGCTCGGATCAATCATCAGTGAAGTTTAGTCAGCTGCAAGAAGCTGTTTACTCCACAGCAGCTGCACAATGTCGGCCACATCTCTATGGATAAGCAGGAGGTCAGAATCGAAATCATGAAATTGAAAATAAGTTCAGGCCATCATTGATTCTGTCAACAACAACAAGTTATTCACAGTTCTGGGATTTTGAATGAGTCAGCACGAGACCTAGTACTGTAAAACTGCTTGATTTGAAGCAGATACAATCAAATTGATACATGTATCTGATCACCTGCTACAGGTCCAGTAATCCATCAATTCTTGAGTGATTGTCTCGGAATCCATACAACACTTTCAAAGATGGAACCTATGCTATAGTTCTGAACAACCAGAGAAAATGAAAGTTTTCATAATTAAAAATTTTATGTTTTCCTAGTTAGGAGAACCGAGATGGAAGCATATAAAAAATATGTAAAACTCTGATTCATGTGTATGACCAGTCTTAGCTCTTACAGTTATAAATTTACCATATTTTTCTAATCAAAGTTGGTTTTTAAAACTCTTGCTTTTTCCAATGCAAAAGTTATATTCTGAGAAGGATCCACTTTTTACTTACTATATACAAATGGTACAGATTGTTGGATTTCCCCCTTATTCTAATCAACCATCCTTGGTTTGGTTAAAATCCCATATCCTTGCTTTCCTAAGAGCCTTTGAATCATCAGAACCATCATTTTAAAATATTTTTATTTGGTAGAAACACAATCTTTAAAGATTTCACTCATTTTTTTCCTCAGAGGACTAGGCAGTTATAATGATTTACCAAGCATTGCTGCTGGCTAGGGGATGGCCAATGGTTAAGATGAGGTGGTGCTTGTCATTGTAGACTAATGTTTGATGATGTTTTTGAAGTACTATACCATTGTTGGGTAGGATATTAGCGACCTTGATGGTGAGGTATGGTAGTGTCAGAGCATGATACATTATTTCTAGAGGTGATGTTGTAGGTATGGAGAGTTAATGTTATTCCCATTAATTATGGTGATGAGGGACAGAGACTGTCAATGGGGATGGTACTGGCAGAGTGTGCTGTTGCTGCTGCTGCTGTTGATGAGGATGAAGGCGAGATGGTGTCGCTATTGTTGGTAGTAAGGGTGCAAAGCTGTTTCTGGCAATGATGTAGGTAGTTGTAGATTATGTTTCAGGTTTGCTGCTTGTGGTTGTGGGGGTAATATTATTGGTGGTACTGTGGGTAACAAATGTCCACTAGTTAAGTTTCTAGTTACTATGATAAAATACCTGGCTAAAGCAAGTTAATGGAGTAAGACTGATTTGGGCTCATGACCATTATGAAGGAAAAGGTGTAGAGGCAGGTGGCTGCACAGCAGAGGAATGTCCATCTGCAACCCATTACCTGTTAACACTTCAGTGGATTAGGAAGCAGAAAGAGGGGCATGCTGGCACTCATTGAGCTCTCTCTCTCTCTCTCTCTCTCTCTCTCTCTCTCTCTCTCTCTCTCTCTTCTCTCTGTCTCTCTCTGTTTCTCTGTCTCTCTCTTCCTCTCTCTTTCTCTCTCTCTCTCTCTCATTCAGTCTTGGCCTCAAGACCATAAGATAGTGCCACACACTACGTGTTTTTGTCCCCCAAGTTTTAAACCTCTCTAGACAAGTCCTCACAGACAGACATCCTCAGAGACATGTTTCCTAAGTGATTCTAAAACAGAATCAAATTGACAAGATCAACAACCACAGAGCATTATATTGATGCTAGTAGAGAGTGATCCTTGCAGGGAGAAGCTGGTGAGATGTTCTTACACTGAGAAAGTCCTGCTTTACCTCATCTATCACGAAGAATCCCAACGTAATTTTCTGTGTTCGTTTTCTGCCTGATCCTTAAAACCTAGACGGAGAATAGAAATAGACAAATAACACTGGGCTCTGGCTTTTTGTTTGTTTGTTTGTTTGTTTTGTGTGTGTGTGATATGCTTATTCAAGATTCGTTTCCTGAGAATTACATAGTCTCTTTATCAAAACAAATCAGAAAAAAAAATCTGTACTTTCTGGGAAAATTGAGGTAACAATCCTTATTTTCCCAGTTTCGTGTTCAGCTGATGCTGTAGCACGCTCCTGGAGTCAACATGTTATGTTTCCTTCTCCTCAGCTCTCTCTCTTTTCATTGGTCGTTCTTTAGTGATTCAGTCCTTCAACATTCATCACAAAGGTGAACTTCACTCTAAAGTTAATCCTCTACCTCTGTAGCATTCTTCCTTCCATTACTGTCAGCTAGGCAGTGTGATCCTGTTCAGTACAGTGATGTCTCCCTGTTGCTGGCCAGTGACACCATGGACATTCATCTGACGTCCTGTAGGTTTCCAATATGGCACCAGTAGTGGTTTTTCTCATCCTTTTCTTATACTTCATAGTCTTGTGCTCAACACCCAGTAGATATCTATTTGAACATACCGCTTCATTTTAGAGCTCAAAGAAAGACACCAACAGGGAGCTCCTGAACATATTCTGCTCCTAATCCGTCAGATAACCTTAAATCTTTTCCTAAATTCCCTTGCTCTCCACATTTTCATTCGAAAAAGCATATTATTGAATCAGTGATATCTCCAAGTATCTGGATGAAATAGGACTTCCTCACCACATCCTGTGTGGAAACAATGTTTTTGTTGTTGTTGTTGTTTTTTAATTAACAGTTATTCTTCCAGGTTAAAAATAACTTCAAGAGCCAGGGATAAAGATCAGCTGGTAAAGTGTTACTCTAACATGTAAGAAACCCCAGGTTGGTTCCCAGCAAGGAATAAACCAGGTGTGGTGTCCCACACCTCAATTGGAGGTAGAATCAGGAGGATTAGAAATTCAGAATCATTTTCAGCTCCATATTAAGTTTGAGACAAACCAGTTTGGGCTCTGTCAAAACATGTCAAAATAACAACAACAAGAATCCATTCACAATTCAGAGATGTTAAAAATCATGGCATAAATACAAAAAAATTTCTTCCATTCTGTTCTATACCCATGAGAAAAGAAATGGATGAGTGTTTCTTACTGCTTAATATGCAGCTGACTTCAAAGGCAGAAACCAGCAACAACAACAACAACAACAACAACAAAAAAAAGAGATTCCCAATAATCAAAAATTTATGATAGATGTTTCTGGAAAGAAAATTCAAGTGTGAGTATAGGCTTACTCTGAAGTCCCGAGGCTGTCCATAAATGTGGACTTGCTGGACAGGTTTGGCTGCTGAATCATCAGAGCAGCTATGTAACTGTCCGATAATTTCAAAAGAGAAAATGCAATCACATATGTGTGTAATTCCAAGTATAAACATATAGTGTTACAAAGATAAATAAATAGAAGACAGGAAATGAATCTGCCACAGTATTCTATAATGGTAGGACTGGGGGCGGGGGAGCTGTTTTCTTCTTTGTTCATTTCTGTACTTTTCAAGTTAAAACATAGACAAGCTTCTCTGTCTTCTCATGCCATTGGCCTGCAGGTGCATTTTATGTACTCACTAAAGCATGAGCATCCCAGACTCCAAACCAACTTCCTGCCAAATAAAATCTTAAAATCCTGGGCCTTGGATAAGAAAACCTGAGAAAAGAGGTCTCTTCCTGATTGTCCCTGGAAAGGGACTATTCTGTCCCTTCCTACACGGACCTCTCCACAACAACACAAACATTTTATCATGGAGAGCAAAAGCCCCACTGCCTTCTGTTTTTGAGTCATGTTATTGTTTTGATACCTTGTGGCAGGCCAGAGATGAATGGAAGCCAGGCTGATCTAATCTCGTCTAAATATTCAGAACCAGAGAAGGGAGTCCTCAGCAGCAGAATGCCAACCTACATCCCGGTTTAATTGCCTCTGCTCCTGATAGATTGCCTCTTACCCCTTTGAATTCCTTTGTTGAAGAGGAGTTAAAATTCATGAGCGTCCCATGCCTGGGAATACTTAGTTCAGTGCTGCTATTTTTCGGAGCCAAGCTGGCCAACACTGCAAAGAGTCGGAGGTCTGTTGGGCCATCTGTTACATCATAGTCAACAATCTCGAAAATCTAGGGGAACGGGGATGGGGGAGCAGGGATGATGGGGCATTTAAACAGAACAGATTGCCGCCTTGCTTACAGAGGGGGAAAAAAGAAGAGATAATATGCTTTGATTGAAGGGAGACAAGCTTTATTAGCATAAGGAACAAAACAAACTTTAAAAAATGCTGACAGTCTAAAGAGGCTTGGGGACAAACCCCATGCTGAACTGTAGGTCACAGGGGTCCCAAATGTGACGCACACACAAACAACACACAATGTGTTAGCTCCACACACATACGACACGTCGTGACAAATGTGAAATATGCTTGAAAAATTGCTGTGGGGTTCAAAATCTGAATGCAGGCATGCACTTGAATTTTAAACCATGGCGTACATGAGAAAGGCGCTTTTTCCTGAACTACCTTCAGCAGGGTGAGAGGACTCAGGGTCTCCTTTCACTACTGCAACAAAGAGTGGGCCACAATGTTGCCTCTCACGCTCTTAAATTCCCTGGTGTAGCTGCCTGGAAGCTTTGTAATCTTAACTAGGCACAAGCCAGTTTTTAGTACTGGACCTATAGTGTTCAACTTGCAAGGGCTTTAGAAAAAAGACACAGAGCTAGAGGTTAGAAAAATAAAGAGAAAAATATATGAAACTGGGAGTTAAATGGGTTAAAAAATTAAAATTAGGGAAAGAGAAGAAATCAGGGTAAAAATTCTAATGAATTCTGGGAATGGCGGAGTGTCTGCAGAACATACCCTCTCCCCAAAAGTAACCAAGCCAAAGAGCAATATTGAACTCTGTAAATTTCCAGCTAATAGCAAAATAGTAAAACTCTGTAGGCAGAGTTCAGGGACAAGTCTACTGTATCAGCAACTGAATTTAAATGCATCAAAACATGAAAGGAACAAATAGGAAGGTAAAAGAATAGATTTTAGAGGAGTCCAAATATGCAAAATGTTTAATTGTAGAACATAAGACTAAGTATATGATAGCTACTCAATAATTCTTTCAACTTGTTTGTATCTTCAAATTTTCCACTGAAAGATGTTAGGGAAGGATGCATACACGGTGTGGTTCCAAAATGTAGCACACAACGAACTCTGAAAACTTTACACATTTTAAAATGTCTAGTCACGCACACATTCAGTTGCTGCTTTCCGAAATGAAGGAAGTGTGTCAGGGAATGTGAGAGCTGGGCCTTGTGTCTAGTTGGGCTGCTGTAGCTATATATAATAAAATAAAATATAATATAATATAATATAATATAATATAATATAATATAATTATAATATATAGTATATATATAATAATAATATAGCTGATGTTATTATTTTATCGCTGCTTTTAATAATGTAAAATCAATGAGAATAGTAAAAGTCACACAGTGGGATAGAAATAAACTGAATTGATTTTATCATTGCTTTCTTGCAAGTGGATTCTTTCTGAGATAAACATTATAAATTCTTATTTCTTTCCATTTTCAAGCTCTCTCCTGCACAGACAAAAAAAATTAAATCTCAGCGTTCAGAGTAGTAATTTGGAATTCTTTCTGGCAAATTCCATCCCAGGCAAGGTAGTACATCAAGTCTGTCACTTTGTTTGCATGCTTCCAGAGGTCTTCATAAGTGAACTTAGATGATTATTTTCTAAGGGCAGACTGGCTGCAGACTTAAGACTTTTTTTTGAGAGAGTCAAAGAGAAAGGTGTGGAGAAATTTCATTTCTAAAAGCTTCATTTTAGTTAATTTTGATGTGTAATGTTTTTACTTGTTTTTAAGTTATATATAATATATATGTACATACATATTACATTACATTTTTAGTTATTTAGAAATACATATATATTATATATTAAAGTTTATAAAAGTAAAGACCTAAGATCCCCATGCTCCCCATCACTCTGAAACAAACTATAAAAGGACAGTTCTGATTCAGCGGTGGTGGAAACCAGAAAGAGAAGGAGATGCAAGGGATGGAAATTGCTTTTGGAATAAACGTGAATCTTTTGTGTGCATTGAGCTGTCTGTGGCTCAGGAGCAGTGTAGCCTCCACGTTCAGGAAATTTTACAGTCACTTTAGCTAGTGCAGCAGGCCACCCATCAGTGATAGCTAATACCTCTACTGTAAATATATCTACTTTAAACCAAATGCAAGGCACTGAATGTCAAAGGCATACACAACTCCATTTAATATGTAACCCTGCCTTGCATGGAAGTTTCATTGATCTGAACATGAAACCACAGAAGGGTGTGAGGTTAGGGGCTTGAGTTGGTTCAAACATATCTGCCTGTGGAAAACACATTTTACACAGGAACATGATAGATGAAAAGGTTATTTACTGTCCGCCAGTTCTCACCACAGGGGATAAAAAGAGAGGGAACTAGTGAAAGTATTGGAGGAACTCTGTGTCTGAACAAGCAAGTACAGAACAGTAGACACTGTGGCATGTCCTCTTTTCCAAGCCAATGACAGCATATTTAATGCAGTGACCCATGAAGGGAGACACATTTGAAGAGTTCAGTGCTCACAATCATGGCTGGTCTGGGGAATCTAGACTTGGAAAATTACTAGGTAGAAATATATGCAACTTGTAAGAGCAAAATAAGGCAGAGGGTCTGGAAGCTGTCTGTATGTGGTTTTACCTTCAGTGACATTCCTGGCCTGAGGAGTCAATGAATACCAGTATCTCAGGACACTAGGTGACAATCGGAGTCTTAGAAAACTGCATAGTGTTGAGAAGTCAACCCTCTCCCCTGAGTCCTGTTTTGTTTTGTTTTTTTTCTGAGTTTTTCTTTAACAAGAAAAAAAAATCCTTTAAGATTCTGATGACTCATACAGATATTTGGGGGTCCATGACCAATATACAAGGACCAATCAAGCATTGAGTAGGTCCCAGGTTGCCTAAGTTACAAATCTCAGGTCAGCCACTGTCATGATCATAATTGTCATCAAGTTATTATGAGGATCAAAAAAGAGAATCCAAAGGCAGCGTATACCAGGGTGCTAACTCAAGGACCAAGTACTCCTGAAGCAGCTTAAGAACTTAATGCCTGCTACAATTACCATCAGCATACCCTGAGTACTGAAAAAAACAAACCTTAGAGATACTGCTTTGGAAGAATAGTGTTTAGAGCCTTTAGATTTGGTTTTGTTTTTGTTTTTTTTTTTTTTCGGGGGGGACTGTTATAGTTTGTATATGCTCAGTCCAGGGATTGGCACTATTAAAAGGTATGGCCCTGTTTGAGTAGGTGTGGCCTTGTTGGAGTAGGTGTGTCACTGTGGGTATGAGCTTTAAGATCCTCATCCTAGCTGCCTGGAAGCCAGTATTCTGCTAGTAGCCTTCAGATGAAGATGTAGAACTCTCAGCTCCTCCTGCACCATGCCTACCTGGAGCTGCCATGCTCCTGCCTTGATGAACTGAATGAACTTCTGAACCTGTAAGCCAGCCCTAATTATGAACGTTGTCTTTATAAGACTTGCCTTAGTCATGGTATCTGTTCACAGCAGTCAAACCCTAACTAAGACAGGAAAGCAGCTTGAAGTACTTTTCAGTAAGTTACACTGATTTTATCCTATTGCCAGGAGGAGAAAAAAAAAAAAACAATCAGAAAACAAGGAATACAAAGAAAGGAAGTAAGCAGAGCATTTGTCAATGGCCCTGGCTCTGAGCACAAAGCTTTTCTCTTCCCAAACTTTTGTGGCTCTTTTCTGTCACCTTAGCAAGACCAAGGAAAGTCCCAGAATATTTTCCCATTCTCAAGACCCATTTGAAGAACATAAGGTAAGTCCCTTAATGAGGAACAAGATACCGCAGAGACAGAGAGTACATTTTCCAATTTCACAACAGACCCGGCAAAATAGATGTGGGTATCATCTTTCTGAGGGCAAAGCAGTGAGAAGGAGTCTTCCAAGTGGGCTAATTACATTTGAGGTTAAGCAATGATGCCAAGCAATATTTTAGGAAATCATGCGATGCTAAAAGGTGAAGGAAAAGCTACATGGCATTATTTGAAACAAAAGCATCACATTATCCATTTGCCTGTACTTGAGTTCCTGACTGATGTGGGTAACTTAATTAGAACATTTGTGAGAAGAAAGGAGACTTGTTCGGAAATTCAGATGTAGTGTAGAGCACTCAGCACTCCCTACAGCTGAACTGTGTAAACACGCCATGCTGCTTAAGAAACTGATGATCCACGAGGTCGCAAATCTGATGGCTAAAGCCTCTTTCTAGCTGAATTCTTTTCAGCGAGCATCATGTCTTCTCATAGCTGTACATCATGTGGAGAATCAGAGAAGCAATCAAAGTGCTATGAATATCAGTATCACCTACTAAACGATCAGGAAGAAAATTAAATTGCATATTTTACAATGTTCACCCCCACCCCAGAATTAAATTCCATTACTTCTACTCTTGGTTATCATATATATATATATCATCATGATGTAGGATATGTATGTATGTGTGTGTTTGTGCAAGATGGCTGAGCAGGTCAAAGTGCTGATATGTACAAGTCATGACCTGAATCCAATTCCAGAACCCACACACAGGTAGAAGTAGAGAACTAACTCTACAACGTTGCCCTCTGACCTCTGCACGTCCATCCATGTCTTGTGTGCAAACCCCCTCACACATATCATACACACATTAACAATTAATAAAAAATTAGAAATTAGCCTTCTGTTTTACAGAGCTAATGATTACTATATCTTAATATCTTATATAATTATATCTTAATTGTTTCAAACATTAAAATATATCTATACTTGAGTGATTGGATAAAAGAAAGAGAAGAGACATCATTGGTGCCCTGGATGCTGATTTCTAAACTTCTGAATTCTTTAGTTCTGTTCTAATCAGGTTGGGATCTTTATTATAATCTCAGAGAGCCCTGAGAGGAAAGGAAGTGATGCTCATGGCACTTGAGGTGTGGACCCTGCTAGTTGACCATGCTTCAGAGGATGACCCCACACTCATGTGCATATGGGCAGAACTAAGTGGACTCAGTGAGTTATCAAACAACAACAACAAACACAGGAGTTCAAAGCAGATGGACCAAAATACATTGAATACAATGCTGTTTCTTACTATTGTTTATATGAGATTAAGGCATTTTTAAGAACACATATTATCTACTAGTTAATGATTAGTATTCTCTATGGTGTGGCAGGAGAAAATTGAGACTCATATACCCCTGGGTAGTGACGAGAAAATGCACACCAAATTCATGGAGATCCATTGAAGTCACCCAGAGTACCTCAGCCTGGATGCTATGTAGGTGCTGACTTAGACATGCACACAGTAGGTCGGCAAACAGCCAATCTTCCAGGTACTTCCTTCTAGGAAGTCAAGGTTTGTTTATGGAACGTGTTGTAGAGGGTGCTTGGAGTACAAAAGTTGTAGCCACCTAACTCAGCTTGGAATGCATGTTGTCCACTATTTGTATAAGTCAAGTCTTCATAGGAATTTCTGCAAAGAAGGAAACATGTAAAGGAGTCGAGAGAACAAGCATGTATGTACTCCTTTGGTCTGTAACTAAAATTAAGCTTGAAAAGAGAAAAGGAGTGAGCCAACTTCTTGCCCCATTAGGTAGGCCCCCTAGCCTTTACTGTTTTAAACAATCATTTTTTTTCCATTCAGATGCCTCCAAAGAGCTTTGAGAGCCACGTGATGAAGGACACGTTGTATGACGTAGGGCTTGCATTATGCCAAATTAAAGTTTGGGCCTTTGCAATGAGTGAGCCATTCTCTATACACAGATTCATGGCTGGGACCCAGGGGTAAAGCAGAGATTCACTTTTCCCCTGCCAACTTTGTGTCTCAGAATTCTATCCATCCCACTGGTCTACACCCTTAGCTCTCTTCTTTCACTGCAGTATGTGATAATAAACACCACAAAGTGGATTGAGCACACAGTTGTATGGGGCTGCCGTCCATCTGGAATGTCTGGACAGTACGGGTTATCATGTTCAACTCTCTGGCCCCTTCATCTGTTTTAGCTTTGAAAAACCTTGTTCAAACATTATGAGGCAGAACAAAATGCCTAGGAAAAACATGAAGGTAAAACTTTCAGAGACAGTATGTTTACTCAAGGCTCCTGAGTGAGTAGCCACACTAGCCTGACCGACCTTGTGGTTCAGTCTTTCTTACAGTAGAGACATCAAGACAAAGCTCATGGGCTTTGTCAATGGGAAAAGAATGGGTAAAATAAATGCTGGCAACAGCCCTCCCCTTTCTCAGCAGTCATACAACAGAGGCTCACTGTATTTGTAAAGAACAAGGACAGATGGTCAAGTCATTCCCTCTTCTGTATACGATTAGTGGGTGATAATACATGTGGAAAATGACTTTGTCATTGAATAAAAGCAAACATTGTAGCCTTTTAGAGGTAGAGATGTACAGTGATACACCAGAGACATCAAGGTGTGTGGGTGTACTAGAATGCCGATTATACTAATCTCTTAAAACTAAAGAAGCCTGGGACAAAGGATGCCATTCCGAATGGGTTCCCAATAACGTGTTTTCTCCACTTAGGCCTGCACCTCCCAATAGTGCTTTCATTTTATGAATCCATCAAAGAATTAATTCAATGACCTGGTCATAACTCTGGGTATCCAGTCACTAACCCCTAAGCCTATCAGCCGGCAACAAAATATTATAATACATAAGCTGTTGAAAGGACACTCCATAAGTTTTAACAAGGTTCTTACTGGTTTTTTAAAAAATCTTTTATTGACTATATCAAAAGTTGAACCTTTTGAGTTTCTTAATATACATTCCAGACCAAAACATAGTTTGCTTAAATATACAACACTTTAATACTTCTAAGGATGCTTTGAAAGATTCAATTTTTAGAAACTGAGTTTGTTAATATTGGTTGTCCCAGTCTAAACTAACACAAACAGCTAGTTAGTTAGAAATTATCTGCAAATAGTAGTTCTTTTGTACTTCCTGTTCCTTGTTCTCTAAATCATTTCATTTGTGGTCTTCATTTGAAACGCTATAGCCTTCATGAAGACTGGGAACAGAGGGGACCTTTTCTTTGGATGTTCACATTTATAAAAGAAGGTCCGATAAGTTCCTTCCTCTGTTCTTAGATATTGCTCCCTGAGTCTATAGAGTAAGACAGTGGGAGTGAGACACATCCTAGCCAATTCGATTTGTAAGCAGAAACAAATAGTAATGGTCATTTTATAAAATGAGCCTTGTTGAAACAACAAAGAAATAAATGAACATTTATTGTATAATGTCTCAAAATCTCTTGTGTGTTTCTAATGTAGGTAAAGGAGATAATAAATTCATTTTACATAGAGGAAGCTAAACAAACATTGGCTTGGGGCATATAAAATAATCATACTCTGTCTAATTCTGCTAAAGTCAAGGTTAAATTCTAGAGCAAGCTACCTGATGTTTCGACACATTCAGAGAACTGCTGACTGCTGATTTTTATTATCATAAAAGAAGGAGTTTCTTTATCAGCATTTGTTGGTACAGACTTGTAGTAAGACTTCAAAAATGTAGAGTTGGACTAGTTGGAACATAATTTGTCTTCTCCTTTATCCTAAAAGCCAAACTTCTTTATAAAGGATCAAGTAATCCAAATGCCTGGCTTCTTGCAGCCTGAAATGTTTGCTTCTTCTTGACTCTATGAACCTTCAGAGGTCCAAGTGAAGCAGAAAAAAAAAAGATTAAGCTTAAAATGAATCTCTCTTTGCTTTCCAAAAGAATGCTCTTCTTTGGAGTCATTTTTCTGTTAGTAGAATGATGGAAAAATTTCACTCCGATTTATGTAATATAGATTGTCTCAGGATATGCCATCACTAGAAATTAGTCCATCAGTTGTCTACCCTGAGATGATTTGGATCTGAGTTTGCATCCCCAGCACCAGATAAAAGCTGAGGTAGCTCATACTCTAACTCTGGAGTTGAGGACAGGAATGTAGGCAGACCTTGAGATTCATTGCCCAGCCAATCCGGCTGAAGCAATCAGCTCCAGGGTAGTAACAGAATCAGCTTCAGAAAACAAGATAGACCATCAATTGAACAGGTCTTTTCAGTAAATGAAAATGGGAAAAATGTGTTTTAATTCTTACCTTGGTAGAACATTGAATTCAGAACAGAATGTAGATTTAGTTGTAAAGGATACAACAGAAAAGCTTTTAGAGAAGACTGCAGTTAATAATGCCTACTGTTCTGGCCTGGATTTGATCCTGCTACCAAAATTGCATGGTTCACTACTGTCTGGAACTCTACTCCAGCTTGATGTATCTAGCCTCCCCAGGCACCTGTCCACATGTTATGCAATACTTTCCCACCTCCAACATATTTACACATAATTAAAAATAAAATAGAGGAGTTTTTTTTGGGCAGTGGGGAAGGGAGTGAAATCCGAGGCAATCCGCAGCCGGGGTGAGGACGCCAGAGCCGAACGCCCGTCGCCATGCCTCGGAAAATTGAGGAAATCAAGGACTTTCTGCTCACAGCCCGACGGAAGGATGCCAAGTCCGTCAAGATCAAGAAGAACAAGGATAACGTGAAGTTCAAGGTCCTCTGCAGCAGGTACCTGTACACCCTGGTCATCACAGACAAGGAGAAGGCCGAGAAGCTGAAGCAGTCCCTACCCCCGGGCTTGGCAGTGAAGGAGCTGAAATGAACCAGATCTCTGCATATGACTATTAAAAACCCTGAAAAGCCAAAAAAAAAAAAAAAAAAAAAAACAAACAAACAAAAAACAAACAAAACAAAAAATAGATCTTTGAAAAAGAGATCATCTTTTCAAAAACATGTGATGATTAAATTATGTTTTATTAAAGAGTTATTTTAAACATATGCTAAATATAGTTAACATATATTTACAATATAGCATTAATATAATTAAATAATTTAAACATTGTTATGATGAAACTATGTTATACTAACCAGGTAAAAACCAACTAGATGAGAATAAATATTATTTTTGCATAGATTCAAAAAAGACTCACTTGAAACATAAGAAGAACATCTGAGCCGGGCAGTGGTGGCGCACGCCTTTAATCCTAGCACTTGGGAGGCAGAAGCAGGCGATTTCTGAGTTCAAGGCCAGCCTGGTCTACAGAGTGAGTTCCAGGACAGCCAGGGCTACACAGAGAAACCCTGTCTCGAAAAACCAAAAAAAAAAAAAGAAGAAGAAAGAGCATCTGAAACTCAATAAAGAAATAGTGGAAATACAATTAGAAAGAAGAGTTTAAAATTTCAACACATTCATTATAAAAGACTGTTGTGATGTGTTTTCTGTAATTTGGTTTCTCTTCCAGTCCAAGGTCCCCTAATAATGACTCTGAGACTCAAATACATCTACAAATACCTAGGCTATATAGCTAGGCATGTTCCCCAATGAACTCATAACTTAATAACCTATGAATTGTAATCTAAATTTTTCCACATGGTTGGTTACCTCTGCTCAGGTTCTTTATGTCTGTCTTCCTTCGGGTCCCCAGGGCTTCTCTCTATCCCAGCATCCTTTCTTCCTACTGGAAGTCCCACCTACTATTTCCTGCCTCTGTTATAGGCCAATTAGTTTTATTTGACAGGTGAAGCTTCCATACAGACATGAGATTCCTTCTACAAAAGACAGTGTACAGTAGATAATAAACTAAATACAAGGCACACAAACTCATTTGTCATCAGAGAAATTCAATTAACACTACTGTGTACCAACCAGAATATGAAAATAAAAGTCAAAAAGATCAAGTATTGATAAGAATACTTAGCTACTGGAACATTAGACTGGCAACATGTGAACATAGCGAGGCTTTTTGGTAAACTATAGAATATCTGTAATATTCAAATATATTCATTCCTCTCCAGTCAGCAGTTTCACTCCTAGGCATATGCCCAATGGAAATTCATCACCAGAAAACATGTGGTAAGATACATCATAACTCCATCACCCGTGATGCTCTGGAACCTCGCCAGCAGAATAGGCCATAAACAATGACAGAACACACTGTCAACTCCATATTGGGTTCCTATACCGATTGGAGATGTAAGAATGTGACTGAATCACAGAAAGAGAGGCGATTTTGATAAATGAAACCAGACATGCAAATGCAAGCTAAATGATTACAATGATAGGTAAAGTATGAAAGAGAAAAAAATACAGTTTCAGGTAACAGACACTGAGATGATAGCTCCTGAAAGGGGAAAGCAAGCTGTGAAACTGCAGAAGGAGGACCTAAGGGGCACGGGCAATGGCCTGTTTCTTAATTTAGGTCCTGGATGATTCTGCTAGATTTAGTCTATAGAAATTCACCAAGTCCCATAGCTACCACAAACTGCCTTCTTATAGAGGTAATACCATACTCTGATGGGGGCCAGGGAGAAACACCCAAGGTAACATTTAAAATTAAGCAAGTTTTAAAAAGTGCGGTGCCGAGCGGGCAGTCCAGGTCATATTTGCAGCGGGCGGTTCACAGTAGGAGAAAGTAGCCGGTTCACACCAGATGACAGAACCGGGCCTAATTTCAAACACTATCAAAAGTTATTTGGAGAAATGTTTCAATATGATTAATAATCAAATTATTACTTTGAGAAACGCAAATGAAAGCACTGCTAATGTTGGTGACAGAATATAGAATGAGAAGAAATTCATCAACACATCAACTGTTTCCTGTACCGAAAGGCAGGTGTTTGCTGTATTCTTCTTCCACATTCCTAATTATTTTATGTATCAAGGATAAGTTACATTCAAAAAGGGAAAAATGAAACATTGCCCACAAGGCCGTAATCTTAGACTCAGACAAAACAAGGAATGGATTTGATGTTTAATATATTTTCTTTGCTTGGCTAAAAATAAGCTCTCATTAAGCGAGTTTAATTTACAATTATACATTTGTAGCTGTCTACTGTTATTTGGCTGCACTTTTAATTTCACGTCTGAAATGGGTCTCATCAGCACCATACCATTCTGCCTGGTCACATGATTAGTCAGTAACCTCACTCCCAAAGCTGGAAACTTTCCTATTTCCTTCTTCACTGCCCTGAATTCATATCCTTCTATAGTCTACTGTAGATATCAGCATAGAACAAGACATTTGTCTGGAGAGCCACTTAGCAACAGACACAAGTCACTCTTCCTTGCTCTCACTGCCGTCTTATGTGCTGCCCTTTAAGATCGACTTGGAGAATGCCCCTTTCTATGATTTTCCTGGCAGTAGTTTCTACTTCCTCCAGGCCCATGGCCAAACTGTATAGCATATGGGAAATAGCATCTGAGCAGGAGCGTTTACAGATAGATGATGAACATTTCCACTTGGTGTGAGACCCCAAGCTGCAGGGAAATGGCACCTTGCTGTTATTCGATGGGAAAAGTAAAGGCTTGTCATTAGTTTGTTGATTGGGCCTTCCATCCAATCTTCTGCATGAGCTATAGAAACCCCCAAGGTTGCCCAAGTCACTCAGAAGTGAGCCTGGAACCTTGGAGTTCCTCAACAGCTTGGCATCATTCCCCTCACACTGAGCCTCTGGGCGCTTTATTGTACATGCAGATGGGTTAGAAGATAGTAAGAGTAACTTCTTAGTTATTTCTCAGTCTCTGGCTGAGATCAAATGAAGCGCTCTCTCTCTCTCTCTCTCTCTCTCTCTCTTCTCTCTCTCTCTCTTTCTCTCTCTCTCCTCTCTCTCACACACACACACACACACACAAGTGTCTTCTTTGCAACCTACTTCTTTCATTGATTTTTCACTATCACTATTTTTATAATCATCACTCATAATTTATGTTAGGTTAGCAGCTGCTAATAATTATGAGTTAACACTGCCATAGCTCTGCCTTGCAGTATTATTATGCTTGAAAGCTCATGCTTATGTCTTTGAAGCAGACCAAATCTGATAACTCGTCCTTTCCAGATCAGTCTGAATGGTTCCCTGGCACAGTGTTTGTAGTCACTTAGAACCATTACTTATGCTTACCCTTGCTACAAAAGCATTCCAGTTTGTGTAAGAATAACAAGAGACCAAAGAAGTCTGTAAAGCTGTAAGTCAGGATTGTGGTCACATTTAGAGGTGACAGTGGATGTCAATTGCATAACTGTCACCTATTGAACAATTCACTATATGTTTTTGTGTGCACTTTTTTTTCATAAACACAGCACTCAAGTACAAAGTAAAAAATAAAATTAAACAACTTGTTTAAACCACATGCATGTTAATCGGCATGGAAATTTTTAAAATGTGATCTTAAAATTGCATCTTATAAAGGATTTTCATTTTGTTACCATTTGGTTATGGTCTTTTATTATATTTCCAATTAACTAATCAATTAATTAATAATTGATTGTTAATATTATAATTAATTATAATTCATTAATCCAATTTATTAAATTTCCAATTGATTGTGTCCCAAAAGGGATATTAAGAAACAAGAGGAAATTGTTTTCTAGCTTGTGGCAAGGGTCAGTCACAAGAAATAGTAGCAAGAAGGTTAGTTTTGTTTATTTGTTTGTTTTATACCTATTATGTGTTGTGAGCATAACATATTACCGATAATATTTCCACATCTAGGGAGATATGACTTATTCTCATTTGCAGATGGGTGACCAAGGCTGAGAGATCTGAACTAATTTACCCAAGTCAACATGGACCAAGTCAGATATGTTATGTGCCAAAGCCTGTCCTTTCTCGCAAACCCCTAGGTGGCTATTTTGTGGGATAATACCATTGTTTGCTGAGCCAGGAAGACTACTGCTTTGCCAATGCACATCTCACCCATCCTGAGACAGAAAAGTACTTGTTTTCCCATTTCCTAGAGACTCAGCAGGCTGAGTGCCATTAAAAAAAAAAAAAAAAAAAAACACACACCTTCTCTTCCTAAGTCAATATTCATCCAACTGGGAGATTTTGAGCATGACAACAACAATATGCTGCTGGTCTAATTTCAACTTTTGCCTTTTGAAAACTGAAGGGGTTAAAAAAGGCAGACTGGTGGTTTAGACATTCTAAAGTATAGGAAATAAAATAATGAGACAGGTATTGAGGCAGGGGATAATATAATTTTTCTATGCTATGAAAAACTCTTGAATCAGATACAAAATTATATCTCATGTGATCTTAATGTTGCATACATACCATTTCACACACTTCGGATAAAGTATATGTTGGGGTAAGCCAACTCAAAGCCCTGGATCTGGACCTGGATAGTAGCTGAGCTGGTCAGCCTGCCAGCACTCCACACCCACACCACCAGGGGGAGCTCTCCAGCACTGCCTAGTTAGCTTACCCAATGCTGCGGCCAGGAAGGGGCAGGGCCAGATTTATTGTGCTGCCCAGATGAGGGGCAGGGCCTGCTCTCCCCAGCCAGTGAGGGGCAGGGCCAACTATACAATATATGCATTATCAATTCTTTCTTGTCCCCAACTCCTCTCTGATCTCCCCAACTTCCTAACCACTCAACCTCAGGTTCTTTCTCGCGTTTAAAAAACAAAACAAGTCACAGGAAAAGTTAGATCTGATATGTGGTGTCCAACTTCTCCTAAGAATGGGGCCTACACTGAAGTGTGGTTGATATATCCAGGGTTGAGTCACTGAGGAAAACCTATTTCCCTCTCCCAACAGCTATCATTTGTGAATAGCTTCTTGGTTAAGGGTGCACCTTTGCTTCCACATCCCCTCCTCTATGCTTGGATTTTGTCTGGCTTGAACTTGTGCAGATCTTGTGCCATCTTCTACAATCTCTATGAGTTCATACAGGTATCCCTTCCATTGTATTTGGAAGTACTGTTTCCTTCAACCTGTGGCTCTTACAATCATTCTGCCTCCTCTTCTTTATAGATTATACATGTAATGAAGACATTATATTTAGGCAGGGGCACTCCAAAATCTCTCACTTTCTGCTTGTTGTCCAGCTGAGGGTTTCCTATATTAGTTGTATCTTTGGTAAGGAGAGGCTTGTTTGATGAGGGCTGAGGACAGATACACTGGTCTGTGACTATAGCAGTACTTCACTGAGTGTCATTGTATTGCTCTGTTCACTTAATAGAACAATAGCAATAGGTTTTCCCTTGGGGCCCAAGATCTATCTAGTCTCAGGGAAGTAGTACTCTATTGCTTGAAGACACCACAAACTTATGGCATAGAACATGGAGAATCAAACTGGTGCTCAACTGGAAGCTTCACTACTACTGACTGGCATTCAGAGTGTTAAAACATGTTTTCTTTAAGTTACCATAGATGAAAGGTAATCCTCAATCTCACCTAGCCACAAACCATGAGCTATAATAACAGCCTGCCTGTAAGTTATGCCCACTAGTGTAATAGTGACACAGATGTTAAGAAAGTAGCCAACCACTTTTTAAAGCTTTGATTTAATATCTACTCCACAAGATGGAGAGGGGAGGGAAAGGAGAATAGTGGGACAGGATTAGGCATGGGGAGAGACAGGAGAGAGTCCCAGAGAGCCATACCTGGTACTGTTAATGAGGATCCTGTTTGGATATTTAAGAATAGATACATAAGGACCAAAGTTAAGTTGATGCAAATGATATTCAAACAAATAGCTCTGTCTTTGCCTTTTACCTTGTAACTCTTCTTCACCAAGGTCATATTGCCTCTATCTAAATTATAATGTCCTGTGCTTACAAAAGGTACTGCTACTACACCAGTGCTAGGGAAGCACATGGACTAACTTTAGTTCTGCATCAAGTATCTAACCTGCTCTCTCACGGGTATGCCATGTATTGGATGATCAACTTACAAGGATGAGCCAGAAAGGTTTCTCCTATATTCAAGAAGCTTCCAGTATTCTTATGAATGAGTCCAAGCCATTCATGAGCTATTCTGACTGTGTCATCTATTTCCGACTGTGTCTTTGTTTTACTTGTGTCAAGCCATTGGAGCCAGAATTTTCCTCAACTCCTGTCAAGTCTACTCCCTAGTCTAAAAATCACATTCTTTCTTCAACAGTTTTCTTTTCTGATAATTCATTATATCCATATATTATATATCTCATGCCCACCTACTGTATTCTAGGAATCTGAATATTTATACCATCTCCCCAACTCTTTGACAGCAAGAGCTCATAATTTTTAGTTTGCATATGCTTAAGATACCTTTTCCAGAAGGAGCTTTTATAGTCAACTTTCCTTGGTATTTGTTGATTGAGTCCCTAACCATATGACTCTGAGACTTTACTCTACATTGCAAACCAGGTTGGCTAATTCAGAGGTGTTGCTCTGGGATGAGGCACCCTGAGGTGAAATGATAGGACAGGATTCAGCTGGTGTGTTTACCTAATGGTGTTTGATGTGGTATCTGGTGCCAAAGGTTTTCCAAGAATGAGTGGAAATAACCATCGAGCTTTCTTTGTTTGAAGAGTAGGAGGAAAATGGGCAGGAAGTATTAAATCTAAACAAATCAACTTTAGTTCTTCTCAAAATCTGCCTCGGTCTTATTTCTGAAATTGTGAAACAAAGTAGAACAGATTTTAGAGAAGTGTATAAAATCCCAATTATCAAAACTTTCCAGAACTATCTTCTTTTGCCTAAATAATGAAAGGAAAGATGGATAGGTTTTATACATTTTATAGATAACTTGTAGGATTGCTCTATTTGACAGCAAGGTTGGAATAAGTGGTCTGAGACTTTAGGTCACCATTTGCAAGAAATGCAACAGTCTACAGAGAACTCTAAAAGATACTTCAAACCCAGGTCTCTCTACATTTACCCCTAAAGCCCCTTGTTGAAGAGCCACATGACACTCAAAACTCTCACTGAATTCCACCTTACACCTCCAAAAAGCAATAAGATTTTAACCAAAGTCACTTTTGTACTTTGGTGATTTCCATTTGTCTGTGAAAATAAAGTTCAGAGATGTAATAATGGCATGACCCCAGATGAGCCACGGTATCTACAATTGTCAACACAGTGCTGAGACTAAAAGTCACATTGCAACATTTTGTTCCAAACACACTATCTAGGTTTATTTGATTCCTAGATCCACCACTGACTACACAATCAAACTGCGATATATGAAGTATTTAACTTCAGTTTTCCATGTTTGTAAAATGGTGGTGGCAAGCCTCAGTGAGCAACTGTGAAGTCTACGCTCGACACTGTGCAAAATGTCAAGTGTGGCATCTGCTGCTCTTCAGCCTCTGGTCCAGTGCTATCTGTCCCACTATCACAGAATCCAATCCCATGACGCACAACGGCTGCCACCTTCTTTCAGGATCGAGTAAAATTGCTGCTGTTCTTGTTGCTGAGATTTTTAGCTCTAAAAGTTCCTTTTCAATATCCTCAAGTGTTGAGAAAGAGTGGGCATCTTAAGTTTGAATCCCAACTAGAAGGATGATCTTAGAATTTCCACATAGTTACACATTGAAAGGCTGGCATCAAGTTACATCATTTAAAAGCACATCCTGGGGAACTTTACACTACCATGTTTCAAATTGTGTTTTGGTAAATGCTCATTGTGCAGATTATTCACTAGAAAAGGGTAAGAGAATCAAGTACATTTTGAAGGCACAGATTACCCTCTCCTACTTGGAGAGAGTCTCATAGACATCAACATTCTAAAGCCTCAAAAACATCATCCTGGAAGAAAACACACTTGCAATCATATTTATAGTATTTATGCTACTTAGAGACACTTTCCTAATATCTTAGAACTCATTTTTTCAAAGGACAGTACTGGAGAAGTGGAAGCACATGTCAGTTTATAGTAATAAATGATGTTACCGGAAATAACATTCGAGCTTGCCAACTTCTCAGAAAATATGTTTTTAAAGTTATCCTTTAGGAACTCTTGAACATAATCAAATTCTTCCTTGACAAGATGACCATACCTACTGAATCCTTAAGTCCTTGTCAATCCTGGCATGTAAAACAATCAATGTATACAGATTGCCCACTGCCTTATGAAAAACTTTATATACCTAGTAACCAAGAATAGCTTGAGTTTGTCTTCCTTATAAAGTTGATTGTTGAACTTCATTATCTACCAGTATATTTTGCCCTCTTGCCCTCTCTTTCTGTAGGAATCTATTACTGAATCTGTTCCCACATATTTCAGAAGAAATGAAAAAATCTCTTCAGCCCCACCCGGCAACCCCTTGCTTTCCCCTTCCACTGCAGAGCAGCTGGTAGGGTTTATTGCTCTTCCCTAGCATTGGCAGTGCTTTATACATGGAGCAAGATTGATTATGCTCATTCTAAAATGTGAAGATCCAGTGTGTGCCTTTGTTCTGTGTTCCCAGAGAGAGAGTTGGCATCGGCAGCACTCGGTAAAGAGGCAGCGCCTCTTGATCTGTCAGTGTTAACAGTGAGAATGTGGAGTTAGCATGTAAGACCACTTTGCTGGTCCCATCCCTGCTATCTTCTACTTTAAGTTCAGTATCCACAGCATAGGCTACTGCCTCCCCCAGAAAACACCACAAAAGAATAATCAAGTCCCAAGCTTCCCAAGGACCTATATTGTAAGACTGGCCAGGGATGTAGGGAGAGATTGGAGCCTAACAGGACCTTGTAACTAAAGACACTTTCAGTTACAACTGAGGGAACTCAGATGTCCAGCCGGATGTGCCTGAATATATGTGTATAAGCCCCTGAGAATATACACAGACTCCTGAACAGGAAGCTAACAAAACCGTGCTCTAACTTCCTCAGCTTTCCTCCCAGAGTCACTAACTCCCAAGGCAGGTTGTGTAAACCTGGCACATCATGACAGGATCACCAGCCTTTCATCTTTTGTGCTACCAATTTGGCTGAAATAAAATCACTCAGCCTGCACAATATTGAACCATTGTCGAAGACCCAGCCAAGGTTTGGAACATAAGGCGAGCTGAGTGAACCAGCGTGGAGGGAACCCAGAGAAAGTAATTGTTCTTCTGTCAGCACGGCTGCTCCTCTACTTAGCATCTGAACAAGTTAATTTGAAACATGGCTTTCTGGAAAGAAATGGAGCTCCTCTCAGCATCCAACAGATTCATGGGGAGAGATGGCCTTTCACCAGGTAGCAACAGCAAATTATATTTGAAATCCATTTCTATTAAAGGAGGGGGGGAAACCCATTTCGCCCCAGAAGCTGCCCTTTTTGGCTTGGTAGTACCATTTAACATTTGTTGTCTATCAGAAGTTCCCTTTGCTTACATAACTGTCAGACAATGATGGAAAGAATTTTACTAATTGAACAAGGAGCAGCTTTAATTAAATAGAGAAATGCACAACGTTTGCCCCTTTGCCAATCCTGGACTTGAAGGAACGGATCTCAGCAGCATCTAAGTCAGACAAATTGGCTAAATTGATCCTGCTCTGTGGAAAGGGTGCTTCATCTAGGCCCAATCAATGACAGATTGAGGTGTGATGTGCAGTGAGTGGAAGGAATCAGGCAACCCGTTATTTCCGGGATACAAGTTGAGCTTCAAGGAGCAAAACCACCTCTGCTTCAAGTAAGCTTTATTACCCCCTATGCACCAAGGCTCTCTTGTCTTGTGCTTCAGACTACCCTTGTTTGGGAGCAGATATAGGTAAGAGTGAGCACAACAGGCAGGAAGAGGTGTCACCCCTTCTAGATATTGTGTCTTTTGTCCTGTCCTCAAGTTGTTAGTTCTGTGTTTTCACTTTTCACCACTAATTAAATGCCCTTAGAAGAGAAAAGTTTCAATGTTTCAAACGCTGCTATGGATGTGTCGTAAACTTACTCTTCATACTACAGACCTGGAAAAACAGTGTTGAAGTATAATTAGATATGCTCCTTTCGTTGATCTTAGTGCACATCCCAGATCCCAGTGACGTGTTGTGTGATTTGAGTCATGGTCACTTTTGCTCCTTGTGGTGGTTTATATGAGAAATGTCCCCCACAGACTCAGATGTTTGAATGCTCAGTCCCCAGTAGGTGGCAGTGTTTGAGAAGGTGACACAGCCTTGCTGGAAGAACTTCATACCTGGGGGTAAGAGGAGTGTTAGGAGACCTCACACTGAACTTCATCTATGATGTGATGAAGGACACAAGTGTATGTTCAAGGTAATAGCAGGTCTTTGAAGTCCAAAGACTATGTGAAAACAACAGCTGACAAAGCTGTGAACTCAAATAACACAGCAAATGGATGGACTATTCCTTCCTGTTCTCCTTTAACAAATTCCATTGGGGGGAAAATATCTCGTAAGTTAGCTTTTTAACCTACTCTGTACCTAGTATGCAACAAAGGTAGCAGCACTGGAAAATCCAGGCCAACCCCTGACATCAGGTGCTTACAATCTTGAGAAGCCATAATCCATGTAAAGAAGTAATTCATGATGCTTGAGAGCATGGCCCTGACATCATCCTTCATAGGTATGAGCTGCCAAACCAGACTCTTCTCTCAGGCATAAGTTCAGGACTTATCCATTGTGGCACAACCTAATTCCCCAAAATGGACATGAAGCCTCAAGCCGACATCATCAAAGTCCTTTCTTAGGTTCGGGCAAATTTGGGAAAGTGTCTTGATCTCCATCTCCATGGGAGACATGCCCATGGTCAGCCATGCTTATTTGAGCATCCCCTTACTAACCTCCACCTACTTAGGCTCTGACTATTATGGTCAGATCCTTGATTTACACGTCAATCCTTTCTCTAAGCAGAATCTTATTTTAGACTCACTGGAACCCTGATAAACTCTTTCCTCTGGAAGTAACCTTACAATGGCACTCCAGCCAAACTCAACGGAAGTGACAAGCTGCCTCTCCTTCACTGTTGACCTCAGGCACATGTCAGAGTGGTGTGTAGGAATGCCATGATTGTTTATCCACAGCTCTTACTCTCTCTTATGACTTAATTATACATAACTTCCCAGGCTTTGAATCTTCCTAAATTCATATGTGCATGTGTGTCTTTACTAGGGAGTAAGAGGAAAAATAGATATGATGGACACTTTATGCTTTTATTTGCCACATTGAAAGCCTTTAAAAAAAAAAGATTGACATTGATTTGGAAGATATACATTCTGAAAAAAACATCTAGGAAAGATGATTTGCACTCTTTGGAATGAAGTAGTGAGCAGACTAAGCTTATAGCAGTGAGTCACGCTTGCTGAGAAGAATAGAAAGCATGAAAGGGAACTTTAGAATTATTAAGAATTCTGGAACTAGAGTTAGAAGATAACAAGTTCTTTGAGTTGAGGATAATGGCGAAGACATAGATATGACTTCTGTATGGTTAAAGCCAGTGGCAACATGTCCCAAAGCTGGGAGGGACAGAGACTAAAGGCAGGCTCTAGTGCAATCATCTAAGCTGGAGTTCTTTTCCTTAATTTTGTTTTCATTTTGTTTTGTTTTTGTTTTTGTTTTTTTGTTTGTTTCTGAGGTGAGGGCTCATGTAGCCCAGGCTAGCCTCAAACAATTTGTGTAGCCAAGAATAGCCTTGAACTCTTGGCACTCCTACCTCAAGCTCCCATATGTTGAAATTACAAGCATGTGCCACCACATCTGACTTAAACCACTCTAAGGACTGAATTCAGGAGTTTGTGCATTCCAGTGGACTACATTCTCCTCACCAAAGTACTCACTGCATGAAACATTCACTTCTATCTCTCTGTTCCCATTTCTAACCCTTTTCTTTTTATCTCAGAGTTGAATACCAATGTACTCACTTCAGTTCAGTGTATGTTGCTATTGTGAACATATATGTGTGTGAAGTAGTAGATAAGGTAGCAAGCTACTCAGAACCCAAGAATATCCCTAACCAAAGAAGACTCCTTTCAATTTAGAGGAGTGAGTAAAATGTACACGCATACACACACTCCTCCTAATATTCCTGACAGTCCAGTTTAGGCAGCATGGTATCTCATAGATTCTCGAGTATGACTACTTCAAAAGAGTCAAGTGACTTTTTTGAGGTGGCTTATCAAAGCAAAGCACCTTTTATCTTTTCTGTTAGATGTTTCTGCCACACAGATCTCTGTTCCTAGACTTTATCAAGCACCTTCTCTTCCAAGGCTTCCTTAATGACTCTTTGCTTTTCTCAATGACTCTCAACTCAGAGACTGGTCTGGAGCATCCCCACTTCAGTAAACCTTAGCACAAATATCACAAATTCAAGAGAGCCACTAAAATAGCAACCATCTTAATCCCTCTGTCCTCCTCCTCCTCCTCCTCTCCTCCTCTCCTCCTCTCCTCTTCTCTCCTCTCTCCTCTCCTTGTACATGAATGTAACAGAGTGTGGATGTCAGAGGACAGTTTATGGAAGTTTATTCCCTATTTTCACTATATGGGTTCTAAGAATTGAACTCAGGACTTTAGGCTTGAGGGCAAGGACTTCTATCTTTGGAGGCATTTCTTCATATCCCTATCTATTTTCTTAACCTGCTCTAACTTTATTCCTGCCCCTACCACTATGTGAAATCATATAGACACACAAGTATATGTTTTATTAGCTTGCTTATTGTATGTCTTCCCTTTCTAGAAAGCAAGTGGTTATCTAACATGTTCACTCAAAGGCTCTTCATAAATGCATGTTGAGTGGATTGCTGAATGAGAAAATGAACAAATGGATTGGTATGCACAAGCAATAAAATTTAGAGCCATAAGCAAAGGATGAGATATAAGGAAGAATCATTATGAAAGGAATGCTATGTCTCCCAGGCAATCGGTTGGATCCACTAAGAAGCCAAGGTTGAAGGGATGATCAAAGGGAAAACCAAGATATTGAGTCCCAGAAGCTTGGAGATGAATAATATTAAGAAACTGAAGAGTCACAAAAAGGAAGCAAGTGTTTTAAAGGAAACCTCAAAGTCACGGAGAAACCATGGTATGGAAACACGAGTTTTCATTTCAGGAAGAAAAATAGAGAAGAACAAGGATAAAAGGTTTGGCTTTGTTTCTCCCTTCCTAGGAACAAAGAAGACATGTGGCTCCCTCTCCTCTTCTTAGTATTTGATGTTAGGACAGGAGAATGGGCCTGGCTGCAGGTAAGTCAATGAAGGAAACACAGGACGTTGGAAGTGACAGGGCTAACTCACTGTCTCTGGTTGTCCATTACAAGAACATGAAAAAATGACATTGTTCATTTGGGACCCCAGAGTGAAGTACATGAAGCAAAAGCTAGGGCAATGGCAAGTTTAGAAACTCATTTATTCATTTCTCAAGTTGTAGGAAGAAGGAAGGTCCCAGGACTCATAAGTCAAGCAGGTATCATGCTGTGTACATTTCTGACTCTGTAATGGTGGAAAAACAGGAGGTGATAATACGAACAATAGAATTAAGGGCAGTTGTGCAGTTGAGTGGACAGAATTAAGTTACAAGATCAATAATGGCAAATAATAGTAACTGCATTAATTTGCAGAACCCTCTGTTGCCAGTTGCTTAGTAAACACACACACACACCACCCTCAAATAACATGTATATCTATATTTATACTCTATTTATAGAGAAATAGAGACTCAGAAAAGCAAAGGCCTTGCCAGAGTTTCCACAGCCCCCAGCCAACCCTCCATTGAAGGAGATGCTTCACTGCTATGTTGGTAACCAAACCCAGAATCCCCAGTTGATGACACTTCATCTTCTAACAAACCATCCCCAGATTTCGTTGTTCTCTTTCAGTGACTTTCTATGAACTCTTTCCAAGAGCTTTGAATGTTTTTCCTGGAAATTTCTTCAAAAGAACATGGCATAATTTCCCAATTCTAAAGCTAACGTCAGCCTAGTTTGTGCATAGAATCTGAATTTCACCAAGTGTATCTCTTAAACTCATGTCTGATGAGTTAATCATTCATGTTTCCACCACCTGACCTGCATGGGCATGTTGATTTGTATTGCTCAATAATTGAACTTCATAGACAGTAGTTTTCTTTAAACAAAGTTTCAAAGTATGTCCTCGTCTATCCAGGAACTGAGTAGCTCTTAGAAATTGAAATTAGCACCCTAATGGCTGCTGCAAATTTTATAAAATCCGGGTAATTGCATTTCATTTTTTAATGGCGTCTATATGGAGTATTTATAAGATAATGAAGTATGATTGACTATGGACTCTTCAATCTAATGCCCTCATTGATTAAACAAGGAACCAGCAACTCGCAGATTCTAAGAAGTAAGTCTGAGTTCACATGGCCTCCAGCTTTCTCAGTTCCTCTCTTGGGTTTGCATAGGAGAGTGCTTGTCGAAATACCACCTGTGGGTACCCTAAGGTTTTAAAGAAAATCCGATTCTCCTTAATCCTGGACTCAGACAATAACACTCCTGCTCACCAATCACCACAGTTCCTGCCAAGATGAAAATTTGGTAACTCCTATGCCAAGAAAGCTTTTGCCTTTCTCCTGTATGCTAGACCATGGTGGGAAGGGAAATTGAATACTCTTTGTAACTTTCATGTGACACCCATGTTTTTTTCTTTACCTTGTGCCAATGGTTTTCATTAAGCAAACAGTCCTTTTTCTTTCTGTTGCTAAGAGGAAGTGTTTACGTGTCATCACATGACTGTCACTTGGTTACAATTGTGACTCCTACACTAGGGTCTCCCACTTAATTTCGTCTCACCTTATTCTATCAGATCAGCTCACTGTGAGAACTTGATCTTTCCCTTTTGTAAATCTTTGTCACTATTATTCTAGATATGTTTAGACATCTTTAGGGACTGGTGTAAAGATGTAAGGATGGGCTTAAGTAAAGGGAAGCATTCCCTCTGTTTTACAGAAAGAAGAAAGCAAGATTCTGCATTCCTTGCCCTGCATTGGATGTGGCTCTAGACTGCAGCCAGCTTTTGAGATTTTCAGCTCATGATTAACAGTGCTGTCTTTGCTGGCTAATAAGAGCTACAGTATTACATGTTGAAATTCATCTCTTTACATAAGCACATTGGACACAGAACACTGGTTACCGTTGAGACCACTAAACTTGATACCATCCTCCTGTCAGGTGTCCATGATCCTGCAGCTTCATCAACCACTTTAAGGTTGCCTTTCTCTGTCCCTTCCTGCTGTTTACATTTCCCACTCTTCATTCTATGCTACCTCTGAGATATACCCATCAACTGTTTCACTGTTCACTCCCAGAACAAAGTAAGTGTATTTGTTTAAAGAATCAGATAATTCACATCCACAGTCTGTGATTTACCACTCCCGTTTACTCCCATTTTAGGGTTAAAGTATTCAGGAGGTAGTAAAGCACATATGAACCTTCTGGGTTGCAGGAACATAGAATGTGCTCAATGGTGGAGCAGGCAGAAGTTCACATTTCTGGCCTGTTTGTATAATCTTGAGTCTGTCATTTAATTTCTATTTCTTCATATGACCCAATGAGGTTCATTAGGTTATTTGCAGGACAATGGATAAGATGTTTTACAAAAACAAGGACACCTTACCAGTGGCTACACCACTGAAGAAAATCTCTTTGCCTCTTCCAGAAACTGTTAATAATTCCTCAGAGAAGAGGTACAGCATTGTGAATCCCTATCCTCTCCAAAATAGTATGTTGCTATGCTCAATCTCATGCAGGACTTGAGCAGGCAACCATGGCTACTACGAATTCAAGACTACAACAGTCATGGTCACGTTGTGTCTGGAGGACAACTTTCTGCCACAATCCACCCCTTCCTCCGGTGCTTACTCTTTGTCCTCTTTTCTATGAGGTTCCCTCAGCCTTGGGGGAAGTGACATCCAACTCTGATAGCAACCTTATGTGGGATAATTATTATTTGTTTCTGAGGAAGCTGACTGAAGCATAGAGATGTATATAACACACCTAATCCAAACAAAGCGAGGAGGGACAGAAGCTGAGACTAATACCAAACTGTCTGGCTGAGATATCTGGGCTCCTCCTTCCCAAAGTATTCTCTTTGCTCATCTGCACTTGGGGCAGAAACAGGTAGTCCTGACTTTCTAAGAGCAACTCAAGCCCAGTAGCAGATGCAGTAGAAGCAGGAAAAATATTCTTCCACACTTTGTATCTGTGCCATTTGTCTAAGTTTTACTCCACCACCCTGTAGCCTGGGGGAATATTCCCTGAACTATATATCCTCCTATTAGGACAGCATTTATCTGCACTATGACTTTTAAGTAAAGGCAGCAGAAGACACATTTCTTTAAAGAATTATTGGAGGGATGGACATGTTAGATTTTACTCTTAATATGTGATGGCTTGAGTTCTATTCCAACCATGGGGAGAAAAAAACATCCTTGGATAGACAAACATACTCTCCTCATAAAAGAATGGGAATTTGTAATCCAGGTGCTGCTATGAATACCCATAATTCTATGATCTTAACTGTACAGCAGGCTGACACAGGATTGTGGGTTTGAAGTCAACTTGAGCAAACAGCAAGACTCCATCTAAAACAAGCAACACCCACAGAGAGAAATAAGCATGACATAGCAGCCTGATTCCTAGAAAATTCCAGTTTCTGACACAATAGCCCTTTAACGTTTAGTGGTGTACCTCAATCCATTTACAGATTTATCATCTTCATCATAATCATCATCATCACCATTATCATTGGTGTGTGTATTTGTGTGCATGTGTGCGTGTGTATGTGTGTGTGTGTGTGTGTGTGTGTGTCCATGGAGGTTAGACGCCTCAGATCACCTGGAGCAGGAGTTACAGGAGGTTGTGAGCTACTGAGCTTGGAAGCTGGGAACCAAAACTTGATCCTCTGAAAAAGCGTTATGTATCCTTAGCCAGTGAGCCATCTGTCCAATCTCCAGACCTCATGAGTCATGAATCAGAGTGCCTCCCCCATAAAGGAAAGAGCGGGATGCTCTCCACATTCTGAAATGCATTAAGACAATTAAGCAATGCTCACCCCAAATGTACTTGAACAGCTACCCAAGGGAAAAGCCTTTCCTAATTACACTCTTTCCTGAACCCAGATTTGACAAAGGCCGAAAGACAAGAGCTCCCAAGAAGCTAAAACTATTTGGAAACTTTTAAAGATAAAGCTCATAACACAGAAAAACTAGTCCAGAAAGGGGAGAAAACATCCATTAAAATATAAGTCAGCCACAGTGAGCCTTACAGGGCAAGCTCAGAAACGCTGCCGAAGAAACAACTTTCTTTTATAAGTAATCAGATAATAGGACTCTGTTAAGAAGCACAGAATAGTTAGATTCATCCACATAATTTAATTGTACAGGTTATTAAAGAGCAGTTGGCCCCTCCTACTCCAGCTTTTGTGTATTAAACTCAGACTAATCAAATTGAGGATTCCAAGAGTACCACGTTAGTCAGCCCCATCCCTTTTAATTTGTTTAATGGCCGTGCGTGAGTGTGTGAGTGTGTGTGTGTGTGTGTGTGTGTGTGTGTGTGTGTGTGTGTGTGGTGTGTGTTGATGGGCTACCTCTTGCTTAGCTTCCCAACATGTAAATAAAGAATGGGCAGGGAGACTTTTGCAGAAGAGAATAAAGCACGCCTCCTTTCTCGAGTTGCATTTGATGTTTGAGTAATTCATGGGAGGCGGATGGCAAGCAATGGCGCTTATTATTTCCACTGAGCGGTCTGCAGACATAGAAGAAGAGAGGAGGCGAAGAAAGGAAGGAAGGAAGGAAAAAAGGAGTCTGAATTTACACTCGCTGCTTCAAAAGCCCTTTTGTATTCCGCCAACTTCTCCTGGCCGAAGATGCAGTATTTGCCCAAAAGTCGCCTGCAAGAAAGCACACAACACAACAAAGGTGGAAAACAGCCCACCAAAGGGCTCCTTTGCCGCCCACCCCCATCGTCTTTAACAATTTTCCCTTTGCATAAAGGACGGGGTTCTAGAAAGTGGCACTCGCTCGGGGTTTTACAATGCCCACTGGGCTTAGAAAACAAACCACCTCGTTAGTGAAGCTTCACGTTCAGTTCGGCTGTTTGGGTTAATTGTCTCTTCACCTGGCTCCAGCCATCAAGTCAACATGAATGAAGAATAGGAGTTACTTAGCATGTAGAGTCCGTCCCTCGAGCAGGCCCCTCCGAACGATGGTCTGAGCAGAGCAAGAATGGCCGTGTTGTTTGGGTTGCTGTTAGCTGCCCTTGCACATTCAGACTTTCTGTCCATTCAGCCAGGGAGGCCACGTGTCCAGAACCTGAAAGGGGCCCCTGCAACACAGAAACTCGGCTCAACTTACCCTTTCATATGTAGGATTTTCCATGATTCTGTGTTTATCATCTCGGTTCGGAGCATCTTTTCTCAAATGCGCATGCATTTCCATATCTGTTTCCACACGGCTGCGGAAACATCAACGTAGGTTTGCTGTGTGTACGAAGAAAGGCAAGGGGGCGGGGGAGAAAGGAGAAATAAATGTGATCAGTAGTTCCTTGATCACAGGCTTCACAGACACCTGCTGAAATGCCACGAGCCCAGTGGGATGACTTGTTGAATGTTTGGGCTTCCGTGATGCCAACTGGCTGACGTTTCCAAAGAACTGACTGGTTGTTTGGGCATCTTTCAGGAACAACTCCGGTTCATCTGAATTATTTAGAAATAATTACCCCATTGGTGGATTATCAAGGCCATGTTTTCTCTATAGTTCCTTCCTGGACACCTGCTTTTTTGTGCATTTTAATACTAATTAGTATCCTCAACCTTGGGAAGAAGATCTCAAGTTTAGTTCAGGAACTGCTTTCTTGAACATTTGTCATGTGCCAATGGCTCCAATAGCTTCTGGGGATAAATAAAAAGAAGCAATTGCTACCCACCCACCCTTTGAGGATTTAATGCCAGACACACAAGGATTCAAAGAAACACCGCAAAAACAAGTACAGGGTATTTGGGGGCTATGCAGGAATGAGCTCCATTAGTGCTCTCAGGGGTGACTCTTCAAGGTGACAAAGGTGGTCTGAGTTTCAAAGAATGTAAATGAATAAACCAGGTGACATGAAGAGAGAAAGAGTTTTGGGAAGAAAGAACTGGTGTGTGGAAGTCAAAGATATACTAAGTAGTAGGAATACGTCAGTACAACCAGGGCATAACGGGAGAGAAGATGGGATGAATGGACAGACTGAAACGAGTGCTACACTTGAGAAAGCTTGGTCACCATCTTGAAGCATTGAAATTTCACCTCGATGGCAGCAGGGAGCCGCCGAGGATGAAAGCAGGGTTGGAAGATCAGACCTAAGTTTAGCCTTCACAGAAATAGATTTGAAGGGTGGCCATGGGAGGCAGACAGCAGACAACTGCTGCCATTCAGAAAAGAAAGGATAAAACCAGGAGAGAGGTTTGGGGGTTGATCTGTAACACTTTCGGAACAATTTCTGGCAGTAGATGGCAGTGCTGCTGACAAGCAGACCCTGGGGAAAGGCGAATGGGGGCATGTTGGGGTCTCAGGCCCACTAGAACAGTGAACTTTTCCCCAGGTGTTGATTTAAATGAGGCTCTTCCTGTGTAGGAAGCATCTTCACCTGGGAGGGGAAAATGAATCTTTGGCTATGTGATTCAAAAAATAATCTAAACTACATTTTGTCTCTCTTCAAAGGACCCTTTTATGTAAATATATTTATAATATTAGAGATATTTCATGATAAAGTAGGTGTGTGTGGGTGGGGGGTGGTAGCTGACAAGTTAGAAGTCCAAAGTCCAAAACAGTTACTTGGGATGTCAAGAGTGGTCTAAAAATGGAAACGGGGTAGCTTGAGCTATGCTCTCGTTGTCTAATGGTAAACGTGGAAGAGAAGCAGACTACTGGCTAAAACGGAGCTTGGTACAGGATTGGGACTGGAGGGGATGCCCCTTGATATAGTTTAACACAATCTCTTTTGTTAGAATCAGCTAGATTGCTTATTAAAGTGCAGACTCTAGCACTATTACCCGCCATGACACTGAATGACAATTAATTTACTGAATGTGTAAACATGAGTAGAACCTGGTGGATCTGCATTTAAAATAAATCAACTACCTTCTTCCATCACTATACTCTAACCAACCGTTTAAAAACTGCTGGTAGATGTCTGAGATGGAATATGGAGACCATATCCTGATGGTGGTTATGGAATTTGAAAGCGAAGGTTTCATGCTGATACCCTGGTTTGCTAAAAGCAGAGCTGGAACACATAACCCTAACTTTTTCAAACGATAGAAATGGATCTACAAAAGGAAGACAAAGTGGTGGGTGGGTTTAACTGAGAACTAAAGATGCTTGGAAATGTTTGTGGAAACAAACTAGTTAATAATATGCTATTTTCAAGGCTCGACTTTGTAAAGTTCAAATGGAATTACCATTGCCTGGGCGGGGATAATATCACTACCATAGGACATGGGCTGTTAAACGGAAATTGCAATGCAAAGCATGGAACCTCCCTATGAGTTATTAGTCAGGAAGGCCTCAGAGGTCGCCAGCAACACAGCATATTACCAGTGTCCTTTGTTACCTACCATAAGTACATTCTAAGATCCTACTGTACACTTTGGCTTCAGGACATAGAGAAATAAGTCTCAGTAGGATAGGACATTTCCTCCATGTTGGCTAGTGTTTACTGTGCTAAACAATGTTAACGAAGCTTCTGAGAAGAAAGGTATCAGTTATTTTTCCCACAGATAGGTACTACATGCTACAGTATCAATCCTCCAGGCACCACGTGCTCATTAGAGCAACAGGGACATGACTCTGATGGAGCAAACAACTGCTTTCTGATTGCATCTGAGACCTGCTCCAAAGGAGGTAATTTTATGCCTTGTATTGTAATCCTAGTCAAATGCTCATTACTGAGGAGGTCATAGGGTCTATGGAAGAGCCTGCTACTGCATTTTGCTAAACACTCTACTAAATGTTTCTGACTATATCCATAATCCCGGGGTGCTCCTAACCTCAGTTAGAAAAGTCTTCATTTTGCAGCAAGCAGCAATCTATGGAGAGATGCGTAACTAGTCAATGAGAAACTCAGTGCTTAGCCCTATATATAGGATATCTATATTCACCCATCACTGACAAAGTTTGGGCAATATCACAATGATGGGACCAAAAAATGTAAGAGCCAGAGTAAGGGGGGGAGGGATCTTTTGACAGTCTACCTTCTGGGCACAACACAACTATCACAATCATGTTTTCACAATGACTGTGTTTACCTGCATGAGATTTACACAATATCATGTTAGCCAATCTGTGACATACATAGGGAGGATTATCTCCAAGCCTATCCAATACTGAGCGGTCTTTGACAACGAGAAGATGCTGGAGAAGAAGGAATCCTGATTTATTAAAAAGATAGCCTCTGAAGGTCCTTCACACTTTAGTGAATGGCCCCACAACGACACACATATATGTGGCTCTAGCCAGACTTAACAGGTTATCAAAAATGGAGGTCATATGGCTACACAGTTAAAATTATAAGCTGCTCCTGCAGAGACCTGAGTTTCGTTTTCAGTGCCCACATAAAGCAGTTCACAACTGCCTGTAACTCCAGCTCCTGTAACTCCAAAGTAGTAATCTGACAACACACACACACCACACACACACCACACACCACACACCACACACACACACCACACACACACACACACTAACATAAAATATTTTTTAAATATGAAGTTGAGAGAGGTCATGTTAGGTAGATATCAGGAATTTGAAGGGAGAAGTAGAGGTAGCTATTTCATTATATACATTGTATTAAAATGTTTTTTTAAAAATGGAGAAACTTTTTAAAAAGAATATTCAGTAAATAAGGTGGTTGGCAAACTTGTCATCCAGGTTTTATTGTTCTCCTTACAAGTCAGGAATCTAGTATAGTTCATATAATTGTAAAAGGCCCTGAGCCTTCAATGGTACATGAGCGTGGTTCCCAGAGTCACCAGCTCCAAGTGATTTGCCTGTTCTTTGAAGCTTTCAAGGCAGGCATTGAAGTCCCTTTAATCATGAAGGACTTAGACATCATAACTGAATCTAAGGTTGTTGTATTTGGCCTTTTGGCCTTTGTCTAGTGTAGCCACTTTTGCAGATAGCCTTAGCTAGACCTCTGGGATAACCCAGTGCAACTCCTGTACCAGCACTCGGTGCTTCAGCTGATGCTTTTAATGTCATAGAGATGCTTTCCTGCCTCAAACTTCACGAAACCAACCTCTGTCAGTTTCAAATTTTTCTTCACCCTTTGAAGTCTTCAACAAAAAAAAAAAAAAAAAAAAAAAAAAGACAGCATCAGGGTCTTGTTCTTTAACAGGCTGAAGGGAACACAGCAGTGGTTTCATTTTCTATCTGGCAATGAGACATTGCCCAGATAAGAACAAAGTCAGCTTTGATGTCCTATTATTCATAGGATCACTAGATGAGTATCCTTTATTTTCAAGAGCATCTATCTCATCATCACTAACCTGGTATTTGTAAGGAGGCTCAGCCTTCCAACTGTCTTGTTTTTTCACACATTTTTATCATGAATCAATAATTTGCAGCTTTTGACCGACAGTGAGATGGACAGAGCTGGGGAGGTGGCTCAGCAGTGTAAAGTGTACTGTTCTTAGCGAGCCTAGTTCAGTCCCACACTGGGAGGCTCACAACTCCAATTCCAAGGGAACTCATGCTTATGACCTCTCTGCGAACCTGCTAGCCTCCATAGCTACCTGGACACACACACCACACACACACCCCACACGCACACATTAAAAATAATAAAAATAAATCTGTAAAGTAAGATAAGTGACATTCTTCTTTCTTCTCAAATTCTTAGAAACAGCTATAATAAATTTGCCCAATACTAGGAATAAAGGAAACCCGTGAGGAGAGAGATGTGGAAGTGTTTGGTCAGTGGGACAGTGCAAACAGACCCCACACATGTGTGTAGTTCAGCACATCTCCCTATAGTTAAGGTTAGTAATGGTAATAATCACTGATCACTAAGACAGATGTAACTCCATGAGAGGATGTGCCCAAGAGACTCTGGGTTCAATCTTCAGTACCTCAAAAAGATCTCTGATCACAGACCACCATGAGAAATACAATAAATGTTTGAAACATTGATAGAATCACCAAACCATGACCAGATACACAAAATGAATTAACATTATAGGGAAAAATGTTACCAAAAGACTTACTAAATGTAAGGATTCTCACAAACATCCAGTATGTTTAAAATACAGTATATGAGAGGAGATGGAAAGAGGAAACTATAGTCATAATATATTTGTGAATTTTTAAATAAAAATTAAAAGGTTTTCAGAAACAAAAATATAATGCAAAATGTAAAAAAGCAAAACTCAATAATTTTTTACTTCTAAATGACTTATGATATCCAGTATAAATATTGTCCAAATAATTGCTATAATCTACCATTTAAAAATAATGAAAGTCTTTTCATATTCAATAAAAATATTTTTCCTGTTTTTAGTTTGTAGCTTGCTGCATTTTGAAATGCAGAAGCCATGGATATGGGTAGTCCACTATACGTCTTTCTTGCAACCACTTGTTCTTGATAGAGGAGGTTAAGATAGGAGCTGGAGGAGCTGGGCCCAGAGACCACAGCATAAGTCTTCAGGGCTATCAGCCTTCCAGGCTCTGATGCTTGCAGCATGGAGCATTGTTTCAGTTGTTTCCGACTGTCTCACACAGGAGCTCTCTGTCAGCATCACGTCCAAGTACAGCCCCAAATAAATTGTTTCCCAGGTTCATTCTTTCCACAAATCTCCTGTTCATCTCCACTTCTGTTGACAGACAAGAAGATGGAGAATTAGAAAAAATACCTCCAGTTTGGGCTAATCTGAGGTCAAATATGAGTTTTATTATTTGTGATAAAAATGTTTGAAACAGTGATCAAATCACCAAAATATGGCACAGAGACATAAAATGAGATCACACTATGGAAAGAATTAGCCAAAAGACTTAATAAATTTAAAGATTCTCACAAACATCCAGTATATTAAAAAATAGAGTATATAAAGAGGACTTGAAGAAAGGATACTATGATCAGTATGTATGAATGTATAAATGCAACCAACTGCAGATTAAAAACAGGAAAAATATTTTTATTAAATATGTACAGACTTTCATATTTTTAAATGATAGAATATAGTAATTATTTGGACAGTATTTATACTAGGTACCTTAGGTCACTTAGAAATAAAACATGGATACACTTTGTTTTATTGAGTTTTACTTTTTTACAAATTGCAGATATTATATGTACCCAAACTGGTACTCATAAAACCTCATACAAGACACCAGAACTTTTGTATTGACTTAGTCTTTTTGGTTGTTATGAATATGAAATAGAGTCATTTAAAATGTAGAAAGATAATTTCATGAGGTAAATATAATTTTGGGGGAGCAATTTCACCCATCACAGAGTTTGAAGGGAAAACAATAACGTAGGTTCTTGTAGGTGACACACCTGGATCTAGTGGCCTAGGACATCCCAGGATTTAGGGTGACTTTATGCTCACTTGGTCCTCATCACATTTCTTAGAGGAAGGGCAGGTCATATCAGTCCCCTAAATTAACTGAAGCCAGAGGATAGAGCTCAGAACTGGTGCTGTTCACCATTTGTCTCAATTATTTGTATTTCAATTATAATTTGTTCCTAAAAAGAATAACTATCCCTCACAAAAATAAGATAACTTTCTTATATATGATATCACAAAATCCTGGAGTCTTATTTTTTCGCCTCTTGACCTTGTTTTAGACCAGGCCCTGACTGCTGAATTAATCTTCTCGAAGGAGAAAAGCTCAAACTGGCCAAGAGTAATTTATCTTGTTAAGGTGATGGGGTGTGAATATTTGTATAATACTTACCAAGAACTACCAGTATTAAAGTGTGCGATATAGATGAGTTTTACAGTTTATATCATTGAGTCACCATGAAAACCCCCACAGTATGGCTACAGCAATCAACTTAGCAGTTAGTACACTGGGGCACAGTGAAGGTATGGCATTTACTCTTGTCTATAGCCATAACAATTGATGTAGTTGTTATTCAAACCCAAGCAACATGGCCCTGGGAGCTAAGTCTTATCACCGGCCTAAGCTGCATTTTGAACAGGGCAGATGGCATGACCATTGAGGCCATTTTATAGACTCCATTCTTAACAAGAACACATGATCACAGAGAGTAAAGATCTCTTTGTCTATCTAAAGCATATGCTTTTGTTCTGTACAGCCTTTTTATATCTGTGGGGATGAGCTCATGAATAATTGATACGTAAGAATCTGTGTTCTCTATACATGGAAATGTCCCAAAGTAGAAATGGCTGCCGTCATCACTCTCTGAGAAACAACTTCAGCCAGGCTGCTACTGGGAAAAAGTTTTAAGTAAAACTATACATTTTCCTCTCTTACCGATGGAACATTTACCAGCTGTACTTTTAATGACCCTGTTCACCACATACCATGTTTATTAGTTTGCATGTGTTCCATTTCATTACCAAACATGGCTCAAGTTGGCTTCTAAAACTGTCTGAGAGTATTTTAAAAATCAGTATATTGGAAAGAGTAAATATTAACAAATGTATGCCATTGCCACACCCTTTTCTCACATTCTGGTAAGAATATCCTGAACTTCCTTGGAAAAACTATTCTTCTCCTCTAATGTGTTGGGCACATTGACTCAGAAAAGCTTCAAGAATTGCTGCTGATTCCCGATGGACTCCCTTTCTCCACCCTTTCAGATAGATCCAATCAGAACTTCAGTCAAGCCTGGAGCCTTGTAAGCATATGGAGACTGGATAACAGATACTAAAGCTAGCCTTCTTAAATCTAACCAATTTTTCTAATTTTCCCACCTCTTTAAAGAATTTTCATCATCCCTATTCAGCAGGAAAAAGTTATGGAGAGTCGTCATCCCATCCTTAGGTTTAGGTGTCTGAGTTACAGTTATTTTATAAATTATAGACAAGTTGTCATTTTATGGATGTTTGGAAATGGTCATAATTTTGAACAGAGAGGAAATGGATAGGATTACTAAATTTATTCTTAAACAAAGCATTATATAGCCACAATCTTACATTGGGAGAAATCTTTATAATTGACATAATTTGAAGCTATAATTTCTTATATTGTTGCAGAACATATATTGATATACACTGTTTTTCATTGATACAAACTTTGCATATTGATACAAATTTGAAATTAATATTGCTACTCTTTGCCATTGTGCCTATTCAAGTCATTTAAGAATACAAGGCTTTGACCCAGTCCTTCTAATAGCTGCTATTACAAACTGTTTAAGATGATTAAGGAACACAAGTTAAGGGCTAGACAGCAAACTCATGGTTATGTTAGATTCTGGCCCCGACTGGGTCTGGAGTAGCAGAGGAGAAATACAGATTTTAAAAAGTGTTAACTCAGGAACATTGGGAAAGTGAGTTAGCCACATGCAGTTAGGGAAGAACCCAACCTCTGAGCTAGTTAAGACTATTAAATGTAGAGTTTGAATGTATATGTCTTTCATTTGTTGAATCCAGAGCCCTTGGGCAGGTACAAAAAACACTCACAAGGTTAGGTGTTTCCTCTCCCACTGAGACCAGACAAGGCAGCCCAGCTAGAAGAACATATTTCAGGTACAGGCATGTACAGTTGTTTGAGACCTACATGAAGACTAAGCTTCACATCTGTTAAATATGTGCAGAGAAGCCTAGGTCCAGCCCTTGTATGTTCTTGGTTGGTGGTTCAGTCTCTGAGAGTCCAAAGGGTTCAGGTTAGTTGACTCTGGTAGTCTGCCTGTAGAGTTTCCATCTCCTTGAGGCTTGCAATCCTTCCTTCTATTCTTCTATAATTCTCCCAGCTCCATCAATTGTTTGACTGTGGGTATCTGCATCTGAGTCAGCTGCTGGGTGGAGCCTCTCAGAGGACAGCCATGCTAGGCTCCTGTCTTCAAGCATAACAAAGTGTCATTAATAGTGTCAGAGATTGGTGCTTAGGAAAAAAAATGCTTTGATATAGTCAAACTCATGAGGAAAAATAGACTATCAACCAAAATTACTATACCTAGCAAAAATAGCCCTTGTTTAAATGAAAAGGAAAAGACATTCTCAAAAAAATAAAACTCATCATTGTAACTCCTGCCTTACTAAAAGTATCCAAACTGGCACTTCAAGTTGAAGAAGATAATAGTCAGCAACACAAATATATGTAAAAATAAAACTGTAGGATGTTTCATAAACAGCATTCAAGAACTGCGAAGAACTGTAACCTCAAAAAGTTCATATGCAAACACCATGCTCAGCTGCCAAGAACATCCTCTGCTGGTGACTCACTGGGAATCAGTCATCCTAGGTCACAGCCCTCCTGAGCTTTAGACCATCTTGGTCTATTTGCAAGAAACTAAGACAACCTTCTCTTTATCTCTGAGGCGGAATGAGTGATTTATTTGGAAAGGGGAATAGTAGAACTTCCAGGATAGTACGTGAGTACCTCAACCCTGCACACATATCATTCTACCATGACACAGATACCTCTCAGCCATCCTAGCTGAGTACTGGAGCCTCTCTGGTCTCTACCCCCAAGAACTTCTGCCACATGGTGCCATACAGGGCACCAGAAATGCCCAGCTCCCTCCCACAACAGACTGAGAGCTGCCAGGTACTTTGTCACTATGTGTCCCCACAGGGCTGCTTCCTTCATGAAGAATTCTTTTCTTTCCACACAAGCAATGAAAGCTCTGCTTTGCAAGGTACTAAGGCTAAAGAATTGTGAGCAGAAACAGATTTTAAGAGCGGGTACATGATTCAGCATTATCCTTCCTTCCTATGTAATGAGAGAGGCTCTGTTAACACGCAGGCTCCAGAGGATGGAGGGAAATGGCACTGGGCAGAGATGACCCAGGAGGGACACAGAGCAAGATCTACAACGAGCAAGATTTTGTTGCTGTGAGCCACTGAAGACCTCAATTACTTGTTATCAAGACACAGCTGAGACAGGTGAAGAGTCTAGCAGGATATCCTGAAATTCTAGCTACCGCACACAGGCCTCTGAGCGACCTCTCAGACTCCTGTCACAAAATGTTTGTCAGACGACACACAACTTCATTCATTTGTGCTGACATTGGAAGTATATAATACACACCCAGAGGGAGAAAGGGAGAGGGAGGGGTATGGAATGGGAAGAGAGAAGAGAGAGAGAAAGAGAAAGAGAGAGAGAGAGAGAGAGAGAGAGAGAGAGAGAGAGAGAGAGAGAGAGAGAGAGAGAGAGGCCACTGCTGGTAAACAAACACTTCCTAGTATACTTTTTCTAGATAAATGAGAAAATAAAACCCAAGAAGAGAAAAACTAATACATAAAGCAGCAACTGTGGATTTAATCTTTCTTGAAAGTGTTTCTGCTTTGAAGATGCTCCTCAGAAACCCTCTACAAACAAGCTGAGAAGTTTTGATTAATCCACTTTGCCTGCTCTCACACCTGAGAGTTGCCTGTGGCTGCTGTACAAAGCCTGCCTTTTCCTCTGGACCCATCCACTGAAACAGCTCCCAGGCTCAGCTGACGCCCCATTTTGAATAGCCCCTGTCAGTCCTCCCAACCAATCACCGCGTTTAAAAAAAAAAAAAATCCAAGAGAAGAGAGATTTTTGTCATTGGAACTAATAAGCAAGCTTAATAGAGACAGAAGGAAATGCTCACTGTTTCGTTTTTTAACTTCCGTAAACACCCAAGACAGATGGTAAAAAAAAAAAAAACCCACTTGATCGACTCAAATCTTCAGATGCTACATCAGGCCTGGATAAAAAGCTTTCCTTTCAGCTGCATTCAGGCCTTATCATCCCATCCTGTCACTCATACTTCCTTGGCCCACCCCTAAATCCTCCAGGATTTACTGCAGATGTACCAAGCTTGCTGGAGATAATGGTACAAGCGAAGAGGCTAGTCAGCCATCTCTGGGTAATGGGGTAAGGTGCAGGGAGGGGGTTGAGTAGCACAAAAGGTGCGCTGGGGTGACAAATGAAGAGGAGGCTGGTTCCCTGAAGATGCGAGGACTTAGACAAAGCTGACACACTAATGCCACACGGCCCTTTTTATCTGATTACTTCTGGGAACCGTGGCTCCCTACCCGGTCCCCTTTGGATCGCCTCACCCACCCACATCACCCATAAAAGACACAGGTTCAGTTGCTTGTTTTGGTGTGCAGTCTACCATGAAATGGTAATCTAGAAAATCGCCACGTTTCTGTGAAGTACAAAGTGTTTGCACACCCGACAAGAAACAAATTTCAGATCGGCAACACATTTGTGTTCACATTGTTGACGGAAGAAAAGCTGAACAGAAACGTGTTAAATGTAGACAAAGGAAAAGAAGATTGACTCTTTTTTGGACTTAAACACAATTTTGTAGACTCAATTTAGGAAAACACTTAGAACAACAAATAGCAATTTCATTCATCACCCACCTTCTTGCAGAAGAAAATGAGTTTTTATTTCCCACTTTAATCTTTCCTTTTATTCCCCCCTGAACCTACCCGGCCCCAGTTAAACGTTTGCTCAGTTTGCCTGTCCTCTTAAGCAGGTGGCAATGCCGAATGCCATGTGATGTAAAATGACCTCAGAGCTCCTGGTATCAAAACCCCTGCTCTAGACCTGAAGAATTAGCCTCATGAGCGGTTTCTCAGTTTGTCTAATCTCCTCATTTTCATAGAAACAAAGTGAAAGTCGCTTTATCAGAGACTGGACCGACTGCTAACAGTTTAAACCGGATTTTGCCAGGATGAACTGTTCCTTTTGGGGCCCCCTTCTCAGCTTGGGTACAAATGTGGAATGCTTGATGAGCAATCCCCCCACCCCACCCCAAGCATGGCAAAGTGATACCCTAGATTGGTTTTCGAGAACAAAGCTCCTTGAATCTGAAAGATTCTTTTCTTCATCTTGACATCTAAATTTTAAGCAATGGTGTGACTTAAATACTGTGCAACAAGGTAGATTTTAAATCAGAAGTTTTCAGTATATTCCTTCCATTTGTGAGAAACAAATGTGTCTTCACTGAAGGACTTGGGGGGAAAATCAGAAAACAAGACTGCTTCTGTAAATGGGATGTGATGTGCAAACCTTAGGAAGCTGAGACAGGAGGATCATGACTTCAGGGCCTACCTGTTCTACCTTGTCACATTAACAGACACCTAGCAAAGGGCCCTTCTTTGACCTGAAAACCTTTGCCAGCAGCTGGAAAATGAGTTTATCTATTCCTCTTTAGTGAAGCCTTTGACATCAGTTAGCTGGCTTATCCCATGCAATCCCTAGTGGGGCAAGAATAGCAAGAGATGACATTGGAAGCTCCTGACATCAGCCATGTATAAAAATAGCTGAATCTGACCCACATGAAGCCTAGCACTGTGTCAAGGTTTTCAAAGAAAAGCTCTGAGAGAATCTTTCATTCCAAACATTACCTTACACAGGGTTCTGTGCTGTGAGTCAAACTCCAGTTCTCACATGCCAGTCCTTGCTTTCCCAAGTCACACATAGCCATCAACCCGTCAAGCCTGGCTTGACCCCACAATTACAACCACCTTCTATATGTGGTTAGAAGGAATTGTTTCTCCACTTTGAATCTCTGCTCTTAACTCCGAAGAGTGACTTTGCTAACGAAATTATATTTTATTCTTATTCAAGTCCCCCCACACACATAGTAACATATAAGTAATGGAACAAACATGTTTAGAGACAAACAGTAGCAGCTCTCTGCATGGCTGTTCTCAGCTAGTTCTTTAAAGATAGCTGTCAGTGGCACATGCCTTTAATCCTAGCATTTGGGAGGTAGAGACAGGCAAATCTCTGTGAGTTTGAGGCCAGCCTGGGCTACAAAACAAGTTCCAGGACAGCCAGGGCTGTTATACGGAGAAACCATGTCCCGAAAAACAAATAAAAAAGATAGCCATTGGACCCTTAGCTATTTCTTCCACATTTTGTAGCATGTGCCTCTCCTGTGACAGTACCAGGGCCTTTTTCTATTGCCTTCTCAATTAGAAAGACAGTAATTTGTCAGGTATCATTATCACAGATTTTGGGGCAAGTCTATGTCAAACATTCACATTTTTGAACAAAGGTGTTGAAGCACTATCACTCTTTGCTGACTCAAGACACGAGTTGTAACTATATTTCCTCCCGTTTACCCTTCATTTCCAGCCAGATTCGTTTTAAAATAAACGGTTTATATCTCTATATTCATTTTCTTCTCCAGTTCCCAGACGAAACTTCAGATTAGTCCTTAGCACTCTTCCAGATGCAGGTAGATGCTTTGGTTTCCTGTCCTGCTGGCTTCCTCATCACCCAGAAGCTGTTTCCTCTACAGATCCACTGCCCTGGAACTGCTATGGCTGTTAACCAAGAAGTACCTTGTCTCTTATAAGAAATACATCCCAAGTCCGGGATCTCATTCTTCTGTTATGTACTCATCTTACCTCTAAACAAAAACAAAAAAACAGCAGCAACAACAACAACAAAATCCACAGGTACACAGAAAACTATATATCTCTAGACTCTAACTGAAAATATCTACCAACTAACAATTAACATCTAGCAGCTTTTCTCTCTGTATAGGAACCTATCTGAGTGTCGCCCCCTCCTCTTTTGCCCATCCCCCTATTTAAACTATTTCCCCCTAAAGCTTTTCTTTTACTTATATGGTAACAAAATTAGGGTTGTGGTTTTAACACAAGAATTTTGGAAGCATCCTTTTGATACTAAATTTTAATTAATGAAATATATGGCTTACATCTCAGGTTTTGTGTCTCTCAGATGAGTTATTCCAGAAGACGCTAACTTTCAGGGATCCTATAGAGGGGACCTTGTACAGAAGATTGAAGACCTGAGTCCTACCATTAACCACTGGAATAAGCAGGAGAGCCAGTTCTCTGCCTTTGAGAGTCACAAGGCTAAGACTTGAGAATCAGACACCCCCCGACCCCAGCAGCTTAACAAGCCCTTTAAGACTTATGAGTACAGACTGATAGCCCATTCTTCAGATGTTGTCCATCAGAAACAATAGGAGATAATAATGAAAGTTCAAAATTTAAAACAGATATGTTTTAAGAGTAAAAAATGTCCTAGTTCGGTCTCCTGTGGCTGTAATAAACATGGACCAAAAACAAATTGGGGAAGGAATGCTTTATTTGACTTACAGGTTACAGGGAAGTAGAGACCATGGAAGAGCCCTCAGGCTCGTGTTTTCTTATACAACCCAGGCCTGGGATGGCACCACTCACAGTGGGCCAGGTCTTCCTGCATCAGTCGGTCATCAGAAAAATGCTCTCATAGACGTGCACAATGGTGAATCCAGTTGAAGCAATTCTTCAGTTGAAGTTACTTCTTCCCAGGTGTGTCAAGTGTGTGATAACAAAGCTGACCAGGACAACAAGTCACACAGCAGTTGGTAACCATGCACGTGCCAGGGTCAGGTGGGAGTTTTATATTTTTCTTAATCTTATCTCATGCCTTTGTTTTCCTGACATTTTCTCTTGAAGAATGATTTGTTAATCCATTTAAGAAACCTTTGCCTAATCCAGTGTTACAAAGACTTTCTTCTACATAGTTGTTCAGAAGTATGGCAGTTATAGTTCTCATAATTATTTGGTTCATTTTGAATTAAAATTTCTGAACTAGGTGAAGAGCAACATTTTTCTTTTTTTCTATAATTGTAGTCACATATAACTTTTTTTTTATCATGAATACCTTTAAATATTTGACAGTACGATACAGTTCTCCTTCTCAACTTCATTATGCTCCATAAATCTCTGTATGTGATTTGTGCAACTTAATCTGTGGGCCATGGTGTCTTGATTGTTGCAGCTTTTTAGTAGAATATGGCTTAATTTTACCACTGCTGTAACAAATGCCTGATAAAAGAAACTTACACAAGAAAGCATTTTGGCTCACTGTTCAAGGGTACAGTCCATCATAACAGTAAGAGCAGCCATTAGCTGTAGCAGGAAGGAGGCCTGCCACAAGGCTCTCATCATTCTCAACAGGAGACATGGGCACTGTCATCTGATCACTTGCGCCTTTTTCTTCATGGGTAAATCGATGCCAAAAAATTCACATTCTTTTGTATAAGAACATATTATTCTTTGATAAGTCAAGAGCCTCGATGACAATTCCTTTTCTCTTTTACCTTTTCCTTTCAGCTAGTCATTTTGTGTAGTGATTCACTGCCTGATTCAGGGCGAGTCTTCTCACAGTTAAACATCTCTGAAAACCCCTTAAGAGGGAGAAACACACAGACAGAGGTATGTCTTCAAGGAGACTCTAACTCTGGTAAAGTTGACAATCAAGATTAGTTATCACATGTTGATCTTGAAACCAAGTAACACAAAATTTCTAAGTTCACCCTTTTTCTGGATTTTTTGATTGTTGATGAGACTAATATAGGAACTTTGGTTTTATTGTGCCTTATAGAATCAGCCCATCAATTATATATTTATATTAGATTAGAATTATAACTTAAATTGTATTTTTAAAATAGTTCTATCATTTTCTATCATTTAAAACAATTTTTAATTTTAAATATATTCTTTCCCTCCCACAAGTCATTTCAGATCCTCTCTTCCTCCCGACCCACTGAACTTTAAGTTCTTTCTCAAAACAAACACAAAAACAAAAAAAAAAAAAACAAATAGAACAACAAACCATCCAAACCTAGAAAACAAACTACAATGACCCATCAAAACCAACAACCAACAACAAACCCACCAAACTGCAACCAAATAAAAGTGTACAAAAAACTCTATGGTCCATTATTTGTTGGCCAACTACTAAACATGAGAGCTGCCCTGGAGTGATCGATACACCCAGTGCCATTCCATTGGAGAAAACTGATTTTCTCCTCCCAGCAGGTATAAGTGGTAGTTCAGTTGTTAACCTTTGTCCTAGTAGTGATGTATACATTCATTCATTAAAAAAAAACATATATAACAAAATGAAAGGCTGGAGAGATGGCTCAATCCTTAAAGGTTAGTCTTACAACCAAGGATTGTATTGTTTAAATTTTTATTTTATTTTAATTTATATGAGTGGGTGCCCACAGAAACTAAAAGAGGGTGTGAGGAGCTGAAGTTACAGGTGTTTGCGAGCAATCCTGGTATGGATTCTGAGAACTGAACCTGGGTTATCTATAAGAACAGTATGTGTTCTTAGCCTCTGAGCCATCTCTCCAGCCCCTGGGTTGTATTTACTGTAGATATCAGCTTGGATAGTGATAACCACTTGGGGTCTTTCAACCCACAAACATGATATATATCTCCATTTTTTTGATCGTCAGTTTCCTTTTATACTCGCTTAAATACTAAAATATACAAGTTAAAAAGCAAGAGGTATGTGACTTATCATTTTTAATAAATGTAACCTTAAAATCATTCTTACCCACCCAAATTAGAAATTATTCATTAATATAATATTCTTAATATCATCAAATATCTCTGAAGTGGTCAAATGTATTTGCTTTTTAAAGTGAGATTCTGATTTTAAAGCTTATTTTGTTCAGTGTGGGACCAACGCAATGCCATTGATATTTCTTACTTTTAATTTACATCCTTTTCATCTTCAAAACTTCTAAAGTTCATTTTATCTTAGTGTGCATATGTGTGTGCACATGTGTGCACGTTTGTGTGTGTGTGTGCACACGTGTGTACACATGGATGTCACAGAGCTGGTGGAGAAGTCAGAGGACACTGTGCATGCTTTTTCTCTCTCCTTCCATCATGTGGGTCCTTGGAATAGAACCCAGAGTCTCAAGCTTGGTGTCAAATGCCTCCCCTCTCCCTCTCCCCCTCCCCCTTCCCCCCCCTCCCCCCTCCCCCTCCCCCTCCCCCTCCCCCTCCCTCCTTCTTTCCTCATTATACTTGTTTATTTACTCTGTGTGACATGGCACTTCGATGGCAATCAGAGGTACAGTTTCTGAGGGTAGGGTCTCTCTTTCCACCATGTGATTCAGAATTCAGATTAGGGAGTTCTTAGGCAGGTGCCTTTAGCCACTAAGCCATGTTGACACTCCTCTTTGTCTTCTTATCATGTTTTAATATTATCAATGAAACAAAGCGTTTGTTCTATAATAGAGCAAATCTACATTTTGGTGGCTACATCCCTCGAGTGTGGTTCCTCACATTTCTGTGTATGTGATAAAGTGGTTCACCTGGTACAGACTCGGCTTTAAGGAATGGAGGGTGAGGAGAGCAATCAGAGGGTCGTGATTGATAACCAGTTGTTTCTTCTAACGTAATGTGAGTGACCACCAGCAACTGTTATCTCTATCCACTGAACCATTAAGGCAAGGAATTAATTCTGTTATTCCATCCCTATTTATGAACTGAAATATATCTGTAAGAGCAGTATTTGCCCTTGACACCTAATTGTCCATCCTGAGGGAAGGCACATATGGATTCTGTAACACTCTAAATTTAACAGTAAACAGCTGACCTCAGATATTATCCCACATCTTTGCTAATTCAGTGTTCTACTTGTTAGAAACATAATATTTGTGAATATATGTGCAATCTATACATACAGGATATACACATATATGCAAATATATCCACCTATATTAAGTTCATCTATAATTTTAAATGACTATGATTAAAGTTAACCAACAACGAGACAAACGCTGTAGAAACTTAGAATATTTTCACCAAACCTCAGGTTAGTAGCATAATTTTACCACAATCAAAGGCAGTGTTGATAAAAAAAAAAATTCCTAAAAGGAAGATGAAGGAGTATTAACTAGTCCTCCTGGAATGAATTCTATTTTGCTGACATCGAGGCTGTGTAGACAACATATTCACATACCTACATGCTTTAAACATGCAAGCTTCCTTTGAGATTGTCAATGCCTGTTCCGTAGCAATTCAGGCCCCACTAGAAGCCTGCTAGTGGAGTTATAGCAAATTGCTTAACCTTCTTCCAATAAGAGATTTGAAAAGGTCTCTGAGAAATTCTAAATAAGGATAATCTTGAATGGATTCTGGTGTCTGATCTCCTAGGGTTCAATTCTGGTTCTGCCAGGATCTTTAACTTGAGTGAAGGCCAGTAATTCTCTGTGCCTCGGTGTAGTCTCCTGTGAAGTGGGATGATAGAGTACCCTGTGTAGTGTTTAAGGAAAACAGTAGCTCAGTCTGTGGCTGGTGTGAGCCCAAAACAAGCAACCTACCTATTTAACAAAGCAAACTGATTCATTGTTACTTTAAAGTGTAGCCCTGAGAAATGAGATTGTTACTGTTGACCTGAGAAAGAAGGTCATTGATAGACCACATCTTGCTCTGTAAAAAAGTAGGTCCTCCAGGCAACTTACGTCAGAACGGGGTGTTCCTGCTGATGCCGGATGCTCGAATCAATGATTACGTGCTCGTAGACAGGAACCTAAGCACATTCTCTCCCACTGAGGACCAACCAGGCAGGCCAGGTAGGGGAAGGAGATCTGGTGGCAGGAAACAGAATTGAGACAGCCCCTGCTCCAGTTGTGTTAGAAGACTCACATAAAGGCCAAGCTGTACATCTGCTACAAATGTGGGGGTGGGGAGCCCAGGTCCAGCTGCTGCATGCTCTTTGGTTGGTGGTTCAGTCTCTGGGAGCCTCCCTGGGCCCATGTTAGTTGATTTTTCTGGTCGTCCTGTGTTGTCCTTGACCCCTCTGGCTCATTCAATTCTATCTCCCTCTCTTCCACAAGACTCCCCAAGCAATGCCTGATGTTGACTATGGGTCTCTGCATCTGTTTCCATCCACTGCTGGATAAAGCCTCTCGGGTCTGTCTGCAAGATCTAGGGATGAGTCTCAAGTTGGGCCAGTCATTGGTTGGCCATTCCTTCAGTTTCTGTTCCATCTTTACCCCTGTGCATCTTGAAGGCAGGACAAATTTTGGGTTGAAGGTTTTTATGGGTAGGATGATATCTCCCTCCCTCCACTGGAAGTCCTGCCTGTCTGCAGGAGGTGGCCACTTCAGTCTCTGTATCCCCCGGCTGATAGGAATCTCAGCTAGGGTCACCCCCATAGACTCCCTGTAGCATTTCCCAGCCCAGGTCTCCAGCTAATCTCAGAGATGCACCCCCCAACACACATACCTATTTCCATTCTCACTCTCGGCCTTCTCTTGCCACCCCTCCCCCCCCAGATCTGATCATCATTTCATACCTCCTCACCCCCTCTCCTAACCAGTTCCCTCCCTCTACCACCTCTATTTACTGTTTTGTTTCTCCTTCTGAGTGAGATTCATACACAGCAAGATGAGTCTTAATAAATATTTATTACATGGAGCAGAGAGTACTAATTTTTCCCAAAAATGAAAAGACAAAACTTCAGTGGAAGGAAATAAATATTTCTTGGGCTCTGATTTGTGTCAAAACATTGCTCTAGGTTTTTTTTTTTTTTTCTCATCACACCAACACAAATATTGATTCTAGCATTAGTATTGACACTTTAACAACAAAGATACTAAGACTATCGCAGGCACTAATGCAAATATCACAGCTAATGTATAATATTCCCGAAAGGCAGCAGCCACTGATCACTTAAATTGTTGGTTCACTTAAATATAACCCTCCAGATACACTTGTCTCTCAGACACCACACACAGAAGGCACATCCTGGATAAAAGTGTTTGCTCTGCAGTGCCAGGTACCCAAAGCTCTGAATCAGAGGGCTGCTAATCCAGATGGCAGCCACACTTTAAGCAGCCCTTTTCCATACATGGTACACCTGGTGTTACCATGTTCCCTCTTGGGCGGGATAAAAATCTGCAACGTCTAGAACACAAAATAGCAAGAGGAAATATGGGATTTTGAACATTTCCTTACTTGAAAGAAGGCTTACCATGTGTTACTATACTTTGTTAGAAGGAAGCAAGGTTTAAATGGCCATGTTTTAAAGGGGAACAACAAAGCTCATTTTCACACACTGTGTCTCCCACATCTACTGGACAAACAATGATGAATTGGCTTCTCCTCAGTGGAGAGTTCCCCTGCTTTTATTTAAGTGCACAGATGGGCCTTGTGTGATAAGCAGGAATGCTCTGGACACTGGTAAGGCACCAATGATAGCAAAACAGGTGACCTCCCGTTTCTTCTTCCCTCCAATGAGAACATTTGCTCTAGCTAAACTAACATTAGATTTTGGCAATGTGGTTCAGATAAGAGCCAAAGTCTCAGAGACGGGATCAAGTCCCCCAAAGACTAAGCAATATCCATCCTCAGTTCAGACCTTTTCTAGGTTAATGGAAATTTAAACTTCTCAACCAGAGACATACTAGAAGTACTCGATATTTGGAAAGCAGCTTCCCCAGATTGGGTGTAATTGTCTTTCTGCTGTCATTGCCCTCTCCAGAATGTGTCACACATCACTGGGCATCACTTCATGTGTGAAAGTGGTCAGCCTTCATTAGTTCTTCATTGACTGTGGAACATAAACCAAAACTGAGAACTAACACTCTCTCTCTCTCTCTCTCTCTCTCCTTTCTCCTCCTCACTCTCATCTTTCTGTTTCTCCCTCTCTCTGTCTGTCTTCCTGTCCTGCCTTTCTGTCTTCTCTCTGTGTCTCTGTCTCTGTGTATTTCTGTCTCTCTCTCCCTCCTCTCCTCTGTTTCTCTTCTTTCTGTCTGTCTCTGTCCCACACCCTCTTTATCACAGCCTTTCCTTCTCCACAGGCAGACTCTTCGTTGTCCTGGGTAAGGAACTCATTGTTCACATCTCCTGTATCAAACCTCCCACAGCATCCCCTGAAACTCTGGTACTCTCGTTCACCACAGCACTCATTATATATTTCACCACCTTTATATGTTCTTTGTTCTCTCCCTAGAATGCACTGGCCAGGGGAAAATACTGAAACTGCTTTTAGCCACAGATAATTAGTGATCACACTGTGCTGGGCATTCAAAATGATGTTGATAGTGTAGGCTTCTGTGTATTTGCATCATGGATCTTCTTTGATTGACTAATATTGAGCACAGGATTGAAACTGGAGTCTACAAAATATTAAATTTCAAGGCTTCTATATTTTAAGAAATGTTTTTTCTTGGACTCCTGAGTCTGTCTTAGCTATTCTGTTGCTACCCAGCAACAGAAGGCACAGGCAGAGGAGCCTCTCACTTGGACCTAAGTCGGGCTGTGGACAGGTGGTTTAGGTGTTTAGCCTCAAAGTAGGCAATGCTCAAAACTACTTCTGTTATATGTGTAGATGAAAGGGCTGCTGGAAGATAATGAAAAAGTCTTTTATTTTCTGGACATTTCCATAGTGGTCTGAGGTTTCTAATGTACAGAACACGCACACACACACACACACACACACACATACACACACACAGATAATGTGGAATGGCTGCTTCAGTACTATGAAGCAATCTCAGAACCTTGGACAGAGGCTGTTTCTTTTATTGTCTAAAAGCGTTAGCGGACAAGGTAAAAATCCTGAAGGTTATGAACAAAGAAGTAACCAGCCATCATCAATGCTATGTCCAATGCTAGTACCTGCTTTGTCCAGGTGGTTTAATTTCATTCTACAGAAGTCTCATGACAACTTTTGGAGGCAAACTCTATTCCCATTGGTCATTTTTAGGTGAAAAAGTTGAGGATAAGACCAATTAGCATTAAGTGACTTACTGTGTGTGAGTTGAGTGAAAGGGCTCCTGACACAGTAGATTTCAATACCAACTATATCAGTATATTTCTTACACCCATTACAATAACTTGCATATGATCGCACAAGAAGGTGACAGAGCAGATTTTAACATCAGAACTCTGATTCTAGATAGAAATGTTTCATCCCAGATACCTGAAAAATAGTCCCACCTACTCCTTGTTCTCATTACCTCTAACAATCCTTGGGAATTTGAAAATAATTCTATTTTTCCACACATATTTTGACTTCTTAAAGAGTCATAAAGCATTCTAATCTTTTTAAGGTCCAAACTTTGCTGCAAGGCTATTCAAATTTTAGTGTCCCTGGAGTTTGTTAAGGTGGAATACTAACTCTCCTGTTGCTGTACTCAGTACTGAAGGAACCTGTTTGTCATTCATACTTCTGAAATTAAAGAGTTCAGTATGAAAGTCTACTAACCAGCCATGATGCTATCACAGAACAAATTGTCCTGGAGAATTATAAATGGAAACAAACTCCACATTTTGTCAGAACCTAACTCTTGTTCTCACACTGGGGCTACGATCTTTCAGCACTCAGCTTTCTTAGATTAAATGTCACTTTCTCGAGGATCCCTACCCTAATCCCCACCCAACACAGGGCTAGGTACTTCTGTGAAATATTCTCATTGGATCATATGTTTTCATAATGGGCTATATAATACTAGGAATTAAGCCCCTCCTAACTGCAAATTCCTTTTAAACGTCTGCTTCATTTTTTTGCTAGATCATAAACTACAAAAGAGCATGGACTGCATCTTTCCCAGCTTGTACCATAAGGACCTTGCCCAGCTTCCAACATCTGGCTCACATCAGCACATATTTCTTTAAATGTGTAAATAAACACACTTGTCATGATTAAATATATGTGCATAATTTTCTCATGGACTCAATTCCACTCAAGGCTAGTACTAAAACTCTGGCAAAAGCAGAACTGTCCAGCCTCTGAAAGGCAAGTTGAAGGCTTTTTAGGAGTTGTCAGATAAACCACAGAATGCTCAGTTTAATTTGAATTTCAGATAAATAGTAAATAGCCACTTGTTATACATTTATCCTAGATACTATGTAATCATTATTCATTGTTTCAATAACATATTTCTTGGCTATTCTGTATTTTTATTTTATTAAACCTGGGAGCAAAGTTAAAGAGGAAATAAGGAAGGACAACATGAAACTCAGGTTTTATGCGCCTTGAATAGAACAGTCCACTAAAAGGGCCTCTGCTTTAGCTCTTGTATCTACCACATTTATCCTTTACCTAAAAAACTAAACAGCCACTGTACTCTATTGGTTTTATTAGCAGTTTTGAGATCTTTCTGCATGAAACTTTACTGCAAAACCCACTATTCCAGAAACAAAAGTATAGGTTGCCATCTGCAGATAAAATAAACAAATAAAACTTCAGAAGTAGGAAAACAGAAGTAGAAGACTGAATTCTTTGACAATGAGAATCAGGAAACTTATACCCCTGTCTCTTCCAACCATTGTCTGTCATCCACTCCATGGTGTACAACCCTGCTGCCAAGGCACAAACAAGTTGTGAAAGAAACAAACTATGCATTTTAAGTTCTGGTGTCTTCATCCACAAAAGTAATGTTACACTAAAAAGAAGAATGTAAAAATAACTCAACAATTAATTCCATGATGCTAAAATCAGAGGAAAATGGGGTCTGTTTTCTTCCATGTTTGTCAGACGGGGAAAATATAGTCTAGGGTTAAGCTGTGACTATCCAAGACCCCAGAGCTAAGAATGGGCTGTCTGGGCTAGAATTAGGACACGAAAAACCACAGATCTAATTTCTTATAGATTCCACACTCGAGGTATTTTTAACAATGATGAACTTTTTTTTTTGATCTAGAAAATTTCACACTTTCATTTTTTACCAGTTGTCTTGCCACCTTGCAACGTCTTGCAAGCATCTGACAGGCACCTAGCTGCCCTGCCATTGAAACTCCTAAGAGAGACTCAAATAAGAGCATTTTGTTTCTTTTAGCTAAGAAAGATCACTCTTGGATGGATTGAATGAAACAGTAAGTCAAAAATGAATATAATTGATCGAAATATTTTAAGTTTTGAATATAACTGTCTTCCATTTGTAGACATATCAGATTATAGTAAAGATCTCTCTTTTTACATTTTTAAAAGGATGGCAGCTTCAGCTCAATAGCGTTAGTGAGACAATCCCTTAAGCTGTGTCAAAATGCCAGTTATCCAAGATGCCACCCAGATTTGAATAATTTAGAGAGAGAGACAAAACACGCGGCAGAAAGACTGAATCATCTTTTGACTCCCGGGGCTTTTGAAGGGCTGCCTCCCCCAGCTCCTCTCTCCTTCCTGAAGCTGTGTCCTCTCTGTCAGTAGTGACAAATGCCAATCAAGCCTTTGGTGGTAGAGGGAGGGGCAGTGGAGAAGCCAAGCTTGGGAGGGGGAAGAAACATAAACCATTGTGGAACAATTGCTCAAGGGAGATTCCCTATCAGTGTGTGGTCTGGGGGGAAAGGACTCTTTCCCTTTTCTCGGCTTCTAATCTCTAACTGACTACTTACCTCCTTTTATAAACTCCAATCTCTCTGTTGCACCAAAGGCTGCAAAACAAATCGCCTGTCAGCCAGGATTAAGCCGCTTTGTTGGCAATGATTAGCAGGTTTGCTTGTATTTTTAACATCTTCAGCAACAGCCGACCCCATCACACAACTGGGGGAAAGACTAGTCTTACTTCTGCTAAAGCTAAATGAATGCTGAGGTAACTCAGGAGAAAGGTCACAGAGAGGTTGAGTTAGCGTGCAAGAGACTGTAAAAATATGCTCACTACATTATATTTTATGTTGTCGTTTTAAATCGTGTACTCTCCTAGACAACTGCCCCCTGGAAATATCCTGCAAATGTCTATTATGTCCCAAACTCTAGGAAACGTTTCTGCTGATTGCCCTAAAATCCCTCCTAGTGGTCAGCATCCCAGGTCTAGCTTTCTACAGTATTCTGTTGCATTCTTTCACTATGCCCACTCTAGCACTTAACCATAAAGATTAAAGTGGTATTATTGTCTAAAAATTCTCCTATGCTCTTTGAAGAAGCTGATGGAAAGGAGCTGCCTTCATCCCCCACCATCCCTGGTACATATATTGGCTGATTTTGTGTGTCAATTTGCCACAAGCTAGAGTCATCAGAAAAGAAGGTAGTTGAGGAAATGCCTCCACGAGATGCAACTGTAAGGTGTTCTCAATTAGTGATCAATGGGGGAAGGCCTAGCTCATCATGTTTATGCCATCCCTGGGATGGAGGTCCTGGGTTCTATAAGAAATCAGGCTGAGCAAGCCACAGGGAATAAGACAGTAAGCCGCACACCTCCATGGCCTCTGCATCAGCTCCAACCTCCAGGTCCCTGCCCTGCTGGAGTTCCTGTCCCAACTTTCTCCTGTAATGAACAGCGGCATGGAAATGTAAGCCAAATAAACCTTTTGCTTCCCAACCTGCTTTCTGGTCATGGTGTTTCACCACAGTAATAGAAACCCTAACTAAGTATGTGTCACATTGATCACAGTGTACTTCATACTGCCCTCCCATAGAGCTGCTCAAGGGATCTCCCCCTTCTTGGCAATGGTTAGAGAAAGACACTGGTTTACAACCAGAAGCTTTAGCTCCAGCGCTACCTCAATTCATGGCAAAAATGGTGTTGAACAGAGTCATGCAGGCCCTGAAAGGATCATATGATATATTCTTTCTCAAATGTGGTTCATAGCTTCATATCTTTGATTTTTCTATGTTTAATCTTAAGTACATGTGGAAACCTAGAATCTAGAAATGGGCTACAGAGGGTGGATACCTTAAGAGAGAGAGAATAGTAAAATACAGTCAAATTGACAAATAACAGTATGTGTGTGTGTGTGTGTGTGTGTGTGTGTGTGTGTGTGTGTGTGTGTAATAATAATCAAAGAAAAGGAAGGTGTTGATTTGCAAGGGAGTGAGATGAGAAGCGGGGGATGAAATGGAGAAAGGAAAGGAAGGAGGAAAATAAGGTAAGTATATTTTAATTTAAAAATTTAAAAAGAAAGTACATGAGGGGATTACTGGAGGTAGAAAGGTTCAAGCACAGGTGGAAAATGAGGTGTTGGTGAAAGGCTTAACCAAAATTAAGGCCGAAAAAAAAGCTTTATGACTTCATCCCATTTTCCAACCCAAGGAGAAGATTCATTTTGAGGAGATGTGCCTGAGGTAAGGTTTAAGTGAGGATATAGGGAATTGGGGAGAAGAGAGGGGAAGGAGTGGGGTAGCCAAAACTAAGGGAAGTAGCCTTAAGGAGATCTACTAGTGTTTAAGCTAATTTAAACTTCTCTCTCTCTCTTTCTCTTTCTCTTCCTTTCTCTCTCTGTGTCTTTCTGTCTCCCTCTGTGTCTCTCTTTGTGTCTTTCTGTTCTGTCTCTCTGTTTCTCTCTCTCTCTCTCTCTCTCTCTCTTTCTCTCTCTCTCTCTCTCTCTGTGTGTTACGTGTGTGTGTGTATGTGTGCGCGTGTGTGCATGTTGCATGTGTGTGTTCATAATTTGAACGGAACTACCCTGCATGGGTGGACAAAGCTGTTCCAAGAAGACACAGGTCATTAGATGAAATTTCCCGTGCCAGGCATGAGATACATCTTCTCTAGCTGTTAGTCAGGGAGTGTTAGGCTATTGCCATTTCTCTTGGTTGCTAGCAAGGCGTATTCCCTATGCCATAATGGCTTGAAGTTTATGGGGCTAACCAACCAATGTCTCATTGGCTATGAGACCTACTTCCCCAGGAATTCATGCCAGTACTGTGTGACCAGTCAAAAGCCCATGACTTGGGAAGTTGTAGGACCTGGGGTGGGGGTATTGGGGGGATTGCTACTATTGCACTGTTAAATGATCATGTTGTCAAAATAACTTCTAAATATTTGTTTATACTTATTTGCGGTGCTGTCAGCATTTGTCAGGGACATTTCATTTTACAGTTGGTAGTGGATAATACACTAGAAACTGGTCAGAGGGTCTAGGTATACCTCAGAATAGTTCATTCTGAACTCAACATGTCACTGATTTGCCCCGCCCATCCCCCAGCAAGTGGACCTGCTCCATTTTATCACCTACAAGTATCTTCTTTAATGATGCAATTGTAGGTTTGCAGTTGGATGGTATCTGTGGCTGACTCAGTTCACTACACAGCAAACCCAGTCATTCTCGACATTACAGCAGCAGTGAGTGGGTGCCTATTGCTCAGCAAGAGTCACAGAAGGTCTTTAATGACCAAGATTCCATTTCTTTCTTAGAATATTTTCTATGAGTCAGTAATCAGTGAAATTGGTTCCTCTACAAAGGGCCTCCCCTACCATTAGTGAGAATTAGTAAAGTTCAATTGTTTTTTTTTTTTTTAAGGAATAAAGTAGCCTATTACTCTGAAAGAACCTGCCTTTTTCTTCTCTTTTTCACCCTTTGTGTTGTGTGTGTGTGTGTGTGTGGAAGACTTAATTTGAAGAGCTTTTGTATTGTGGAATTAAGTCACTATCTCATGAAGTCTGTCCTTGTGCAGGAAAGAAGAAAATCAACTTTTTGCTTAACCTGTAAGACCAAAGCATATGCTTAGGAAAAGGATTGTAGACCTGCCAGACCCTACCACATGTCCTAGGTTGGGAGTCTAGGGAGAAGCACTTCTCTAAAGCCTATGAGCTTTAGTATGCTAGTATCTCTTTCAAAGAGGTACCAGATACTTAAAGTTTTAAACCAGTAGACTGAGGTCAGTATTCCTCACAGAGCTTGTCAGCTTGTGAATCGACTATACTAGATGTTACATTGTGATGCTTTTTTAACCCATGTTACCTAACCTGAGAGAAACACTTGTAAAATTACTCTTTACAAAACTTTAAAATGCAGTATTAGTTCTAGAACTATCTAGAACTGTGACTGTGAAATGTTATGTGAAGATTGTGTATATTTGAAAGTGCGTGTGTCTGACTGTCTGTCTGTGTCTGTCTGTCTGTCTGTCTGTGTGGGCTGAGAATAGAAAAGAACCATGCCAGAGTGACAATGTCAGATCAGTGATAAGAGGCCAAGTGAATTAGAATTCCAGCTGTCACCTACCTCTTGTTCCTCACCATGGAGGATTCCTATCTGGACCTCAGCTGCTTGTCTATAAATTAGATATAATGTGGAATTTCTAAGTTAGTTTAGAAGATTCTCAATAATGGTTACCATGTAGTAGGTGTATGGGTTAGCTCTTATTGCTTAACAATCCAGCCCAAATTCTATAGCATGAAATAAAAAAATCTTACATTTTCTCATGATCCTGATGTTTGGCATTTGAGGTGGGGTTCAGCTTGGCAGTTCTGGTCTTGGCTGGACTCTTCTCGGCATTTGCCAACAGCATTTCCTGCAGTTGCTGGGATACCTTGGCTCCCAGCATTCATTGTACTTCTCCATCCTTTGCTGATAAATGCAGGCTTGTTTCTCTGGAGGAGACACCTAAGAGAGCAGATGGGAGAAAGGCTTCTTGAAGTCTGGGACTCATAACTGGCACAAGATTACCCCTACTGTGTTGTACTAGCCAAAGCAATTTAGATGGAAATCCCATAGATTGAAGCAAAGCATAAATAGGTTGCACCATCTAAAGAGAAGATATGCAAAGTCACATACAAAGAATGTAGACATAGGAAAAACATTTATTAGGGCTCTCAATACCATCAGTATACTGCAGTAGGTATGTGGTGAACTGTGGCCATAACTGTAAGAAGAGTAGATAAAGGCATGGGCCAAACATGACCACTGCTTGTTTTCATAAATAAAATTTGATAGGAATGCCCTTGGATTCATTTGTTCATGTACATCTGCTTGCTTTCACATCACAGCAATGCAGGTCGGTGGTTACAACATGGATGAAATGGCCTTCAAAATTTAGCATGCCATCTGGTTGCTTAGATACAGAGATCTGCTCTAGAGTCTTGTTGCTCCCAGTGTTGTCTATGGAACTGACAGCCTTGGCATCACCTGCGAGCTTCCTAGAAGTGCAGAAGCTAAGAATCATACCAGAATCTGCATGGCAACATGTAGTGAGAATTTTGGTTTCTTAAAAAACCCAGTTATGGTATGTGAATATGTTTTTGTTTTAATCCCAGGTGTAGGGAAAGAGGCTGCTTCATTGCAGGTGATTATGATTTGCCTCTTGCCCTAGCAGGGGCATAACTTTTGCCAGCTGTAGATATTTTAATTCTGGGGATTCTAGAGAGGGTAAAAGTGGGAGACCCCAAGAGGGCCTGTAGCAGCTGCTGCCTTTCCTCCTCCTCCTCTTCTTCCTCCTCCTCCTCCTCCTCCTCCTCCTCTTCCTCCTCTTCTTCCTCTTCTTCCTCTTGCTGCTGCTGCTACTGGTGGTGGTTCCTGCTACTGTGTTTGCTATTGCTGGATTGCTGGTTTGCTGATTTGCTGGATTGCTGGTTTGCTGGTTTGCTGGTTTGCTGGTTTGCTGGTTTGCTGGATATTCTGAGGGTGACATTTGGACTTGACCCTAGGAACCTGATGCCCCTAGTGTCAGGAAGTAGTCTAAAGAGGTCTATGTCCCCCCCTTTTAAATTTTTTTAAAAAGAAGTCTATGCCCTCCTTTCTAATCTTCTTTCTCTTCTACCTAGTGTTGAGGGTTAGATGGTTTTAAGGTGGAATAAGGACTGGAAGGGGTTTAGATATAAGAACTCAGTAAAATAGCTGAGACAAATATGCCAACATGAACATGAGTCCACCAGGGTAGTTGAATAATGCTAGACTAGAGACCAGTTACATGGCTTGCACATAATCCTGGAGAGTGTGGGAGCTCAGTAATAAATATTGATGAGCTAGACCCCAGGAAGTATTGTTTATTGTAACAGTCATGATGCTGAGCTGGTTCCAAGCCTCACCCTAGCAGACTCCATGACATTGATCCAGGGCTATAGCATGAGTGAAGGCCCCTAAGTTCAGACTGGTCAGAATGAGGCTAAAAGACAATAATTGTCAGAAACGTGGCTTGAAATAAGGCCATAGGAGTCAGTTCTGAAAGCTCACTAAAATCCAAAAGAATAAGAGATCCTAACTCAGGATCACACCTAACACTACAGACTGAGCTATGACTGATAGCCAAGGTGATTTGTGGGATAATGAAAAAGGACCACTAACCTTGGGGCGAGAATGTGGCTGAGTTAGTACTTGTTCCCATTGTCTTTCTGGAAGTTTATGGGTTTTTTTTTTCCAAGTATTTTGGGTGAGAATGGGCACACATGATGAGGGTTGGGTCTTTGAGGCTACCCATAAGCTCTCCATGAAACTGGATGAAGGAAGACCATCTTAGTGGATTTCTTATGAGAACGGATAGAATTAATTCATAATGTAGAACATATAGCATTCTAACAACATATTATCCATTGTTATAATCATTGTTGCAACTTTGGGGATTTTTGTTATTGTCATTGAAGCTGTCAAAATCTCAGGTGCATCTTGGGACTAACCATAGCCTTCACATCTTTCCTTTCTCCAGTCTCCTACCTCCCACCACTCTCCATTCTCCTCAAGATGCCTTTCGTCTTTCTACTGGTCATCATCTGCCTCTTCTCTATGTGCACTCTAGTAGCTCACAATCCCAGTTTCCAAATGTCCTTGCCTTGCCTTTCTAAAAAGCATCCATCAGCTTCCGCTGTTATTAGCTGACAAATTCCCTTCATGGTTTGTACTAGGTGAGATTCTGCTTGTCCATATGTATTCTTTTATGCCAGACTTAGCTAGGTAGTCTACAATTTTCTCCTATCTAACTTTGCTTTACCCAGCTGTGACAAACAACTGAGAAGACCAGTCTAGGCATGTGAACTCAATATAAGCTCTAAGCAGCTCACAATACCACCATTAATATACAAGGAAATAAAGACAGGTAGGGGAGAGATGTGCTACCAACTCAGGATGATGAGAATTACCATTCAGACTGTTTGGTTTCAGAGTTCATACACTCTTACCTAGAAGCTTCACAGACTAGAGTTGTTACAGTTACTCTGTAACCAGTAAAAGAGGAATGATGCACCCACAAGACACAACAGTAATTGGATTAGATATAGGTTACAGTGGAAATAGATAAACAGATATAGATAGATGTAGTAGAAGGAATTATTTAAACCCCAAATTTGTAGTAGTAGATCTCCTACCCGAAGGAGACCAGTAAAGGAAAACACAACTCAAGAATTATGGTATAAATAGCACACCTAGATTGGGCAGGTTTACCGCTACACTACTCTAATCCCTGGCTATGAGATCCCTTATAACTTGCGTTTCATCCAGGCCGCCTGGTTGTCTAGCTCCGTTGTTGGCTTCCTTCTACCACTGGCTTCCTTCTGCTTCAATTTCCTTCTGCTGCTGTCTCTCTCTTCTCCCTCTGCTTCTGCTTTCTCCTTCTGTATCTCCCAACGACTTCCTTCTCTTCTGCCTCTGCTCTGCCTTTTATATCAAATTCCTCTCACTCTCTCCTCCCCTAAGCCTTTTTCTCCGCCTCCCCTTCTAGTGCCCAATCTCTGGCTCTAGTCTTTATTTTGCAGGTTTTAATTGGACAGAAGGTTTACAAGATGTCGTCTGTGTACAGATTCAATCATCCTCTGCAGCCGCTCCCAGAAGGGTGGAACTAGGATCAAAATATAAGCCTGGGGCTATCCACTGGGTACTAGGATCAAAATACAAGGCTGAGGCTATCCACAACATTGATTCAATCCTCCTCTGGAGCCCCTCTCAGGGGGTGGAACTAGGATCAAAATACAAGGCTGGGGTTATCCACAACAGATAGATAGATAGATAGATAGATAGATAGATAGATAGATAGATAGATAGATAATAGAAGAAAGAAAGAAAGAAAGAAAGAAAGAAAGAAAGAAAGAAAGAAAGAAAGAAAGATTGATAGATAGACATATCATCTTGACCACAGTTTCCTCTCCCTCTTTTCCCTTCCTCTTCTTCTCCATCCTCCTCTGTTTCTCTTCAGAAAAGAGTAGTCCTCCCATGGATATCAACCAGCCCTGGCATATGAAGTTGCAGTAAGATGCATCTCCTTCTAAGGCTAGATGAGGCAACCCAGGAAGAAAGGGTCCCAAAAGCAAGCAACAGAGTCAGAGACAGCCCTACACCCTCCGTTCAGAGTCTCACAAGAAGATCAAGCTACACAACTGTAACATGTGTGTGGAAAACCTAGGTCAGTTCCATGTAGCCTCCCTGGATGTGGGTTTGGTCCCTGTGAGCCCCTATGGGTCCAGGCTAGTTGGTTTGTTGTTTCTTGAAGTGTCCTTGATCCCACTGGCTCTTACAATCTTCCTTCCCTCTCTTCCACAAGATTCCCCAAGATTCACCTAATGTTCAACTGTGGGACTCTACATCTGTTTCCATCAGTTGCTGGTGAAGCCTCTCTGATGACAACTGGGCTAGGCACCAGTCTGTGGGTATAGCGGTGTTTTCATTTAATGACGTGGTCTGTCATTGTTTCTCTGTCTTGGGTGAGTAGGATTGTTAATGTGCTCTTACTCCAAGATTCACTGAAGTGTTATAACTTTGCAGGATCTACCAAAATGTCCTCATCCAGTACCATGACCAAGCCAGGGCTGCATATCTTTGTGGTGCAAAAAAACTTTAGACAAAATGGCATTTTTTTTATATCCCATCCCAGAATGGCTTTGTAACTGACAGCTCCTGGTGAGTTGCAATGCTCTTAGATCCTTCAATTGTGAAAAGACACTCAGACAAACCAAATATCTAGCATATTTTCTGCTAACCCATACTCTTAAAACACAGTATACTTTGGATAATGAAGCTTATAAAAGTACTTGGTCTTAAAGAGCAAATACAGAGACAAAATGTGGAGCAGAGACTTAAGGAAAGGCCATCCAGAGACTGTCCCACCTGAGGATCCATCTCATATACAGACACCAAACTCAGACACTATTGTGGATGCCAAGAAGTGCTTGCTGACAGGAGCCTGATATAGCTGTCTCCTGAGAGGCTCTGCCAAAACCTGACAAATACAGAGGCAGATGCTGGCAGCCAACCATTGGACTCAGCATGGGGTTCCCAATGGAGGAGTTAGAGAAAGGACTGAAGGAGCAGAAGGGGTTTGCAACCCCATAGGAAGAACAACAATATCAACCAACCAGACCCTACAGAGCTCCCAGGAATTAAACCATCAACCAAAGAATACACATGGAGGGACCCATGGCTCCAGCCACATATGTAGCAGAGGATGGCCTTGTCTGGCATCAATGGGAAGAGAGGTCCTTGGTCCTGTGAAGGCTCAATGCCCCAGTGTAGGGGAAGGCCAGGGTTGGAAGGTAGAAGTAGGTGGGTGGGTGGGTGGGAGAACACCCTCATAGAAGCAGGGAAGGGGAGATGGAATAGGGATTTCAAGGGGGGACCAGGAAAGGGGATAACATTTGAAATGTAAATTAAGAAAATATCCAATAAAAAAAAGATTCACAATGCTGTTAGGACACTATGAGAAGAAACTGTTGTTTCAGAAAAGCATTTCACTAGGTCAGTCTTCTGAGTCCTTCCTGCTTCATCCCTGTCTTCCTCCTGGGCTCCACGACAGCAAGCTGCATTAAGATCCCACTTCATTTATTTAGATCCCTTTTTAGCAGGCTAGGCACTCACCAAATGGAGCTGGCCCCTCTTGCTCAGTCAGCAAATAGATTGAAAGGTAAATACAACTGAACAGATCCAGCACCCATGTCCGGCGGCTGCACCTGCCATTCAGACTGCTCTCCATGGGTAATTTGAAAAACATCTGGCAGGCTTCTCTATTTACCTTCTGAAGGCAGAATGGAAAGAGCTCTGAGACAGTGTGACAAAATCTGGGTCAGAGCCAGGGCTTTGATCGTGAGGCTAGAATGACCATCAGCTGGTCACTTTCTTCTTTGAGGATCTTGTATTCCTACCTTTAAAATCACCAGGTAAGACCAAATTACCACTAGAAAGGCCTTCCCAGCCTGAAAATTACATACTGACTTATTTAATATGTATTTGCCAGAGACCCCATCGGAGTGTCTGCAGCCCTCTCAGGGTTCGAGGTTAACAGAGCCAACTCAAGATTTGAAACATGGGACTGAACTCCTCCATTTTAAGACTATTTGGCAACCTTTTAAAGGCCTTTTCAGAGAATGCATCCCATAGCTTTCTACAGACTCAGTGCACATACATTTAATTTGGAAAGCTCTTTTGAGGACTACTGAAAATTGGAAGTTGTAAGGGATGAAGCTTTCCCCATGCGAGGTGCCTCCCTTTGTCTCTTACAGGTTCTTCGTTTGGCTGCAGCTGGTTCATAGATCCCATGAGTCACAGACGTTCCAACTTCTACCTTCAAGCAGTCAAACAAGGAACTAATTGTTGACCTTCTCATGAACATTACAAATTCAACACCGGAAAGTAGCACTGAGACCCACCTGCTCTACTAACGGAGAAGCTGAGAGCACTCCAGATTGCATTTGTCCTTGACCTGAACTTGGTTCCTTTCAGATATGATATAAAACATTACTCCCAGCTTTAAGGAAGTCTTAACTTTTAAAACAGACACTCTTAGAGTCGTAGCTCAGTTGTGGTTTCTACATTGCTAAAGCCATGCAATATCTTTAAAAAAAAAATAGTAGTAAATTGCATGGAAATGTTTGATTAGCCTGTGAAACACTTTTTTTAAAGGATTGTCATGATTATTGCTCTCTGAAAATGTTATTTATTACAGTTTCAAAATTATGTCTTTCTTTTTGTTCAGAAAGTATTCAAAGTCATTAAACACTAAAAGTCAAGTCTTCGAGAAGTCATTTTATCCTATTAACCATCTGGAAAAAAAATAAAACAGGAATCATCTGTATGCTCACAGACACTTGTCTGAATAGGAACAGAAGTCTGTCAAGTTGGGCTGTGTGCTTGGATATATGTTCTAGAGGAAACAAAACTGTGCAATGGTTATTGTGGAAAAATCTAATTACTCAAATTTGTACAAGTAACATAACTGTGTGCTGATTTATATTTCAAAATGACTAAAATAGGTTTTCCTAATATGATAAAAGGAAGTTTATTAATAAAAATTCTATCCAAATCCAGTTTGGGTGGCATTTATCTACTATGAAATTCATGATTTCCATCATAATTACTATCTTGATGACTTTAGCTTTGCTTGCCTATCACAAAATCATAATGAAACTCTGTGGACTTCCATGGGGGAGTCTCTGAATATTAGGCAACATCTTAGTAATCGGTGTATTTGAAGTTAGGAAAATTGGAAAATAAAGAATCAGAAAGACAAGTAGCTAACAAATGTCTCTATGTTGTACACACCCCGATATTAAAAAATTCATAATATTCTCATTGCAATCACTGACATAATTTATATTAGGTATAAGTGCCTAGGAGGACGTGAGCCCCAGTTTCACTCAGTGCCTTACCACTTGAATTTTTTCAAGTCTTCTCCAAAACATTGTAATGTTTAAATATTGGTTATATTGTATTTACTATTATATTAACAAATTAAATGATTTCACAAATATAAAATTCATCATTTGTTGGCAAAATGTATAATGAACTTAACAACATACAGGTCATTATTCTTAGTCACTTAGCTTTCATTTTATAAAAGTGCTTCTGTCCTCACTTTCCAGCTCCAGAGGGTAAAGCAAAGTCACCTGTGTTTTGTTAGAAAAGTGGCAGTTACTCATGGCATTGTCAGAAACTAAAGTGAAAGTGTTTCACATTAGGGCAAAAGAAGGGTTTTTGACTGTTGTTTTTGTTTTTGTTTTGTTTTGACACTTTAGGGCAGTGGCTCTCAACATCAGCTTCCCATTAGAATTACTTGGGAAATTCTAAAAATCTAACCATTCAGGTGATACCCAATTTTTGTTAAATTAGACTCTTGTGACATATGTCCAGATGTATCTCACAATCAGTTTTAACACATAGATAAGGTAAGGACTAGGAACATAGGACAAGCAAGGTGAAAGCAGGAATCTGACTTCTGTCTTTGTACACACACTTCTGTCACATCTCCAGTGGGCCATAGCACAAGGGAAGCATTCGGCCACCAGGATCGTTTGGATTTGAATGTTTTAAACCCATAACAGATACAACCCCAATTCCTGACCTGCCAGAGGAGTTAGTTAGATAATGCAAACCTAAAAGGATTCCTCCAGTGAGGACCACATGCTCCCTGAAAAGATGAGAGTTACCCATCCCAGGCATCCCTGACAGCATCTGCTCAGTGTGCTTCTAATCCAAGGGTCTGTTGGCTTACAAATAGATCCTCAGACATGAGTAGGGATGGTTCTCATTCCATGTGCTCCAAAAAAACTTCCAATAATCTGTCAGCCTCTGAAGCAATTATCACTTGAGAAATGCGCATAATTATTTGAAAAAGAAAATACAGGCTAAACCCTCTATTGTGTGTCAAGAAAAAATTCTGATCAGCAACCATACTACCCAGGTTTATAACAACAGCAGTTAAAACATCCCACCTTTGGTGTCTTGTTCCAAAGCCTTGAATGGAATGTGTCTTTTACTTGGATACGATGTATTTTACACTTGCTCTCTCCGTTTTACTTTCCTTCCTTCTTTGTCATTAATGTTTTTTCTCTATCTTCTAGAAATCCTATTTCCACCTGGTAACCAAAGATGATTCTAAAGTATGTAAGCCCTGTCAAAGCTCATTATTTGAGGTACTTCCAGAGGCAAATGTGCCACCTCATTTCTTGGAAGAACACATATAGGATAAACAGAAAAAATGTCATTGTTGCTGTTGTTGTTGTTGTTATAGTTTTAAATAAGAGATTCTTCTATTTCTATTTTTTAACCAAGGATTGAGGACAAATATAGTCAATAAAGTCATCAAATGAGTATATTGTTTATGTAATCCCAGAGCATAGATAAAAACCCAACTTAACCCAAAGGCATGAAAGTCTCTTATATTGCTATGGTTTTTGAGATGAAGCTTTAAAAACCTCACCTATCAAAGAAGTATAGACCCAGTCAGTCTTCAGCAGTGTGTGTTTGTTTTGTTTTAAACCGTTCAGTCTTAGGCAAGACTGTTGACATGTTGAGTTTTTCTTTCACGTTCTGTGTCATAGTTCTTCAAGGACATTTTTGTTTCATAGAAAAACAAGCTATGGACAGAAAGATACACTGAGTTCTCTTAGCTCAGCAATCATGTGACTGCCCCACCTGGGGATTCATCCCATATACAGTCACCAAATCCAGACACTATTATGGATGTCAAGAAGTACTTGCTGACAGGAGCCTGATATAGCTGTCTGCTGAGAGGCTCTACCAGAGCCTGACAAATACAGAGGTGGATGCTCGCAGCCAGCCATTGGACTGAGCATAGGGTCCCCAATGGAGGAGATAGAGAAAGGACTGAAGAAGCTTTAAAATCCTCACCTATCAAAGAACTATAAGCCCAGTCTTTAGCAATCCCATAAGAAGAACAACAATATCAACTAACCAGACCCCCAAAAGTTCCCAGGAACTAAACCATCAACCAAAGAGTACACATGGAAGGACCCATGGCTCCAGCCTCATATGTAGCAGAGGATGTCCTTGTCGGACATCAATGAGAGGAGAGGCCCTTGGTCCTGTGAAGGCTCAATACCACAGTGAAGGGGAAGGCCAGGGCAGGTAGGTGAGAGTGGGTGGGTGAGTGGGAGAACACCCTCATCAAATCAGGGGATAGAGGATGGGAAAGGGAGTTTCCAGGGGGACACCAGGAAATGGTATAACATTTGAAATGTAAATAAAGAAAATACCCAATAAAAAGGAAGAATATCATACCGAGCCTAAAGAGCTATTTTCTTTAGAAAAAAATTAATGAGAAAGCAAATAAAATGCCTACTGATTAACCACAAACACAGACTGAGCAGTTTATCACCAATACCCATTATTACTTCCCATAAAATTGAGAGTTACTAAAAAGAGTAGCCATTGTAGGAACCAAATACTGAGCTCCTAAACCACGATTTTTTTTTCCTGAAATATGTGTTTAACCTTGATGAATAGAAGCCATTGAAGAAAATAACAAACTATCTACATGTTACTTTCCCCTAAATCAGTTTATTTAAATAAGATATGGAACACATATGTGAATATCTACTGAACTAGAAAGAATTAATGATGGGATGGCTTGTTTCTCCTGAAGTGAGAAACTATGACCCACAGGAGTTTCCACCCAGAGCAGTACAGAGGCTGCAGGAAAGAGATGCCTATGGAGCAGGACATTGCCAGCCAGAGAACTAAAGTGTGAATGGAAGACCCCAGGTGGCATAGACAGAAAGGAATCAGTAACATGCCTAAAACAGTGAACAAGGCTTGCTTAATTTGATTACATATTTGATTAAAGCAAAAGTGATACTAAAGTAGCCAATTCACAAATCACAGATCCAGTCAAAATAAACTAATATACTAAAAGCCAAAACATGGGAGTAATTCCTAGAAGAATAGCAAGGCACTGAAAGGAAAATAGTAAAATGGAGGAGGGGGATTTTTAATTAGGGAGGAAAGGGAAGTCAATGCAGGAAGGTAAAACAAAAGTAAAGGTGTCTGAAAAACCCACAAGGATTCATATTACTATTTATTTACTTAAATTACATATAAATTTGTATATATAACATATATACATATGTATGCATATGTTATATTTATATGCATATGTATATATGTATGTATATATGGAGAGAGAGAGAGAGAGAGAGAGAGAGAGAGAGGAAGAGAGAGAGACTAAATGCTAACCTATACTGATAACTCTTCCCACAAGAGCTATAGACAATACTACAAAACTCCCAATGACAGGTATATGATACTCCATTTTGAGTTGTTGTTCAGGATTGTTCAAGAGACTCCCAAATCATAGGCTACTGTCATTGTTCTTGGTTACCTCCAAGAGGTAGAAGCTAAGTCCTTGTGGCTGAAGATACCACGCCATTTGTACATAAACTCTGGGGCATCTGATATGATATCCTCTTCCCTGAGAGCTGGTTTCACCGTACCAGAAAATGACATACAAACTTCCAAGGGAAGGAAACAATCAATAATACTACCCACCTATGAAGCCTATGAACTACAACCACCATCATGGTATAATAATACTAAGGTATAATAGAGGTATAACCACACACACACACCACACACACACACACACACACACACACACACTGTATATCTTGGAGGTAACCAACAATTCTCTGATTGGACTTAATGCCTACTCAACAAGAGGGAAATCAACTCTTGTTACTTGTTGCTTGTTACTGAAACCTAGTCAACTTCCTGGGGCTAAAAAATGTCATGACTCTTGAAGGAGAACTTACATTATTAAGTCATCTTAATTACAAACTTTATTCTAAATATTTATCCTTCTACCCACGATCTCATCCCTCATCAAAGAAAATTTCTCTTTGCAACAGAAGGAGACCATTACAGAACACCACAACTGGTCAAAATGCAGATATCAGTTGATCATGTGGGTCCCACCCCAAATGTTAAATGTACAACACAACTCCTGCACAGGCTTAGGCAACGTCATGGAAGAGGGGACATAAAAACTACAAGAGCCAGAGAAACGAGAAGTTTTTTGTGCTATTGTGTCTCATTGAAATGTCAGAAAGGCTATGCCCATAAAGTCTCAAAAACATGTCTACTTAAACAAGAACTGAACAAAGACAAGACCAATAGAGGACCCCATGATCAGAACTAAGGGATACAAGACAGCAATAGTCTTCTCTAGGGAAGAGCTCCCCAAAATGTTATCTGATATCAAGTTTTTGGCCCTGAAATCCCATATACATACAAGCAACATTATATGGAATGAAGAGGTTGTATTTGTTGACTTAAGAATATATATAATAAACAATTAAATATACATAAACAATATATGTTTACATATATATTAAACAAAGAAAAGAGGTCATGAATTTGAGAAAGCAAGGGGGTATATGGGAGAGGTTAGAGGAAGGAAAGAGGAGGGAAAATGACATAAATATATTTTAACTAAATAAATATTTAAGCATAAAAATAAAGAATAACAAGAAAACAAGGTGAAGAAAAGAGATGCCATCTGGCTGATTATATCAGCTTTCCTACCAATTAAGATTTTCTGGTCCATTTCTTTTAAGATACTGGCCTGGAAACCAAGGACATTTTTATGAAGGGAAGTACTACTGGATAAACATTTACCATACATGAATATATTTCTTTTGCAATTAGTTCCTCGATAAGAGAGATGAATTTAGAGGATTTGGAAGAGTGCCAAAATGTATTCAAATGATCTTCTACCATATGACTCTGTTACCATATGTGGTTGAACTTAATTAAACAGGGTTTTTAAAGGATGCCACTGTTTGCCTCCAGGGTGGATACAACCGTCAGAACCTAGGCATTCAAATACTAAAAATGAAGTCATAAAAATAGTTCAACCACACACAAATGTAATATCTTTTTAAAGACATAGACCTGAGAGAAGGGATTATCTGTTCATATAGTCAGGGTAAACAATCCTCTCTATGGCCAACAGATGGAGGCTTTGGGTGTGGAGAGAGAAAACAGAGAAGACTAAGAATGCAGAGCTTAAAGTGACCACTTGGATTATATCTTAAAAGTCTCTCCTATTTATTGTGGGCCCAGAGCTCATTGCAGGTAGAAGAAAACACAGAATCTCCTGAGTATACAATTTCAGAGCCCATATTATTTATTAATAAGCATCTTATTTTTAATACATATGGCTGAGTTTATAAGAATGGAGTCAATAATATTGCCATATTCTGCTTCTCCCTGTTCTCAATAATTTGTTTTTTATTCACTTAATATGTTATCTTTGTAAAGTATGCTTTGTGGAAAAAGAAGTTTTATGCTTAAAAAGCAACTATAAAAATCAAGATTTGATACGAATTTTCAAGACCCCATAACTATTAGTTTCTCGGTGGGGACCAGGAACTGCACCTCACCTTTCTGCATAGACTGTCATTCTTGCCTCCCAACAATCCTAACACCTGTGTCTCTGCAGAAGAGGAGGATGCGGAAACTCGTAGAGGATCTCAAGGCCGTGCAGTACGGAAATCTGCAGAGACATCCCCGCTCACTTCAGCTCCCTGGGTCTTCATTCCGTTCCCTTCGTCACTGAGGTGTAAATTAGGAATTTATAAGGACTTGGTGCCAGGGAGCTGGCTCAGTGGGTGAAAGCACTTGACCCTAACTCTGATGGCCTGTGTTAGTTAGATCCTTGGGATCCCATAGTGGAAGAAGAGAATGGACTTCTGCAAATTGTCCTCTGAATTCTACATGGATACCATGACACATGTATGTACACACACACACACACACATCTTAAGTAAATTCAACAAAACTTTCTTTTAAAAGGAAGGATTTATGGGGAAATATTTTCTCTTCAAAGCAATGAATCATTTTTTCTTTAAATGTCTAGGTATCAAGCAAATAAATTGTTATCACATGTCACCAATATCCATTTACAATTGTAGACGGCAACACATGGTGCTTGCTCACAACTCAATTATCATGGCCTGATATCAGTGAGTCCTTAAGAACGTATTCTGAGGCATTGGGTGTAACAGCTCTCCAGCAATCGTCAGAGGTAAACAGTAATTCAGACAATCTGCCCAAGTAACCACTCACAGAAAGTTTCTATGGAAACAATGCATACTCAATACGAAAACCAGGTTGTCTTTCTTTCAAATGGTGTGTGTGTGTGTGTGTGTTGTGTGTGTGTATGTGTGTAGTATGCATGTTATTTGCATATATATGGGGAAACAATCTTCTGATCCTTTTGGAAACAGACCTGGTAGTAACAGAGAAAATTCTAAAGATGAAGAAAGTCAGAAAGTGAGTTATCAGTTACTTTGTAGAAGTCTTTTTTTGAAACTAATAAAGATGGAATAGGATCTTGGTCTTTTGTTTCTGGCTGTGGGGTTTGCATAAGCCAATTAATCTCTATCTAGTTTCTCCATTGTTAAAAAGCATATCACAAAAGAATATATGAGAAAGTTCTTCCAAAATGTTTGTGACATAGTTGTGTTTTTTAAAAAATAAAAAACCTTGTTGATGTTTTAGTTTCTTTTAACATTTTCCATACAACTTTTGAGTGCCCCTTCCCCCCTGTAACTAACATTGTGGTTCATTCCCTTGGAAGACAGTAACTACAGATAAATTCAGCTTCTAATTTGGTCACAGTTGAGTGGTTAATAACAATCAGAAAAACAAGAAATAACAAGTAATGTGCTGGCATTGATCTAACCACAGAGAGCTCAGAGAAATGGTTCAGTGGTAAAGAACACAGGATGCACTTCTAAAGGGCCTGCGTTCAATTTTGAGCACCCACAGGCAGCTCACAACTGTCTGTAACTCCAGCATCTTCACAGAGACATAGATGCAGGCAAAACACCAATGCACATAAAGGATAAAATAGAAAAAAAGTTTCTCCTGAGCTAAGCAAGCACACAGTGGAAGAAGGAATGGGCTAGGGTCAGGACCTCAAGGAAGCTATACAGAGGGAGAAGGCTTATTATGGATCTCAGCAGGTCAGAGGACCACAGTGTGTGTGCCAGGCGTAAGGAGTAAAGTAGGTCTGTGGATGCACATATGTATTAGCACAGCAACAAGTTAAATTTTTTAAAATATATATTGGCAATACCAGGGATCAACTTCCAGGCCTTGAGCATGCTGGGCAGGACTCGACCACAGGATTTTATTCTTTTCTTATGTTCTTTTCGGCTATCTCTAGCAACCTTACATGGAAAATATAAAAAGTATTCCTGCTTTTCAAATTATGAATCAGCAAGGGTTAAGAATGGTTATCAGCTTTGTATAAGTATAAAAATATACATAAGGCAATGGTAATACCATGATTGGTAAAATATAACAATGGCCAACTAAGACCATGGGTGTCAGAATCTTGGCACTCACAAAGGAGGTCTCGTGAGCGCTGGAAAGCGGAGGATCATTCATCTTAACTGGGAAAGCCTTCTGTTCTCACACTACCTCCTCTCGCTTTTCCCTGGTCTAGTTCAATCCAGGAGGAAAGCAGACACTCACAAGAGGCCGCTGAACAAACAGGGACTAACCAGTTTCAGTACAGACCATATTAAGTAGGAAAATAAACTGAAACACACAGGATGCAAATCAGCCTGCTTTATGCTATCATGCTGAAGGCTAATATTACCCATTCGTTAGGAAACAAAAGCCAGGATGAATAAGCAAACCGTTCAGCCCTTAGATGGTCCGACCTTCCAGGAAAGAGTTACATGTGTCAACATTGATTCAGGAGGGCTGCTTGCTAGTCAAAGAGTCTACTCCCACAAATGTAGAATCAGTCTCTGAATGTTTGGAATACGATCTTTCTTGATATAAATGAAAATTTTTGCCACTTTTAAGAAATGAAGTGTATCTATGCATATGTATACTCAATTTTATGAAAGAAGTCTAGTGTGCTCATTTTTGACATGTCCAGATAAAACTGGTTAGGTCAAGATAAACATGCAAAGAGGTTCATTAGCTCATATAAGTGAGATAGGGCTGACCCCAGCAGTGACCTAATCTGTAGCTCAAATTATGTTACAAGGCCATGCTTTTTACCAGATCTCTCTTCCAGGCTGGTTCCTTCCTTGTGTTGTTCAAATGGCTGTGACAGTCCAGGCGAGATGGTTGGGTCAGTAACGTGTATGGCTCAAAAACAGAAGAGCCTGAGGTTAGTCCTAGTATAAGCTCCAGGTTCAGTAAATGACATTGTTTCAAAAGAAAATGTGAACTACAGAAGTGAGTGATTAAAAAGGAGATTCAGTGTCAACCTCTGGAAACACACACACACCTTCATATACACCCACAGACACACATCTGCACACACATACACACACCTCCATGCACACACTACACATACCTGCATGCACATCCCCCACACTCATACACACACACATCTGCATGCACACACACACACACATACACACACCTTCATGCACACACCCCCACACACACTGCATGCACACACACATATACACACACCTGCATGTACACATACATCCATATATACACACACATACCTACATGCACATACACACATACATACATACACACACACCTGCATGCACACCCACATGCATTTGACACCTCCATCACCATCACATACACACACAAAAGGTCACCTTAGCACCCTCCACCTCCACTTCTCTCCCTTTATATGTAATCAAGAAGAGCAAGCTTTTCTCCACCACCGCACACTGAGGTTCCAGTACAACATTCAAGTGGTATGTCTCTGAGCTCTGCCTACCCGTAGAAGCCGAGCATTATGGACAGACACGTGCAAGGTGTCATCAACCAGGGAAGGGAGTGGCAAGCAAAGAGTGCTCAGAACTCTCCATAAATTACTGTTCAAGAGCTCTCCAAAAGGCAGAGGACAAAAGGAACTCAAGCTGGTCTCAAATGGTGATTAGACAAAAGAGGCACCGATTGACCAAATTTCCTTACTTTATCAGAAAGCTGTCTTTTTAGAATGTCGTTCTTGTTTGCTCAGATTTCACATTTTCTGAATTTTCTTCTTCCATTTGTGTGTTTTAAGACTTTGCTGTGGTTGGGATACGGAATGACCTTTAGGTCTCGTATGTTGGGGGCTTTATTCCAAGTGTGATGCTGGGGCTAGGGGCAGGGCTAGTAGACCGGTGGAAGTTCCTCACTGAGGCTGCGCCTGTTCCTAGGCTATTCCTCTGGTTTTGTTTCCTGTCCACCTGGAAGAAAGCAGACTTCTCTGGTAAACAGTCCTTCTGCCATGATGTTTGGCCTCACCTTCCAGCTAACCATGCACTGAAACCCATGAGTGAAAATAAATCTTACACACATTTGAAAATAAAATACATGGAGTTAAAAAAAAAACACTGCTCATCTACAGAAACACATTGTGTCTGGTCAATTACCTTATACCTATAGCCTTTTGCAACGTCTGTTCATTTAAATAGTTTGCAGCATTTCTTGGTCCCTGGTGTCTTGGACCATCATATATATATATATATATATATATATATATATATATATATATATATATATATATATATATATATATATATATATATATATATATATATATATGTGTGTGTGTGTGTGTGTTGTGTTTGTATGTGTAACATTTATATAATTATATATAATACATGTATACAGGTATATAATGTATGTATGCATGTGTGTATATGAAGTTGATTTTATATATATATTTTTTTCATACAAAATTGTGCTGGCTAGGAACACTAGTATAATGTTGACTTGATGATGAAAACTCTTTGACTTAACTACGACTTTATACAGAATGGCCATGCATACAGCCCTGCGTAGCTTGCTTCAGACTTTTGATAATTGCCATACCTCTTCCCATTTTGACTGCATTTAAAAATTCATCTTGCTGTGTCAATGCGATCAGAACCTTCATCTGTTACACACCATTGTCCCACCCTACCCATCCTGCCACTGAGCTAGTCCTAATTCTTTATTCACTTTGCTTTTCCAGAATGTATTTCCCTCAGGAGGGTCTCACTACAACAGTATTGCATAGGTCCTTAATACTTACAATATTTTAGGTGTTCTTGTAATCTACAAAGTCAGTTTTAGCTCAGACTTTCTTCTAAGTATCTAAATGATGCTGTCCAGTTTTATTCTGGAATAGCATGGTGCTACTGGAGGTTTTGAGGGAATATAATTTTAATTTCCATATAAACCATATGATTGCTTTTAGATGCCCAGAATGTCTTTTTAAATGGCATCAAAATATCCCTGGGAAGTCTGCTCTTTTCTTGTGGATCTGGTAAAATGGCAAGATGTGGGGGGAGGGGGGGAGGGTGGATCACTCAGGAAGGGAAGGGAAGGGAAACAGTAGTCTGGATACAATACACAAAAGAAAAAAATTAAAAATCCAAAACAAATGCCATCAAGATGCACTGGATGTGTAGAATAAATGTAAGCAGCCTGTGTAAAACATTAGATGGTTTACAGAATAAGGGACTTCTCTATATGAGCCATTTTTATCACATCTGCTCCCAGGTTTCAGGGCTCATCTCAAAACAGGGGTGGAAGGCATGGAAGACTACAGAAAATTCACATTTTCTGGTCACAAGGAGGCAGTTACACATATGAATTCCTAGAGGTTCTAAAAGGATGCACAAGACATATACAAGACCAAGGCACACAAAGTGCCAGCGTGGGAAGTAAACATGGACATAACATATCCCCACAGCGTGAGTTGCTGTTGGGAACTGAGGGCTGTTTGTATAAGGAGTCTGTTGTCTCCAGGGGTGCGTTCCTTGGGAGGCTATATACTCCAGTGGGTGTCCTTATACACAAGCACATACTGACAGTACTAGGTGATTCAGTGAGCATTTTTTAAAGGACACATGACATTGATAGAGAATAAAATTGGAGGGGAAGAGTTAGAGGGAAACGAGTGGAAGTGGCCTTGATCAAAACACTGCATGTGTTCATGAGATTTCCACAAACAATGAAAATTTAAAAAAATAGATCAAAGAACCAAGATTTTTTTTTCAGAGGGTGAAAAGCAGGAAAAGATAATTTATTTATTGTGTCAATATTGGGAAGATGGACACAGATTAAGAGACACCCCCCCAAGTCTATCCTTTGGGTCCTGGTATGGAGTAAGGTTTAAATAGAAAGCTAAGACATATGTGCAACTAAGCATTTCATACAAGTTATGGTCCCCAGACCACCATTGTCTCAGCTCTGAGTCTCTTTTGTAAGGTTGCCTGACAACTTGTAAATAATTCTCCAGGAGACAAGGACTTTATCTGGTTGTAGATACCTTCTCTAGCTATAGATTTCTCCTCAGGATGTAGATTTCTCCTTTGGCTATACTACCCTCCTCTGGCTATACTGCCCTCTAAGGTTTTAGTCTCACCTTCTAACCAAAGATTTCCAAAGAAAAATCTGATAACCAAAGACATGGGACCAGGCATCCCTAGAATATTCCCATTCCTGCCAAGCAAGCTGGTTACCTTCTACAGTAACTTAAACTTTGCTTTAGCACCCAGCTTTATGGCAATGTGCCTGTGTCTGAAACAAACACCACAAACAGAAAACAAGTGGGATTCGGGTTAGACCATGTTCAGTTGGTGTCAGCTTACCATGCTTAAGAACCTTATCTCCATAATCTCTTGGCTTAGAGTTATTTTTGGAAGGACTGGCACAAGCAACTTCATCTTTTTAGTCTGAAACAAGATCTCAACATGAAGCCTAGGCTAAACTCCAACTTAGTTCTCCTCAACTAACCTATAAGTCCTATATAATTTCAATTCAAATCCCACCAATAAGCTGATCCCAAAATTTACACAAGAGATCAACAGACCAAGAAACTTTATTTTTAGCTAGGCAGCATCCTCACCATACCAGACCCATTAGAAACTTGTAATAATTAAGAATGTGCTCCTGGAACAAGAGCAGGTAAATAGATCAGCTGACTAGTGCACAGAACCGAGAAACAGTATCACATACCTGAATGTCTGAACCCTAAGTTATAATTATTTCCCAGAATTTTGTTTGAGATTCTGAAATCAGTATTGGGGGCAGGGGCAGCACTCAGGTTTGTTTCCCTATTCTCAGACTCTGAGATGGGACTGAATTATAATAAGAGCTACTCTCAAAGGGTCAGTCTGTGGCTCCCTCTTCATACACATAAAATAATATGAAATTGGGGTGTTCAACATTTATACAGGCTTTTCTTTGGCTATATATTATGACAGAATGGGGAAATATCAAAGCAGATAGGAAATGTCAATTGTAGAGTTCTCTTTTGGCAAGAGCTCATTGTGAGAGATGTTTCTGTTTTCAATTAAGGACAGAATACAATAGAAAAAGAGCACTGCCGACATTCACGGGTATCCCTCCTCTTCGAAACAGATGAAGTTAATAATAATAAATAACAATTAAGAATGATGGATGCTGGAGACTGTCCTGTGATTCTGGACCATATAATTTGTAGTGGCTAAATCTAAATACAATTACCCAGGCAGTTGCAACTCCCATCCTGGTTTAAAAGTGAGCACGGTGAAGTTTCGAGCCGATGGAGATGAGCTGGATGGTAAAATGAAACTCAAGCATGAATTTATGTCTCTGAGACACTTAGAGTGGTCCCAAGCTACTTACCGCTCTCACTAGGTCCCTAGGAAATGTCTCTCTTACCCTGAACTGACACCTTGTCAGCCCTCACACCAGAGTAAAGGGAACAAAATGAATTCATGAATAGCAACCAGGCATGTGTCTTTGAAAATAGCCTTTTGGATGAAATCAACACTATGTTTAAGGTAAAAATGATTTTATTAGCAAGAAATGAACAGGTGACAAGGTTCCTTTCAGAAAAGGAACTGATTTGAAAAGTGTGTGAAATCTGCAGTGCGCTGTTTCCTGAAACAGGAGTAACAGAGCCCTGTGTATGGACTCCGCTCCACATTGTTGACACAAGAAGAAGCTCTTTTTAATTAACTGGCCAGGAACTTAATATCTTCACATATGCAAGGCAAGTCGACTAGCCCAGGCAACCAGATACAGCAGCTTTGTCTCTTAGTTCTACAGCCTTGGCTTGCCAGGGAGCCTCCTAAGTCAAGGGCATTAGGCTGGATCTTAAGTAATGGTTTTGTACTCAAGTGTTCCTTGGGAAAATTAGGATATGCTGAGCACTGGCAAAAAGTACAAAGTGACCTGGCAAATTAAAAATCGACAACAAGAAGAATAAACCAAAAGAAGTCAGATTAAAATATTCAAAAGATTAATTTGCTGAACAGCATGTGAGCCTCATTGAATGAGAGATCTTTGGAGCTTTGGCAAAGTATGAAACTGGAATTAAACATACCATCCATAAGCATTATCTTTTTTTGCTTAGCTTGTTCCTAAGCCATGCCTAATAATCAGAAACGTGTGGTTTGCTACCTTAGGTCATATTTTAAAGGCATGGTTTTCATCTTAAGATGAATGCCACATTCTCGTTATATCTGTGCCCTTCTTAATGGCCCCCTGAACCATCACCTTAACAAAATTAACAATAATTATCTTGATATTTTGCATTTCCAATAAGTGTACCACTGCCCTTTAATGTTCTTAGATATATTATACACGTCTTTAATTTTTCTCTGCTCCCTTTTTACGCTCTTTCAGCTGGGTTCACAGATTATCTATTTATGAGATTATAATTATCTTAAGGTCAGTTACTACAATTCCTATGTATTTTTAAATTCTCACCACCAGAATTCATTTATGGTTTATCATTACAAAAAAGTTCTGAAGACAAGCACTATTCTTGCTTATATTCCTGTAATCCATAAAACCTAGAAGAAAAGATGCAGTAAATTATTCTATGAGTCGCATATAGTTTGCATATCAAAAAATCATAAGAGCCATATCCCTTCATTCAATAAATATTTAATAAACCACAATAGGACTTAAGTCTGGAGAGATCGGAATGGAGGATAGAATGGACAAACAATAAAAGTGGGCTACCTGAGTCGCAGCCTGGTGTGGCCACTGTGGGTCCCTGATACAGAGTGGTCCCTCAAGTCAGTAGGAGTCACAGAGGAATGGATGTAAGCTAGAAAGAATGTCTAAAGGAGGAACAGGAACAAAACTAACAAAGCCCCAGCTAGGCATCATATGCCACCAAGTAAAACCTCCATTGCCGAGAATAGGTTAAAGCTTATTGAGTGCTGACCATAGGTAGGGGTCCCACAGACCCTACTCAAACACCACAGGCCATTGACAAGACTATTGGTTATTTTCCACAACCTGGTATTAAGGCCCTGTTGCTGAAGATGGCATATACTTATGTCATCAAACACAGAAAAGTAGAGCTGGTGCCTGACTTCACCCCTAGTAACGAGAACTCATGGCACCAGAAAGCACTCTGCATACCACTAGAGGGGAAAGTAATCAGCAATGTTTCCCATATACAACCCCTGTTACCTACAACTGGGACCTGCCTGAAAGATGTGCTAGTTAGATACTGGCTCAAATGTTATGGGAATAGCCAACCTTTTTTTTTTTAATTGAACGGACATGAGATCATGAGATGTAATCCATACTTAATATCACTTAAAGGGCCCAAGAATGTGAGACTAAACAGGCCATGGTCCCAGGGTAAACCTACTACTATTAATCTGCTAAAGGAATATACCAATAAAATGAGTCCTAATGATGCGTTGCTATGCCAGCGTTCAGTGTGCTGTTCAACTCTCATCCAAGAAGCTTTGTCTTGCAATAGATGGTAATTAACACAGAGATCCACAACTGGACAGACAAATACAGAGAGTAATAGACTTTGGAGGACTCTATCTAAATAGGATGTAGTCCCTAAACTCCTCCCATACAGGTCCAGGGATCTGTGCAGAAGAGGAAACAGAAAGATTGAAAGATCCAGAGGTGATGGATGAATCCAAGGAAATTAGTTCCTTCTAGACACAATGGGACTGATGCACATATGTATGAGCTCATAGAGACTTTGGAAGCACACATAAGACCTGCACGGGTTCAAGCCATAGAAATCCAAACAGTGCAAAGGAGGACGAAAAGACAAGGTGCCACCCCTAACCAAGGAGCTATTTGCAATAGATACCTGCTGGGAAAGGAACTATCAGTGTTTCCCCCAAAGGAGTATCACTGGGTATACCAACCATACCCAGGGCAGGCACCCCAGCAAATAGTAGCTGGCCAATACAAACTGGGCTCCATGGGTTTGGGACTTTATTTTTGTGAGAATTTGGTTTTTTGGTTTGCTTTGCTTTGATTTTGGTGTTTTGAGACAGGATTTCTCTGTATAATGGCCCTGACTGTCCTGGAACTCACAGAGATCCATGTGTTTCTGTCTTCCTAGTCCCAAGATTAAAGGCGTGCACTCCCATACCTGGCTTGTTTTTTGTTTGTTTGTTTGTTTGTTTGTTTGTTTTGTTTATTGTCATGTTGGTTTTTTTGTTTGTTTTTTATTTTATTTTTGTTTTGAGGTAGAGAAAGAAGATGAAGTTGGATGGATACAGCAGTGAGACAGACCTGTGAGGAACTAAGGGAGGGGAAAGTATAAAATCCAAAAATACAGTATGAAAAACTTTTCAAACAAAAAGAAATATTTATTAAGATTCTGCTATCTCAAAGAAATCATTATATTTCTCATGAAGTAATTTTTTATAAAATGATGAAGAATAAAAACACAGGCCTTTAAAGCAAGAAGGAGATTTGGAATATTCCAGCTTAACATGCCGGTCTGAGGAAAGTTTGCAAGGCTTTTCAAAAGTGAGTTTAATTAAGGTTGCTGTATGAGGACTCAGTGTTGTACAGGTATCCACAGCTGCATGCACTCAGGATTGTAGTGGTCATGTTATATCCAGAAGACTGTAGAAGCCCCCATTCTCCGGTTCTTACACTCTTCTGCCCCCTCTTCCACAATATTCTCTGGGACTTGGGGTGGGAACAGCATCGATAATAGATGTCCTATTTAGGGTAGAACATTTAACAGGCATTTATTCTCCGTGTTTACACCAATTCTTAATCTCTGCCTTAAGCACTGTCCATTTCAAAAAGATGCGTCTCTGCCTAAGGCTAAACCCAGCACTAGTCTGTGGGTATAAACATTAATATTTATAGTCTGGCTATATCAGACTAATGAATTTTTAAATGATATTTTAAATAATTGAGAATTTCATATGGTGTGTTTCAATTATATTCACCCTCCCATGCCCCACCTCCTTGCAGATCAACCCTACCTACCCACCTACCCACCTTCAAGTTCTACTTTTTTAATATCCATAAAATTCAATTTATGTTAATCAACTACTCTTAAGGATGGAGCATTGCCTGCTCTGGAGTGTGATCAACCACCAAGGGCCACACTCAAAAAGAGAATTGATTATCCCTCTCCCAGCAACTAGCAAATGCCAATAGCAGCTTAGCTACGGGTAGGACTTCATGGCCACATCCTCAGCTATCAACACTAGGACTTTGTCAGGCCTTTTGCATGTTGTCACAACCATTTGTGAGTTCATATGTGCAAGTGCACTTTTGTGTCCAGAAAACATTGTTTCCCTAAAGTTACCCACCACCTCTGGCTTTTATAGTTTCTCTGCCTCTCCCCACTTCCACAACGATTTCTGAACCGTAGAAGAAGGGATTTTGATATAGTAGACTTGCTTAACATTTCCCAGTTTCTTAGTCCCTATGAAACTCCATATTAGCCGGGCGGTGGTGGCGCACGCCTTTAATCCCAGCACTTGGGAGGCAGAGATAGGCGGATTTCTGAGTTCAAGGCCAGCCTGGTCTACAGAGTGAGTTCCAGGACAGCCAAAGATACACAGAGAAACCCTGTCTCGAAAAACCAAAAAAAAAAAAAAAAAAAGAAGAAACTCCATATTAATTACAATCTCTGCTGAGGGCTGAGAAATGCACTGATCCATGGGTATAACAGCAAGTCACTAGGAAGGTTGGTTTTTTTTTTTTTTTTTTTTTTTTAAGAAGATTTATATCATGCTACAGATTCAAATGGACTTTGATAATAAATTCCTTCAGCCTATATTTCCTTAACAACAATCCCCAGCTTTCTGTGTAATTTTATCTATTAGCTTGAGTGGTTAGATGAAAAGCCCGATTTGTAGGTGAGCTTACAGTTTTGTGTCAGTGCTACTGGATTAAGTAGTAGCCAGGTAGCTGGTAAAGAATATTTCTGGGTGTACCAATTGAGGTGTTTCCAAAGGGGAAGTCAGTGAACCGAATGGAAATGATGGCCTGTCAACATGAGTGGGCACCATTCGATGGCTAAGAACCCCAGAGAAGATAAAGGTGATGGAGGGCAAATGTGAGGCTCTCATGGACCTCTGTCATATTTATTCCCTTCCCTCAGAGGCATGAAAGAAGATTCTGGGCTCTCTGGCTCTTTGACTGAGAAGTTTACATCAGTGTTCCCCTTTCCAGGATAGTTGGACCTTTAGCCTTGGACTGAGAGTTACACCATTGACTTCCATTGTTCCAAGGCTTTAGGACTTGGACAGGCACTGTGTGGGCTTCTCTGGATAGCTAACTTGAAGGTGGCTTATTGTGAGACTTCCAGGGGTCAGTTTTTACAACAAACACATCTTGCCTTTCTCTACCTACCTACCTACCTACCTATCTATCTATCTCTCTATCCATCACTATGGGTTCTGTCTTTCTCGAAGGCCCAAATAAACAGAAACCAGATGAAAGTACAAATAGTTATATTTAACTTCAAAATTAAAGTCTAAATCTAAATCATATTCCATTCATATGACATATGTATTTGGGAGGACAATCTTTTTATCTCTTCTGATTTTCCCTGCTCTATCTTCATTTCTATGAGTCTAAGTTATCCATGCTCCTAGCTGCATACAATCTTCTGCAACACCATCACTCACACTATCTTAGTTGATATTGTTATAGTAAGGCTCTATAGACAGACAGCTTATAAATGATAGAAATTCTTATGTCTATGGAAACTGGAGGTCAAAGATCATGGCAAGAGTTTATTCATATACTAATGAGTGTCCCTCTGAGTTGTAGACCACCACATTCTCTCAGTAGCCTTGTATGGCAGGAAAAGCTCAATGTGGTATTTTGGGTCTCTATTATAATGACACTTATTAATGAGGGCCAATCCCTCATAACCAAATTATATGTCAAAGTCCCCACCTCTTAATATTGTCTTGAGATTAACACATCTCAACACACTCATTCTCCACAGTTTGTTTTCTTTCCTCAAGTGCTTTGGTCCAGCCACTACTCTAAGTGATAGAAACACATCAATAACCTTTGCTAATCATATGTCCTAGCTGATTACCTTCTGCTAAAATGGTGGGTTGGCAACTTTACCTGTTTCAATTTTGTTTAATTGTAATATAGTAAGAATTGTATAATGAGATAAAATGCTTCATTAGTGACTTAAAACTTATAAAATAATTTTACAATCAATAATGAAGAAGAAGGAGGAGGAGAAGGAGGGGGAGGAGGAGGAGAGGAGAAGGAAGAGAAGGAGAAAGAGAAGGAAGGAGAGGGAGACAGAGAGAAGGAGAAGTAGGAGGAGAAGGAGGAGGAGGAGGAGAGAGAGGGAGAGAAGGAGGAGGAGGAAAAGAGGAGGAGAAAAAGAAGAAAAGGACATCCACAGCATGCTGGCACTAATGCCATTGTAGGATGACAAAGCCAAGACAGAAATCTAATGTTATCAGATCTGCTCCAAGGGTGTGCAGAAACTGAAACTTACCAGAGGGTGGACCTGGGAAATGTCAAGGAAAGAGAGAAGCAGGCACAAGTATTCAGTACAAGAAAAGCAGTCCATGCCCAGTGCCCACCTTTGCTTTGGAAAACCCTTCCGTTTGCTTGGTTTGCTTTGGTCTACATAGGATACATAGAACTACAGCAACCCTGCCTGAATATTTTCTCTTACCAGTCTGCCAATCAAGATCACCTTTCACATTCATCTTCAAAAGATACCTTTCACTCACCTATTTGTGGGAAGACCCTCCTCCCAGTGCATTGACCACAGTATGGAACAAGGTTAAAAAGCAAAGACTGACGTCTGCTCTGACAGCTTATAAGTGTTATCTGATGTAGGAGTAATGTCCTTTACAAACAGGCAGTAGGCCTTTTTATTATTATTAATCTCAGAAAATGCTTCCAAAAGCATTAAATAAGGGTGTACCTAATGATCTCTAAATATCAAATCTTGATAAATAATCAGAGAAAAATGCTTCTTTATTAGTAAATGCCACCAAAATTCCAAGAGTTGAATAACTAAAATAGAAAAGAAAGTCACATAGAGCAAATCTACAAGATTGGTTATATACATGTGTTTCTTTATGCAAGTGGCCAGCACAGACTGTCTGGCTAGTGGCTATCACTGTGGAAACGGATGCTGAGTACCGGGTTACCAGAGTAACCAAGACTGAGGACTATCTACAGGGTTGCCTGGTCTGATTAGCACAGTCTCAATGCTTTTCTTTCAGTAGTTTAAGTAGCTATCTTTGTATCCCCTGTCGATTCTGAAGAAAAGGGGAGGAAGCAGCAAATCAAAGGAGTGCTAATTTGGTCATGACCAAAAGCAAGAACTTCTCATACATGTCCATCCAATATCTGAAGACGCACAAAAGCTAAAACCCAGGCAGGTGGTGACCAGGCTAACCTTGGATGTGTCTTCCTTAATTTGACTATTTAAACTTTTTAATTGGGTTCTTTTCTGTTCTACACCTTTTTTTTAAGGTAGATTATTTTTAGACAAAATAAATAACATATTTTGTGAGCAGGTGGGAAGCTAAAAAATTCCAGTCACCAGGTGTCATACTATCAAAGAGCAAACCAGGTGTAAAAAGTAGAAAAATAACCTTGGAGTGTATCTGGGGAGAATTCCAAGAAAGGTCAGACAGTCATTATCCTAACCCTGGCAACTATTTTGCTTCACAATTTAACTGCAAAGAAATCACAACTGCTAGAAAGGTGTATGTTAATTACGAGAACCTTCAAATCCAGAAGAAAGGCTCAGCAGCAGGAACCTGGTTTCAGAGAAACCTGCTCATAATCTCCTTACTCTTCAGCCAGTTGAGGCTTTACCCACCCGTGGAAGTCCTGCCTACTCTAGTCTTCCTTACAAAGCCATCAATTATAGGAATCTATCTCTCTCGCTCAATTCAAATAGACAAACAGTTGTCATTCACCAATATTTTGCCAGGTTCTGGGGGACCAGATCTGCAAAAGCAAGCATTGACTTTATGGTGGATAATGATAGAGGCAGGTGGATCTCTGAGACTTTAAGACCGTCCTGACCTGCATTGTGAAACTTTGTATAAAAGGAAAAAAAGTACAGATTGAATTGATAGAGGATTTAGCACAGGCCAGAAACTCTTCTATGGACACAATTATAGTGGATGGACATCACAGGAAAAGGCTGAGAAAAAAGTCAGAGGTAGCACATATGCATTAATGCATTCATGTGCATACATACATAGACATTACACACTATAGTGCCCCCTCTGTATCATCAGGAAATGAGACCCCCACAAGAACAATAAAAATAGCTAATTCTCAAGCATTTTTTATGGAATAAAGTTTAGCACATACTTTACATCATGTCGAAATGCTCATTACTCTATTGTTTCATAGCAAAATCGGCTCAGAACTGGGTCTCTTAACAGCCAGCAGCCCCTCAGGTCTGCAGATAGACTTGGTATACTCATGCCTCAGCAAAACTTCCTTCATGTCAGCCTCTTTGCAGAAAGTGGTCTTAGTGTGTCCACTTTAGTCACTGTTTCCTGTCATAACCCTACCTTCCCTGGCCATACAGAGTCCTTGCCTTCTTGGACTTTGTCATTCTGTAGAGCTGGTGCTTGCTGTGTTTCTTGCATAGGTGGGTCTTAGGAATGTTCACCATGTTTGCAAGAACTGTAATAGGCACAAAAAAGAAAGAGACAAGTCCAGAAAAGGAAGTTTATGGGGTCATGTCTAAATTATAAATAATGCTTAGGGCAAAAGCTATGTGAATAGTTGTTATATTGTTTGAGGAATAATGTCTAAGAGAGAGAGAGTGTCTACATGTCTGGTACCAATACTATGTTTTTCCAAAATACTGCTTAGTTCAATACACAGATATGGAGTCCACATATAGGAAGGAATCAGTGTTTATCTGTGTATATAGACATCTATCTATCTATACATATATATTGTATGTATATATGTGTGTGATATTATGTAAATTATGTTTAGATATGTGAATCTACATAACTCATAAATACATATGAAGTACCATAATTATTTATAAGTATAATCAAAATCATTAACAAAATACTAATAGATAACCTCCCCATAGTAATTTACAAGTAGAAAAGAATTTCACATCAATGTTTTATTTGATGCTTTTAAAAGCCTCATGAGATAGAAAGAATGGCTAATTTTCATGGTATAATTTTATACATGATAAAATCAATGAGTAAGCAAGAGTGGCTAACCTGAAGACAATTGGGTTATACAGGCATGCATGTAGTCCAGGACAGAGGTTCCCTCAGGGAGACAGAGGGAGTCAGGTGAAAAGAGCATGGAGCTGATGCCATGTCTATCTGAATATTTCTGTCTCTTTATTTAAATAATACACAAAGCAGAAAGAACAAATGCTAAATTTCTATAATTTATAATAAATACACAGTTGTCCTTCCACTAGAATCTGCTTTGCTGTATTTCAACACATTTGTTTTGAAATAACAAAGAAGACAACATGACAGAAAAGGGGATTAGATGCCTCTCAGAGCTCACATTCCTTCTCCTCCTCAGTGTATGACAAACATTACCCATAATCACAGACACACAGGCTCTGCTCTGTTTCTACCATGCATTTAATAAGCTGATCTTTCTCGCCTCTTCTCTAATACTTTTCTTTCCCTCTTTATCCCCCTGTCCCCTTTGACTCGGAATAAAATCATCCTGCATCTATAATTATTGTAGTGTGTCGTTAGGATATGTTCTTCCACTAATAGATTGTGATCATGCTGAAGGGAAGACCCTGTCTCAGCCACCCTGCTTCTCCATAGACAAGTGCCAGGTCTGGCTAATAGACAGATAATGCATGTTTTGTGAACACAGAAAAAGCATCCATCCTGCAAACACTCCCACAACTTGCAGGGATTTAATCCAAAGCAGTGTCCCAGAATCCTGCTTTGCTCTTTGCTTTCTTTACTAGTCTACTAATTTTTTTATTTTTTTTAAGAACCAAGGGGTGGGGGTGAAGGTGAAGAGAAAGAATACCGTTTTCTTGGAAACTTCAAGATTAAGTTCACAATCTCTTCAAGCATGACTTCTTGACTATACAAGTTTCCTTAAACTTGCAAGCAAGGTTTGGTTGCATTCTACCTCAAGAAAAACAAGGACTAGGTATTGATTTTTATCCCCTTCTGAGTCAAAGAGAGTGCAGGTGTTTAAGCATTTATGAAATTGATTGACTCCCCTCCAGCAGCCAATTGATAATAAGTTTAAGCTTTGGAGTGAGGCTGTAAAGGTTTGATTATATTAACAATACCAATAGTTATGGGTTCATAAATCTTCAGAGAAAGGATGCATATGTCACATAGAAAGCATGAAAACGTTGTTCCTTTAGCACGGATAACTCTCTATTGTGTGGAGACCCGGTTGATCAGCTATTCCATTATTTGAATAAGTATCTGATGTCTTGTTTTCTTTCAAGAAGGCAGGTGCAGGATGAAGCCGGAAGCCTGCCAAGAAAGATGATAAATTACCATTTGGTGCTGGCGACCAGGGGTGTGGAAATGCAGGGCTGCCAGGGGATAAAGAGGAGGAATAACCAGAAATAGAGAAGGAAATCTCCTAACTACAACTTCAGAGGTATTTAATTTGGTTCTTCATTATCCTTGTGATATTTTAAGGGTCCGTGTTCATGTTTGTAACCCACAAAATGAAGTACTGTTTTTTTTTTTTTTTTTTAAAAATGCACTAGCAAGAAATTACAGCTGCAGAGGTCAGAGGAAAATTCAGCGTTGAGGGGGAGCTTGACAGAGGAATCAAAATGACCTCAATAGACAAATGACGTAAAGCAAAGGGAAGCATGCTGCACCGTTCGAGATGGGGCACCTGAGCCACACTTGCAGGAGGTGCTTGGCTCACATCAATTGCCTTAAACAGAGGTACACCTCTGTGACTTGTGCTCCACATCCTAAAGCTTTGAAGAATCCACCAGACTAACAATAGCCACACTGAATGATCACAGGTCTATTTAGGAATCTGTCCTGTTTGTATCTTCTGTCTGCAGGCCACATTTTGCATTATCTTACTATAAGAGTAGAAACTCCTAATTCATGATCATGCAACGATGCTGGTGAAATCACCATTGGCAATGGCTACCCTCCACGTGTAGATAATGCTAAAAAGTGCTCCACACTCAGCTGGATGCTGAGGACAAGACCTGGAGTCAATTTCATGAGTGAATGAAGAAGAGGCAAGGTAGTATCCCAATCCATGAGAGAGGTGCATCTATGACATGAAGAGTGTGGAAGGTGTTCCTGAGGGGCCAGCAGCCCCTGGGAATAGTAACATCTGAACTGGCAAACAGAGGGCAGAGAAGGGTTGCATTCTAATAACTCAGAGAAAGAGAACTAGAGATGCAGATATGACTAGCAGTTCTTCCCATCACCCCAGCCATGATCAGGATGGATGGATGGATGGATGGATGGATGGATGGATGGATGGATGGATGGATGGGAGAATATGAAACTAAAGAAGCTCCTAGGGTTTACAGCACAAAGAATATTGACTCCAGACTAAAAAGTTTGCAAGTTATTCTATTATTAGTAAAAAGTCCCTGGAATATTTTGATCAGGGAAGTCATCCAGGAATTTGCATTTGGCAATAAGTATTTATAACATAACATGGTTGGCACTGCAAGAAGATGCAACCTAAAAGCTATGGGGATGTCACAAAGGAAGGGGCTAAGTTTGTGAATCCCAGAGAAGTTCACTCTGAGATGGGTTATGAGGGGTTGGTAGGAGTTCACCAGTCACAAAGAGGTGGAGATCATTTCTCTTAGATGAGAGGGATGAGAGAGGGGAGAAAAGGAAAGAAAGGAAGGGGAAGAGGAGACAAAGAACAAAGGAGGAAAGGAAAAAGGCAAACAGAAGGAACAAGGGGAAAAAGAAGGGCAAACATCTCCAGGAAAGGACATCTTAACTAGTTTTTAATACTTTTAAAAAAGTTTCAAAACATACAGGCATTTAAAATGAGGGGAGAAATCCAAACCATACCAGAATGATAAACAAGATCAGGTGATCAGTTCAAAATAGAGTGTGTTCCCTTGCTCTGCTTACAGCATCAGAGGTGTGTGATTCTGATCATTGCCCAAAGTGAAGTCAGGCAGAATGTTAAGACACAGGGCACAGAGAGCAATCCAGAAATTTAATTTGCTTATTTGCTTTGCCAGTAGCAGAGTAGATATTCTGGAAAGGTCATTGGGTGTTTTCTCAGCTCCAAAATGGAGACATAGCCTCTTGGTATGTTCTGAGATAGCTATGTATTTTCTGTGAGCAGTAGAAGATCCCAGTAAGTGGGATCCTGATGCCTCTACACACACTGTCTGCTCTGTAAGCTGGTGACCATTTTCCATACACATCATGGACAATAAAAACCAAACAACACACAGTGACACTGAACTAGTTATCTCTGGGAAGATGCAGCAGTCAGATGGTGCTAACTAAGCCTGCCCTTTGCATTTCTGTCTGTCATCACTACAGACAGATGCATGGATAAAAGCAAGATGGTCACGGAGGTACAGGAGTACAGCAGCTGGGATCCTGGTTCTGCTACTCATCAGCAATGCAACCCGAGCAAGAATCTCTTCTAACCTTAATTTATTTGGCTGTGAAATGGGAATGATGGTGTTCATTTCACAGGAAGCACCTGGCACTGAGATCTAAGGTTACAGAGTGCTAAGGAAACAGAACTTCTAGAACAATGACAAGTTTGACATTCTGGAGAATAAGACTAAGCATACGCAGACATGGGTATACATGTTCACATTACACACACACACATTCAACATGAAAGTAGAGGCAGACTAGTTAAGACAAGAGGAAGGATTGCTAGGAGTGGGAGTGGGGACAAGAGAATGTAATATGGGATGAGTGTGATCTAAATTATTCTGTACAATGAATGAAAATGACATAATGATACATGTTACTGTATATAAGTATGCATGTGCATGCATATGCATGCATGTGTGTGCATGTGCATGAGTATGTGTATGTGCATGTATATCTGTGTGTGTGTGTGTGTGTGTGTGTGTGTGTGTGTGTGTGTGTGTTTGAGCGTGAGCCTGTGTGCTAATAAAGTTAACAATACCAGGGATATCTGCTACTGAAGGGTTCAGTTATATGGGACCTGCTGGAGATTCTCGCTCAACCACTCTGGCTGGTACTTACTTCCAGGATGTGCATTTCAATGGTCTGGTTTTTTCCCCCTTGCTCATTACCTTTAATAATTATCTCAAGAGAAAATACAGTGCAAAGGTGTGGCTATGCTCAACCAGAATGGGGAATTTAACCCCTTAGTTGCTAGAAGATGCAGCCAGGCCATGTAATTCCAGTTCTTCCCCTTAAACCCATTATCTTGGGCAGTTTAATTCCTTGTCATATGTTCTCATCTATGATGTGAAAGATTCACGATCTCTGATTTCATAGTTAGACCTCTGCCAAGTGTATCAATAGTTACAATCCTGTTTATGAAGATCTAAGAGGTAAGAATATAAAGATAGAATGAAAATACAATAACTACATTATCTTTTAAAAGCACTACTTAGGCTATGGTGGCTCAGCTGTTAAGAGCACTGGTCACTCTTCCAGAAGAACCAGGATTGTTTCCCAGCGCCCAAATGATTGCTCACAAATGTCTATAACTGCAGTCCTAGGGGATACGATGCCCTTTTCCAGTCTTTATGGGCAGGCACTGCATGTATGTGCTGCAAACACACATGCAGGCACATAAAATAAAATAAAGATTAAAATATTTTTTAAAGTACTACTTAAAGGAAATATCAAGGAAAAATGTTTGATGGAAGAGAAACACAGTACCCCTGGCTACACATAAGACACAGTAATGCTATTTCTAGGTCTAGTGTTCTAAGAGTGTGTAAAGGCAACACTTAGTCGTCTCGTTCAGGTGGTAATGCTTAGAATAATGACAATACTAAACTAGCCAGCTTTCCACAACTATGACAAATATCAAATCTAACCAGCATATAAAGATGAAAGGTTTCTTTGGTCTTGTAACTTTGAGGGTTTTAGCCCATGGCTAGTCAGCTCATTTGCTTTTGAGCTTGAGGTGAGACAATACACCTGATACACACATGGGGGGTGGGGCCTATGGAGAGCAAAGTCCTTCCCCTCAGAACAGGGAACTGAAAGAGTTAGGTAATGGAGGGCAATACTAGGGCACCACAATATCCTTTGAAGACACCCCCCAAAACTTAAAGGCCTCCCACCAGCTTGTGTTTCTTAAATGTTCTACCACCTCCCCAAAATTTGCATAGGATAGGAAAGAAGAATTTAATGTACAGGCCTTTAAAAATATTCCAGCAACACTACTGAGTTCTTAACACATGCCAGGTACTAGCTGAGCCTTTTAATGCTCACAATAGTTTCACTGAGCAGAGCATCCTAAAACAACTTTACATCCAAATAAGGATCATTTGGCCCCCTCCTGAAGTAACGGTTCTCCATACCCAGAACCTGAGACTATGACAATCATGAGGTCCAGTAGTCCTGATAAGAAGCAGATTTGAAGATCTATCTTCTGTTAATACATTGCAAGGAAGGATGGATCTGGTTTTTAATGTACCACCATAGAAGGGTGGCTTTGGCCTACTGTAAAATATGATCTAATATGACATTACATGTGGGACTGTGTAAGGGTATCCTGGTTCTTGGCTGGGCATGGGCCTAGAACCCCGAGACTCCAAGGGAGAAACGGCAGGAGTTCGGCTACATCCCCAGAACTCAGGGTCCTAACAAGCAGTCTAATCTCCATAGACCTACATTGTTCAGTCACAAAGGCCATTACAGCCCCTCCCAAAGTGCACAGGTAGAGGGTGTAACTACAGGCCTCAGGCCCTAGGGATTTACATACTAATGAAGGTCAGAGGGTGGAGCCAATTAAGCATTCCTCCCCTCCCCAGACCCTTCCTACTTCTCCCTCCCTATTTAACTCGGGTCTGCCCTGAGTTTGGGGGGGGGGGGTACTTCCAGATCCATCCACCATCCGCCGTGACAATAAACCCTTTTGGAACCAAGGACTTCCTCGTATCATTGGGGCCTGCCGACCCGCCGCCGCTGAAGCCTCCAGCCACTGGAACTCGGGACCTTTCTCCGGTACGAGACACAGGCTGCCTGGAAGCTTCCAGGCAGCCTCCACCTCGAGGGCCCCTGGGCCGCTGCCACCTGGGCCCGGGGCCTGCCGCTGTCCTGCCGCGTGGGCCCGGGACTCCACCGCTGCCCGCCATTTTTTCCCACACTTACAGAAAACAATGTGAGATCAAGACCAGGCAGAAAACTAGCTTTGAATCGAAAGAAAGCTTGGAGAGCAGGTATTTTAGCAGTTTCCTGTCACCTAGGAGAAAGTTAGGTCCTAGGAAGAGAAAGTGAGCCAAGCCCATAGGGCACACAGCTAGTTAAATATCAAGGTGATCTTAGACACTCAGGCCTCCTGACTAGCATGTGATCTACATCTGTCTTTTCTTGTCAAGCAAGTGTGTAGTCTCAGTATCTGGACAGGCTCTGTACTTCCCATAACCCAGAAACCCCTTCTGTTCACAGCAAAGCCAAGCTTCCTCATTTGCTCTACTTTATTCTCATAGTAACTGTGTGTTCCCTTCGGACGTAGGCAGAGGAACCTTCTCACACAGGTTGTTTTCCACCCACTTCTTCATGATGCCGTGTACCTGTTAGGGTATTAGTCATTCCTTTTATTCTGGGGTGACTCAATATGTGACCATCTGGGAGCAAGAATCACCATTTACAGCCTAGATCCTCCAATAATAATAGGGACATGACTGGGAGCTTATCAGAACACATTAGATACAGAAAGAGGGAACTTCCTCTTCCACTTGGGATCACTACATTCTTTTAAAGCTAGCAAAATCATAACGTAATATGAATAGCAACATTGCATACAGCATTGAATATTGAGTATATTCTATCTACTACAATGGAAAGTATATTTTCTGACTGTTGGAGAATATAGTCTAAAAAACTTCACCATCAGCTGTCATCTTGGGCTATCACTTCAGTCCCCCAATCTGTTTGTTCACTATGAAAGGGAAGTTCTGGCTTCTTGAACTCCCAGTTTTTGTGGCTTAAAGGTTGTTAAGTTGAATACATAGCAGGCCACTTGTCACTGGTCATTTCAGCTATAAAAGTCTAAGGCCAAGAAAAGACATTTTAATAGCCCCACTGTAGCTATCCATTCATGCTTATCCATGGTCAAGAAACACTCTCCTACGAAGGTAGACCTCTGGGCTTCCAGTGGTGGAACTTGGATATCAACTCAGCCACAAAACCTTTGACTTACAACCTGTGTCCTGCCTACAAGATGTCCTGGGGCAACGGTGGTGTAGAAGTTGTTGGAGTGGCCAACCAATGACTAGTCTAATTTGAGGCTCATGCCAAGAGAGGGAGCCCATCCATGTCTGGATGACCAGAAAACAGAAGCTGGATAGCCCAAAGACCCAGGGTAAAATGAAACATGACTGGCAAAAAAAAAAAAGAAAGGAAGGAAGGAAAAAAAGGAAGGAAGGAAGGAAGGAAGGAAGGAAGGAAGGAAGGGAAGGAAGGAAGAAAGGAAGAAAGAGAAAAAGAAATGAAAAAAATAAGGAAAGAAATGATTTCTAATGATGTGCTATATTCATAGATTCTTGCCTAGTCAGGCCTCATCAGAGAAGCTACTTCTGGCAGCTAATGGGAGCAGATGCAGAGACCCACAGTCAAACATTCGATGGAGAGAGAGCCTAAGTTGGAGGTCTGTATTGGATCCCTCCCCTTGGAGCTTAAGGAACAGAAGAAGGAAAGGAGGAATTGTAAGAGCCTGAGAGGCTGAAGACAATGGAAGAGCACAGGCCCATGGAATCAATTAAACAGGGCTCAGGGAGCTCAGAGCCTGAAACAACAATTGCAGAGCCTGTCTGGGTCTGCATTAGGTCCTCTGCATATATGTTATTGTTTTTGACTTGATGTCTTGGAGTGACTCCTGACAGTGGGCATGGGGGTGTCTCTGGCTCTTTTGCCTTATCTTGCGACTCTTTTCCTCCTACTGGGTTGCCTCTCAGTCTTGTTATGAGGGTTTGTGTCTGGTCTTCTGGTATCTGGTTGTGGTGTTCAGTTTATGTTCCAGGGAGCACTGCTCTTTCTGGGAGGGGAGATAAGGAGAGAGAGGGAGTAGTAGGTCTAGGGGAGAGTGGAGGTGAGGGAAACTGGAAGGAGTGGAGGGAGGGGAAGCTATGATCAGGATGTACTATATGAGAAAAATAAAAAACAGTGGCCTTCTGGCCTTTGCTGCTCCTATAGTAGTGGTTCTCAACCTGTGGAACAAGATAGATCAGACACATTGCATATAAAGCATGTACATATGACTCATCACAGTAGCAAAATCAGAGTCATGAAGTAGCAAGAAAATGATTTTATGGTTGGCGGTCACCACCACATGAACTGTACTAAAGGGTCACAACATTAGGAAGGCTGAGAATCAATGTTCTCCAAGAGCTGTTTCCTTCTCAGAATGGCAGGACGGGCAGTAGTGGCAGGAGGGCTTTTGAAGTCTGAAACCACATGAAGTGCTTTATTGCATATCCATTTTTTTAAAACCTCACAAGAGACTAAAGGTAGGTACTCTCAGTAAGACTTGCCAGTATGTGTTTCAGACAGGGATTTGGAGGGGTTAAAGAGTATACCCAAAGCCACACAGCAGACACATTGGCAGAGTGAAATTTAAGTCAGGTATGTCAGCAGTCTGTGCTCTTGAACACATGCCCAGAGCTCTGAAGTCAGGCTCCTCTGTCCTTCCCAGATGAGATGTGGACCTCCAGATGCATCCTAAAAGAAACCTACTTGCCTGGGTTGTAATAGGATTGAACGCATAGGATAGCTAATTATCGTTCCCCTATCACTTAGAGGTCTCTTGTCTTAACTGACATCTGTAAACCTCTTCACATGGATAATTTGTTCCCCATTCTTACTGCAACTCATTTGGGAAGATGGTTTGGAATTCACTGGTATGTCTGGGAATAGAGGGAGTTTTGCTTTTCTGGTACACAGAGCACCTATGTGCACTCATGCATGCACATGAGTATGTGTATGGGCACATGCATGCGTGCGTGCGTGTGTGTGTGTGTGTGTGTGTGTGTGTGTGTGTGTATACACATTCATGCAATGTACATCTTTGTTTTAGCCTATATTTTCACAGCTATAGAATAAATGAGGCCTTAAGACTTAGCATTTTCTGCATAGGAAAAGATATTTGGCTTGTCAAATTTGACCAGTAGACACTTTGTACAATTACTCTTTTCATCTGGTCAGACACTTGTGTTCAATCTGAAATTGATTTCCTTTAAGAGTTTCTAAGCTCCTATATGAGATGCCAGGAACAAATCTTTGTCCTCCCGACATCCTATATGTTCTGGCCTATGCATATTTAGAATACCTTTGGGTTATTTTTTATGAGCAAAGAAATTTTCTTGGAGGAGAAAAAAAAGATCACAACTCTTTTCCCACCTGTATTCCATTTAAAAATCTTGACACTAAATGTGCTAACTTCAGTTGAATTTATCCCTTAAATACTGGATCCTGTGTGTGTGTGTGTGTGTGTGTGTGTGTGTGTGTGCATGTGTGTGTGTCTCCCCTTTAACCAGTCCTTGCAGCCTGTGACTTGATTAAAAATCTGACCAAAAGGGAAAAAAACAAGTTGATAGTGTCAGATATAAACAAAAGACATAACAATGTGAATTTAATCAATAACAATGCTTTAGAACTGACCTTAATAATTGTATGTAATTTAAACTATATAAAAAAGCAAAAAAGGAGAAGGAAGGATGGGATAGGGGACTAATGGGGGGGGATGGGGAAAGGGGATAATATCTGAAATGTAAATAAATAAAATATTGAATAAAAAAGGAAAAAAAAGCTATAAATAGCCTCTGTAGAGAACAGTACACCATAATTTTGAAAACTATATTACACATGTTTCATCTTAGTAGAAAAATGAGCATGGCCATTCTTGACACAGAAGAAACAAGAAGCTGATATTCAGCAACTGATTAAAAACTGGAAATTGAATTTACAAGATCATTTTCCTATCCCATTAAAATATAGCTGTAGATTCCAATAGCCTTATGTCAAACCTCAAAAGACACATTAATTCTGTGAACTGCTCTAGAATCTAAAAAACGTAAGCACCCCAGTCTGCCTTATTGGGCTATCAATTTATATCCAAACAAGTTAAAGACATAAAAAAGAAAGTGTAATTCAGTCTCATCTAATTAAAGAGATGTGAAAATCTGAAAATATTAGATAGCTGAATATTTAAAAATATATCATGGTCCAGCAGAAAAACAACACAGACAGGTTATTAAAAAAAAAAAAAAAACTCCATTTAATTCATGTTAGTGGACTAGAGAAAAATTACAAGTAATTACAAGTTACCCAAATACAAGCTCTTTCGTTTTTGCCACATCTGGCAAGACTTCCTTCTTTTCAAAGTCTGAATAATATTCCACAATCAAGAGATATAAAGCTTCAGTTATGCAAGATGATTAGGCTCTGGGTATCCGGTGAGCATGATGCTTGTAAGGGGAATTTGAAGCTAAGCGCTCTTAACACAGACATACACGCACAGGAGAAAGCTTTTAGAAGTGAGAGACGAAGATCAGCCACACTGATTGTGGTACTGGATTCACACACACGTACTTTATGCTGGCTTCTGGAACTCAGAAGGGTTCCTAATATTTGACCACACGGACCACACGGACTGCACTCTCAAGCACTACAGAAACACTACTCACAGTTCTCAAATGGGGTCAGGGGCTGCCTTTTGCCCACTTCCACAACTGATGCCTTACTTCAAGTTGCCACCCTATTTCCCTGGGCCATGGCTGCAGGGCTTCTAAATCCACTTCCTGCTTCTATTTTATAGCTGCCCGGTTTTCTAAATTCCTGGTACAAACTTAATGACTAAAAATCTGTCATGCTTTTCATCGCAGTCAAGAGGAAATACAAACTTTCAGTAAGGCCTCATGGTCCTCACATCTGACCTTCACTAGACTGCACAAATTCAGTTCTGCAAGGGCTCACACTGCTTGGGATCTGAACACACCAGCCGTAAGCTAGCAATTTGCTTCCTCCCCAGCGTCTTGGACCAGCCAGGGCTCACACTGACATATTCTTCTCCTTGCCCTTTGATTTCTTTAGACCTGAATAAGTCCATTTTATCCCTCTATTCTGTGTTGTGTGCCTCCCACTCACTAGCACAAATCGTAAGGCAACGGGTAATGTCTTGGTTCCCCATTCCCCTCCCTGTTCCACTGACACATTTCAGCTACCCAGAGAATGTTTTCTCTTGATGGCATAAGTGGCTGACCTCGGGAGTAGGCTGCTTTCTTTCAGGTGTAGAACTGAGACTCTGAGTCGTTCTCAACCTTCCTAACGCTGCGACCCTTTAATATAGTTCCTCATGTTGCAGTGACCCCAACCACAAAATGACTCTGCTACTACCTCATAACTCTGGTTTTGCTACCATTATGAATCATAGTGATATGCAGGGTATCTGATATGCAACCGCTGTGGGGTTGGAACCCACAGGTTGAGAAGCACTGGCTTACAGAGATTGAGTAACTTGAAACAATGTTCAGAACTCAGACAAAATGTGGGTTTTGAAAAGCCTCTTCAGATGATTAAAAGCAGGGAAACACCACAAATAGCTGGTGGCTGCTTGTGGGTAAGGCTGGGGTAAGAAAGAACTTGGACGAGCAGAATCTTGCCAAGGACAAGTGATAGAACCAACCTCCCCAATGTACCCAAGTAGAGCTTCCCAGAAGAGCAATATATGGAAAGACAGATCCTTCTACATTGCTCAGATTGCTAAACTACTCTAGCCAGACACTGTGTGAGTTTTATTTTTAAGACTTGGCCCCTATTTGGAAACAAAGCCATCGAAAGTTTGGTTAGTGAGCACCTTCCCCTGATAATAATCTTCATACTGATACAAAGTCACTGGAAGGCGTGCTGACACTCAGTACATCCAGTCACCAGTCATCCCACCTTTAGGAGGCAGTTCCTGCTACTAAGAGGCATAAATGAATGGCAGGCATGCCCAGCTCTGCCACAGGTAGAGTCTGTTTATATCCCGCAGGGAGAGAGGTGTTTATATCCCGTTAATGTGAATAGGTCTACACAGCAACTTTACCTACAAGAAAATAGAGAGAAGGACGAATATTTTACATCCACACAAATAAACACCTACTCTAAATAAACTGGGGTTTCCTCAACAGAGATCAGAGAAGCATGGGACACTGTCACAAACACAAGACATCAAGAGATGCTGAACCTCCAAACCTGGTGAAACATTGGAAATTCTAAACTTCTCCCTTTCTCCTACACCTCAGGGTGAGGGGAAAATGAGGCCACCCTGTCACTCAAGTGAGAAGCTTTTGTTCGGTGGCCTCTTCTGGAAACCCAGCCCTTAGGTAGCAAGCTAGGAGCTGCAGCCCAGCCGCTTGGCCCTCTCCCCTTTCTCAATGCGACAAATGACCATCTAGCCTTCTGCTCCCTGATGACCGAGTACCGAAAATAATTTTCTTTGAGAAGACTTTGTTCAACCTAATTTGTGAGTAAAATTTCCTAAGGGTGGCGATGAAAAGCCCAAGATAATGAGGAAGTCTTCAAACTCGATTGGATCTGCTCACCCAGTTACTGCACAGCATTAATCAATTGTTACTAGGCAGAGTCACGAAGCCCAGTTAGATGTCACCCGATCACATGACCCACAGTGTCCTTACCATCATGCCTCCCAGCTCTGTAACACAGTACATGCGACTTTGCAATTTAGAAGTCACCATCACATTGTCTTTTCTTCTTATCAGGGCTTCCCTTCAACCTGTGGAGACTTTCTGAATACAGCAAAGTAGAAACCTGAGCACAGAACACCAGAGATGTGGGGAGGGCGTGGAGGCCGTTACCAAGGAAACAGGACATGTTGAGGACGAGCCTCTCAGCAAACTGGACACAGACTTGAATTATTTCCTTATCTAGTTCAATCTTGCTCTCATTTGAAAACAGACCTTCTTACCTGTCACCTTCAGTAAACATTCCAATTTAATCTTTTTTTAGTGCCAGCCACTGTTCATTGTTTTACACTGTGCGCCATTTTGTCTTTTCAGATGCCTTACAAATCAGGGCTCAGGATGTCAGACCCAGAAATGATCCTGTCCTGCCTTTGACTTCCCTTCTCCGTAACAATTTAAGTCCGAGTAGTGGAGTTACGGAGCTCTCAAAGGTAGATAAATGTGTCAACATCTCACCTTTTTCTCTCAGAAGCCACTAATCCCAAATTCCCTATTAGTTCATTCTTTTGCAGACTCTAGAATTTTCTTAGTCCTATGAAAAGCAGAACATACAGCCAAAAGGAAGAACAGCACTGCCTGGGGGAACAGTGAAGTTGTTATTATTTATTTCATTTTATAAACAGAACCCTGTATTTATTCTGACCATCCCTTTCAATTGTTCTGGAAACAATGTGTTGGGAGGTAACTACGTTTAATAAAAATATGCAAAATGCCAACCAGAAAAATAAATTAAGCAGTATAAAAGTATCCTCTCAGGCATGAACAATAGCACTGTCCTGTTATACATAGTTACCTGGGAGCCCCCACTTCTAGTCCCCAAGCATCAGTACTCTAGTTTTTCAGACTAAAAGCTTGCCCACATTTATAGCAAAGCAGCAAAACTCTGTGTAGCTCATGCTCGTCTAAGTGAGAGTGCAGAAGAGTTAATTTAGAATCTTTGTGTAGAATCATGATTTGGACTACACAAGTAGTTTCTAAGTACACTAACCATTTCTTAATTTCTACAAATAAGAAATCACATCAGATCAATTGCTTAGAAATAGGTCTGGATCAGGACAAAAGTTATCAAGCTTATTTTAACCAGCAAACTCCATAATTAGGAATTTATACTTGTAAGTGTGATGAGTTAAAAAAAATAAACTATATAAAATGTATTTATTAGTGTTCATTATGATGGATGAGAAGGAATTTATAGAACAGTATGTATAGTATGAGTTCATTTTTATAAAAATAAGTCCATGTGTATATATGCTAAGGAAAATATTGGAAAGAACGTACTCCCATATGCAAATGGTTGTTGGGACCATCAAGTGACTGGGCTATATATAATGTTTGCCCTTGTTACACCTTCAGGTAATTTTCCTTTCTTTTACTCCACTTAAAAGAAGAATAATGAGGAAATTATGAGGGAAGTGATTTCCATGTTTTAAAAAAAAAAAAGGAAATGGGGCAGGGAGGTGGGGGTGTGCCCTGAGCTAATACTGGTCCTGCAGTCTGGGTTAGTGACATGTGTGCAAAGGGCCTAAAGAGAGAGGTGGGAAAAGGCAAGGAGGAAGGCTTCACCACACTAAATGAATAGCAAACAATATGCATATCAGCATCCAGAGATGTACCATTCTGCTGGGAAACGCCAAGACAAAAGAATTATCGGCCACGACAGTTCAAAGCATATTGCACCTGTCAAAACGTCCGTCATCTTCTATAGAAACGCTCCGTTTGGTGAGAGAAAGGGGAACCTCAGAAAGTCACTCAGAAACAAGAGCTTACTTTGTCTCCTTCCTCTTGCCAACCCTCCATCTGAAAGCCATTGAGCTCCACGCTAAAGATTGCCTGGAAAGGACCAGACAATAGGAAGGTCTCCTTCATTGTCAAGGACAGTTACACTTTGAAGATGACGCTCAAAAGAGGTTAAAATGGGTCAACAAGCAATTGTTGAGCCTATGCATGGATGTGTGAAGAGAACATTGTTAAAGCCACACACACACACACACACACACACACAAGAATCTAGATCTCAAAGAATTCAACTTTACCCTAGAGGTGTGGGAAGGAGGGAACTAACATGCAATGCTGATTCTTTTTTTTTAATTTCTGAAGAAAAAGAAGAGTTCAAAGGGAAGGTATCAGTTAATGGACAGTTTATGGATAGCTTTTGCCATTCCAAACATCCAAACACACTCTGTATTAAGAGATAAGTGCAAGATCAAACAAAATGAAAAGTGTGGGTTTTTAAAAACTTGTAAGAAGTGGTCACTCTGTGTAGGAATTTCTAGTGTCAATCTTGACACTAGACATTTATATTTTCTCGCTAGGCACGGTGGTAATTTTAGCAAGTGGGAGGTTGACAAAAAGAGATTGCCACAAATTCAAGTTCACTCTGGGCTACGAAGGGAGAGATCCAGGCTAACTTGAGCTGGTGAGACTTTGTCTCTAAAAATTCAGTTTTCTGGGTGTGCTTTAGGAATTTAATTTAGCATTTAATCAGATGGCTTATAAGCAGCTGATGAAATGCTACACACTTATAAGGAGGGGAGTACACTTAGATCTTATTCTGTGCAGTTTCTAGAGACCTAGAGACCCCAGAACAGCTGACTCATGAAACAGCAGCAAGGGAGATATGAGTCAGACTGAAGAGGTTTGTGGGCTCTCTGCCTTGAACCTCATGTATAACTCCTCTGGATAAATAACTTAACTTCTCTAATTACAGTTACTTCCTGGATAAAGGGGTTGGGGGAGCGGAAGGCAGAAGGTAATTCTGCCCTTCAAAACAAACTTCTCTCAAACTAAATCCAAAATGATTGAATTTTGAAATTGGTGAAATAATTTATCATGTGTATGTGCTTCAGAACTTTACCATCTCAGATGACTGTATGTCTTTAGAAGTTTCTCTTTAGCCATGAAAATAAACAACGAAGACCTGGAGAGATGGATAGGTGATTAAGATCACTGGCTGATCTTTCAGAGGCCCTGGTTTCAATTCCCAGCACTCACATGGTGGCTCACAACAATCTAAAGCTCCAGTCCCAACACCCCCTCTTTGGGTACCAGCCACACATATGATGCACAGGCCCACATGTAGGCAAACACTCTTACACATAAAAACATGTTAAGATTTATAAAGAAAGACAATAAGTCTGGGAGGGAGCAGTGGCATTACAGTAAAAGAATCAGAATAGTGACTGGCACCACTTAAGAGCCTAATACATAGGACAATTAGAAATATTCTCACAAGTTCGTAAAATATTTGGAAAAACTTTTTAAAAAAAATACTGAAATGTGACATTGTAATCAGACCGAAATTCCACTTTCATTGTAACATAATCACTTCAATGTATTTAAATTTAGATTCACCCTCTGAAATCTAAAGACAATCTACACCTAAGTAATCCAGACAAAGTTCACAATGAAATGCAACCAAGTCTTTGGGTTTTAACCCGGAGTTACTAAGTTACAAAATCAGAATGGTTTTCTGAGGAAAGAGCATACAGGTGGGGGATTGGAGAGAGAAGGAAGTGAGGGCCTAGACATGGGGCACAAAGAAACTTGGACAACGTAAAAGAGCAGAGAAAGATGACAGTATTTCCCAGAGTCCTTGGACTGTGTAAAAGAGGCATTCCACACCTTCTTCTGGCCTCTGTACGCACTGCATGCAGTGCACAAGCATACATGCAGGAAAAAAATCTACACACCTAAAATAAAAATAGAATTTTAAAATGTGCTCTATTCTTTCTCCTCTGTGTGAAATCTCAACTTTTTCTAGAGAGTTGGGCTAAAAGATCAACCTGGGGAATGCCAATGACACCTGACACTTATTTTTAATATTTATTTATTTTATGCATATGAGTACAGGGTAGTTGTCCTCAGACACACCAGAAGAGAAGGCATCCGATCCCATTACAGATGATTGTGAGTCACCATGTGGTTGCTGGGAATTGAACTCAGGACCTCTGGAAGAGCAGTCAGTGCTCTTAACCTCTGAGCCATCTCTCCAGCCCCCAACTGCCACTCTTTAAGTTTTCTAAACTGAAGGTTCAAACAGACGTGATGATTGGCAAACCCAGCGTTCAAGAGTCTGACACTTGAGAACCATGAGTTCCAGGTAGCCTGGGTTACACAACAGTATCCCTTCCTAAAAGATATAAAAATAAAGAAATGCATTGAAGGTTCTAGGTGAACAGTTAGTCAATTTTGTGAAATACAGAGCTTGATTTACAGATGATATTGTGGTGTAGTGTTTGTGAGTATGGATGAAGGAAAACAACCAGAAGCCACACACTGTGTTTCAGATCCTGGTTAGTAAATGGTAACCAACTGCGCTCCTCCTGGTTCTCTGATGAAGGTTAACAATAACATATCTATGCTGGCTGGTTTTGTGTATCAGTGACACAAGCTATAATTATCAGAGAGAAAGAAGCCTCGGTTGAGAAAATGCCAACATGAGATCCAGCTGTAAGGCATTTTCTCAATTAGTGATCAGTGGGGGAGGGCCCAGCCTATTGTAAGTGATACCATCACTGGGCTTGTGGTCCTGGGTTGTTTAAGAAAGTAGAATGAGCAAGCCATGGGAAGCAAGCCAGTAAGCAGCACACCCATGGTCCCTGCATCAGTTCCTGCCTCCAGGTTCCAGTCCTACTTGAGTTCCTGTCCTGACTTCCTCCAATGATGAACTATGATCTGGAAGTCTAAGTCAAATAAACAGTTTCTTCCCCAACTTGCTCTTAGGTCAAGGTGTTCACATCGCAGCAATAGAAACCCTAACTAAGGCAATATCTAAAAAGTCCTGAGACTTTGGGAGATAAAGAGACGGCTCAGCCCTTAGAGCCTCTGCTGCTCTTTGCAGAGGACCTGAGTTCACCTTACAACACCAGCAATTCCAGTTCCAGGGGATCCCATGCCCTCTTCTGACTCCATGGATAACAGGCACGCATATAGAACATATGCATACAGGCAGGCAAAAGCTCATAAACATAAAATAGAAATAATTAAATATTTAAAAAACAAATTCTGAGACTTAAAATTTGAACACAAGGCGCAATGTCTCAAATGTTACAGTACTGATACCTGCATATAGGCATTTATATGACATTGAACTAAAGGGAAAATGTTCAAGTAGCTAATCTTTATAACCTCCATCCATCAAACTTCCCAAGTCTAAGCCTGTGGGACAACTGGAGACTGTAGTGAACAGACTACATGTGGATCACATTGGTTCCTGTTTCTCCATGAATATCAGAAGCAACCAATGTCATCCCATAAAATCACTGATAAAGCTAGCAGACACTATATTGAGATTCAAAAGAGCCATGTGAGTTTAAGTTACCCAAAATGTTTTAAATGTGTTGTTTTAGAATGGTCAGTTTGATAGTACACTCTCTAAGTAGCCAGATTTTCCTATTACAAGTCAGAAACTTTGGACTCTCCTCCTTTAAAACAAAACAAAACAGAACAAACAAAAATATTAAACTTACTTCCAAGTGTTTCAAAGCCACCAGCTAAGATCTGGCTTCAGGTTTCTGACACAAAACCCTTCGTATAATCTAAAGAATTTCCCTAGGCACATCAGAAACAATCAAATTTCGTGTTGACTATTATATTACAGTCACTCAATTATGTTTTCCAAAAGTCTACGTAGAAATCCTGAAGGCCGTTAGAAAATATCCTTAGCCCTAAGCCTAGGCTGGCAAGTGAAACCTTCTACCTGTAACAGCAAAACAAAAGCCCGACCTTCGGATCCCAGCAGGCCATGCTGCAAAGTGGCACGCGGTGTATTGTGTAGTGCAAATTCTTTGTAACAGTGGGAGACACTGCAGAACAAAAATACTATTACAAATGCTTCAAAAAGAACATTTTTTTTGGCTGCGATAGAGACTTTTGACATTATTTATTAGGTTCAAAAATGCTTCACAAAGCGTAACAATGGTTCTGTGGAAACCAATACATCTGAGGCCCTTTCTGTTGTTCTGGGCAGGCATTGACTGGAAGATGGGCAGAGTTCGCAGAACAATTCCTTCTCAGCAGTATGTGTGAGTATTCACCGCGGGCTTCGAAAGACTCTGTGAACAAGTCTTACGGAAATCCCGGGGTGGGCGCGGAGCCACTGAGGAGCAAACCTTCATTAACTTCTTGGAAAATAAATGGGTAGAAGAGCCCACGAGCAGAGGCAGCGACTCTTTGGACACACGGGCAGGGGAAGAGATAGCTGCCTTTGGCTTCCGTTCGGTGGGGAGATGAGGATGCTTGAGGGGCGTCTCCGGTGTTATGGCAACCGCTCCTCTTCCTAATGCACTTCCGCACACGGTTAGGGAATCTGTTTGTGCTGGGGATCCCGAGGCTGCCACTTTATCCTGCTCCACAGATTCCGAAGTCTTACAGCTGATGGGCTGGGAAGAGGAGTTCTGACTGACACTTCTGCAGAGGCCAATGGCGGTAAAAGGTCTCAACACAGGACCTGGGAGAAAAAGCAGAGCGACAGTGGAACTCCAGTCTTTGGACAAGGATCACAGGGCAGCAGCTGGGATGGAGAGAGAAAAGAGAATCCCTGGCTACCCTGTGACATAATCCAAATGCTGAACTTTCCTTTGCTGGCACCTGAAACACTATCTGGAGTATAAGAGCAATGTTTCAAAAGAACCTGTTCAAATCTTCCAAGAGAACTAGGAAAGTAGGACTCCATCTTATTTCGGAAGTTTATAAAGAGAAAAGTTACTGAATCATGTTTAATATGCTAGAAAAGACCAATGTCCCGCTCAGATTGACAACTAACGATCTGAAAGCAAATTCAAAAGTTAGTTACGTGGTCAATTTTATTAGAAATTGTAAAGCCAGATGAAAAATGAAAACAAAAAATAGATTACCCTGAAGCTGAGTCTATCTAACACTCTCCCACTGACATTAGTATCAGGTTTAATTTTCTTCTTTGCTCAACCATACTTACATTGTTATATATTCTATTTGCTTTTTATGCATATAGTATTATATTTTTTATTTGAGAAATTCTACATATTGATCACACACATTAGACGTCTATTCCTTTAGTAATACGATAATGTACGAGCTTTAAATCATTCTCTGTAAGTCTCTATAATCTTTTCAGCAACAAAATATTGCTAGAATATTTTAAATGACCCACAGAATTATTTTTTAAAATGTATAAAATTGAAATGCATAATATTATCTTCCTAACACAGGATGTTAACAGCCATGATATCGCTAAGAAATTAAATTCAATTTCCACCACATTGCTTTGTACCTCTGAGCCACTGCGTGTTTTCCACTATGTACTCAATAAACCTGACAAATGGACAAACAACACAAGAAGAGTTTAGTGAATATGACTGACCCAAAGTGAGAATTATTACTGAACATAAAGATGGAATGTCATTTCCAAATGTCTAGTGCTATGCAAAAACCTATTAATGTGGACTTCCAGCCCTTGCAGATGAGCCATTTAATTATTTACTATACTTAGTGCATAAAAATCTACTGAATTTCTGAAACATAGCATAATAAGACATGATAGAATAGGGCATGGCGTAGGCAGAGTGTACAGTCTTATCTCTTAAGCTGAAAACAATGAACATTCTTTCCTTCAGGACACTCCAGTAATCATGATGACTCATTTGGCAAGCAACAGGTTTACTGTAGAGGTCTAGCACAATGCAGGCCATCAGAGTCCAGTCCTGGAACATGAGCTTAGCCTATGCTTCTTTGTTCTCACTGGGAACATGGAGCTTTTACTCTCTATGTCACTTGATGGCTGATGAAATTAAATTTGTTCATTCATTTATTCATTGGCTAACATATGAGAATCTGATAAGGTGCCCAACAACATTTAATACATTAGGGAATACAGAAAAGAATAGAACAAGCAATATTTCTGTGCATAGCTTATATTCTGTTGGGGGTGGGGGAAGTGAGGTGAAGGATGCCAACTCATGAATAAGTAAGTTTAGAAGTCTTAATTTGTTGATAAATACAAAGAGAAAAACAAACCAAGAAAGGAGATTAGTAAAAAACCAAGTGTCTCCACTAAAGACTTGACCATGGAAAATTAAACTAGTTAAATATTTGAGGAAAGACCATGGCAAAGGGTTAAAGGTTGTGAACATAGAAAGTGATTAAGGCAGAAAAATTGTTGTTGTCCTCTTAACATCTTAGCACAAGGATGTTCTGACCTGGGGTCACTGTGAGAAGCTTGAATCATGATGTCAACCCTATAGTAACATGACCCTATCAGACATCCAATTCTGTTTCTAAATCATGAGAATAACATTCTCTGTCTCAGTAGCGGGATGGTGTAGATTAAAACTGAAGGTGTATGTTTACACTGGTACATTGCCTTACACAGAGCAAGACTCAAAAGAAGTTGCCCAGGTTGGAGAGATGGCTCAGTTGATAATATGCTTGCTTCACATGCATTAGATCCCCAGAGCCCACGTAAAAAACACCTGGTGTGGGAACAGGTGTTTGCAGTCTTAGAGTTATGGAGGTGGAGATCGCCCTGAGATTCTCTGGTCAGCTAGTCTAATACTCTAATGAGTAATATCCAGACCAGTGAATCCTGTCTCAAAAGGAGGCAGACTCCTCAGAGTGAGATATGAGGCTGTCCTCTGGCCTTCACATACATATACATGCATACATACACATGTGCACACATGCATGCACACAGACACACACACAGACACATACACACAGACAGGCACACATGGGTACCTGTACACACATAAGCATATGCACACATACATTTTTTTAAAGTATTAACCAACTCACATAATCTGCATCCCATTATTGTGTCCAGCATCCCAGACATGAAAGAATCTCAGACTCAGTACCAGCAGACCATCTTACAGAACCTGTCTTAGCATCTAGAGTGAAATCTCCCTCCTCCCGCCCGACCCCACCCCCAAAATTTTAAAAAACCTCCATCACAAGAAAGCTACTACGTAACATCAACCCAATCCTCCCTTCTACATAGTAGCTCCTACTGCTTTCTTTACATTTTCTCTCCAGTTTGAACATCAGAATCATAAACACCGCCAACAGCACATAGTCTCTACTGTATTTAGGGGACTTTTTTTTAATGAACCCTCTAATTACAAGCACTCTTCTTTTTTTAATTATTTATTTTTATTGGATATTTTATTTATTTACATTTCAAATGTTATCCCCTTACCCGGTTTTCCCTCCATAAACCCCCTATCCCATCCCCCCTCCTCTGGCTTCTATGAGGGTGCTCCCCCACTCACCCACCCACTCCCTCCTCCCCACCCTGGCATTCCCCTACACTGGAGCATCAAGCCTTTACAGCACTCTTCATAGCGCTACTTATCCTTGATTTACTGATGCAGAAACTAAGCTCAAGGAGCATCCATGGAACTCTATCGTGGCTACAGAATTGACATAAGAGAAAGCTGAGACTTGACCCAAGATCTTCAGTTCCAAACTCCCTTTCTTATGTTCCATTTCTCTGTATCTAGTCATTTAGTTTGTTTTTTTTTTTTTTTTCAAAAAAAAAAAAAAACTTTTGTGTGTGCATGTATATAAGCATGCTTACGTGCACGTGTGCCTACCATATGTGTGCATGCATAAACATACATGTGAGTGTGGGAACACAGACACGTGCATACACTAGCATGTGTGTGAAGGTCAGAGGACAACTTCAGGTTTAAGCTCTCACCTTTCACCTGTTTTGAGACAGCTTCTCTACTTTCTGTTGTTCCTTACCACTGAGTATGCTGGGATGGCTTGACTATGAACTTCCAAGGATTCGCATGTTTCCCCTACTTCCCGTTTTCATGGTTGAATGGGATATATCTCTGGGATTATAGACATGTGCTTATGTGCCTAGCTTACATAGGTTCTAGAGATTCAAACTCATGTCTTTCAAACACCTTAGTCTCTGAACTATTTCCCAAAACAACCCTCTGTTCTCTTTTAATCATGTCTCCTACTGTGGCAGCTGAAGTTGAAACACCTAATTTTCATATATATTACCCTATCCTATTAATTCACAGTACCTTTATTTGTAAAGCGAGGAGACTAACTGCCTAAATGGTATGTGTCATCTTTGTAAATGGACCTAAAAAGCTCAGCATAGAATGTAGCGCATGATAGCAGCTTAACATATACGTAGATTAGAATGACATCACTGCCACCATCCAGTATAACATCAGTAACTTGTCAACAATACACACCAGATATTACCTCAAATGTCATGCTTGTCAACAAGTAGTCTAAGTTGAACTGATACAGCCCTTAGCACACTTCTAGATGATTACAGCTTACCACTGATTCAATAATCAGTTTCTACTGAAGTTAAATCCCAGAAAGTGACAAGATGAGACAAGAAAAGTTAGAAACTACAATGTGATACCTACCAGAATCTCCCTTGGAGTTGCCCAAGGGATGGTTCTGAAGTGGTATATGTCTACCTGCAGCTTCCAGAGAAATGGTATTCACTGACTGTGATCTTTTAAGAAGCTTATTGGCAGCTTGCATCTCCAGATATGGGCTGATCCAGGTCTGCTTGGATAGTCGTCTAGGTGGCTTCTGCTCTTCATTGACAGTAAAGAGAGAATCATCTTCCTCCATTTCACTGGATGATGACAGGGAAGGACAGGTTTCTCCATCTTCATCGAGAGAAATGGTGCTCGCAGGAGACTTGGGGATTGTGTACTGGTGAACACAAAGAAGTCTTTTACCTGTCATTGGACTATGAGTCCCTATAGATCCTGTAAAAGGGAAATATATTAGTTTGAAAGAATCACTTCAAAATCATCTTCTAGGTTAAAGGAAGAGAGGATGGATCCAGCTATAGAGAGATGTGTGTTTCAAACCTGAGCAAGCATAAATGACCATAAGAGGAACTGGGGTATCTATAGAGGAAGAAAAAAAAAGCTGGGAAGAATGTGGAGAAAAACATAAAGGGCTGTGGATATTTTAAGTCTGAGGTATGTAGCAGATACTATATGAGCCCTAAATATAGTTGTCACTTAGTCCTTGCAAGAACCAGAGCTAGCTGAGAGTATTATTATCTCCATTTTATAGTCAGAGCACTAGTTCAAAGCCTGTAAGTGATACACACACACAAGCTGTATTGAAGCTCTGATTTTCATACCTATACCTTGTACCTTCAATATCAGCATATGTGATCTCAGTAGGGAATAAGGTTTTTTAAAATATAATTAAAGATGAAGTCATGCTGAATGGGACCCATTTTGTTTATCAATATTAGAAAGTTGAGACAAGAACATCTGCCTGTAAGAGACATAGATGAAGCCCTGTCAAGATGGAGACAGAGATTAGGAGCCAAAGATAGATAGATAGATAGATAGATAGATAGATAGATAGATAGATAGATAGATAGATTACGCACATACATACATACATACATACATACATACATTACATGGCACATTGGTAACTCCAATGTCATGGAATTAGAGATAAATGGGTCTGGGACTTAGTGGCCAGTCATCCTAGCCTGCTTGATAAATTCCAGGTCAAGGAGAGATTAAATGCAAGTTTCCAACAGTCAAAGATAGGCATGGATACAGCTAGGGCAATGTCAACTTTCCTTGTCACAGACAATGGTGCTTGGAGGAGCTAGGGAGAAGATGACTTAAAGAGATAGCTAAGAAACAACTCTGACATCTTAGCCAAAAGTAGTGAGCAAGTTATAGATGGAGAAAAAGAATAATAAGTCTCTGGAGTTTGCAGCCTGATGGACATTATAGGGTTGTGCATATGCATGCGAGTGTGCGTGTACATGTGTGACTGTATATGTATGTGTAGTGTGTGTATGCATGTGTCGTGTGTGTAAATGTGTGTGCCTGTGTTTAAGTGTATGTTTGTGTGGTGTGTCTGTGTGTCTATATGTGTGTGTGTGTGTGTGTGTCAGTGAATGTGTGTGTTTGTATGTGTGTGTGTCATTATATGTATGAGAGTATGTGATATGTGTGCATGTGTGTTTGCAAATGCATGCATGTATGTTTGTTTTATATCTGTATGTTTCCATGTGTGTGTGTGCGTATGTGTGTGATGGGGGGGTGATTTTAGGATTATAGATAGAAAGCAATTGAGATCGTTTTAGGGTTGAGAGGTATTGGGAGGAGTATCAGAATGGACAAAGCTTATTTGTTTGTATCTAATTACCAAATTCAAGCTTCTTATGATTCTGTGTTTTGTGTAAATAAGAACACAAATGTTGGCTTATTTTTAAGATCTGTTATTCTCATCTTAGAATACTAGTGAAAGTTCCACACCTTGGACCTAGGCATGAATCATAGCTTTCTGTAATTCACAGCTCAGGAGCCCAGAAATTTCTCTTTAATTATAAACAGCCTCAATCTCTCATTTATAAAATATGAAGAATTGCACCTACCTTTTGAGACTATTATAAAGAACAAGGTTACATAGTGTGCATAATGAAGTACAGTTGGCATATAGAAAACAAATATTAATAATCAATATTATTACATAGTAAAAGTGATATTATATGAAGGATTAACTAAAATATGATATAAAGCACACAATGTCAACAATAAAATTTGAAAAAAATAGACAAAAATCAATAATTCTGGAACCTCTATGAATCTTTAATTAGACAAAATTAAAATTCAGAAAGTTGAAATAGTTTAGCATTCCAACTGCAGATATATTTAATAAAATCTTTTCATATAACAGTGACATAAAATGAAATTTTCAATGTAGAGAAATTTTCAGTGTAGAGTAAGAGAAATTTTCAGGGCTTAAGAATCTCCTTGGATTAGGTGTTAAACAGTATAGTTTTGAGAACTGAAGGGTATCTTGCAGAAAGCTATTGAATCTGTGATAGATAGCATGACCAAATGGTCTACTTATTTATGCAGTCAATTGTGTCCTTTAGAAGATTTATTCAAACCCTGAACTTGAGTAGCTGTGAATCTGTCCTTATCTGAAAATAGGGTTTTACAGATGAAAATAAAATTGAGGTCACTGGGGTGATCTTCAGTTGAATATGACAAGTGTTCTTATGAGAAGAGCAATAGAGACACAGATAGAGAGGAACACCACTGATGGGAGAGATGAAGAGATGCTCCAACTAATAAAGGAATGCCAAGAATTGCTATCAAAAGTTAAACAAGCATTGAATACATCCTGCCCCAGAAATGCAGACAATACTTTTTGAGTCTTGCTCTCCAAAGCGAGAAAATGAAGTCTTTTGCTTTAGACTGCCCAGTTCATAGTAATTTGCCACAATATCTACAAAACTATTACATACATTATAGCTCAAATTTGCACACATTATCCTAAAGTAATCACCAACAAAACTCTTCCACCCAAAACCAAAGTGTTTGGACTTGGGAGATGGAAAAGAGAAGAATCCCAAGTAACTGTGGAAGAGGAAGCTCAGGGCTGGCCAACTTGAGCTTTATCATGTAGAGGAGCTGGGCCAGCGTACCAGACATAAGCTCTGTTGAGTCGCAAGTGATCAAGAGGATACTAGCCATGCTATCTGCCAAAACTACAACTGTGTACACCGAGAGATAATCATAGAAATTATTCTGGAATTCCACTCAAGTGGGATTATTCTTAGGCTATCTGTCCCATTTGAAAGGATCAGTCAGAGACCTTCCAATCCTTTTATTTCCAAGAAGAAATACAGACTTAAAATATTTTAGAGAGAAGGAGAATTTTTAAGAATTTAAAAACTTCTGATTTTTAAATGTTGGTATTCTTTAGTCCTCTAATTATGTAATTGTGGAATATGTATGGCACAAGTACTCTCTGAAAAAGCACAAGCCACCAGTTAGGCTTTGTCACATAATCAGACCTACAAATAGCACAATCATTTACTTCCTTCTATAATATCTTTACCTTAGAATAGAATTTTTTAAATATTCATCTTGGATCTATGAGAATGCATTTGAAATATCAGTTTACAGAAAGTCTTAGATCTAGATATCTGGTCTACCTCATCACATTAACTTGAATGTCTGATTTTCATTTTAATTGTTCTGTTATTTCATTTATTTATTTATTTATTTATATGTTATTTCTGTTATTTCTGCACAGTTTGACATGGTAGACAAAAATTTTTAAGCTTTCCAAAATGCAGAGAAACATTTAGAATCTTTTTGAAGTGGAAATTTCTGGTTTCTTTGGAAAGTCAGTTATGTCAAATGATGTTTTGCTAGGCCACACAGGTGAAAGGATGTTTTGCTAAAGCAGACACATGAAAAAATGTTTTCCTGAAGCAGACACAGTGAAGGGATGTTTTGCTATAGCAGACATGTGAAAGGATGCATGATGTTCAGAAGGAATATAAATATGACCCACAAACAGTGGGAGTTCAAGCACTGGTTTGCTTTGTTCCCTTATTGTTCTTCACTAATGACATGTATTGGTTTGCCTTATGTTGTGTTGCTGAGCTCCTCTTGTGGTGATGCCATAGAGAGAAACTGGCCAAAGAACTGCTCCTGAGGTTTCTGGTGTTTCTTGTCACTTCCGAGGCCTCAAGCTGCTTAGTGAGCCTTGTAGGTTTCTTCAGGATTGAAGTGTCCTTGCTGGTTTGTGTGTGGTGATTGCCAAGGGAACTGGAATGCAGCTGCTGATTCATATTTGGTATTTTCTACTGAACTGGATTGCTGATATCCTGACAATGAAGACTGAACACCCCCACCAAAGAACTATTTCTAAATAGAACTACTTCCCTTGTGTCCTAATAACTTTTCTCTTCCAATACTTCTATGGGTGGTGGGCTAGAGGGAAGGCTAAACATTTATTAAAGTAGGTTGGAAAAAATTATGTACACATCCTTCAAACTTGTAGCTTTGGGTCTCTTGATCCAAAAACAAAATTAATACCATTATAACCAATGGTATCAATCCATCCTTGTTCTGTTGTTCAAATATTATAGATAGGATGGAAGGTCTGAAGCACTTCAAATATACTAAATTTCCATTCATATCTAAGAAGTTAAGGATAAAGATAATTTAATTGTTATCTGAGACAAACTACCTTCAACCTCCAACTCTGTAAATATTTTAGAGGTCTAAATTTTTACACCACTGCATAAAATATCACACAGCTTCTCAGAAAAGCAATTAACTTTGCATTTTGAACGTATTAGGCATTCTGTGTACAGGAAACAATAAAAGTAGTAGGTATGACATTAAAGTGGATGGTCATTGTGGTTATTAATTTAGTTACTTATCCAATACTTTTAAGTATCTGCCATAGAGCAGATACTACTCCAATGATGAACATTTATACAGGCCAATATAAATAATTATTTAAAGACAAAATCTATCAGTTGATTTACACTAGAATTAACTTGAGCCTATCAAACAAGATTCTTTTAATTTCACAGATTCTTGAATATGTTTCTAGTATCATCAGTGATACCATGGCCACGTCACCTGGGCTAATAGAACTACTGGTTATCTTGGTCTTTATTTTCCCAGTCCCCTTTTTTACTGGATATTTTATTTACATTTCAGATGTTATCCCCTTACCCCATTCCCCCCAACCCAGGAACCCCCACCCCATCCCCCCTCTTCCTGCTTCTATGAGTATATGCCTCCACGTACCCCCCCACTCCCACCTCCCCACCCTCAAATTCCCCAACACTCGGTGTCCAGCCTTCATGGGACCAAGGATCTCCTCTCCCACCTATGTCTGACAAGGTCATCCATCCTCCCCTACATATACATCTGGAGCCATGGGTCCCTCCCAATGTGCTCCCAGGCTGGTGGTTTAGACTCTGGGAGCTCTGGTTGGTTGGTATTGTTGCTCTCCTCATGGGGCCGCAAACTCTTTCAGCTCCTTCAGTCTTCTAACTCCTCCATTAGGAAACCCTTGATCAGTTCAATGGTTACCTGTGAGCATCTGCCACTGAATATGTCAGACTCTTGCAGACCTCTAAGGAGACATGCTCCTGTCAGCATGTACTTCCTGACATCCGCATCAGCGTCTACCTTTGGTGACTGCACATAGGATGGATACCCAGGTGGAATGAGCTCCAGACGGCCCCTCCTTCCGTTTCTGTCCCACACTTTGTCTCCATATTTGCTCCCTTGAATATTTAGTTACTCCTTCTAAGAAGGACCGAAGCACCCACACTTGGTCTTCCTTCTTCATGAGCTTCACGTGGTCTGTGAGTTGAATCTTGTGTATTTCAAGCTTCTGGGCTAATATCCAATTATAAGTGAGTGAATACCATGTGTATTCTTTTGTGATTGGGTTACCTCACTCAGGATAATATTTTCTAGTTCCATCCATTTACCTAAGAATTTCTCGAATTCATTGTTTTTAATAGCTGAGTAATACTCCATTGTGCAATTGTACCACATTTTTTGTATCCATTCCTCTGTTGAAGGACATCTGGGTTCTTTCCAGCTTCTGGCTATTATAAATAAGGCTGCTATGAACATAGTGGAACATGTGTCCTTGTTATATGTTGGAGCATCTTCTGGGTATATGCCCAGGAGTGGTATAGCTGGGTCCTCAGGTAATGCTATGTCCAATTTTCTGAGGAACAGCCAGACTGATTTCCAGAGTGGCTTCACCATCTTGCAATCCAACCAACAATGGAGGAGTGTTCCTCTTTCTCCACATCCTTGCCAGCATCTACTATCACCCAAGTTTTTGATCTTAGCCATTCTGACTGGTGTGAGGTGGAATCTCAGGGTTGTTTTCATTTGCGTTTCCCTGATGACTAAGAATGTTGAACATTTCTTTAGGTGCTTCTCAGTCATTCAAGTTTCCTCAGTTGAGAATTCTTTGTTTAGCTCTGTACCCCATTTTTAATAGTGTTATTTGGTTGTCTAGAGTCTAATTTCTTGAGTTCTTTGTATTTATTGGATATTAGCCCTCTATCGGATGTAGGATTGGTAAAGATCTTTTCCCAATGTGTTGGTTGCGTTTTGTCCTATTGACAGTGTCCTTTGCCTTACAGAAGCTTTGCAATTTTATGAGGTCCCATTTGTCAATTCTTGCTCTTACCTGGTGGGTTATCTTAGTCTTAAATGGAGACAGCAACTTCTCAAAATTCTTCTGCAATCTTCAATGGCTTTTTAATATTTTTTAATTAATCCTTCCTAGCTAGTAACAAAATTTAAAATTGATTCCAGAGCTAGTGGCTCGAAATCCAGCACTTCTTGATAGGTTACACACCTAAATCTAATTTAATCTTTCCCAGCCTTGGCTGCATATTAGACAATATATATTAGAGAACAACATATTAGACATGCTTTTTAAAAATATGGCTCATGCCCTACCATTGGCAAAACTAGTGGGAGGTATCCAAGTATCTGTGCTGTGAGGCCCCTTTGTGATTAAATATTATCATTAGTATAGAGAGTCCTTGATCTGTATAAATTATAAGGGTTTTCTAAGGCTAGTGTGTTTTATTTAGCAGTATAATCATGAAAATGAGCTGAAAAGTCAGTAACATCTTTCTCTTCAAGTCTTTCTGCATCCAGACACCATATCAGAATCCAGCATATAACTCAAGTGTTACATTTTACATGTTTTCATACCAATATTACATGTTTTCATACCAATAACCTCACTTGAGCCTTACTAAATCTCTCTGACTTACTAATTTTACTAAGAAACTGAAGCTTAGAAAAAATAATCATCTTGACCATAAGACTAGCTGAGCTGAAAGCAAGATCCAGGTAGTTTTGCTTTGCTACTTTACAATACATGCCAGTGGTACCCAAGAATACACACTACTTTAATACCTTGGGCTCAATGAAGTGCCTATAATGGCAGCAGCTAACAAATATTAGGCACTGACCACAAGCTAACCCATGCCCTACTAGGCAAGTCCTAGCCATAAGAAATGCTGCCAGCACTATGTCTAACACAGGGAATCAAAAATCACCATTTTCAAATGGTGGCCAGTGAATAAAATTGGCAGAACCAGAACATGAATCTATGCATATGAGATCCCTCTTCAAACCATACTTGCAGGCTCCCAATATAGAAATCTATACATTTTAAATACTTGTGTTTTGTTGGCGGTGGTAGTAGTGGTGATGTACTAGAGTTGTGCAAATCATTTTACCTAACAAGAAACTCAGTCTCTTATTTTGCATCATAGATCTATCTGCTACTTACTTCACTTTAAATAATATTCTGTCAAACAGGTGATTTAAAGGCACAATAAAACAAACCTAAAAGCTAAAACCATTTTACCAAAGCAACTTCTTACTCTCTTTGAGTTACTAAGTCATTGTGATAAACCATGGTAGATGCTGGTATATTCTTTTGGGAGCTTGGCTAGGAACAGGCCAAGATGGCTGGGAACTCACTATGTAGAGCAAGCTAGTGTATTCACTTTCAATTCAGTAAGAAGTCAAGCATGCCAACTTCCATGTCTTTGGGCCTTTTTAGATCTAGAAAGTCTACCTTCATCCCTTCACATAGCCATTCCTCAGAGCTTCCCTGCGTCCTTGTTTCCCCAGTTGATCTCTTCACTCAAAGTTAGAATGTTTCTAACTCTGTCATGATTATGTTATGAAAGACTTCCAGAAGCACTGACTTAAAACACAGAGGCAATTAATTCCCATAAACTCATTATATGAGTATCATTTAGGTGTGAATAGAGGATAAACCTACCTGCTTTTGTTTCCTCATATCAAACATTGATCATAAACACACTATTAAGGCAATAAAACAACCCTCCTGTATTATACTTTTTAAAAGTAGTCTTAGAGCATAATCAAGTTCATCATCTCCTGCTCATCTTTTCTCCCAGCCATGGAGTAAGAGTCATGTGTAAGCTAAGAGCACAAGAGAAGTGTCAAGATGCGTTCTGAAATGTGATGGAGGCTAGATGTCAGGCACACACAAGCCCTGAGTCTAGAATGAGTCAAATCTATGCTTTAGACCTTCCTACGTCTTTCTTAAGTTCTCCCTGCCTTGGTTCTCCAATCCATAAGCTGGAAATTATGATGTCACCTACCTTGGGTAAACATCAACTACTTTATGAAATAAGGCTGAAAGCAAAACCAGGCAATAAGAAGTACATATCTTAGCTGTTCTTACTGTTTTGGGTTTTTTCAATGCCATATCTTAAAGGCTGCAGAGAGGGCTCAGTCCATTAAGTGGTTGCCACATAAACATGAGGGTCTGAGTTCCAGTTTTTAAAAGGCAGATATAGAAGCTGTCACCTGTAATCACAATACTGAAGAGGCAGATACAGGAGGATCCCTGGAGCTTGCTGGCCCACCAATATATTGAAATTCAGATTCAATAAAGACCTTGCCTCAAAAAAAAAAAAAAAAGGGATGAATATGGAGAAAGACATCTAATGTCAAGCTCTGATCTCCAAATTCATGCATATACATGTGCACACAAATGAACATGTACACAGCATACACATACATACCATATACACAAATGAGCCCATGCTCAACACACACAACACACATACACACATATATGCACACACACACACTCCTTTCTCTCTCCCTCTCTATACCTCCTGAAAAAATATACATTCAAACAATCTAGAAACACATCCTTCATTCAGAAATGTATATTAAAAACCTACTATGTGCATTACCTTATACTTGGTGTGAGAGAATAGTATAAATGTGGTCCTTACTCTCATGAAGATTATAATTACTGCATATAATGGGTAAGAAAAACAACACCACTAAATAGTTATAAATAGAGAGTAGTATCAAGGAAGAGCCAAAGAGTTGAGAGAAAGACTCCTAGGTGGCATTTCATCTCAAAAGACCAGGACTCTGAAGATGTTTGCTCACTCTGAAGTGAAGAAGATGAGATCCTGACCATTGAAAGCAGCCCCAAAGGCAGAGATAAAGTAAACCTGAGGGGCCAAGAAGGAATCTCAAGGTTGTACAGTAGGTGACAGAAATGACAGACAACAGATCACAACATCTAAAATAATACCAAGCAAGATTAATGCAAAGCATAGCCTGAAATTGCACCCCTAAGGCCATCATTCTCAAACTCCAAAAAGTCAAACACAAAGAGTTTAAAAAAATGTGTAAACATGTATGTGCACATGCATGCATGCCTGTTCATTCAGGTGCATGTGCATGTGTACAGTGTTTGTGTGTATAGACCAGATGTCAACTTCAAGTGTCATTCCTAACGTACCATCTACTTTGGTTTTTGTGGGGTTTTTTGTTTGTTTGTTTGTTTGTTTTGTTGGTTGGTTGGTTGATTGGTTTGGTTTTTTCACAAGGTCTCTCACTGCTTTGGGAAACTTGGGGAATTAGCTAAATAGCTGGCCAGAGAGTCTCAGGGATCTCACCTAACCACCCTGCCTTCCCACTGCTGGAATTACAAGGAAATGCCAACTCACCTGGAAATTTTATATGGAGTCTGAGTATCAAACTCAGGTCTTCATGCTTGCACAGTGGACACTTTACACATTGAGCCAGTTCCCTAGTCCCAATAGAAAATCTTGAAAGAAACCAAGGAAGAGAAAATGCTATCTTAAAGGAGAGCCAGAAAAAGAATCACAGAGACAGACATGTGATATGCTATAGTGAGAATATTTAATAACAATCTGTTTCAAAACTCACTACAAGAATAGATTTGTGTTCACATCATGAAAATAGAAAATAATTTATAAGGTAATTAGTATGATTGAGCTGGTCCATAATATATATAAGTATTCTTGTTTGTTAATTAAAATTATATTAAATTCACAGCAGAAATCAGAAGTCACATAGTTAAGAAGATGAAATAAAATATTCTAAGTGTTGAAAGACAAAACTAAACACATAGTTTCATATCCAGAAAAAAACATATCTTTTAACATTAAAGAATAAATTCGGAATTTGTGAGAACAGCAGTGGTCACAAAGTATTTGATGTGATTCCTTCCCAATGGCACTGTCCTGCTAGAAATGTTAAAAGAAATTATTTAGAGAAAGAAGAGAGGAGGAGGAGGGAGGAGGAGGAGGAGGAGGAGGAGGAGGAGGAGGAGGAGGAGGAGGAGGAGGGAGAGGGAGAGGAGGGAGGAGGAGTGAGGAGGAGGGCAGAGGGAGAGGGGAGGAGGAGGGGAGAGGGGGAGGGGAGGAGGAGGAGGAAGGGAGAGGGGAGGGGAGGAGGAGGAGAAGAAAGGATACAGATTATAAACTCAGACCTCATGGAGAGAGGCAGAACTTGAAGAAAGGCTGAATACAATTATCTCCTTTTCTTCCTGTTAGTTGATCTGACAGTCAACTTCTGAAACAAAAATATAGTGCCAACTTGAATCCAAAATGGCTTCCTTTGCCATGTCTACTGACTCCTTTCTCTGATTTACCTTTATTGAATTAGTATAACTCATAATATAGGTAGTTGCTCCTAAATTTAATCTCCTCACAAGAAAGAAAGTTTGGTGAAAGCATGTACCAACTCCATGCTATACACCTGTCACTTACTAGGCACTCAGAAATTAATTGTGGAAAGAAGAAAGCAAGGAAATGAGCTGCTCATCTCTCTGATGGGCACTCGTCAGTATGAAGGTTACCACCCTCCATGTTTACCTCATCAGACCCCCACACTTCCACTTCCTTGGTGTTGCCTGGGGATGACCATTTCATCTCTTAGGGACAGGTCCACATCCCTCGGTTCATCACAGCCACCACACCAACTCTAGTAAACATGGTGCCTACTCTCAAGCAAGGAGACAACCAAGGATTGTCATCAAAACATTTTGTGACACCAATTTTTACATGAAGGATTTGAGGACCATGCTGAGGTCCATCTCTGATGTCGGCCTTGAATGTGAGCAATAAAAATAGCCACAAACAAGGCAGCCATGACCCAGGCACACTGCCGTATACAAAGGTGACAATGCCTGCCTTTGAGGGGAAAGCTGTACCTTCCCAATATCATTGCACCACAAGGCTCTCCTGTAGAGACATGAATGAAGTCAGCCTCTCCACACCTGAAGGAACCATCAGGGCCTTCACTCCTGGGACACACTCGACTGACACAAGCTCTTCCCACAATACCAAAAGATTAAGTCACAGAAAGCACTCAGCCCAGTGCAGATCCATGTAAACTGTTTCATTTCTAAACTTACAAGCGTGTTACATCACAAAATGCAGTTTAAAGAGCAATAGGCTAGGCTGGACACTGGTGGCAACATGTCTTTAATTCTAGTTCACAGGAGACAGGAGCAGACAGGTCTCTGTGAGTTTGAAGTCAGTCTGGTCTACAGAGAAAGTACAGACCATCCAAAGGCTACCTTGTGAGACCTTGTTTCAAAACCAAAGCATCAATCAAAAGCACATTGGCTCGATAGCCTGAGCATTTGATTACAGTGTTCATTATTTTTTTCTGAGTAAGACACAAGTCTTTTCATTGTTGCTCTCCCATCTGTACAAGAACTAAGATAATCACTAAAATATTCCCTACCCACCCCCTAAAAGTCTGTGAGTTTCCAAATGAGGTTTTTTTAAGACTGTACTTTTAAAAAATTTAATTACAAACATATGTTTACATGTTGAGAAAGTGTGTCACTGTGGGGGTGGGCTTTGCCAGTCTTCTCCTGTATGCCTAACGATCAAGATATAGAACTCTCAGCTCCTACTGGGCCATGCATGCCTGGATGCTGCCCTGCTCCCACCTTGATGATAATGGACTGAGCCTCTGAACCTGTAAGCCAGCCCAATTAAATGCTGTCCTTTATAAGAGTTGCCTTGGTCTTGGGTTCTGTTCACAGCAATAAAACCCTAACTAAGACACTGCAAGCATAAGGACCTGAGTTTATACCCCTAGAACCCATGTAAACCACCAGGCTTAGTGTGCCTACAAGTCAAGCACTGAGGAGAAAGACATGAATCCAGGAGTCTCACTGGCCAGCAGGAGCAATCTAGCAGAAACAGTGAGCTCCAGGTTCAGTGCCTCAAAACATATAGTGGAGACATAGTCAAGGAAAACACCCTGACATCAGCCTCTGGCCAACTCATGTCCCCTCTTGGATGAGTTTACCACTGTAGGGACACACACATACACACACACATATACACAGATACACAGACACACATAATCAAAAAAGGCGATTTCATATATCACAACTTACAGAAATACTGCCAGACTCACCCTATTCTATTACATGGAAATTCACAATTTGTTCACTCATTCTCTTATGAGCATTGTGAGCATAGAAATGGAGTCTAGTTTTACTTTGTTTTAACAGTATTATAAGCAAGACTACTATGAAAATGCATATGTGGGTTCTCTATGTCTCCTGGAATAAAATAGCCAAATTGCAAATAGGCATGCTTACCCCTGACCTTCTTACAAAGTACCTTCTTACAACAATTCATCCAAAATGGCTTATCAACTTACACGCCTACCAGAAGTCTACTCAACTTCCTGATGTTCCATATTCTGTCAATACTTGTGTAACTTATAGTCAACATTTATTAATGTATTTATTCCCATTTCAGTGAATATAAGCTAGTATTTGCATTGTGATTTTAACTTTGTATTTTCCTACTGAAGAACAAACACAGCCATCTCTCCTCCTACTAAATCTTGCACCAGCATGGTTTGCATGTGTATAATTATGGGCTAACTTCTGATCTCTCCTTTCTCTTCTGTTCTGTGGAGAGCTAGCTAGAGCATAGTGACAGCCCAGAAGAACAAAGTGGCGGAACAGTTAGGTAATCCAAAGCATTGATATTCTGCCTGGAAATGAACAACCAGGAGCTGATATCACCTCAGGGATTGAACTCACACAATCCCAGTCTGGTCACACAGTATATTTTGCATGCAAAGATGTTTTTGAATGTTTCCATCATTTTAAGTGATTGACTTAACTTCAGCCACAATTGGCTTGATGTACAAAAGGCCAGTGCTTCCTGCCTGTTACCGCTTCAAACAATGCTCAGCCTTCTATGAAATGGTTTTCATAGCTCTCATTTTGCACACTTGAACATGTGTAGTGTCACAGTGTCACAATCAGACTTTTAAAACACAGAACAAACTATACTGGAAAACAGAGAGACTTATAAACACTTAAAATCAAGCGTTTAATGGTCCAGAAAAACAACTCTTCACAGCATTTGTTCTATAAGAAAGGCATAAAATGTTTTCCACTGGAGCTACAGAATTCATCTGAGGTGGTTCTTAGTTGGTTTCATGAATAAATGATTCTGATGAATAAAAGCAAAGGGAAGATGAGAGGGAAAAACCATCACAAGAAGCCAGAATCAATTAAAAGAAGAACTCAGGCTACCTCCAACCTCAGCCTTTGTTGATGGCATCACCAGAGACCTGAGTAGATATTATTTTGAAATTTAGAGCTTCAACTTGTATGAACATGAATCCGCATGCTGAGTTCTTGCATGCCTCCGTGAAATGGCAAAAAAGAACTCAACTGACCCATTCTTGCATTAAAGCAACATGCCGTGGAAGGCCTGAATATAAACCATCTATGCTTGATTAATTAGGTTTGTAAGCATTGTTTCAGAACCAAACAATATTTCTAAAGATTTCAATAGTTCAAAGATTGCCCTATGGCCGTCTGGCCAATACATCTTCCAACACATGCAGTTTACAAGCATTTTTCTTCCCAATATGTTGTCTTTGGTTGGTGCGACATTGTTTGAGTGCGGGGCTATTTGGGTCATGGTGGTTTTCTCCTCTGCACAGCAGTGGTGCTGAGCACAGCACTTTGACCATACATCTTCCATGTCATTTCCATCAAAGGCACATGACACTTCCTGGTGACCAATCAGGAGTGGTCCAACATCCTAACAGAGGGCATATTGGCAAGCCAAGCTTTCTTAATGACAGCCATTGTTTGGGTCCAACAAAAGGGAGGTCCTGAATATTAACATGTGGCCTTGTGTAAGGGTCATCAGTATGGCACATCCATCATATTTCACAGCTGAGAAAGAGAACTTTATATGTTCTGTCCAAACCTACTGTTGTCTAAATAAATGTCGTGAGCTGACAGCTGACACCAACCAGGCAATGGTCTTGAGTGATGACCGCCTCTTTATGTATCTCTTTATCCCTTTGAAGCAGCAACAGACATTATTGGTGAGAGATAGTATTTGAGGAATATACCTCGGGGACACAGGGGATTTAAATAACCAGGCAACCCAATTAAAAAACCAATTTAAGAACATCTAATCATTAGGCCAAATGGCATCTGCTTCTAACATCCTTTTATGCACGAAAACGAGAAAGCACATCCCGGCATCTTGAATATTTTTATTGATAAATATCAATGACTTCACGCAAAGTCTATCAATAAGATTTGGACTATGAATACAATTGGAAGAAGAGACTCAAAGCCTAACCTCTGACAACACTGTCTTTTTTGTTAAATGTTAAACAAAGCGAACCCAAAAGGCAGAGCTGAATGGAGCTCAGGGGTGTCCCAAGCATTTAATACTACACACCAGAAATGTGAGGTGATGGCTAGTGAATATTATTGTTTAAAATAAAAATGCACCGTCTCTTAAAAGATCTAGAGTAAAATATACAAGGACCAGAAAGATCGGTGAATAGGAATGGACATCTGTGCTCTCCCTCTGGCTGTATGATCATGGGGCAGAAGGTTAGAGGAGAAGCAGGAGAGGACAGTCCCTTTCAGAGAGACCCTTGCCTCCATGGGGGAGGTATCCCCTTCCTTCTGGAATGTTCTCCCCAGTCCTTTCCCCTGTAACCATCTTAATCCTTTCTAGGTTCTTTTTAGAGTTGGATCCTTCCACTGTGTGTTCTCACAGTTTGCTGGACTTGTTTTATTATAACTCTCAATGTTTAAAAGTGCTTGTTGATAATCTTGTCTTTCACAGTCACTCTATGCCCAAGAGGAGAGAAGCAGAATGTTTATTTTATCACTATGGATGCTCTAGAAACACTTAGGTATAAATGGCAACTTGCAAAATTAAAATAAGATCCAAGTCTGAGGGTTTTTTTTTTTTTTTTACTTAAAATATGTTTCTTCTTTTCTCCCTTTCTTTTCCTAGTTTATATTTAGGCAGAGTCTCTATAGATGGCCCCACATTTTCCATCCTTCTGCCTCAACCTCCCAAGTGCTGGTATTGCAGGTCTTTTACCCCACACCTGACCTGCAAGATGTTTCTGTAAAATGACAGAAATTTCCAGGCATGTGAAGAAACTATTTGGCACTGTAACAATTTGCATTTATTATCTTGCAAAGAAGGCATTGAAACCTTACTTGTTCGTGAGCCCTTCTTTCAGAACAAGACCATTGATAAAGAACAGGGAGAAGATAATTTTCAGGCAGCAACTGAAACAGCACATAAAGGCACTCACCTGTACACCTGAGATCAGTCCCCAGGACCCACATGGTAGAAGGAAAAAAATGGAGCCAAGCAAGTGGTCTTCTGAAAGGAGGGGGGGGGGAAATGGGAGGGGGAGGGGGAGGGGGAGGGGGAGGGAGAGGGAGAGGGAGAGGGAGAGGGAGAGGGAGTTAGGAGGGAGAGGGGTTAGGAGGGAGAAAGAGAGGGAGAGAGAGAAAGAGATGGAGAGCCAGAAATCTTAAGAAGGGGACAGTTTCTAAGAAAATTAGTTATATGTTTTGAGAAATATTTTGAAAAAGTCTGTCTCTATATGTGTGTGAATATATGGACATAGATATGCAGACACACACACACACACACACACACACACTGATCCACTTGTCTTAGCATAGAGCCTCCTCTCCACTCAGAAGAACCCTCCACCTAAAACAGAGATGCTCTTCAAAGCCAGAAGCAAGCACCAAACCTTCTGTGCGACTCCAGCCTGACGTTTAGACTCACACAATTTCCCTTGTCTCCCAAATGACTCTCTGGAAAAACGTCACTGAACAAATTTCAACCAAAAGTTTTCAATGAGTATTCCATTTGTTAGGAAGGAGGGGACAACCAACTAAAGAAAAGAATATTCATCTTTTATTCTTTTCTGAATCCAGCAGGGTGCCTAAGTGTGCTGTACTCTATGAATTCTCTACAAATAGTTGCTAAAGAAACATGTGGACATACAAAACAGCCACTCTAAGAGTTCAAGCAATCATCTTAACATTTTATTAAACTACACTATGGTCATGTCTTTTTCCAGTCCCCTCCAGGATCTATAATCCCACAATTCTAAAAGTCTGAAACGGAAGCCTTCTCCTTGTTCTTAGATCTTTCTCTTTCCAGCTACAAGGAGGGCAGGTCTTCAACATGGTATCCCACTCTTTAGTGATAGTTAGTAAGTCCAGGTTTATGTAACTGAGTCACACTTGACCAATCAGATTCCTTCAATGGATTTCTGTTCTTAGGGCCTCAAAGGCCACATCTTAGTCCTTCATAAAGTTTAGATGCCAGAAATATGCTCGGGGAGCTATTGGCACCCAGATTTTAAGTCTATATTAAAGAGACTTCAGTGAAGAAAAGAATATCATGTAATAAGAACATGAGGTGCAAACAAAGATTCTTATAGGCTCAAAAGTGTCTGGGTCAGATATTCCCCGAGGTCCACTTTATCTCAAATTCTATGTATTTTAGATGTATGCACCACCTCTCTCTTTCACTAATGTCATTCAGATTGACCTGTGATGACAAACCCAAGTAGTTCTAATAAAGCTAGCCTGTGTTCCTGCCTCTGATCTGCCACAACTGTATTTGTGAGCTTAGCGTCATTTCCACAAACGTCTCTTCATGAGATACCATTGGGCTCATCTGTGCGCTTGCATGGGTGGAACACCATGACACATACTTGATATGTTGTGAAGACTTTCCATCCTCATAAATGCGGCTCCATGCTTCACCATCTCTTGCTGAATTCATAAAGAATGAGAGTGGCAAGGCACCAAGTGAAAGAGAGCATGTAATCACATGTTTGCTATGGATTTGTAAAACTGTGCTCAGCTCAGCTCTGTCCCATTCTACAGATGGGGAAGAAGTAGGCTTGGAGACTTGAAGCTACTTCTTTAAGGTTGCCCAAACTTCTAGACTCAGCATAAAATATCCAAAATATTGTTTCACAGTCCACGGCTCATATTCAATTAACGCCCCAACCCCCCTGAAATTGTGACCCATTTCTATCCCTCCTCTCCCCTGTAGCTGAACCCTGTTGCTCACTTAGAGCAGCCTTCAGCCTCTCTGCCTGTCTTTCATCAGAAAAGAAGACAGAAATAGTTATTCTGTTCATCCAGCAAAGAGGAAATTAATGGTTGATTAGATGCCTGTTCAACACAATGAGAATAAAAACCAGTCTTCATGGTGAATTATTGAATTAGGGGGCAACTTTCAGTGCCACTATGTCTACACAAAGCCAAAGACCCCATAGACTCAGTTTAGCAACAACAACAAAAAATACGAAATCAGTTGATCAGACAAAAGATGAAGAAACAGACATCAAGACAGCAGCATGATTACAGCCCAAACAGCACAGTGGCAATTCCTGATGCTCACATATAGAAAACAGAAACCCAACAGAGTATACAAAAACAAAACAAAAAGCAAACAAACAAAAAACAGATCCATTAACTTGTGTGGAGGTGTGTGTTTCCACTGATATTTTAATTTCTTTTTCAAACCCCAAGTTTCAAATCAAAATCGAGAAAAGACATAGACAGCATCCAAAGATACTGAGATATACCCCAGCCCAAGATATTAAAAAGACACCTTTCTTTCAATAAGTTGGGCATATAACATATTATGATGTAGTCATTCAACCTGCCTTAGCTTCATATTTAGTGAGTTACATATTACCTTCATTTTCTATGACACACTAAAGTCTTTTGAGATGCATTTTATTCATAAAAATTCTAAATCACAAAACTCATTTGGTGTCCACACTGATAGTAAAAACCAGGAAAAAACCGCCTGACTCTTTATATGTGACTATTGGGTATAATTCGAGGCTTAAGTATCTGAACTGAGTTTTCAGACAGTGGCATTTTAATATCCTGTATCATTTCTTTCTTTGATTTGTGTTTCAGCTATAAGCAATATTGTTAGGTCTACATACTAAATGGGCTATGAATCTATAGTTAGTTGTCATGTAGTCCCAGTTGACTAGATGAGATCCTAACTTACAAATCATTTCAACTCCATTAAGAATAAGATATAATTTACAAAAACTGCAAGTCTCGATAATTCATTAATTTAACTCACCCCCACAAATCTAAAAGAACCAGATCTAGGAAGTAGACAAAGGAAATAGTCAGGGCGAAGTGGAAAGTCCCATTTTGTGAACTGAGTCCCAAGTTCCAAGAATGAATACACAGCTGCCTCTGGTTGCTGTTACCCTGAATACTGCTGAGCCATATGGCATGGTGCTGAGGACTGCCTATTTTAAAATGCTCTCTTCATATTCTATTCTTTCCCGTATGTCTCGTCCTCACTTCACAGTTACTCTTCACTTCCATAAAAATAAGACCTTTGTCTTACAAGCATTCTTCTCCCATGTCCTCTCTTCCCTAGTGCAGCCACAAATCTCCCCAGTCGTTCTAAGACCAAATGATTGCAGTAAGAAAAATAGAGAGTTATGGAGAAGAAAAAAGAGCCATGTAGGATGACCTATGAGCTACACAGCTCCCATTTCTTGGCTTCTTCCAAATGATCTAATCAATGTAGGCAATAGTGAACCTAACATTGGTGTCAACCTGTCTCAAAATAAGCCAAATGTTTACAGAAATTATTCTGGAAAGCCTGAAGAACATAATCTGGTTAACCGAAAATTAACCAAAGTGTGCTTTCTAGAAAAGGGGGCTCCCTGTAGTTCAGGGTTGACTTGGAGCAATTATCCAAACAAAACAGTTGGTGTCTGTGTTGGCGACAAAATAGTGTTTGCATAAAAGTAGAAGGAGCGGACAAATATCCATGAAAATTAAATTTGGGCCTCTAGGACTACCCTTTGGGAGTCATAGAAGAGCTGATTACATGTTCACAGCTGGAATTGGTGTTGGCAGAGAAGGCCTTATTCATGGGCAGAGGGAGGGACTCCCGTTTTGAGTGACATCATGGTGGCAAGGCAAGGGTGAAAATGTGAAAAACATCTAATGCCAGCAGAGCTGGAGCCCCTGGCCCCACACTGTTTGGGTCAGATGGCTGACTGGCATTTTCACCACTGAGGAATCGGTGCTGTTTACAATCCAGTAAGGGCTCCTTCCCACATTCTCAACACACGATCACCGAACAGGCTGCATTAAACAGCGTTTCCACTTAGAAGGCAGAAAATGGAGCCAAGAAGTCAGCCATTCTTCTGAACAGCAAAGGTGAGTCTTGCAAAAGCAAAGTTGAAGGCCAAAGCTATGGCTCAGGGGTAGAGCATTGGCTTCACATGCACAAAACTATGGGTTCAATCCTCAGCACTTTGAACACACACACACAACCACACTCAGACACACACTCTAACACTCTTACACTCACACATACACAACACACTCTCTCACACTCATACAAACACACACACACACACACACACACAAACACGCACACAACTAAAGTCCATAAGAAGAGACTGAAGACTGAAACTGTCTTAGGACAAAGTGTTTGTGGACTTCAAAACCAGGAACTGTGTGCTCTGCTGGCCATTTGACACATGTTCTTGATTTCTAGTGGCAGTGTAATATTACCTAGTTTTCATATAAAATGTTCCCCATCCTTAACTTGAATTGGACCTATCATTTGTTTTTCCCACTAGAACATGACAGAAATGATAACAGTGATGCAGACAAAAGAAAAGATGGGCAAACATTAGCCCTATGAACAGACAACTGTGGTCTATGGCAAGAAACAACATATTACACTGAGTGAAGATAGTAGCCAAATTCATAGAGAACTTTGATGTGCTAGGAAATAATCAAAGCATTGTACTAGTACTAGCTAGTCTAGTTCCCCAAACAATCTGAGGTGATGCTGCTAATGAAGATTCTTCTCCCCCTTCTTCCTTCTCCTCCTCCTCCTCCTTTTCTTCTTCTCCTCTTCCTCTTCTTCCTCCTCCTCTGCCTCCTCTTCCTCTTCTTCTTCCTCTCCTTCTCCTTCTCCTCCTCCTCTTCTTCTCCTTCTCCTCCTCCTCCTCCTTCTTCTTCTTCTCTTTCCTCCCCCCACCCCACTTCCTCTCTCTCAGCAGTTAGAAACTTGATTCAATGTCCCACAGATAGTAGTTGACAAAATCTATATTCAAACCCAATGCTATTTGGCTTCAGAGACCACAGGATACATGGTGTCTTTAGAAGGACTGGAAGCAGCCTAGCAGGATTCACATTGGATATTCAGTGGGAGCCAGGACTTCTGCAACTGTCTCACAGCTAGGTCGGTTGTCTACCTGCTCACTCCTCAGTCTGTTCTCCATGGCACTATCCAAAATTGCATTATGTTTAACTATCATGTTTTCCAAAAGTTGAATCAAGTCCTATCATTTCCTCATTCAGTCGTCAGTATCTTCTCACCAGCTTCCCTTTGTCCTTATGGAAAAACAATCAAAACATTCTTTTTTGTTTGTCTTGTGTGCTCGCACGCACACACACACACACGCACACACACACACACACACACACAACCACACACGGGTGCATGCGTATGTGTGCTGTGGTGTGCACACGGTACTGTCAGAGGACTTCTTCCAGGAGCTGGCTCACTTTCCCAGTGTGAGTTCTAAATCCATGTTACTGGGCTTTTCAGAAAGCATCCTTACTCACTGAGCCACCTCACCTGCCCTCACAATTTCTCATGCTGTGTATTTCCTGGCTCCCCCAACTCTGCTCACCTGCCTCACCCCTCACATGTTAGCTGCTTGTTCTAACTCACGCTCTGCTTAGAATGCTACTTTTCCGAACCTTGACATTGACTCCCCACTCTTTTCTTCCTAGAGCTCTGCGCATGCCTCACCTCCTCAAAGAGGCCTTTCTTGGCCACAGTCTCTAAAATGACACTTCTCAGTCATGTTGATGTGACCTTAATTTTCTTCACAGGATTTATCACTGAAATCACCTGCTTATGGGGTTTGGTTTGGGTTGGGTTTTGTTGTTTTGTTTTACTTTTCGTTACTTCTTTCATGTACAGGGGCCCTAATAGGAAGTTTACTCCAGAGGTGGGCCCTTTGATATTCCTGTTAGAATACAGATGCCTTTCTGACACAGCAGAAACAAATAAAACTAGAATTAAATCAGAATTTCAAACGAGTGCTTTCTATACTGCGTGGGCCACTCTTACACTAAAATAAAGTGGGCCCCCTATGTTATATCTGAAATGTCTAGGTTTCCAGAGTAAGAGTATCATTTACCCCAAGTCACAGCACACTGTTTTTAGCATGTCTCTGCCAGTGGGTTAAACTGCAGGCCAAATCTGGAGAAAACTTCATTTAAGGAGGTACTGTCAATCTGAAGAAAGTACTTTTGTATGAAGAAGGGATGTGAAAGGCACAAATATTCAAAAAATTAACAGAAAAAGGCCCTCTGGCCTCTGTGGCCCTAACAGAGCTAAGAACAGATACCAGACCCAACACAAAGCTCCGACTCTCTCTAGAAAGAGAACATTTTCAGAAAGCATAGATGGGCCATGGTGGACTGGGTTACCCCTCACTTACCATTTATAGGCTGAGAGTCAGTGTGGATTATCTGCCACACTCCAGGCATTATTGCAAAAATCACTGACAAGGAAACAATGATGGTCCTTGACCTTCACGGTATTGCATCCTGACAAAGGAAAGCACTTAGAATCAGGGGTCGCTGTGCCATAGTGTGAGAACAGGGGAACAGATACACACTCTGAGCTGTGGCAATGCAAATGGTGGCCCAGCGTGAGAAAATAAAGCTACTGCTCTTTACAGAACACTCCAGCCTCTCGGGTTCTAGAACACAGAGCCTACACATTCATCATGTAAAAGAAGGCAAACAAAGGACAAGACCTGGGGAGGAGGAGGAGCCTATAGTTACCATTATTCCCAAATACTATTACCTGATTTTTGTTTCTCTCTGTTCTAACTTCCCACTGGCTGTATTCTCACTGCCAGTATCATCTTGAATTATAGTTATTTTATCTTTATTCGACTCTTATTTGCAAGGAGTACCTGTGTCTACGTCTTTCTTATCTGTTTGTTTGTCTTTTATAATGTTTTTGTTTTTCAAGACAGAGTTTCTCTGCATAGCACTGTCTGTCCTGGAACTCACTATGTAAACCAGGCTGGCATTGAACTCAGAGATCTGCCTGCCTCTGCCTCCCAAGCGCCGGGATTAAAGTCTCATGCCACCACATTCTTATCTATTATACTTTGTGTCTAAATTTAAGCACATGTCAAAGTCTCAGTAGCCTTAATCCTTTACACCCAGGTTCTCTCCTCTTCCCAGGTTGGTTGATGCCAGCCACTCCATACAGATAGCCTGCCTTCCTGCACTCTGTGATATTTCTGCTTTCTTACCTGCTTGATATTATTAATTATTTTATATAATTAATAAAATGAAAAGGAGGAATGAACAAAGACAATGTAAATGTAAGATGTGCCATATTCCAGCTGTAGACTGATCATTTACAGAGGCTCAAGTGGAGACCTCTGGTCTTAGAATTTGAGTGCCAATGAGCTATTCCACTAACGAAGAGATGCTTTTAACACTGGAGAGGGGTGTGGGAGAGGGAATGGGACTTTATGAAGGGCATCTCTGCAAGTAACTAGATACCTGGGATGGGAGAGGTTCCAGGGAGTCTATGGGGATGACCCTAGCTGAGATTCCAACTAGCAGGGGATATGGAGACTGAAGTGGCCACCTCCTGTAGCCAGTTGGGACTTCCAGAGAAGGGAGGGGGACATCAACTCACCCACAAAACCTTCAACCCAAAATTTGCACTGCCTATCAGACGCTCAGGGATAAAGATGGGACAGTGATTGGGGGAATGGTCAACCAATGACTGGCTCAACTTGAAACACTTCCTTTATGTAAGATAACCAATCCCTGACAGTACTCTGCTATGCTTGCAGACAGGAGCCTAGCATAATTGTCTTCTGAGAGACTTCATAGAGCAGCATATGGAAACAGATGCAGAAACCCACAGCCAAACATCAGGAAGTGCTCGGGGAGTCTTGCAGAAGAGTGAGAGAATTGAGTGAGCCAGAGGGGTCAAGGACAGCACAGGGAAGATCCAAAATGTCAACTAACATGGACCCATGGGGGCTCACAGAGACTGAACCACCAGTCAAAGAGCATTCAGAGGCTCGATCTAGGCTCACACACACACACACATTTGTAGTAGATGTATAGCTTGATCTTCATGTGGGTCCCCTAACAATTGGAGAGGAGGCTGTCTCTGACTGTGTTGCTTGCCACTAGATCCCCTTCCCCTAACTAGACAATCTAATTGGGCCTCATTGGGAGGATGCACTTAGGCCTACTCCATGCAACTGGATGTCCCAGGATGGAGTGGTATGAGGGGGTCTTCCCCTTCTTTCAGAAGCAGGGAAGGGAGTAGTGGGGGAAGGGATTTGTAAGGGTGGTATTGGTAGAAGAGGAGGGATTGGAGACAGGGTGGGGGCGGAGATTGAGATGTAAAGTGAATAAATAAATAGCTATTGTTCCAAGGTCTTAAATTTTATTTAAATTTAATGCTATTCTTTAGGTATTTTTAAATTTGAAATTTTAAATTTTCAAGGAAAACTTAATCTCCACCTAAATGTTTATCTAAAAGGGAAATCCTCTATACTCATATAGTAAATTATTAAATGTTCATGTCTTTAAAAGGACCATTAATTAAGAAAGCGATTGAGCTCAATGATTCTAATATCTCCATCCCAGATTATTTCTGCAAACTCCCGGCATTTTATTGGATTGAAATATTTATAAACAGAAGAACTGTTAATACAAGAAACAAGAACCCAGTCATACTTACACAGGCAGGGGTGGGCTGTCTGGATCGCAGAACTGATTCCTAAGATCATCAGAAGTCAGGATGATAAAGTCACTGTTTGGGGACACTTCCTTGTCAGTGAACTTCAGGGTGACTTTGAAAGGGGAGTATGGAACCACTCATGGAAACTGCTTGCTGATCTAGCATTTTGGGAATCTTCAACAGCAGAATCTTGTGGCAATTCTATACTCCCTAGACACTTGGCATGAGGAAGCAGTGGTTCAAGTCCACCTGGGTTTACAGTCAGGATCAGCCTGTGCAACTCAGAGAAGCTCTGTCTCAAATAAAAGCATAAAGAAGCTAGGGATATAGTTCAGTTGGTAAAATGCTTGCCTTGTGTGCATGAATTCCCAGGTCCAGTCTCCAGAAGAAAAAAAGGAAAAGAAAAAGGAAATCTTCAAAAGACTCCACAAGCTCCACATGTGAGTCTGTACGTTGTTACCCTATATGATTTCCTAACTACGACTCACATGCATCAGAAAACATGAATAAGACTCTAATGGTACAATATGTCTAGCTTGTGTGCTATTGCATCTTCAGTAAAGCCTGCACCTGCAAGGCAGTGAACCTATCAACAGCCTACTGACAGAGCTGTGAAGTTACTTGTACAACACCCTTGCTGATATAACTGAGGTGTAAGTAATTGACACTCTAAAAACCAAATCCACCCATGTATATCCTGAAAAACCCAAAATAGATACAACTACAATTTTGACTTTAGCTGATAAATTTGCTGAGCCTGGTTGCTGATGGGATGCCCTTACTATTCTGAGAGTAAAGCAATTATTCAGAAAAACACTCTATCCAAAAGCCTGGTGCACAGAGGGGCGTTTGGGGAGACAGGAGGGGCGATGAACACACACAACACCGACTGAGGAGTATGATCTCATAGAGAGATAAAGGAAAACTATATATAAAACAATCTGAGCGGACTCCCTGTCTACTATAATTTCTAACCTCGCCATGATCTTCAGAGAGGAAACTATATACTACCATGACTGCAGTAATGGGGGTTGAAATCAGATGAAGCTGGTGTGACCTGCTTCCTGACCACAAAGATAAAATGCATTAAGTTCTCACAAAATGCCTGTCACATTGCAGAAGATGCCCTGTGTCAGTCATTATATTCTCAGAAGGCAGAATTCTAACCCATTAGTTCACATAACAAGGAACTCATACTATCTAGAGTGGAGAGATGGCTCAGTATTTAAACATGCTCGCTGCTCCTGTGCAGAACCCTGGCTCAATTCCTAGCATCCCCATGACAACTCCCAACTGTCTGTGGTTCCTATTCCAGGGGATCTGACACCCTCAGACAAGTATGTAGGCAAAGCATCAATGTATATAAAATAATACTAAATAATTGTTTTTTAAAAAGTTCATTCCATGAAGAACAAAGCTTCATTTCAAAAACACTGAAGTTGGAGTAGATATCCCAAAAGTAAAAAATCAACTGTAGAAACCAGAAATAAAGAATGCAAATTATCTTCCTTCTTCATAAATTTGTCTTATTAGCTAAAAATGAATTTTCAGAGATAGTAGTTCCAAATGTAAACGGAATAAACTCAAGCACAAGCCTCTTCCATTGCAGATGCCAAATGAGCACAGGGACTGTGAACCAGTGCCCTGGTCCGGGAGGCTGTCTCTGTAAGGCCTGCCTTGAGGACAATTTTCATTTTACAGACTCAGAATGATGTGGAATATTTACTGTGAGGACAGCCACCTGCCAGCAGTGTGACTACCTGCCTGCATTGTCACCTCAGTGCCTAACTCAAGTGCTGCCTCTTAATTAAAATTCAAGTTGCTGAGTGTGAATGGCTTCAGCTTAATGGACAGCTTGAATTCTCGATGCCCAGAGATGCCCAGTTCATCTCTGATTGACAGCTCTGCCCACCCTTCCATTCTCTTCTTTTCCAACAGTGTAAAAATAATAAATAAATAAATAAATAAATAAATAAATAAAAGATCCAAAAAGTCCTCAGCCTCTACCCATACAGTGTTCATATCCCTTTCTGCTTCCCTGTATCAGACCCACGGATGAAGGAAAATAAAGAATTCCCAGGAGCTCTCTGTAGGAGCTTTGAGGGTCCAAATCTAACCAGTGCTTATCTTAACTTGCCTATGTGAGATTTACAAGCAAGAGAGGAACAAATAAGGAGTAATTTAAATTTTAATTTAAAACCTCGTCTATTTTCTTATCCCTTATCAAACTGCCAGCATTTTGCCTCCTGACAATGAGGAAGTGTCACTGGCATAGGCCAGACTCTACCCACAACCCAGGAATCTCTTTCATCTAAACCCCTGATCCCTTTAATAAACAAAATACGAAGAGACAGTCAAAATTACGCTGTGCCTTTATAAAAGAAGCAGGGAAATCCTCAGAGTACAATCCCCTCCTTGTTATTCTCCAATGCCATGTGACTTGAAGTCATTCGGAAGGATAAAGAGACACGGGCTGCCACTAGGTCCCAGTCATGACTTCCCCAGCGTTCCCAGCCTGGCCCATCTGTTCTCCAAGGACCACATGAATGGCATATGTCAAGAGAGTCGGAGCTATGCAAACTGCCCAAAGAAATCACTCGGCCAACTTCCCTTTGCTCCTACAGCTTCAGAGATTGCTGCCGAGCCAACCACCATATGGCGAATAATTAGTTTTTCGACCCACTCAAGAAAAATGTCTGCTTCATTGCCAAACCTTAGCAATCCGTGCGTTAATGAGCAGTGGGCACTGAATGCCTACACATTCACAGAGATGAGAATGGTCTTTACTTTTTTTTTTTTTTTTCCCTTTTTAAGCTTCAAGCTCTGATGACTTCTGATTTGGTCCCCTTTGACAAGGTGACAACATCCAAAACATTTGGGAATAGACCATATACTCTTTCTTTCTTTCTTTCTTTCTTTCTTTCTTTCTTTCTTTCTTTATTCCTTCCTTCCTTCTTTCCTTCTTTCTTTCTCTCCTTTCCTTTTCTTTCTATGTCTTCCTTATTTACTTTTGACATTCTATAACCCAACAGGAAGTGGATTATCACAACTAAGTGCCTTCCTTTTACCTGCCCTTCTAAAAGTGATGAATTCATCCTGTATGAAGACCAGAATTCTTGAGCTAGGCAGTGGAATGTTTTCTGCTGCTGTGTACAGGGGGTTAATATACAACATTAAATTGCAGCATGCTCTGTGACCAAGCAGAATGAACTTATTGGCCTCCTTAAACAAACCCCTAAACCCCTCACTGCCCCTGAAGACACATAGAATACTTCAAGCACAAATATCAAAGAAGCCTGGTAGTTTGCCACCCCTGAGAGTATTCAATTGTCTCACTGCCTTAAAGATGGTGTTCACAGTGAGTCGTGCACAAAATGTGACTATTTTCAAATCGCCATCAATTAATGAAACAGCAACATGTAATTTTAGAAAAGCATATATGTCCCTTCCATGATCTAAGGTAAAATAGGTGTAGTGTGCTTGTATCCATTTTTGATTTGCCTGGCTGTTTTGGAGCTATGACTGTCTACCCCACCCCCATCTTGATGCTGACTGCTTTCTGACCTTGGCCTTTACAGTCTCTGCATGCAGACATATGAATCCTGAGAAGAAGGTCTGCTCCTGTGGAAACACCGGATCCTGAGACATCCTAGAGGGACCCACTGCACACAGAGCAGAGGGTAAGTCACCTTGACCACTAGCCCAAACCCAGAGTTACAACCGGGAGCCAGGAGGGGCTTAAGGAACTAGCAGGCACCCAAAGCCTGCCCCTCCGGACTATAACTTCCCTTGTGCCCGGACCCTGGTCCTTTGGCCTAGGGTGGGCCCGTTGCTGGTCTGCTCCTGTGGAAACACAGGATCCTGAGACATCCTAGAGGGACCCACTGCACACAGAGCACAGGTCCCTTACCTGGTCTGCTCTGGTGGAAACACCTGATCCTGAGACAACCTAGAGGACATAGTGCATCCAGTGCAGAGGACACTTAGCTGGTCTGCGCCTGTGGAAACATCGGATCCTGAGACATCCTAGAAGACCTATTGCATCCAGAGCAGAAGGAGCTTAGGATCACAGGAACACAGAGACATCTGGAATCCGAGGAGATCTGACACAAGCAAGATAACTGGAAAGACAGACTCCAGTCAGACACAGTGAGCACAGGTAACACTAGAGTCAACCAGATGGCGAAAGGCAAGCGAAAGAACAGAAGCAACAGAAACCAAAGTTACCTGACATCATCAGAACCCAGTTCTCCCACCATAGCAAGCCCTGGATACTCCATCACACAGGAAAAACAGGACTCAGAATTAAAATCACTTCTCATGATGATGGTGGAGGATTTTAAGAAGGACATAAGTAACTCCCTTAAAGTAATACAGGAGAACACAGGCAAACAGGTAGAAGCCCTCAAAGAGGAAACACAAAAATCCTTTAAAGAATTGAAAGAGAACACAGGTAAACAGGTAGAAGCCCTTAAAGAGGAAACACAAAAATCCTTTAAAGAATTTCAAGAAAACACAACAAAACAGGTGAAGGAATTGAACAAAACCATCCAGGATCTAAAACTGGAAATAGAAACAATAAAGAAATCTCAAAGGGAGACTAATGTGGAGATAGAAAACATAGGAAAGAGATCAGGAGTCATAGATGCAAGCATCACCAACAGACTACAAGAGATAGAAGAGAGAATCTCATGCCCGGAAGATACCATGGAAAACCTCGACACAACAGTCAAAGAAAATGCAAAATGCAAAAAGCTCCTAACACAGAACATTCAGAAAATCCAAGATGCAATGAGAAGACCAAACCTAAGGATAATAGGTATAGATGAGAGTGAAGATTCCCAATCTAAAGGGCCAGTAAATATCTTCAACAAAATTATAGAGGAAAATTTCCCGAACCTAAAGTACGAGACACCCATAAACATACAAGAAGCCTACAGAACACCAAATAGACTAGACCAGAAAAGAAATACCTCCCGTCACATTATAATCAAAACACCAAATGCACAAAACAAAGAAAAAATACTAAAAGCAGTAAGGGAAAAAGGTCAAGTAACATATAAAGGCAGACCTATAAGAATTACACCAGACTTTTCACCAGAAACTATAAAAGCCAGAAGATCCTGGTCTGATATCATAAAAAAATACTTTAAAAATACCTTTACTTTCACATCATTAAAAAAAAAACAAAGAGCTTAAAGTGGCTTCACAACATGACTAGTAGCTTCTCACTCAGAGGAAAGGGGTTCTCCAATCCCTGGAATCTGTCGCTCCACATCCAACTTGATTCTTGGTAGAGCCACAGAGGGAAGGATGGGGTGGTAATATGGTATCTTTGCTGATAAAATTGCTCTTATTGGAAATATTTCTCTGGCTCAGCTAAAACTATCATTCTATACATTAGAGCTAGATTGTATTGGGCTAATTAGAAATAGGTCGGGGCAGAGTTGCTCCAATCAGCACATAGTCAAGGATTGTATTCAAGGAGAAGCCAAAACAGAAGTGTAAAGTCAACAGAAACTAAGAAGCAACCACCCACAAAAGTGATTTTTTTTTTTTTTTTTGTGCTACCTAGGTTTGGTATCTCTTTCCACACAACTGAAGCATATTCCTATCCGACAGTTTAGCAAGGCTAGCTGGAAGGCTTAGGTGAAGGCACAGAGTCTGGCCTGAAGCAGATAGAAAATCTGGTGGACAGAGGATTTGAATATGAGATATGGCTTATCAGGTGGATATCTCTGGAGCTTGGTATACACCCACAATTCACTTGCACCCTAGACCTTACACACTTTCCTAATCTACATACCCCCTAGCACCTTCATGCCATTCTGAGTTAATATTCTTTCTTCTCCATGCTCACTCATCGATGACAGCTAAGTGGCTGCTTTGTTTAAATCATTCTTTCAGTGATACTGTGCAAAGCTCTATTCTGCTTCCCAATCTAAACAAGCTGGTTGGGTGAACAGGAGGTGACAGTCAGGTCAAGTCTATGAAGATGGCCAGGGCCCTCCTACCCATGAGAGATAAGCTGAGGTATGGGATAAGGTTTCCCTTATCAAATCAGGATTACTGACTTTCCCTGAAACTCTCATTCACATAAACAGCATGGTCAGGGTTAAAATATTACCTACTATTACCTATGTCAGGTCTCCATTTAAAAGCATATATTTTAGATGGAAAGGATACATCTTTAGTCCTTAGGCCAGCACTACTTGTGGAGTTGCTTGTATGAAGTATTATCAACTCCAGTCACACTCACAAGAAATATCTTCCAGAATGAACCCCTTCAAGTCTCAAACCTCTTTGTACCACCCACCCACTCTTTTTCTGCCCATCTTTTGATTTTAGGGCTCAACCAGCCTCACGTGGCCTCCCTGGACTGTTGTTACAGAACAATGTTTGTGTTCTATTCATTTTTCTGTTGGAAATTTTGACCTTTTCTGCCACACCTATAAATAACTTCTTTTTAAGTAGCAATGCTCTGGTACCCTGCCTTTCTTTCCCTTTGTCATGAGATATGGAAAAAACAGGACAGTAGTGGCTACAGTGGCCATTGGCTTGTGATAGGTAACAGTCATATGAATTGTAGCTAGAACAGGAGAACTACTACATTAACAATTCCTCTGCTGCCTTTTGTCCTTAAAACGCTCCTTGCAGATTTTATTTCCTTACAGAACTTTGAAAGGGAAGAGCCAGTTACAGCATCTGTGCTCCTTCCTTACACCTCTGCTTCTCTCCGTTCTCTCAGAGCACAGCTTTGCCCACTCACAGTCAGTTCCTGGGTCCTTGACTTTTGATGAGCAGGGTAGGTGATGTCTAGCTTCTTTGGTGAATCCCTGGTTTCAAAGAGACTTAGGATAGGTACATTTTCAGAAAGAGGTACAGTGAAAGCAGTTCTGCAGCAATGGAAGCAGGGAGAGAAAAGTTGCTTTGACTGACTTTAACACTTGGCCAAACCACAGGTTTCTAGGACAGTGGTAACACTTTCCTGACACATGAGCGTTCATGTTCTCCCCCCCCCACCCTCTCTCTATATATATATATTCTGTATGCATCTGTCTGTCTTATATGTCATCATAATGACATACAGAAGAACATTTTTACAAAAAGCTAGGATGTTTACCCATACTATGAGAGAATTATCTCTATTTCATCAACTGACTCATTTTAAAGCCACAAGTAGATTAGACTGGAAACAGTTTCTGTTACTTGACTTTTAAAATTAAAACAACTCAAGACAATTATATTTGTGTTTTAGGTCTTTAAGGCAGAACAACACACTAATAAGCACATTGTATTGAGCAAATTCATATATGCTTTTGAATTTATAGTTCAGTGCCCCAAATAACTCTAAGATTATAAGATTTAAAAATTATACATTTTAGAATTTCAAGAGATACATTAATATAGTTCCTGCTTTAAACAGACACAATCACTGGTGTATAATACAATTCATTTAACCATGATTCATAGAAAGTGGGGCAGACTTCTTAAAAGCTGTTAGAAAATATTTAGCATGTCAATGAACAAAGATAATGGACCTAGAAAGACTAGAGAAAATAAAATCTTGAAGATTGTCTGGCTTGCTGCCTTGGAAGAGTTTCCGGTCATGAAACAGTTCTAAGAACATAGGCAGACTCTGAGGACTCCTTGAGTCATGGAGAAAGGGTGTGTGCCTGTGACAATCAGCATGTGCAATGTTCTCAGGGACATGTGCTGAAGATGGACACCTGAAGAGAGATGCAAAACTTCCCAGACTAGAAAATCTAAGAGAAACTAAGCCTCGAATAATCAGAAACGGAAATGATGGAATAGAGAGCCAAGATAGAGGGATGGCTCTCGGGGAAGTGCTTGAAGCTTGCTCATGAGCATCCAAGCTTGATCCCCACAACCCATAGAAAAAGGCAGGTGTGGGGCATCTGCTTGTAAGTCCAGCACTAAGGACGTAGAGACAGTCAGATTCCTGGAACTCAATGTTCAGTAGCCCAGCCTATTTAGTGTTCCAGACCAATTAGAGACCTTGTCTCAAAAAAAAAGAAAAAGAAAAAAAATTGGCTCCTGAAAAAGAACTCTCAGAGTTGTTCCCTTGGCCTCCACACACATGCTCATGCATCTCTACGTACATGTGCACACATGCACAAAGCCATACACACTGAAAATAAAGACCAAACTTCTATGAACCATGTAAGAGCAACACAACTTTATCCAGGATTATCTGGGAACGTAAAAATAAAGAGAAGGTATGAAAGAGAAGACAACATAAGTGTTCTGTGAATGACTAAGCATAAAATGGGATATGATTCAGTAATGCGAAGGGATGAGGTATTGATAGGAATAAGAAGTTAGATGAATCTCAATTGCAGGATGTAATAAGCCATTCATAAAAGGTCACAGACATTCTCAAATAGATTAAAATCACAATGACAAAAACTGAATCACCAAGGTGAACAGAAAATGGAGAATATGTGAGAGTTTCTATTGAGAAGCCATTCTGCACCTTGACTATAGGGGGAAGGTGTGCTGCAAATCTACCTGGGTGTTAAACATAGAACTGTATGCCAACAAAGTCCATGTTATTGGTTGCCAGTTAAAAACAAAATCAAAAGATGATGCCAAGATAAAATATATAATATGTGTTCAAGAGTAGGAGACAGTAATTGCAAATATACAGTACTTGATAAGGAATTTATTTCCATGATGAAAAACTGTCAAAACTCGATAAAGAAGATATGTGGCTATTAAATTAGCATGTGGAAAGATTCTCTACATTATTACCATCAATATGCAAATATAAACCACATGACCTTACTATTGCAGCCTCCAATAGAAGGAAAATGGAAACATATATCCATATAAAGACTTGGAACACAAATCACTATCAGTTTTATTTGTCACAGCCTAAATGGGGATAATTCAAGTGCCCGTAAACATGGGAATTAACAATTAAAAACATTGTGATATATTCATTTATTGGAATGGAGAGTAGTTCAAGAAGCAATGAATTGCTAATACAAAAACAAAACAAACAAACAAAAAAAACCTCTCACCCCTGACAAAAGAGTACATACTGTATCATTCTACTATTATAAAATTTTGAAAAATGTGAACTAATCTCTGACATAAAGCAGAGTACTGATTGTTTAAAAAGCTTTTCTATTGCTGTGATAAAATACCATGACCAGAAGCAACTTATAGAAAGGAACATTTATTTCTTCCTCTGGTTCCTGAGGAGAAGTGTTCATCACAGCTCAGCAGCGTGACAGAAGGCAGACACAGTGACTGGTGACACAAGCTGGAGCTCGTATCTTCAATAGCAAGCACAAAGCAGAGACTACACACTATGGAAGGCTTAATGCCAACTCCCAGTGACATACTTCCTGTAGCAAGGCCATACATGCTAAACCAACCAAAGCAGTGCCACCAACTGGAGAACAAGTACTCAAACAATCAAGTCTATGGGGAACATTCTAATTCAAACCACCACGTAGTCTACTCACTATGGACTCACTATGCATTATGACTTTCGTAGGCTCATGATCATACTATAATGCAAAATTCATTTAGTCCAACTCTAGAAGTCTTCACAGCCTTCTAGTCTTAGCATCAATTAAATGCCCAGTCTCTTCTGAGACTCAAGGCAGTCTCTCTTTATTTTAATTTTATTTATTTTATATCCAGACTGTACTTTTCCCTTCCTCCTCTCCTCCCAGTCCCTTGTTCTACCCTTTTTCTTTCCCCACCTACCCCCAACCACCCCTCCTCCATTTCTCTTCAGAAAATGGCTAGACTCAATGAATACCAACCAGACATGGCATAGTTGCAGTAAGACTAGCTACCTCCTCTCCTATTAAGGCTGGACAAGGCAATCCAGCATAGGGAAAGGGTTATAAAAGCAGGCAACAGTGTCAAAGACAGCACCTGCTCCCACTGTTAGGAGTCCCACAGGAAGACCAAGCTACACAATTGTAACTTATGTGCAGAGGGCCCAGGTCAGTCCCATACAGGGTACCTGGTTGTCAGTTCAATCTCTGTGACCCATCCCTCATAGACCCAGGTTAATTGATTCCGTGGGTTTTCTGGTGTTAACTCAAGGCAAACTCTCAATTGTATATACTACTATTCCAGAGGGGAAAGCTGAGACCATAATGAGAAAATAGAGAACCAAAGCAAAACATAAATCCAGGAGGGCAACTAGCAAATTCGGTAGCTCCACTCTACCATCTTTGCTGACTGGAACAAACATCTCTTTTTTAGGCTGGTTCAGCTTTCTGAATGCAGCTCTCCCTGGAAGACACTTCATGCATCTAGCATCTACAATATCTTGAGGTCTCCAACAGGACTAGGATTTACTTTCATAGCTTCATGCAAATTTATCTCATAGCCTCCTGCCCTCTCAGGGTCCAGGTAAGGATTACCCTGGCACAGTGTACCTGACCTCAGAGGCTCTCTAAAACAACACAGGAAGCCCCTGTAGCCCGTCTACTCTTGTATCCTTCAAGAGTCTACAATCAGCACCATGTGGACAACACTGCCAAGGTTGGCTACCAGCCGGGGATGAGCCTTGGCTCCCTGGAGTCCAGTTGCTAGCAGCTTGTATTTGTAGCTGTTTTATAGGAGCAGAAAAATCCTTAGGCCACTTTCCTTGAAAGGGTCTTGCTATTGGAGTACCCTTCCCTTATTCCAGTGTGGATCAGGACTGGCAGGTCTTGGCTACAACATTAAGTTCTTGGTGCTCTTTTTCTCTTCAAATTATATTTCATATTTCTTTCTACCCAACTTGTTTTCTCCATTAATAACTTCCATTCCAGTCATTAATAATAACCACACCACAGATTCATTAGTATGCTGCCTTAAAATTATGTCCATCAAAGAAACTTGGCCATTACTTTTCAATTTAGCCTCTGCAAAGTTCTTTGGATAAGGGCAGAAAGCAACCAGAGTGTTTGCCAAAATGTCTAACAGGAATGGTGTCTAGACCAGTTGCCAATCTGTTCCCCTGTAAAATCACTTGTGAGACTCAATTACCCATGTGCCTTTTGGCACTATTTTCCAACCTACTTCTACAGTGGCCAATTAAACCTTACCTACAGCATTCAGTCACTTTTCTGGTCCACACATTCCTCCAAACAACAACACGGTTAGGCTTGTCACAGCAATAGCCTATCTACTCTTTGGTACCAACTTCTCTATTACTTACTTTTCTATTACAACAATAAAATACAATGACCAGAAGCAACCTATAGAAAGGAAGAGTTTACTTTGGATTGAGTAATAAAGGATCGATCATGGCTTGGAGACATGACAGCTGGAGCAGCAAACTGGGAGCACACATCTTCAATAGCAAACACAAAGCAGAAACAGAATGCACTGACGATGGTACAAGACTTTCAAAACCCCAAAGCCTACCCCCAGTGACACCCTTCCTCCAGCAAGACCATAGTCTTGAAACCTACTGAAACATTAACACCAACTGGGTACCAAATAGTCAAATATCTGAACCCACAAGAGACATTCTCATTCAAACCACACAGAAATGTAATCAATGCTGCAGATAATGGCATCAGCTTTTTCTACTTCCCTGTCTGAAGTACGTTCATAGAGTTAATAAAATATTGTTTTTGAGTATGTGTTGAGAGAAGAGAGTAGCATTAGAATTAAGAGACTAAAGAAAGAAGAAATAAAATGAAATCTTCCCATTTCTAATTTATCAATGACAGAACAGGAAAACAATGCAATAAAGACTGGAGGGCAAAGACCAGTCTGCTCTCTCTGCTTGAGCTGGGCCAGCTCCCATCTCCTGCCTTAGGACACTTATGTTCCCCCTTTGGTTGTTGAGACACTGTGGCTTATACCAGTGGCCTCTCCTACCCTGTCACCCTTGCTCGTCAATTGACAGACACACCTCTGGATTTTTTAGTTTTCATGCTTTCAGGTTCTGAGATTACACTATTGGCTTTCCTGCTTCTACAGCCTGAAAGTGGCTTATTTGGGGCCATCCTGTTCTCCACAATCATGGAAGCCATCCCCATAGCAAATCTTCTGGCATTCATTGGTAGGTAAGTAGATAACAGGGACATGCCTACACAGAGGTGACTGATTTGCAGCCACACCTGTGTGTCTAGAGATCTTCTAGGTACTTGAAGAACTTAGTTCTACATTTTTGTCACATGAAAAACCTGAAGAGTCATCAGACACTTAAATTACTTGAAAGACTCCACAATCTAGCATGTAAAGGTTTGTAGATTGTCTTTTGCCACCTTGGGGTTTTCTTTTCCCCACCATTTTATCTCTCCAGTTTTACCCCCTATCATAAGATAGAAGAGAAAGAAAAATAAAGGGAGATAGAGATCTATGAATCTAATTTCTTTCCTGTTTATTCTTTGAGCATGACTACTAATGAACTGAAACCACACCGACATCCCCAAATGACCAACAACCACCAACCGTGACTCTTGGGGGCCCTAGCATTTGTATACCCTGTGAAAAGTTCTCAGAATTACAAATGTCACACAATCATAGAAACTATCTGCAGCTGGCAAAACTATACCTCTGCTAGAGCACGAGGCAAATCATAATCAGCTGCTGGGAAGCAGCCCCATATTGCCATACCTGGGATTGAAATGAAGACATGTTCTTATATTTCTGGTTGTTTTATTTTAAGAAAATTAAAATTCTGGCCTTCTCACTACAAATGTTTGTTCATATTTTTTAAAGATATTACCTCATATTACATTCAATCTGGAATAAGTTATTTCAAGAGACCTAGACAGAAATCAATGCCTTGTTAAGTCTCAAGATAGAATATACTCAAGGAACGGGATAGATAAGCAACTACCTATTGAGAACCTACTGTGGGCCAGGCACTGTACTAATTACTCTATTTACAAGTTTCCACCCAATCTGCCCTAATGTAACATTATTGCTCTATAATACAAAGAAAGAAGTTTAAACAAAGTAAATTAGAAAAATTGTAAGTTAAAAGCATACTTGATCTTTTACATTTCAAAAAATCCAGACTGAAAGATTATATGCTTTTTCACATCTTTGTGTAGAAACAAGCCCACACTTTAAATTCCATAATGAACACTACAAACTGTAAATAAGCCTGGAAGGCAGTAGATTTGAATAATGACATGATTTTTTTCCTGAGGTTTAATGATAGGAAAACCTCATTGCATTGTCACCAGGGTCTCTGCTCTTCTTCTAGATGTCAGAAAGAAAATAACCAGACAAGAGTTGAGGCAGATCTGAATGAGTTTGAGAACTCTGTATCCACAGTTTACAGCTTAAACACCCCATCTACTATGCAGTTCTAAGGAACTGCCAGACCCACTCAGAACACCATTCAGAACACAAAATAAGAACATATAAATGTATTAGAAAGGTGAACTAAGTCCGAGTGCAATCATCCATTCTCAAAATATCTATGTGTTCTGTTAATGCATTTTCACAGAAAAAATTCCAGAGTTCACACAAAAAATCAAATCTCTTCACCACCAAGAACCCTAAAGTGATTCCCCCAAATGTCTTCTTCCCTTAAGATATGGAGATTTTAATATCTTCTTTTCATTCACCATACAGGTATTTAAATCACCAAATTGATTTCTTTTGATTGACTTCCCTTTACTATGATTAAAAACTACTCAAGGCAGCAAACCTAAAACAATGCTTTAATAGGGAAAACAGGCTACAAGTTCTCTAATTCAAACAGGGCACTTATGAATGACATTTATAATTGTTCACCCTCAAAAGAAGCCCTGCAGTAAGCCAAGATACACTTTCTAAAACATATTTCAAAAGCTCAACATTTTAGTAATGCCAAAATTGAAGTGTTGATGGGGGAAGCTTGTCTTCCTCCAAGGCTATTGATTTTAATGACAAATTCATTGAATTGGCACCATCTTGAATGCTACCAATTATTATATTCATAAGCTCAGATGTCTGCACCCACAAGGAAAGATTTTATCTGCTTCATCATTAAATAAGAGTAAGAGACAGTAGATAATCTCAAGCATGTTATCTAGAGTCACTTTATATGACCAGAAATAGAGGAAAGCAGAGGGCCGTCTAATATTTATACAAACTGAGTTATTTCTAGCTGCTTTCATCTTCGTTCAAGCAAGAATAAAAGATGATACTTGGATTAAGATAGAGAATTCCAGTTAGGTTGTCATGCCAGAATTTGAGAAACCAAGCCAGGAAGAATACATGATCCACGCTGGTTTGAGCTTCAAAATGAGACCCTAAAAACTCAAGAGCTGAGATATAGCTCAGTGGTGCAGCACTTACATAGCATATATAAGGACCTGGGCCCAATTCCTAGCACCATCTCTTGAGCCTCAACCACAGAGATAAAAAGGGGTGCCATTCATGCTCCCCAAAGATATAGTTTAATGCAAAGGCAGCAGCTGAAATGGTAGTGCCAAAGACAGATGTTTACTGAACATCTCCATGCACAACTAAACATGACAGTTCTGTACACAAGCTGAGAAGCAGAGGTGCCACCAGTGGCTAAGAAGGCCCATACAGTCCCTTCTCCTACTTACAAAGCCTTAATGTTTTAGCATCCTTCTCATCTGTAATGATGTCCATATCACTACTTTGCTACCCAACCCCTCTTCTTAGAGAATATAATCGAGCCACCACTTATGTGTACTATTCAGTCCACACACCTCCCAGATACAGATGATGGAATAAGCCTTGTGTCCAAGCCTTGGCTCCATCAAACTGCTCTTTCTCAGGATCCTCAACTGGAGGCTTGGATACCAAATCGACTCTCTGCAAATCTCTAGTTAGCCTTAAGAACACCATAGCTTGGGCTGTCCATGGCAGACCATGCAAGTAGGGAAGAGGAAGGTGGGAAAGAGAAAAGTCTATAGAAAGCTAATAGTGAGGCAGCTGTATAGAGAGGGAGCAGAGAACCCTAGAAGGAGGAGTGCAAAAATGCCACAAATGTCACAATGACTTATGAAGAAGGATATCAACCTGGCATAACAGACATAGGTTCTCCTGTAGGGCTGGTAAACAGTCTAACTTCACCTCACGGAGCTTGTGTGGCCACAGCCACTTGCCTGGCTCTCCTTAGCCTCCACCTCACAAACAACTGGGGTATTGATAGCACTCTTCCCAAGGATTTTTGGTGAATTAAATACAACTATCAACATAGAGCATCTAAGAGCTATTAGCTCACAATAGTTAAAATATGAGCATTCTATGGATGTTTCCTATTCTATAAAATGAGGATAATCATGAACCTTCCTTCACAGGCAGTAAGTGAGCTAATATCCATAAAGTCTTCAATGAGTATCTGGCACACAGGGAAAGCTCAGGAAGCTCGTTAGCATCGTTACCACTGTTGATGATGTCATTACCATTTACCACTGTCCTCACCATCATTAGCCCAGCACCAGCCAGGACTGGGCAGTACTATTAACAATTACCACTTTCAAAGATTAAGCCAATTATTCATACAATGATAGAATGATATTTGCCTCTGTGCAGAAGTGTGTGACTCTTGCATTCTGCATTCGGGCTATTTTTGTTGGTGATCCATTTGAAGCAAGTGTAATGCTTTGCTATAGTTCTCTGCCTCTATAGAAGCAAGGCTGTAGTCTTCCATGAAAGGAAAGACAAATGAAAGCAATCTAAATGTTACCCAAAGAGGGAGTACATAATTCAATGATAGTAAAGCCAAGCATGCATAATATTGTTGAGCTATTAAAATAATATAAATAAAGGTTTATTGAATTAAATTATGAAGCCATATATAAAGATAACATAAAGGTAAATCAAAACATTAAGATTGCACATACTGTAGGACAGCATCTTTAAAATAACAGCTATGTACATACAGAGTCTTAGAAACATTGGTGAATTTTACACTATGTTATATTTGTTCATTTATGTTCATTTGTGTGTGTGTGTGAGAGAGAGAGAGAGAAAGAGAGAAAGAGAGAGAGAGAGAGAGAGAGAGAGAGAGAGAGAGAGAGAGAGAGAGGAGAAAGAGATGGAGAGGAAGAGAGCACACATATGGAGACCAGAAGACAACTTTTTTAAAGTAGATCTTCTCTTACCACCATGAGGGTCCCATGGATAAAACTCAGGTCATTAGATTTAGTGGCAAGTGCTTTTACCTACTGAGACACTTCACTGGCCCACAAGATGAGTTTTATTGAGTGAGGCAGACAAAAAGATTCCTGACTTCACTGACCATGTTTTCTATAGAAATAATAGAAACAACTGCCTGATACACTATTAATTTGAATATCCCCAATGTTAAGCACTAGTGGGTACACAGAAAACACATCATTTTTTTGTCTTTCCAGACAAAGTAAACTAATAATTATCCTTCACCATTTTAACTATCATTAAATATTATGGTAGAATTTGTCAAAGGTTAAATCTTTAAATGATGTTCACATCACTGTTTCTCTGAATCACTTCTGTGCCACACTACAGCATCTTAAAGCAAGTCACTAGTAGTTAACAAGACATTTGATTGTACTCTATAATTCTCAGTGTGGCTTCCTGTGGCACTCCTACACCAAGCACATGTTTCCATGGTAATGATCCTTGCCAGAATGAACACCCCTCAAACAAACTCTATATGCCCAAACCCTCAGGGCTAACGATCCTGTCAAGTCTCTTACACTGTTACATTTTATCTTAGTGCTGCCGCAGGTTAAACCCAACACTAGTTCAAGACGTACTGATAAAGAAGAGATCCAAACATTATAAAACCAAAGGGGTTTTTTTTGTTTGTTTTAAAGCATCTTGCTAACTTGTACTGGCATATTCTAAGTCTTAATGATGCCGAAGGGTCTTAGGTGGGGGAGAATGAACGCATTACAGAATCAACTGAGGGAAAACAAGGAGCAACTTGATGGTCAGCCCTTCCCATGGCTCACAGCCCCGCCCATGGCTCACAGCCCCGCCCATGGCTCACAGCCCCGCCCACGGCTGGCCTCACAGCTTCACTTACAGTCTTTACAACTGAACTCTGTAAAGCATCGATGTGGCAAATTCTAAACACCCAGCAGGACCCAGAGAAAGTTTACCACTGGAAAAGCAGTATGAATATCTAGCCATCCTCCGAGGTTTAACTTCTTCCTTCTTTCTAAAATTATAAGTCTGTGAGAAACCTTTTATTGCACTTGAAGAGATGTTTATTAAAAATCAGTTGCTGTCTTGGTCTGTTTCCTATTGTTACAACTGAGCAGCACAAATCGAGTAATTCATTTAAAATATTTAGCAAAGTATGAGAATTAAGTGAGATAGATATATATCAAGAATGGAACAGAGTTAATTTTTAACTTTAGTATTTTAAGTTAATATTTAATTTTCAATAAATATTACCTAACATTATTATTGCTTTTACTTAATCTTCAATATTCAAAAAAAAATTGCATTCCACCAGTTCCAGCATAAAGACACTGCTTAGTGTGAACAATTTTCAATAGTGTTCATTGGCAAACTATGTATTAGCAGCAACTATGTTTTCTTATTAATATCATGTAGAATAACAAATTAATTTGCATCCTCTTGGAGCAGATGCAACATTAAATATTGCTTGCATTTTCAAATACTACCTGTTACTATATATGTTCTGTTAAGCAAACTAGTTCATTTGACATTGTTAAATAAGAGATGGTTTTAATATACTGTAATAGTTTGAAAACTGCTTTTTTCATATGCACTTTTCCTCACTATTTTGATATCTGAACCACCTCTAAGAGAAATATGTCAAGACATAGGCACAGACAAAGGTTTTCTGAAGTAATACCATGAATTCACCAAAACTTCTGCACAACAAAGCAACCAATTGCATTTTTTTTCTACAGCCTATAACCTACAGAATAAGAGAAAATACTTTATAGCTAGCTATATGCCTGGCTGAGGATTAATATCCAGAATATATAAAGAACTCAAAAAATATCTAAGCAATAGTGGACAAATGAAATGGACAGAAAAGTTTCAGAAGTATAATTGGCCAAGAAAATTATGAAAATGTTCAATATCCTTAGAATCACAAAAATGCAAATTAAAACCACATTAATATTCCCTCTCCACCCTGTCAGAATGGCTATAACTAAGAAATAACCAATAATAAATCCAGGCAAGACTGCGGAGAAAGGAAGCTTCCTGTACTACTGGTAGGAGTACAAATTGGTCTAGCCAGTATGGAAATCAGTCTTGAACTTCCTCATGAAAACTAAAACTAGAACTAGTATATGACCCAAGTCTACCACTCCTGAGTATATACTGACGAACTCTAAGACAACATATCACAGAGGCAACACACATTCATATTCACTGCAAAAGTATTCATTATAGCCACGTCATGGTATCAAACTAGAAATCCATCAGAAAGTGAATGGAGAAGGAAAATGTATGCAGGCACAATAGTGTTTTATTTAGCCATAAACAAGAATGAAATTATGTCATTCACAGGAAAGTGGTTGAAACCAGAGACACCTCATTAATTGAAATAAGTTAGATAATTGTTTTGTATATTATGATACTAAAATTAACATGAGATCTTGGAGAACACAAGAAGGGAGGTTATGGTTTAGCAGTAATCTATTTGTAGGTCGAGTTGACAGGAAGTAAAGTGTTCTGGTTAATTGCTTGTCAACTTGACCCAGTTCTGGATGATTTGAAGGAGTCTCAACTGAGAAACTGCTGACATCAAAGTGCCTTGTGTCCACGCCTACAGGGAGTGGTCTTGACTCCGGGAGATCTCCTTTTTTTTGGCTTCCTTGATGATAGACTACAACCTTTAAATGAAATACAATACAATATGATACACTACAACATGCCCTTTGTTCCCCAAGTTGATTTTGGTCAGCAACAGTTTTACTATAGTAACAGAAAGCAAACAAGAGCAGATACCTTGGAGCTGGTGTGGAAAGAAGTTTTGAGCCAACCATTGAAGGTGATGGGACCTGAACTCTGGTCTTCTTCAAAAGCAGTAAGGGTTCATAACCACTGAGCTATTTCTCCAGATCCCCCTGGAAACTGTGGCAGGATTTTCTTGTCCAATCTATTTAAATATTAGTGCAGCAGGAGGGCTGTGATTGGACAGGAAAAGGAGGGAGGCGGAGCTAAGAGTTGCAGAGATAGAGAGCAACTGAGGGAGACGGAGGAAGCAAGATAGAGGATGGACAGGAAGAAGATCCTGATCCCGTGTGGTTTTAAATAGCCACAGGTAGTTATGATTATCATATAGGGATAGAATAATTGGAATAACTTGTTTAATCTAGGTGGACAGCTTGTATCATTATCATTTGGCTCTGAAATTATTGTGTGGGCATCTTGTGAATTGAGAATTTATTGTTATATAAATCTGACTGGTTAATTATAAGCTTCAAGAGTTTTGATTTTACCAAGTTACTAGGTATTGTGATATATAACCACGAGATGAATGGTCATTGCATGGGGCTGGCATGGCAGTGACCCCGCCAAGGGAAATTAGAGTCAGGTGGAGACGTCTCAGGGGCTCTAGACCAGAGAGTCTGCCGAGATGGGAACACCCCACTAGAGGGTTACCAGAATGTGAGACTGCCAACCACAGAGGGGTTATGGCTGAGAAAGAACTAGCGGCTTCAGAAATAAGCGAATTGGAGCTGGGAAAATGCTATGGGTCTCTGCATGGGGCTAGCCATGGAGGCAGCAGAGTTGGTAGGCAGAGAGTAGCTGGTTAGAGTGCAGGAACTTGGCAGCTCATTTTTATTTCCTGCAACGGGAGGTTTCTTAAGGCATAAAAGTTGCAACCTTACAAGTAGGAGTAGACATTTAAGAGAAATTGCATTGGTTATAGAGAATTTTACAGTGGATAAATGGATTGATGTTGTTTACTGTTCTTTTTTTTTTTTGATAAAACAATGAATTTATTGCTTTTATTAAATAGAATTTTTTTTCTTTTTTTTTATTTATTTTTTATTGGAAATTTTTTTTACATTTCAGATATTCTCCCCTTACCCCATTTCCCCCCCCTCCCTCCCAGGAACTCACTATCCCTTTCCCCATCCTCCTGCCTCCACATTGGTGTACCCCCACCCACCCTCCCCCGTACCTCACCTCCCCACCCTCGAATATCCCCCCCCCCATGTCCAGCCTTCATGGGACCAAGGATCTCTTCTCCCACTTATATATATAGCTCCCTTGCATATATAGCTGGAGCCATGGGTCCCTCCCTAAGCGCTCCCAGGCTGGTGGTTTAGACCCTGGGGGGCTCTGGTTGGTTGGGATTGTTGCTTTCCTCATGGTGTCGCGAATGCTCTCAACTCCTTCAGCCTTCGCTCTATCTTCTCCATTGGGAACCCCATGATCAGTTTAATGGTTAGCTGTGAGCTTCTGCCTCTGAGTATGTCAGACTCTTGCAGACTTCTAAGGAGACAGCTATATCAGGCTCCTGTCAGCATGTACTTTCTGACATCCACATCAACCTCTACCTTTGGTGACTGCACATAGGATGGATATCCAGGTGGAATGGTCTGTCTCTCCTTCAGTTTCTGTCCTGCACTGTGTCTCCATATTTGCACCCTTGAGTATTTTGTTACTCCTTCCAAGAAGGACTGAAGCCCCCCCTACTTGGTAATCATTCTTCATGAGCTTTATGTGGTCTGTGAGTTGAATCTTGGGTATTTCAGGCTTCTGGGCTAAAATCCAATAATCAGTGAGTGAATACCATGTATGTTCTTTTGTGATTGGGTTACTTCACTCAGGATGATATTTTCTAGTTCCATCCATTTATATAAGAATTTATCATATTCATTGTTTTTAATAGCTGAGTAATATTCCATTGTATAAATGTACCACATTTTTTGTATCCATTCCTCTGTTGAAGGGCATCTGGGTTCTTTCCAGTTTCTGGCTATTATAAATAAAGCTGCTATGAACATAGTGGAGCATATGTCCTTGTTATGTGTTAGAGCATCTTCTGGATATATACCCAGGAGTGGTATAGCTGGGTCCTCAGGTAGTGATATGTCCAGTTTTCTGAGGAACCCAGACTGTTTTCCATAGTGGTTGCACCATCTTGCAATCCCACCAGCAATGGAGGAGTGTTCCTCTTTCTCCACATCCTCGCCAGCATCTGCTATCACCTGAGTTTTTTATTTTAGCCATTCTGACTGGTGTGAAGTGGAATCTCAGGGTTGTTTTGATTTGCATTTCCCTGATGACCAAGGATGCTGAAGATTTCTTTAGGTGCTTCTCGGCCATTCGCATTTCCTCAGTTGAGAATTCTTTGTTTAGCTCCTTACTCCATTTTTTAATAGGGTTATTTGGTTGTCTAGAGTCTAATTTCTTGAGTTCTTTGTATATATTGGATATTAGTCCTCTATCGGATGTGGGATTGGTAAAGATCTTTTCCCAATCTGTTGGTTGCCGTTTTGTCCTATTGACAGTGTCCTTTGCCTTACAGAAACTTTGCAATTTTACGAAGTCCCATTTGTCAATTCTTGATCTTAGAGCATAGGCCATTGGTGTTCTATTCAGGAACTTTTCCCTTAAAACATGTCCTATGCCACTTTTCAGATCTACACTGGTAGATACATAGCAGAGCTTACAACCCCCATAGTAGATCTTCCTTTACTGAAAAAAAACATTCACTGTGCTTGCTTTATTACTTGAAAAGTTAAATAGGAGTGCACCTGCCTGTCTTCTCAAATGCTCTAATTATCATAGAAATCTAATACATAATTGTAGGTTGAGTTGACATTTCATAATACTAATCATAACTGATTCCTGACCCTAGCCAGAGCCCTCTCCCTGTTGTTTCTAATACTTCATCAAACCCAGTTTACAAGAAGTATACAGAAACTAACCCTGGAGCTTATGTGAACTATTAGTACCTAGAGAAAATAGCAGAGTATATCCAGTGTTTGAATGACAATGGATCAGCAGTACAACACAGCAATGTTCATCAGGATCTCTCCAAGCACAGGACTGGACTTTCCGCCTCTAAATTTTGCTTTTTCTCCCCATGTATAGCACCTGTTCTCTCACCCTCCAACCATTTCTTCCTTTATGCTTTTTTCCCTATAAATTTGAAAATAAGAGTTCTCCAACTCATGAATAAGAACAACTCTGGGCTAAAATAGAAAATCATCTGCCCTGGGACCTCACTTCTTTAAAAAGGGGACAGTGTATTAGGGAACCTTAAAACATGGGCTTGGATCAGCTCTATATAATTTTCAAAGACACGGTGAGCCAATTGTAAGCAAACAGGCTATAGGCCAGGAGGATTGCCTGTACCAGTGAAGTATAGGGTCTACGCTACCTCAACTCTAACCCAGTGAGATACTGACTACCTCTGGAATTCATTATTTTATCAGAAAAAATGGAGGGGATAATAACACAACTTCCCCACAGTGTTCCTATGAGGATTAAAATGATTGGACATAAGTTCAGTGAGCATTAGTTACCACTGTTGTTTAATTAGACACAATGTAACTGATGTTTTCCCAGGGAATACAAAGGTATGAACACACCTTGCTACATCACTACCTGCCTTTCCTCATGGCACATTCCTTTCTTTCAGCCTCTGCTCTTATTTGCACCGTAAAGAACTACAGTATGCTACTCTTCACTCAGCAAAATGACATGAAGACATCCTAAATTGTCTGCGAGTCCTAAAGGTTAGTTACCATGCAGGCACAAATGAGAGTTTCACACTCTAGGAAATTCAAAGAGTTCACCTTCCAGAGGGGTAGACCAGCAGGCCAACTGCCATGTTACTCAAAAAAGCCATTCCTTCTGTTCCCATGGAGTTTCACAGAATTCAAAATCAGAGTTGGGGGATGGGGGAGTGAGCACAAAGGCTCGGAGGCAGGAGTGAGCAAAGGCGACTGTGTTATTAATCCATGTGATTAATCCAGCATGCTAAGGAAGACTGCAGAATCGAAACCTATGTGGTTTTGATTCACACGGATTAGAAAACATTGCTGGTTTCTTTCACTTGCCTGTGCCTCCTTTGCTTTGTGCTTGAGTCTCATTCTTCAGAGTCTGGCAGGCACAAAGAGGAGAGGGCATTCACAAGAGGACCATGCAGCACAGATGCTTTGACGTCCTTCTCCCCTCCCTTTCGGGGACACACTTCCTGAATTTCCCAAAAGCTAAGCTTTGGATTTGTATTTGCATCATTTCCCCAAAAAAGCTGTTTCCCAGATGCAGATGTCTGTCAACCCATGAAAAGTAGTTTTGCACCATGAGGTACGCATCAAATCCTACCCCAAGCTCCTTTGCAAGAAAAGTGGTAAAAAGCGTAGAGACACATTTCAGATCCTGGTGGGAGTCACTCCTAGGGGTGAGCAACCCCAAAGAATCCTCACAAGAATTTGAGCTTCTTTTTTTTCATGAACCCATTGGAGTGGAATGGAGCTCTCAGTTGTACAAAAGAACCAGTAATCTTCAGAGAAAGAGAGAGGGAGACGGCAAGAGATGCTCTGTCATGCTGGACTGCCTTCTGTCTGTCACAGCATGATTTTGATGTAGGTGCAAACAAACTGAGAAAAAAACACAAAATGACAGGAGCAAAACTGTATGTTCTCTGGGAGATCAGAGTGATCTTAGCAGAGGGCTCAGCAAGATTTGTGAGACTGTTGTAGAAAATGAAGTCAGCTGAGCTTGTTATCAGCACTACATTGACAGGAGCACTACACTGACAAGATGGTGACTCTGGCAAACAAACAAACAAAAAAACACTCAAAAAAAATTACCTTCCCCAAACCTGTATAGATACATGGATCCCCAAAGCTGTATTATTGATACATGGATCAATCTTAGATCTGAACTCTAGAAAGAATGAAGGCTGCAAATTAACAAGGTCCCAACTCCCCTACTCACTTTCCTCTTCTTGTCTTCCCTTTCTTGCCACACTCTGGTTCCTTACCCTACAGCACAGACAGAGGTCAACATCTAGAACAGTGCCTCTCCAGTGACATTCTGTGATCACCAGGTCAACATCAATTGATCGAGTTCATCAGAAAGCTGGATGTTTTGTGGATCTCCTTTTAGAATAACTTTATACACTATCCTCTATAACTATCTAACACACTATACCCTATGCATTATCCATATATTTTTCATAGGGCTGCCCCAGTGCCCTATATAGAACTTGACATAGAGGAAGCACTTACTATTGAACTGTATCATAGGAACTGGTCTCAGCCGGTAACCATGGCCTTTAGATGAATTCTCCATCTCCCTAACTGAAGATACTCACCCTGATGCATTTATTTGTGTGACTCTGGCTGGAATTTGTAAATGTCGATAAATACATGGTCTGTGGCAGAATGAGCTGCTTGATAGTCTTGTCATATTGATCTCTGAACAGTGTGGTTTGTGTTCATGTGTTCATGTCAGTGTGTGTCTCTGTGTGCATGTGTGTACACATTTGAGTACACTATTATCACCATTTCTATCTGTTTGTATGTGTCTGAAGGTAAAAGAAGCAGAGAAAATGAGCAGCATTGAGTCGTAAGTTTTGATTGGCAATTAACCACTTTATCTGAAAAAATCATTTCTACAACATTCTGCAGTCTAACCATTCAGGCTGTCTGAAAATTGTTTTGTAAATGGGTGTTAGATCAGCAACTCTTCTTCCTCTTGCTTTATAGCAGAGGAGACTGCGGAGAAGTTAGGCAACTTGCACAAGGTTGCACAGCTAATAGTTAAGCGAGGCCTGTGCTGCCGATGGCCTCATCTCCTCTATATTCTTCAGGTGTCAGCTATCCAGACCGAGTTTCATATGCTATAAACTATTCTTACCAATGCAACAAGACCTCCCAACAACAAAAACAAATGTGTATTCCTGTCAAGAGTTCTTACTTGCCCTAGATGACGCTAGCTATCCTTTCCTTCCTTTTGAAATTCATGACCACATTTGAATGTTGTAACAATAATGCTAACAATTATTGAACATTTAGGAAGACCTAGTTACTGTCTCAAGAACTTCACCTATACCATGACACTTATCACAGTAAAATATAGGAATTGGATATACTAGTATCTCTATTTTGCCTTAGGAAAATTGAAGTATGAAGAAGTTGGGTAACTTGCCCACAGTCACACAACTAGTCAGTGGTTGACAAGGAATTCAGACTCAATAGTCTCAATCCAGGAAGGGTACTTGTAACTGCAGAAGCTCTGCTTAGCTCCTGGCCTCTCCCTGCTTTCCTGGGCCATGGGCCCCACAGCTCCTCCCGCTTCTTGCTTTTGGAATGCTCCGAGGGTTCTAGATCCAATTCTTAGATCTTCGTATCTTCTTCTCTCTCCTCATCATTTCATACATTCCCCATAGTCCATCATCTCCTTATGATTCCTTAACTCTTGTTTAGTTCATACCCCAATTCTGTGTAACAAGCCAAGACCTCTAAACAATGTCTGCCAGAATGCCCATTGGACACATCTAGTAAAACGTCCATTAGACACATCTAGTAGAATGTTCAGTAGACAAGAGTCCTTTGCCAACATCTGTTCAGGTGATAAGAAATTGTATTTGTCTTTATGGTATTCTATTTTCTTCTTCTACTCAGGGCTGGCTTATTTAAAGTGAAAATAAAAGCAATCTAACCTCTACTTGTTATTTAAGGACATAGAGACTTGTTGCTTTTAAACCAAGAATTGGGAGTCATACAAGAAAAATGGTCTACCTTTCTTGCAGAGCCTAAGTGTCCAGCTGCACAGCTAGCACATAAACTCTTTGACAATTGCCATGATCATACTGGGCCTGCACCTGACTTCATGATCATGAGAGAAAGTTCAGGAATTGACATGATGGTAATAGATTTAGCCTTGAACAGAAGCTCCATCTCTCCTGTGCACAAATATAATATTTCTATGACTGGCCTGGCTATGCACTATATTTGCTTCACTACTCTTTGGAAAATACAGCCCGACCGGGTAACAAAGCTATTTGTAGACTTCACATAGCTGATGGTAAGTCTAAGATTGGTTCCCTCCACTGAAACTCTGGGATGTATATGAATTAGCTCTTGATGCTTAATAAACCATCTCAGGGTTTAGGAGAAAGTTCAGTTGATGAGGTGCATTTAGCTTGCTAGGCAGACATAAGGAAAACCTAGCCTTGATATGCAAAGACACATTTCAAAGCCATGCATGTGGCACATGCTTGTAATTCAAGCACTGGGGAGGCAGAGACAAATAGACATCTGGGGTTTGCTGTCCAACTAGCACCACTACACAGTAAGCTCCAGGTTAACTAGAGACCCTGTCACAGAAAACATTGCTAAAAGTTGATAACTGAAGTTGACCTTTGGCCTCTACATACACACACATATAATTAATTAGTCAATTAATGAAAAATAATTAAATATATAAATCATTCTAAAACCTTAACTACCCTCTAAGTACATGTGTGTGTGCGCTTGTGAACACAAGTTCCCATGATTCTGAGGGTTGAAAACTCTGTGTCATCTCAGCCAAGGCTGGGGACTTTATGATGAACACCTTTATGATGGCCACTCTAATGATGGACAGATTTGTCAGTCACTCCCATGTCTGCTCTCAGCTGGGGTGACAATCTCGTGTTTCCTACCATTTATCTGGTAAATGATAAATGCACCACATGCATTCATTCTAGGACAATGATAAGGTTCCCAGCAGAGACAGGGGATGCCTGTAATCACATTTAAATTATCTTCCTCTGTTGGTACCTTCTAGAGTCTCATTAGTCAAAACTAGTAGCGTAGTTAAGCTGGGAGTCGATGTGTGGACAAAGATTTCTCGATGGGAGGAAGGAACTGAATGGGAAAACATTTCAAAGGGGCACGTATCAAGAAGTCTGTGAAGTTTCTCTAGCTATTTTTACAATTTTTGTGGCCGTTTGCCTAGTCGAGTCCTTAGAAGAAGAGAAACTGGAAAGGGATGTGATAATTACTAGAGTTATTTAAGCAACAGCACCTGGAAGAGCCATCTCACTGATACAAACAACCAATCATCATGATAGCAACCCAAACCTTAAGACCAAGTCTGTGGGGGGCGTGGAGGATTACTTGACTCTTAAAAAAAAAAACATATATTTATTTTATGTGGGTACACTGTCTCTGTCTTCAGACACACCAGAAGAGGGCACCAGATCCCATTACAGATGGTTGTGAGTCACCATGTGGTTGCTGGGAATTGAACTCAGGACCTCTGGAAGAGCAGGTGGTGCTGAGCCATCTCTCCAGCCCTGCTTGACTCTTTCTTAGCCTCTATAACTGGTCCATCTCTTTCTTGACTCCATCCTCTCACATCCTCATGGCCACTGTATCTTCTGGTTCCCTGGTGCTTTTTCTCTAAACTTCCAGCTTTCTCGCTTGTTCCTGCTAGGTTTTGTACACAAAGCACAAGACGATAATCTTTCAAAGTAGGTGGGAAGAAGAACAGAGACTTCAGTGCCCCCATGGAATTTCAGACAAAGCCCAAAGCTCTTCCTTGTGACCGACAAATAACACCAGCACTAGTTTTCATTTTAATTTACACAACACTTTCCTTTCTCTAGAATCAGTGTCAATTTTTCTAACCCTCATATATTAAAGTAATTCCAACTCTTCTTCATTCCTGGATTCCATTAGTTAACCTTTTTTTGTTTTGTTTAGTTTTTCTTTAATTTTTTTTTTTGAAAAATTGTTTAGAAGCTGCTTCAGTATGAGATTTACCCAAGTCAAATTTACATAGTTGTATAATTCACTGGTTAATGTCCAGCTATGTGTCTCACCATACATGCAGATCTGTGATCATTAACATAATTAAGGTTTAAACTAACATTCCAGTCACATCAACAAAACAAAGCCTCACATTAAAAAAAAAACACATTATTCCTCTGATAACTGGATAAACCATGGTACGTCCATAAAATAGCCTATTATTACTCAACATAAAAACCATAGATCTGGAATGCATTAGACTAAATGAAGGAAGTTAGATTTAGGAAATTGCATGTCAAATGATTCTGTTGTTAATGTGAGAACCTAGACATGAGAAGACTATGGTGATATTAAATGGCCTGTCTCTCATCAGACTCTGTGGTTGGGCAGGGTCTGATGACAAAGAAACATAAGAAAACCCACATACTGTTTTTCTTCATAGCTTTTATTATTATTTATTATCTATTGCAACCTGGATAATTATTTGACCATTTATCAATTTTTACCTTAATTAAAAGGTATATTTTAAGAGGACAGGAATCTTACCTGTCTTATTCATGTCTGTATTTCCAAAAACTAACCTGATGGCAGTTACCTAGAAACTGTTCAGTCATCCTTTACTGAGTAAACTTATGGTTATATAAACACCTCCACACTAGCCTTCTATCTCAGCCCTCATAATGAATCCATGACCATGCACTGTGAACACCACCTCTTCCACATTGACTCTGGCCCTTCCTTTCCTCTAATTTCATAAACACACCATTCCCTTATCATCTGTTCCTTGACAACTGTCAACAGCCGCAAGAATAATTTTCTTGCCTACAATCTTGCCTTTTGGTCTGTCTTTAACTGCTGCTAAAGACAACTATTTCCCCTCCCCTGTCAGCCAGCCTCACAATGGATTTTCCTCTTTCAAGTGTCCAGCTCAGATGCCGTCCTGATACAGCACTCACAAACAAAACACTACTGATTTGTCCTAAGGCTCTACAGAATCAAATAAGTGTCTCAGCTCTAGAGAGTCCTTGATACCTAACTACCCCTCTATCCATTGGTGACCCTTAGGCATATCTTACCTGAAGACTTCAGGTCATCAAATTAAAGCACTTAGAGCTATCAGTGGAAGGGATGTCACTTTAAGCATAGCATTTCTCAAACAGTTACAGTTGTAACCTCAGCTCTGAAGATTCTCATATATTGAATTTTGAATTCTTACATTTTTTTTCAGATAGATATGGTGGCCATTTTTGGTTTTTAATTGAAGATAACATTTTATTAGTACATCAATTGCCTAAAACTAAGTGACTAAATACCTAGCAGAGTCTTTGTATGATATTAACAAGAGTGAGATAAATCAGAACCCACTTTAGTATGTGCTACCACACCCCTAAAATGTGAAGTAGATGCTACCATTGTCTTCTAGAGTCCAAAAGAGACCAGTTCCTAGACTTCTTTTCCATGACCACTAAAACTTAAGGTTGCCCATATCCCTTATATGAAAAGTCATAGCACTTATAAAATAGCCTACAGGAGCTTCCATGCAGTTTAAATCATCTCTGGTTTACTACAATACATGATAACAATGTATATGCTATCTAAACACTTATTATACCATATCATTTAATATAACGACAAGACTAAAAAGTCTGCATATGTTTAGAATAGAGGTACTTATCATAGGCATAAATAATTTTGAGCTTCAGTTGATTGAATCTACAGATATAAAACCTTGGATAAAGATTTTATCAACAGTATATAATCCAGGACATTGAAATTGTCATAAAACCAACAAAACCTTTCAACAGACCTGATATCCAAGTATATTCAAGAAACTAATGAGGAACCAGCCTGCCTCTATCTTACATGTAAAAGTCGTCTTATAGTAAAGACAGACTAGGTTCATTTCTGTTGATGCTTAAACCTGTTTCTCAAGGCTTGGGCTATGCCCCACCTGTAACCTTAACTACAAACAGTTCTGTATCACCTGTTCCAGGAAAAGCATTATGTCTTTGTTTCAAAAGGTTATATGACCACCTCGAACTGCCTTGTTTTGACTACCAACTGTGATTACCATGTTTTGACCACCTCTCATATTCTGCTCCCGTAACCCAATTTTCCTCCATTTGGAAACCCTCTACCCCTGAGCCCTACAAAATCCTCACATCCAATGCTAGTCTCTCAAGCCCTCTTAAGAGGAGGCAGCCCACAGACACTAATGAAAAAATTTGCTTTAATTAATTGCTTTCTTTAATTAATTTGGCCATAATGATTTGGGTCAGTGGTCTTTCTCCTCCATCTTTGATAGTAACACTATATGAGTATACTGCATAAATGAATAAATAAATGAAAACTTTCTAACAATAAAAATTAATAACACAGCACACAAGTCAAAGCATAACCATTATCTGCTTCAATGATTGTTTTAAATTTGCTGCTTTTTTTTTTTTTTTGGTTAAAAAATTGGTCATATAATTCATCTCCCTTTCAAGTCAGAGAAATACACATCAAAAAAGAGTTAATTAATACTCTGAAGTTGCCATAGTAGTCCATAATGAAAGAACATGGTAGACAAAAATACAAATACACATCACATTGGTCTCCTTTAAAAAAATTAAATTCTTATAAAAGTTTACCTCCCATCAACTTAGTTTGGAAAACCATTCCCTAACCTACCCTCCTTTCCGTTATCTCTCTGTCTCCACCTATATACACACATTTGGTGCAATGTGGGTACACTTTCCATGATGGCCCATCCAACATTTCATTTTCCCAGGTCCTTAAGACCCAAATTTGGTGAATCGAAGTCATCAGACATAATGTGAAGACACAAATATGGAAAGAAACAAGGCTTGGCTTTTGTTTGCTTCATTTTGGTTTACAAACAGGGTCTCACTATAGACCCCTGAGTGGTCTAGAACTCATTTTTTAAAGCAAATTGGCCTCAAATTCAAAGAAATCCACCTGCCTCTGCCTCAAGGTTTTATTTTAGAGATTATCCACTCTAAGAATAATACATGCCTCTGGCTACATACAATGTGTTCCCCTTTCTGACAAATGAAAGCAAGAATTAAAGCCAGCAGTAATCGTGGGACAAAACCCTAATAATGTCCATGAGCCATAAAGCCAACCAAGCCATGAATCAAGTCCCCCTGAACTTGAAAATTTCATAAACCAATAAAGTGCCTCTTTCATTGCCATGTTAGAATATAGCGGAAATGTGAAAAACCTTATGCTTTTGCCTATATATTCTATAGTTTCTCAGGAATCCATGGGATTTCTTAGAGTAGTTGAATTTACCTGGAAATGGCAGGAAATGTAATTTATCCATTTTATGTGATGAGGAAAATTTCTTCATGTGAGTAAGGAATCTGGAGCAGGGCAAGGCTGTGGTTTTACAACGAGGGATAGGCTATGAGATAAAAGAGAAAATTAAACCAAACAATATTAGCTTTGTGACTCTAGATACAAGGCATGCCACCTACAACTCTTGCTACATTAAATTAATGACCTTGTAATAGCCCTTTTGCCTCTTTATTCTTTAGAAGTTACAATCCTGAAAGCAATTGACTCTAATACCCACAGCATGTGCATACATACACACATGCTCTCAGATACAAATACATACAGGCATACACACACAGAGATACACACAGACACATACACACGCATATACACATACATACATGTACACACATATATAAACATACACACAGATATACAGACACACACAAATATATATACATACACACAGAGAGAGACACACAGACATACAGATATACATACATACATACATAAAAACATGTGTGCATACACATGCATACACATAGACATACTGCAGAATCAGAAAATTTTTTACTGAGTTACACCATGTGCCAGAAATGGTTCATGAAATTTATGTTTTAGTGAAGGGTGACCAAAAACTAAACCAATATACATCATTTTTTGCTGTTGTTGACAATGCTAAGATGAAAGATGCTAAGATGGAAAACAAGGTAAGGTTAAAAGGAAAAGGAAAATGTTAAGAGCAGTACTCCTAATTTTTAAAATACTTATTTTTAATTTTCTTCATGTTTGGAGGGTCTGTGTAAATCAATTCAGTGACTGCAGAGAGCATCAAATCCACTGGGATGAAGTCACTGGCAATTGTGAGTCACCCAGTGTGGGTGCTGGGAACCAAACTCCTGTCCTCTGTAAGAACTCTAAGTGCCCTTAACCATTGATCCATCTTCCTTGCCCCTGTATATTTATAGAGAAATAAGATATATGGCTTCTTAGACAGAGAGATACTTCAGAATTAGATTCGTGGGCTAAGGGAGTAGCTACTGTGGTGTCTTGTAAGAGAGTCATTACAAGCACAGGGAGTATCTAGTGGTTCAGAAGGTAGAGATGGAGAAAGAGGGAAGCTCCTGAATGAAGACTGAGCTCTTACCTCAGCCAGCATTCTGCATAACTCTTTAAGCCCTATCTCCTCAGGAATAGTTTATGTCCCAGTCCACAAACATTATACTGAATAGGAGCATCCTGTAAATACCCTAACGTGGAACCTTTCACTTTGGCATGCATTTTTTTAAGTCAAAGAGGCAAAGATCAGAGCTTGAGAAGATATGCACTTTTCAGCCATGGAACAAGAGTTGGCAGTTGAGAGACCCAGACTAGGGATACCAGTGACAAGAGTACAGGAGCTCAGGGAAGGAGGGTCAAAAGACTGTCCTTTATAAGCCTTTCTGGTAGATCATTTCCTTTTTTTATTGGGTATCTTATTTATTTAAATTTCAGATGTTATCCCCTTTCCCCATCCCCCCCAGAAACCTCCTGTCCCATCCTCCTCCTCATCATTCTCTTATATTTGCTTAGCACTGACTGAATTATTCTTTTAAAAATCATAACAGGTTATCTAAGAAATGAAGGGGAATTTCTTCCATATAAATGGAACACCAAGAGTGAATTCAAGACAAAAAAGAATGAGGAATAACTAATTTGCAAGATGTGTCAAGCATCACTGCCTACCCCTTTGGAAGCCTCTGTATGTTGAAACTATAGAGGCTCAGGTCAGAAACCACAGAATCATCACAATCCATGTATGACATAATTAGGTTTGACTACCAATAAATGCAGCCAAAATCATCTAAGAAAAAGTCTCACAGAATTTCCCAGATCTGACTGGCCTGTAGGTATGTCTGTAGGGAACTGTCTCCATTGTTAATAAATAGAGGAAGGCCCAACTCACTATGGGAGCCACCATTCTCTAGGCTGTATAAGAAATCAAGGTAAGCATGAGCCTGCAGGAGTTCTGTGTCACAGAGCCAGTCTCACCCTGATGGCTTGAATGAGAATGGTCTCCAGAGGCTCACACATTTGAATGCTTGATCACTACATGGCATGGCAAAACTGTTGAGAAGGATTAGAAAGTATGGCCTTGCTGGAGATAGGCCATTGCAAGGTAGGCTGTGGGAATCTCAAAATCACACCACAGTGAGCTCTTCCTACCTTGTGGTTATCTCAAGATGTGTAGCATTCAACTAATGTTCTAGCATTCACCATGCCTGCAAACCTGTTACCCTGCTCCCTGACATGATGTCATGGGACTCTAAACCTTTGGAACCCTGAGCACCAAATTCAATGATTTCTTTTATAAGTTGCTTTGGTCATGGTGTTGTATCACAGCAACAGAAAAGTACCTCAGAAAAGCAGCCCCATCACGTCTTCTGATGTGATTCCATGGCTGTGAGCAGAGTTTCTTGGTTCAAGCTAATGCTGCAAAGAATAGCAAACAGGCCTGCCTTCTAGTTCCTGCTTTGCCTTCCTGCCTTAACTTCCCTTTTCCCTCAGTGATGGACAGTAACCTGTACAATTAAATAAGCCCCTACTTTCCCTAAGAGATGTTTGACCAGGAGGGTCAAAAGGCTGTCCTTTATAAACCTTTCTGGTAGATCATTTCCTTTTTTTATTGGGTATCTATAACAGCAACAGAGATCTAACTAGAACACTGCCCCGGTTTCATTCCTCTATTCTTCTCTGTTCAACTTGAGTGTGTCATCCTCTCTGTTCCTTGGTTTCTGGTTTTAGTAGGGCTATCTTTACATAAATCATTACTCTCACTTTAAAATGGAAAACTAACTTTCCAAGGCTGTGGATGTGAGTGTTGTAAGGAGGTCCCAAATCTAATCTTCCCAAACCCACATTCTTTTTTTTTTCAAGATAGGTTTCTCTACATAGCCTGGCTGTCCTGAAACTCACTCTGAAGACCAGGCTAGCCTCGATCTGGGGAATATATATATTCTAAAATACAAATTCTTTTGCAAAGTGCCTATGACAGAGTCTGAGAGTATACACTGATTTTTAAAAACTTACCCTCATAAACATACAAATAACAATAACTTCTTAGGATGGGGTGCTGGCTCAGTAGCACCACCCCAAAGCCTGGCACATGAGGAGAGTCTCTCACTCCACCTAGATCTACTCAATCAGGATCTGAATCACTGCAGAGTTTCCAGCTGATGCTCCACACACATTAAAGATACACTCCACATTTTTATGTAGAGAGCACAATGCTTTCTATAGAAGAGGAAGCTGGTCATGAATCAGACCTGTGCCTCTTCCTCTACCTGCCCATCAAGAGGTCTGCAATCTACAACTAACTAGGGAAACTGAAACACCAAAAGCTTAATGCGGTCCATGGCTCTCCTCTTAGTCACCAAGTTCCTGCCTGAGACACTGTATTGATCTATGTTGTATTGATCTATGAATAGAATTTGATGTTTCAAAACATACACTGAGATGTACTGTTACAGTCGAATTGTGTGTTTCATGGAGCTGGGATCAAGCTAGAATTAAGGAATGGAGAAAAAGCTGCAGGTGTTGTGAGACAAAGGACTCCTTAGAGAAGGAACGTCTCGGCTCGGCAGTGGTAAGGGCCTGCTCGCCGGACTCCTTAGGGAAGGAACGCCTCAGTGGGAAGGGCCTGCTCTCTATGAAGACCTGTTGCAATCACTCGATTCAATGCCTGAAATCGGCACACGCTCTGTATTTTAAGACACAACCCCCAGCTCTTTTTTTTTTAAGGAAGAGCAAACTTTCACCACAAAGATACAAGAACAGTCAATATTGATCTTCTTGACAAATGGCCCACCTCATGCCACAGGCCGCTCAAGCATCTGTTCAATGCGGCAGCCCTCCCCTTTGTCAGGAAAGAAAGCCGAGTGGCCACATGCGCTATCAGCTGCAGATCACAAATATGAAAAGAAATAAATTTCTCTGAGTGAAAAGCACCTTTCTTTGTTTTCTAACCCTCTCTCCTCCCAAGTCATGTTGATTTTGGGGCTGTGCATACTCCCAGCACCTGTACTTTTGAATTGTTTGTGTGCCAAACCTATTGTGGTTTTCTTGCCGGGCTTGAGGACCCATTCTAAGTACAGTAACCAATGAAATCGTTTTTTCTTTCTCTCTTGGCATTATGTAAGAGAAGCAGCCGCTTAGGGCCACCTACAGCAACTATAATTAGAACACACGGGAGGACAGAATAGGAAACCAGAGCTCCTGTACCTAGACTTCTGCCTTTGGGATCATGGGAAATGCATCTCCCCTGCAGACCAAAAGAGGAAGAGGGATTCTGCAACAGCCTTATTATTTAGCCAAAAGCTGACATTTTCAAACTTGTTTTGCAGAAATCTGCAATCGTTCTTTAACTGAGAATTGAGACCTAAACAATAGCAACATAAATAATAATCTTGCAATACGTATGCTACAGTATGAATAAACCACAGTGGTCAAGTGCCTGGTATGAGGAAGGGGATACTGTGGAGGAATCACCAAAGAATAGGGCCATAAGATATATAATGTTATTGAGAGATAAAAGGGAAAGTTCAATAGAAGGAGTATATGGAGAGGAGGAAGGGAAAGCGGGGTACAGGGAGGAACATGAGGAGGTACAACTGACACCAGAAGCCTTTCGAAAAAGCAAATGGAAGCCTACTACTGTAGAAGTTTCATATATGTGTGTGTTTATATTTTATATTTTATATATTTTATAAATATATATTATATATAATATATCATATATTAAATATGTATATAAGAAATTTAAATGACGTTAACATGTAATGCCCAAGAAAATGCCATAAGTAAAACTCCAGTGCCATAAATGGTTTACATCTTGTTGAGTTATTGGTCAAAGGGATCTGTATCATAGACCTTCCCAGCAAGCATCGCAAACTATAGCCTGGGCTCTTGACTGTTCTCTACAACCTGATGGTAAACGCCCTATCGCTGAGGATAGCACTTACATCATGAACACCGAGCCATTGAGTTCATGCTCAACTAGAAGCTGCCCCCACTGTCTTGTGTTCATGGCATTGGGAGGTATTCTGCACACCAACAGAGGAGAAAGGGAACCAACATTAAACCCAGCAACCTAAAACAGTGACCTGCCTGCAAGTCAATTCCCACCACACAGAAGGGCTTCCTTCCGTCCCGCCCACCCACTTATATTTTACTCTCATGAATTTGGGAGTCCAGACTACAACTCTGAGTCATTATGGTTTGGGTAAATCAAACACTTATATTTGAGCACATCACTGCACACTCCAATCCTACGGCTAGGGAAACTTTAGTCAGAACCAACGGCAAACTGTGAAACTTTGTCAAAACTCCTTGAATGAGGGCTTCCCAGTGAGAGAGCAGAAACCAAAACCGGGGCTGCTGCAGTTACCTAACCATGGCAGGGCTTTTCTCTCTCTAGGTGGACTGCATCCTGTGCTTGTTCTTCTTGGGGCTCTGCTTGCTGTGTTTGTAAGATGAGGGTTCAAAAAACAGACTATATAAAAGGATGTCCATTTTACTCTGGATAAAACTGGTTCTGATAAGGTTTGGCACAGTGAAGGCTGGAGGTCACTCTGCCTTGGGAGGAAATTTCTAGGTAATCTACCTCTCCTTCAAATTAAAGAGACAACACTTGCTATTAACCCTTACGCCTAAGATCTAGATGTATGTTTTTGTTGTCATTGTTGTTGTTGTCAATACACAATAAGCCACAGTGTAAAAAGCTGAAACTATACTCCTTAGGGGCATGCCTACTGCACGCACTCTTGGCTTCTTACAACATTCAAAAGTTACAGGAAGTTTCAGAGGAAACAAAGAATCACCATGGCCCTTGTAGAGCAGGAAATCCAGATTCATGTAAGATGGATTTGTAGGTAAAAACGCTCCTTTATAAAAACTATTCTGAAGGCTAGAGAAATTGGCAGATTGTCCGATGGTTAAAAGTGCCAGATGTTCTCCAGGAGACTCTGAGTCGATCGCCAGCACCTACGTGGCAGCTCACAAGCCTCTGTGATTCTGGTTTCAAAGGATCATGCATCCTCTTATGACCTCCAAGGGAACCAGGTATACATGTGGGGCACGGCCATACATGCAGGCAGACACACAGAACAAAATTAAAAAAAAAATTAAATTTAAAAATGTAAAAAACTGTAAGAATAATCGATTCTAGATGTATTAAAATTTATATTTCAAAATAATTTCTCAGAAATCTACCTCAGTGGTGTCAGAAAGTATAAAATACACTAAACAATGTCAGTAGCAATGTAGTATATATAGTATACATAGTAACATAAGGAAGGTTCTTCTGAAATAAAAAATTATCAGAAATTATAATATTGAAAATGAAATTGCTAAAAGCAAAGGATTTTAATACTGCCTTTATAAGTAGATTTATAGAAAACAAGCAAGAAAAAATCTTTTATGGTCAATTAATACATAACATTAATGAAGCATTATTCACCATATTGTGCAAAGTTGATGCCAAAATATCATTTTTTAATTTTGTAAGTTCTGATTTATACTCCTATGTTGTTATTGTTTATGGTACATTTATTAATAATAAGATATTTTAAAGCTAAAATATTTATGTTTTACTACCATTAAGAAGTGACATTTTCATTTTGCTCCAGGACTAATTTACAGGTCTTGACAGTGTCTGTAAAAAAAATTTTTCAGAATAAATCTTAAATTCTCACAGTCAATTGGGCAAGGACAAAAAAGTCCTGAGCCAAGTGAATAAATCCTGTGTCTTTTCCCTATGTCATTTACAGAGAACTTTTTCTGTGCTGGGAGATCACTTCCTACCACAGTTTAAAATACCTAAGAACAACATCTGTCCATATGACAAGGAAATAATAATGTCTCCCATTGACTGAGCATGCCTGTTTTCTAGTTAAAAGATTGCACAGTACAGATGCACTCCTGACTCTCTGACATCCGGCATCTTGGGCCGATGATGCCTGGTGCCACCTGATTTATGTTCTTTTGTGATCTGCCCAAGTGATATTTGTTTTGTTTGTGTCCTTTGTCTTTTATCTCCAAAAACATTTTAAGATCTCTTTGTCACTATTGAAATAGGTTGCACAATGAAGTGCCATAGTGTGGCTTTTCTTTCATTACACTGGGCATTCCGACCACTCCCTTCAACCTGGAAATTCTTGTTTTGCAGTTTCTAGAAATGTTTTTCTTCTGTTTTCTCCTTTTCTCTTTCTTCCTTCCTTTCTTTCTTCTCTTTCTTTGTTTCATGAAAATAACTCTCACTGTGTGCATCCGCTCTCTTCCCCAACTCCATTCCCCTTCCCTCCCTCCATTCTACCCCCCATTTCTCATTTTAAGTTTTTCTTTCTACTTCTAGGGACGTCCTGCTCACTGGCACGTGGATAATCACACAGTTCTCTGCAGTGAAGCTCTTGTTCACGTGGTCTCTTCTCTGTAAAAGATGGCCTCGTGTTTTGGATATTGCCCTCTTCCTCCATGTGGGTGTGGGTCTGTGGGGTCAGGTTTGAATGGGTTTCTTTGGTTCTCTTTGCACTGCTTCCCTAAACTTCCCACCTCTGTGTATGTCAGCCTATCCCATGGGAAACACTATCCTCAGGAACCCGAAGAGGCTTCACGACCCATTCACTATTTTTTTTTTATTTTCTCCCCTTTAAAACTATTCATTTTGAGAATTTCCTACACAAATAAAATATGCTTTCACCACATCTACCCCTCTACACTCACTCTTCCTGTATACACACATACACATCTTTCTAAATTCATGACCACTTCTTTCATAATTGTTATTGAGGGATGCGCAGAAAGATAGCTATATATAAACCACTCGGTCTTTATAAAAAGCACTGAGCTAACACAGTGAGGCTCTGCAAAGCCAAAAGCAACTGGTCTGATATGACCAGGCTAGCCCAGGCTCCACAGGGCTCTGAGAGAGCTAAAAGCTACCTGTAACCAATTTGCAGTGTGCCAATTAGAAGTCTCATTCCACCATTAATTCCTTGGCATTTAAGGAGAGGAGACATGTAAGTGTGGGAAGTCTAAAATGCCTGATAATGCAGCCCTCACTCATATTCAGTGTCTAAGGTAGATGTCTGTTTCCTAGAAGTGATCCATAGTATAGTCTCCTGGAGTTAGGCAACTGGTCTCAGTACTATTCCCTATGGAAACAAAGGGAATAATGTTTCTTACCCCACCAGGACTACCCAAGGCAAATACGTGGCCCTATGATAAACCCCTTAAATCGTAGGAGCCTGGACCCCAGAAACATTCATTCTGGGCTGGGTGACTGGGAAGAGAAGGACTTCAAAGACACAACCAGATAGAGCTGCAAAGGCAAAAAGACTGATTTGAAAGAAGCTACACAGCTTGACAGGGAAAACATAACACAGTGCTCAGATCTCAAGACTGGGACTAATCACTGTTATCACTAATCACTGGGACTTCTGCCTCCAACAGTCACCAGGTACATGACCTGCTCTGAGCTCCAGCATCCTCGTCTAGATACTGGGCATCCAACAGGGCAATTCCTATTGTTGTGAATGATTTCTATGGGAACAAAGCACCAAACATAGGGGAAGTGGATGAATGGAACAGAAAATATCAATGAACATTGAAAGGGGACACGATAAAGATTGCAAAGTGGGCAAAAATCTTTTGAAAAACGTTAAAATGGAGAAGAAAAGAGATCTGTGCTTCGGTTTAGGTATACAGAATCACCTGGGTCCTTGCTATCCACGAAGAAACTGTGGATAGATGGAAGAACATCTGTGATACAAGTGACCACAACTCTTGACAGCGTTTGAGGTCATTCTATGTGCTGTTAGTCCTAGGAGTTTGTCCTGTTGTCTTACAGATGACAAAGTTACTGTCTGTGCTTCATTATTAATTAGTCTGTCAAATGGAGTCAGTTTTCCTTACCTATTTTTAGCCTTCTTTTTACTAGACCATAAATAAAATGCAGCTGAATTCCTGTCTATGCCAGCCTATGCACTATTCTATACTGCATACACACACACACACACACACACACACACACACACACACACACACATGCATGCCCACTGTAAATATTTTAGACCCAAACACCGAGGAGCACAGGGCACATGCGTATACAGGCAGACCATCACACATGTATAAACCATGCACCTCAATATTCGGAAGAGACAAAAAAGACCAAAGTGAAAAAATATATAAAATAGATCCAAGATCTCCTTGATAGATGTTGAAATATAAACTTGAAAATGCTGCTCTTCGATAATGCATAAATTCCGGTTCCTTTCAGATCTTGGTGGTAAGGTTCAAGAATGGTGGTGTACTTGAACAAAGAAATTATAATTCAAGCATCCAATGATTTATTCTAAAACACTTCGTCCACATTGGCTGTTTGGATGTGTAAACATCAGAGCACTACACCCCACCATCCAGGCTTCACATCTCAGATTTCATTAGCCAATAAAACCAGGTTTATTTATAATAAAGTTAAGCCTTTCAAACCACTGACCATGGAAACCAGATTTTGAAATAATTCAGATTTGTGTTTCTGCTCTTTCTAATTAAGGGTAATATCGGGAAGCGCAGACAGTGGGTAGCATTGTTCAAGCACCATGGATTTAAGCAAGAAAATCTGATTATCAGCTCATGTCAGAAGCCAAGCGATAATGCAGCTTAGCATTCGTTTGGGCTTTTTCTTTGGCCAAAAGATAATTACCGTTCATGAGGCCTTACGTAAGTGTATCTAATATCTAAGGCCCTAAAACTTATGAATAGCAAAAGCATACAATGGGCAAAGAAGAATTATCATCCTTACTATTTCTATGCCTTGTTCACCATGATAATTTCATTACCTAGCCAAGTCCAACCTCTAAAATCAAAGCATCATTTCTTGAAGGACAAGAAGTTGAACAGGTTTTCTGCCTGACTTCCTCCGGTGAAAGTTATTTCTCACAGACAAGATGCAGATGAGGCAGAATTTTAATAGGAAATATACCAAAGGGATCTCGGAGTTACCTAACGAGGTCATTGCACCAGACAGATGTTAAGCTGGAGTAGAGATACTTTCTTCCACATGCTGTTATTCCTCAGGTTAGCCATTGCTGAGTGTAAAGCTTCCTGTCCAGCAGATAAACAGCAAGAACAGAAAAGCTCTGACAAACAGGACAATGTCTCAGGATGCACCGACTGATGCAAACCGTCTGAATCTGTATCTCAAAGAAGAGAGGACGGAGACCCAGAGCAGAAAAATGACTTGAACTAAGCTCTTGCAATTTGGCACAGGAAGCCAAATCTAAGGGGAAGACGGATGAAATCGGCTTGAAATGTAGTATAAGGGTCAAGGTAATATGCAGGAAGCCTTGTTAGCAACCACCTTGGTGTGATGCATGATATCTTCAGCTCTTTTCTAGCAAGGTATTTTGCTCTCCTGTCACTATGGAACAGAAGCACCAATCCTTTATCGAGCGCTTGCTATACATAGATCATTGTCGTAAACACACTACACATTTCAAGTCCTCGTAACAACCTTGCAGAATCAGGATTGTCTCCACTGCACTTTACATGTGACAAAAATGACACAGAGAGGCCAACTAGCCTCCACCTCCCTAAACTGTATAGAGTTCTTGATCTTATTTGCCCTCATAATCAGAGCCAGCTTTATCTTTCACAATGCTAGTGGGTAGCTGAAATCATTCACAATCCCCAGAACTGATGCTGACATGATCTAGTCTCAGTCTGCTTTGTGCAGTGGTGACATTCACCCAAACAGCATCCTGAAGCAAGGGGAAGGTGCTGGGTCTCCAACGGAGAGTTACACAGCTGGTCAGGTGTGAGCAACTGTGTGGTGTGTTCAGCAAGTCCCCACACTCTCCCTCTGAGCAGTGTCCTGAGATCCCTGCCTCCTTCCCATGGTTCCTGAGGCAAAGCAGGGGTCGGAAAGCACTTCAGGAAGTTAAGAGGTAGGCTCGCTGAGTTATCAATCGGGAGCACATAGCTGACAAAATTTAAAAATTCAAAATAGATGCAGGAATTGATTTTTTTTATAAAGACCTAAAATCATTTCCTGGACCTTAGAGATGTAGATGATTTGATTTAAAGAAGGTAAGGCAGTGTCAAGACACAGCAGCAACAGTATTCGTAGATAGGTATTCTTCGTTTAAGAGAATCACCATCTGTCATGACCACAACACAGGTGAATCCTGGCTCGACCAAGAGCAAACTGCCTGAGGTTTCCTTTCTTTGCCTCTGTTTTTTTCACCTTAGAAGTAGCAAATATACTGATTCTGCTTCAGCCTCTGAGAGCCCCTGAAGCGCTGCTTAGTTGATTTGGTGGGAAATGTTCTCCACCCCTTCTAACTGAAGTGGGTCTGCACCAGGTCCTCTGTGTGTATGTTATGGCTGTTAGCTGGGTATTTTGTGGGACTCCTAACTATGGGGGCCATTGTGTCTCTGAGTCTTCTGCCTGCTCTTGGGACTCTTCCTCCTGTTGGGTTGCCTTGTCCAGAATTGATATGAGGGCTCTTGCCCTGCCTTATTATATATTATATTATTCTGTTTTGCCTTATCTTAGAGGCCTACACTTTCCAAAGAGGATGTAAAGGGGAAGTGGATCTGGGGGAAGCTGGGAGGAGTGGGAGGAGGAGAAACTGTGGTTGGGATGTATTGTATGAAAGAAGAATGTATTTTCAATAATTTTTTTTTTAATTAACGATTCCTTCACACTTATACGAGACAGCTAGAACAAGAGACTGTGTTTTAAGCTGTACGTAGCTATTTCACCTACTTCTGATTACGTTCACATTTATTGGTAAACTGTCTTCTTGGGAAGTGGAAATCACATAAGACACTAAGCCCCTAGAGATTCCTGAGGATTGAGTTTATAGAGATAATGAAGCAGCAATAGCAGTGGATGAAATAGTTGATACTAGCAGGCACAAACCTGAAAAGGGGAGCAGAAAGACATGCTTCATATCCCAGAATCCTCGGCCGTATCCCAGTGGTTCTCAATAATTCTAATACAGCAACCCTTTAATACAGTTCCTCATGCTGTGTTGACCCCAAACCTAAAATTATTTTAGTTGCTACTTCATAACTGTAATTTTGTTACTGTTACGAATCATAATATAAACATCTGATATGCAGGATGTCTGATATGGAACCCTATGAAGAGGTCATTTGACTCAGAACCACCAAAGGGGTTGCAATCCACAAGTTGAGAATCACACTACCTTAGCCTTTCTGCTCTGGCTCCCATCCTAATAAGATGTACTAATGGGGAAGCACAATACCTCACAGGTCCATGGTGATCTCTATCACGCTGAACTAGGGTTTACATCAATCCACTGGGTGCAGGCTACACAGTCTATGAAATGAAGTATAGTGTGTCCATTTTTACAGATACGCAATCACACCTAACAGTAGCTATTGAGGAACAAGAGGAAAGCGTCTGCATTGAAGGGAGAGCCCCGAGGTCCACAGTGCAGTGAGGATATGGCTCAGAGAGTGAAGAGCTTGTCTTACAAGCATGAGGGCTTTGAGTTCATCTCCAAGAAGCCATGTGAAACTGCTGAGCATTTTAAACCCAGACATGGGGAAGCAGAGCTAGGCAACCATCTTAGCCTAGTCGGCGGCAAGCTCCACGCTAGTGAGTGACTAAATCTCAAACAAAACCAAAACAAAAGAAATGAAACCAATACCTGAAGCTGTTCTCTAGCCCCCACATGTACACACACACATACACACACATAACACACACACACACACACACACACACACAAAACTTCTGCTAATAGAATGTCAACTCTTAGTAAGACAAGGTGAGTTACCAGTATCACTCTACTACCAAAGCCAGACTTAAAGGCCACAAGAAAATTACAGACCAATGAAAAGAGGCTCAAAAATCCTCAATGAAGATCTGGGAAATTGAATTCAATAGTACATAATAACAATAATCCTATATCATGACCAAGTGGAATTTATTCATTGTTGCTGGGGGAGGGAACAGATAAAATATATTAATTAGTTTAACATGATTATCTCAGTAGAAACCAAAGAGCAACTCGTGCTCAGTTGTCTTTACAACTGCCACACATGCCGATTTTAGTGACTTCTAAAGTTGAATTTTAGAGGGTTGCTGAGGGAGTCAAATAAAATCATGTCGTGGTTTCTTAGGGGCACTGGTCAGGATCATATTGAGAGAGTAGAACCTAGGCTCCAATAGTTTAACATGGAGAAAAGATGTCTGTACTAAAAGCGAAAAGTTTACAGTCTAGTTTATAAGATTTCCAGAAAAATTTAGGTAGTGATAAGACAATATTTGCTTACACTTTAAGTATGACCCATTTTAATTTAACATTCTTATTTAAAAGATCTCTGTACAAGGAGCTCTCGAAAGGTGGCTCTGTAATACCGAGGTCCAGAGTTTGGATCCCAGCGCCCATATGACAAGCCAGAGTCCCACAAAACCTGTATCCCCAACTCCAAGTGGAGAGGGATCAAGAGGATTACTGGGGCTTGCTGGCTTCCAGCTTCTCTGGGAAAACAAGGAGCACCAGGTTCAAGGAGAAAACCTGCTTCAAAGACATAGAGATAGAGAGTGATAAAGGGACACGAGATGCCGCTTCTGGCCTCTGTATATGAGCACAGAACACGCATGCGCATTCACATACACATGCATCCACACAAATATGTGAATAAATGAAATAAATCATCAAAACATTAAATTCAAAACTATATAAATGGAGCAATGGTTCTATGAAGGCCACCCTCAGTGCAAGTGTTGTCAATCGGGCAAGAATTCTTGTCTTTTGCTGGTGAGAGGTAACTAGGCGCCAAGGTGAGAGGATGGGTTCTCTTCCTGAGTCGTCTCCATTTTTCTTGTCCACCATCCTGTCTCAGAGCAGCGCTCTTCCAAACCAAATTCACCCTGTAGCTCTCTTTGGTCACATTTGCTGTGTTCTGCTTTTCTGCTCATCCCGGGTGACTTTTCTCTTTCGTTTTTTATCTTCTTGTCATTTTGCTTTCCACTTTGGCAGATTTTCTACAATTTTCCTTCAATTGTCTACAAGATTTTTTTGCTTCCAACAATCACATATTTGATTCGTGAGTTCCCTCCGCTTGCTGATTGCCTCTTTTTAAAGGACACAGCTGTTCTTAGCCCCTGGCTTCTTCTCAGAATCCCCCAGTGTACTAATTAGATGTCTTCTTAGAGTGGAGTTTTTCTCCTGGTGTCTGAATGCTGTCAGTGTTCACCATTGACATTCTCTCTGTTGGATTCTCTTGGTCCTTCTCTTTGGTATAATTGGTTTTCCTTGAATTCTGCAAGTCCTTGAAATGCTGAACAAAATTCAAGTTGATGAATCATTCCTGTCTTTGTGTAGAAGAGATTCTCTTTTTAAAGCGTTCAGGGCTTCCTGCAATGAGGGTGACCTTGGTAGAAGGAAAGTATATAAACCAACTGACTTCATTTCAGAGGTGAGCTAGCCTGGGCTCTTTTGAATGCTACAATGAAAGGACATCATTTGAAGGCACCAACTTCCATATCAGACCTCCTGGCTCTCCCCTAAAAATGCACTGGCTGTCTTTGAAAAACATACTCTTCCAGTTTTGTCCTGCAAAGGAAGCCTGCTTGCACACCACCCCTGCATCCTACACAGCAGAGAACCATCTGACTAAAAACTCAGGTAACTGAGCATCTTTGACTCAAACTCTTGGATTCTACAGACAGCAAGTGGTTTCCATCTTCATTTTGCCCTAAGGAAAAGTGTCTGTCGTTCCCATGTTCCCAGGAGATCTGGATTATCAAAGCATTACTCAGGTTGTCTGGAGAAAGCTGTCACTCTGGAGGTCAGAACAAAAAGCTTTTTTTTTCTTTTTTTTCTTTTTTTTTTTTTTTTGCCAAACCTCTAAGTCAGTATTCCCAGCCAATCTGGTATTTTGATCTTTCTTGAAATGAAATTGATGGAAAAACAAAAAACCTGTGACACCTTGGCAGCTTAGCTCCAACACCATTTTCCCATATGGTTTCGCTTTTGTTTTGTTTCTTTGCCTGCCTTGTTAGACTTGAGTCCTACACCAAATCCTTCCCATGTGAGGAGGGTGTTTTCCACCCGGAAGCAGCCTCCAGTGGATGGTCACAGTGGCCATCTTCTAGACACAAGCATCATGTAAGTATCTACTTCATCTTTAACACTGTCTCAGGTTAGACTTTCTAGACATCAAAGAGGCCCTGTTGCCTAGGTGCAAGCTGAAAGGGGGAGGTCCTCTCTGATGCTCTCTCAAGAGCTACTGGGATGAAATAAACTGTTCCAGCACTGGCTAGAAGCTCCCCGTGGTAGGTGTACTATTTCCCTGACAAGACCTTTCCATGCTACTGTTGTGACTTAAATTAGGCCCCAGAAGCAAGTGTCTCCAAAAGTATACGTATTTAAGCCATTCTGGCAAGACCATGTAACTACTATTTCACACAGCGATTCTTCCTTAGAGGAATGTTGCTATTCAACTTATGAGAAATACAAACTATATTACTTAAGTATATAAGTATGTATAACTATATAGGAAATAATTTCATTTCTTAATGATAAAAGTGGTAACTGTTCACTCTAAAATCCTAAACCATACTCTCTACAGGGTGCAGATTTTAGCACTCTTGAGATAATTAAAAGTGAAAGTATTGCTAGATGCTCTCATGGGATTCTAGTGCATATGTATTAGAAAAATACATATACTCTTTTCTATAGACATAGCAGAACCAGATAAAGCTGTTTCTGCATGACCCTAAGGAGTATGGGTGCCCCACTCAAAACGAAGCGTACATTCAGAAGCCAGCTGGAGCATTCAAGGTTTTGCGAAATCATGCACGAAGCATCACCTCAAACGATGTATACTGGCTTCCTGACACCTTTCACCTTCCTTCCTAGAGTCTGTTCTTGTGCCCCCTCCCATCCCTATCTCTCCAAAAGATCTATATCCCCAAACTCTTCTAGTTCTAGTACACACACACACACACACACACACACACACGCACAATTCTTCCATCTTGCCTATACATTAGTAAGTCCTATTCATTCCAAAGTCACTGATCCTTCTAGAATTTTTTTTTAGTTCTTTTCTGTATCCATCATTTGATTAACCTAATAAAGAGGCAAGTGTGGCTAGCAAATCCAAGCAAGAAAGCATATCATTCTTCAGAGGCTACTAGAAAGATCAACATTATGAATCTGCATATCATTGTGGCCACACTGTGATACACAATACTACACTACACTGTGATACCCTACAGCCTACCTCTCCCTACAGATGTGCCCTTGTGGTTACAGCATCCTGATTTATTAAAGGCATACAGGATTATACAATAGTAAGAGTGCTCCTTGCTGACAAGTGTGGAAGTTGTTTCTGGCTTTTTTACAGCCAAAGAGAATGTTTCACCAAATAAACCTTGATGCAGGTATCTCTTTACATATAAAAACTATAAATGTTTGCTTGATAAACATTTATTTGTATCTTGTGGACTCAACTTCATATAATTACTAATGTGTATTAATATAAAATGTATACTTTTATTTAATTGAATTTTAAAATATAATTAATATAATATTTAAACATATATACATATTATAGACACATGTATTTTTAACTGGGTAGATCAATGAATAAAGGACCATATAACTGAGCATATAGCTGTAAACTACAACCAAGGTTCACTCTATGAAGAGGATGTCCCTGGTTAACTACTTTGGAATTGAACTTTCCTCTCCTGTAACATGAGAAAGGTAATCTTAAGAAACTGTTTAATGGACTAAAACGAAGCCCTATCAATGATAAGACCTATCCCCAGAGCACTATGAGAGATCACCACTGGGCTAAAATCAACATCCATAAAGATCATTTAAATGAGAATCTGAGTGCCATGAACATTTCACAAATGGGAAAATCCCAGAAGTGTTTGAAAGTTGAGGTGGTGAAAGAGCTGGACCTGGGCAGCAGGTACTCTATTAAGCAGAAGGTACCTCTCGGTCATGGCATTCTATTAAGGCACTGTCTTAACCTTCCAATGATGACATCAACAATTGATTTTACAAGTGCATCATTCCTGTTCTTAAAGATAAAAATAACCTAAGACGGGCTGCACTGGAGAAAAGCTCAACAGTTAAGAACCCTTGCAGTTCTTCCAGAGGACCTGAGTTCAGTTCCTAGCATCCACATCAGGCAGTGCATAAAGGCCAGTAAGTCCTGTTCCAAAGGATTCACTGCCCTCTTCTGGCCTCCACAGTCACCTACGTCCATGACAGACAAACAGGCAGGCGGGCAGGCAGGCGCAGACAAAAACACTAACACACACACACAGAGCAAATCTTAAAAAAAAAAAACACCCCAAGGTAACAGCTATGTATACATGCTAAAACCTTGGGAAATTTAAATGCTGTCATAAGCAAATGTATTTGTTAAACACTTATTTGTTAAGCAGTCAGTGACAATGCCAAGTGATGACCAAAGGAAGTGAATTTATTCCCCACCCTAGAAAATACAAAAGAACAACTAAGAATAGGGTGTTGAAAACAACTTAGATCAATGTTAAATCCTAGCATTCATTCATTCATTCATTCATTCTTCGCTCAATGTAATTTAAGTGGCCTGTATACCAGATACTACAGTAAGCTTCTGGTGCACGAATCTTCAACATCTTCTCTTCAAAAATATTTAATTTTACATAGTGTTGCCTGTCATTGTCTAGAGGCTAAGACTGATAATTTATATAAAGGTATGCGCATGTAAAATGCACATCATATTTAGCAGACATAGGCTTCTTCCTCTCCTCGACTGCTACTTGAGTATTCCAGGCAAACTGAAGATGTATTAACATAGGTGCATATGCTAAAGAAAGCATTAACCAATCAGAGATGAAAGATGGGCAGTTCTATCCAATCAGGTTGAACAACACAGAACCTACTTGGTGAGGCCTAGTAACTAGATCTGTACAACCTGTGTGCTCAAAAGTTCATAGAAAGCCCTATGTTTGCCAGGTGGCAGCATGCCATCATAGAAAGATCCTAATTTTAAAAAAAACAAAAACCCTCAGGGGATGTCACAAGTGCAACTGTAGAGTCTGCTCCTCAGAGTGAATTAAGAAATTCCAGCCTCAGTTTCCTCTTGTAGGAACTGAATGGTTAGGCTGCATCTTGTCCAAAAATGCTCATCAAAGTAGCAGGTCATCACTTGCAGTCAACTTGCTCAGAACAAAGCAAGGAGCATCGCCCAGCCCTCAGAGATAGTGTAAGAGCTCCAGAGAGACAGGCTTTCCCACATAGCTGATAGATTTTTTTTTTCCATCCCAAAATATATAACATATGGAGACTAGTAAGTTAAGAAACACTTGGTGCTGAATATAATAGCCCATTTGAAAAAAACTTAACCAGTCACTTCATGTTTTTAGCAAACACTCTTACCATTGTTGGCATTTTATTGTCCCCCTGGGTGAATACAGCCTTTAAAAATGTATACGCCTGAACTGAATGCCGTGTCAAATCTATTGGTGCTGTGTGTTTAAACACCTGCATCTCATCATCAGCCCTTCATAATATTGTTAAACAATAATTATACTTATGATGAGTGGTGGATCCAAATATATTCTTCCGTGAGATGTGCTCATTCTTGTTTTATAAGTAACCCATTCGTGGCATATAAAAGCTACTCAAGTAGACCAGCACTCACCCATCCATCCATCTAATGTGCAATAAAACTTTTAGATTATTACAATAAATTATCCTGTGTCATCTCCTCTATTAGAGAATTCTTGCCTGGTTTTATAAGAATGATCAATGTTTGTTTACTCAACTTCTAAATTTCATTTGCCTAATGAGATTTTAAAAAATCTTTTTAAAAATGTTACTATGAAATTTGGCTGAGTGCAATTTATCTCTGTTTCTTCTTTGAAGGAAAACTTTGAGGAAGGCATGGTAGTGTACACTTTTAATCCTAGCACTCAGGAAGCAAGAGAATAACCACAAGTTCTAAGCAAACCTGGGCTTCACAGAAAGACCCTTCCCCAATCAATATATCCATCAATTTGAGAGAAAAGCTAAGCTTGTCTTACAGGCCACCTGTACACTATTTAAAAACAGTGTTTGATGATTAATGTAAAGAGACTCTCCGAATAACTAACTCCGCTACTTCCCAAACAAAGGACAAAAGACAGTAATGTGCCAATCACTGGGGTCAAAGGGGATGAGCCCCACAAAACAGAATCCAAATAAAGAAGGTATTAATGAGATAAGGGAATGCCAGCCTCTACCATCCTTGGGAGAACATGGCTGGAGTCACATCTTACTCTCTGGAACCCCACACTGCCCCTTGTGAAACTGATGTTTCCATGGCATAGTTTTCATAGATTTTGAAGCATACAGAGTAAGACAAACTCTCCCAAAGTCACCAGGAAGAAACTGGTTAAGGATGAGATTTGAACTCGGGCTGTCTAGTCTCTGAGTCTGTTTTTATAATCAACATTCTCAACTAGTTATTCAGTTTCCATCCATGAGAGCCAAGGTCACCTGAACACAGGTGCCAGCAACCTTAGTATACTACTGCTCAGTAACTTAGATTACAAGAAAGAACTCAGTAGCAAACTCTGCTATGGGACAGAATCAGCCTTTGGATATCTGTCTGGCTTGGACCCTAGACTGTCTCTGGCTACTGATATAAACTCATTTCCTCTCTCCCAACTCTATAAGCTTTAAAATGTTCTGACCAGCATCATGTCCACGTGAGGAAAGGAGACTGCTAGATTTAGTTAAGTACTCCAAGACATCAGCCAACAGTAGTCTTCCTAAGTCACCTGTAACTTGAGCCTTTGATCTCCAGTCACGAAGTCATTGCAGAACAGTCTATGATGCCGAGGGCTAGCAGGACACAAAGCATAGCCCCTGCAGTGCAGGCTGGATTGCTGAAAAGACTCCTGAAGCAGAGTGAAACAGACTCCCTCTGTTGTTTCTGCTGCGGCTTTTGCGAGGTGAACAATTTCTGAAAGAAGATTGAATACCCACTTGGACCAATTATCTAGAAAAATTACTCATGGGTTCTATTTTCTACCTCCAAGAAGTCATGCCAAATGGCCCTGCTGTACCATAGTCCCACCCTTCAGTCGGAGCCCATATGTGTTCCCAAGTCTCAAGCAGATTCAGAAAGTGCAATCACAGCTGATACTCAGTGTCTTCCTTGTAAGTTGAGAAGGATATGGGGCACATATATTGTTGGATAATTCATAAATACTTTGAGTATAAAAAGGCCCTGTATTAGTCAGCATTGTGGAACTACAGGTAACCTGGACTATGCTCAGCAAAAGAGATGCAAAATTAATTTCCTCTTTTACTCTCTCCTGTTCTGCCTGAAGAAGGAAAATCTGGACCCATCCCCATGACATTGATAAGCTGTATGCAAAGTGGGTTATCCATCCCCAGGGCTAGATCTAGCTCCTGGTCCAGAGGAGAGGAGTTAGCAGTCCTATTAGGTTGCTTCTCAGTCTGTGTTAATCAAAAGATGGAAGTAGAATAAACCAACAACCCAAATCATCATAGCCAAATCAATTAAAGGAGATTAATTAAAGCAATCTTTTTTATTCATGTACACTGGCTGCCTCCCCCTAATTAGGGATTCAAGAGCTAAGCATGGGATGGGAGGAAGAGAAGGCTTTTGCAGCTAAGGGGTAAGGGGTTGCAAATGAAGAATTTGGTGGGAAAATAGGTATGGTTACAGGAGGAGAACAAACAAGTTAGTCCTGATGACCTCTTGAATCAACGATGTAGTTGCAAGGTGGACATCATAACAAGGTAGTCGTAGTCATAACAAGGTAGTCGTAGGTGTCAGATAACCTTTCAAAACACAAGTAGGGTTGCAAGATAGTTATAAACAACTTTTTGAAACAAAGCCATGCTTGCCATGCCTGGAACAGGTAGTACAGAACCATTGGTAGTTGAGGTTACAGGTGGGGCATAGCCCAATCCTTGAGAAACAGGGTTTAATCAACAGGAATGAACGTACTTTGTCTTTACTATTTGATGGATTTTAAGCCGAGGTTAGAGGCAGGTTGGTTCTTCATCTGGAAACTTGACCATGCCAGAGAGATTATTTCAATCTACTCTAAATCTCTTTAGCTGGAGCAGGATATGGGGACTCCTGAGACAGACTTGTGGAGAAGGAAGCTGAGCCCAGGGGGCCCAGGCTCTTCTTCCCATCGCTGAGTTGGGCAGCAGAGGGCAAGGTTTGGGATGGAGACAAGCCAGGCAGAGAAACCTGCTGCAGGTCGCCTCTTCTAAGCCAGGAAGTGTGGGGTGAGACTCCACTGTGTGCTGATTATTATTATTTGTCAGCTTTACCATGGCTCTGTTCTCCATTTTAAGATGTAGGTTCTCTCCTCCCAGTGAAGAAGCCAAACAAAAGTAGATAAAATGGGTTTTTCTCTTCCAAAAGTCAAGATCAGGAGAACTGGCAACATCTCATTCTTTCTCCATGGCCATTTACAAGACGTCATGTTTGAGAAACCAACACAAGGTCATAAGTATTTCCTTTCCTTCTGAAAGCTTCGTAATTTTAGCTGTTACATTTAAATCTTCTATTTTGAGTTGGATTTTGTATATGATAAAAGTATGCAATTTCCTTTTGTAGACAGATATCCAGTTTGCCTAGAACAACTCGTTTAAAACACTCTCCTTTCCCCTCAGTGAGTCGTCTTAACACCCTTTTTGAAAATCCACTGGCCGAGTGTGTTCAGGTCAGAGTCCTCTTAACTATCCCCTTGTTCTAGGTCTGCTTATATACCAGTACGACTATATGATTATGGTGGCTTCAGATTCAGTCTGAAATCAATAAAACTTCATGAAATGTTTTCAAGTTTCTAAATTTTCCATTTTGCCTTCAAGGTTGTTTTGGCTTTTAGGGATCTCTTGAAATTCATGTGAATTTTAAGGTTTGTGGGGAAAAAAATCTCAGTCGGGATTTTGATAGATGTGCATTGAATTTGTAGGCCACTTTAGATAATGTCATATAAGCCCTGTTTAACCTTTTGATCCATGAACGTGTGAATCTTCCCATTTGTCTAGGCTGTTTCAGGAGGGGCATTACTATGTACTTTCCAATGTTCCAATGTGTCACTGCTTTAAATGAATATAAATTTATTCATATTTTACTACTTTCGTGTAAAGGGATTAAAATGGACTTGTTTTATTTCTGTTCAGATCGCTCATTGATGGATGATACAAATCCAGCTGACCCTTTAGGTACAGCCTACACGTCTGTTGTCTTTGTGTGCTAGCTTGAACACAGAATCTTAAATGAGACCTGGGCAGGGACTACGTGACCAGACACCGCAATGCATGAGAAAATGTAGGAAGTTCCTTGTATGTTTCCACCAGCTGTGCCGCAGCAGAAGCTGCAAACCAGAGTACCTGGCCACGAGCAGCAGGACTGTGTGCTGTGATATTCCACGGGGGAGGTAGTGTCGGGAGCAGGCAGTATGAGGCCACTGTTATAAGAGAGCATTCCTCCCAGAATCCCGCCCCTGGCTCTGATTTCCTGGCTCTCCCGATAATACTGAGAGCTGCTTAGTAAATTTCACTCAGTTTTTTCAGTGTATGGGCTGTATTTGCTCAAGTATGTGTCTGTGGAAGAACACTGAGTGTCTCCCTCAATCCTGTCTGTCTTATGTTCAGAGACAGTTCAGACAGTTCAGAGACAACCTCACACTGATACTGTAGCTCAGTGATTCTGCTTGACTGGATGCTCAACAAGCCCGAGGAGCCCTCCTGCCTCTATGTCCTTCCCGGCACTGGGGTCACAGATGTACACCACTGCACCCAATGTCTTATGTATTCACTGGAGATCGAAATTCACTGGATTCTCAAGCTTGTGTGTAGCAAGTGCTTTACCAGCTAAGTCATTTCCACAGTCTTGTGTTTAAAGCAGGAACCTTCTTTAATAAACTGTCAACTGGTAAGAGGCCTTAGTCTTTTATCCTGCTTTACCTCTATGCTACTCAGTACGATTTTAATCATCTTGTTTATTTTCCAGTTTCCATACTGGATTGAAGGCTCTGTAACATGAGAATCCTTTGTTTTGTTCATTGCTCTACACCTAAAGGAATGCCTGATATATATTCCACTCAGTGAAACTCGCTCATCGTTAAGAATTTTGAAACACCTTACAAATCCATTTCAGCTTAACAGTATACATCTGTTGGAAACCAAAAGCAACATTGATCCCAAAGCTTTAACAGCAATGGTCTCATACTGCCTGCTCCAGACACCACCTCCACCGTGGGATATCACAGCATACAGTCCTGCTGCTCGTGGCCAGGTACTCAGGTTTGCAGCTTCTGCCACAGTACAGCTGGCAGAAATGTCTGCTCCTCAGGCAATAACACTTCTAGATCTATATGCCGCCACCATCCTAGGCAGAGGGAAGAGGGCTCACTATCAGAACCTCCCTGCCCCCCCCACATTGTTTCTCTACACATATTTATTAGCTTTTGCCGTGCCCATTATTAACCATTTAACCAAAGTGAGTGTATTTTTCTCCCTCTCTAAAAGCCCGCATCACTAAACATCTTCAGAACTACTTGTTAACATCTAAATATAAAGGTGTCCTCAGGCTACCTCAGACACAGTAGGAGTTTTTATGAGGTCACAGAAGACACCCAGTATGAGCTTAGCAGTGGGTCACACTGAGAGGAAGACTTCTCAAATTACCTCCTTATAAAAGATGCTAACGTGCTTCCACAGTCCACATCTGACTACCTGATGGGAAAATGACTCTCCTTTCTAGGTCATAATCTGCTCTATACCTGCCTGATTCCTTGGAGTCCTCAGAACACCCACAGTGTGGCTCACTTCCCAGTGTCCATTTTATACACCAGCTATGGAGAAGCACCTGTTAGCACAGCACTGAACTGATGCTAGCTAGTCACCCCTCCTGAACCTTCCTCTTGCTAACCCACAGTTTGTCTATGAGTCTTGAATGTCACGCAATTTAAAAATATCCATTTCATGTTGGTCATAGATTTGGCTATTATCTGACATGTGGGACCATTTGGAAACACTTTCCAGAAAGCAATGTTTTCCCATATACTAATGTCCTGGGGCTATGTTGTTGCAAAGGTCTCCAACGATGGAGTGGAGTGTTCCTTAGGAGGTGAGAGTTCCCTGCCCTAAAGCCCCAGGAGGGACCAACAACCAATGCCATTCCAAATTCTACCAGAGCAAGTCCCAAATAGCGTGGGAGCCAAGACAAAGGGAGCGAGAGAATGTGTAGCTAAGACAGATGAGTGCACAGTGCAGATGTGGGAGCTTCCAAGTCAAAGCAAGTTTGCTCCAGGAGCTTGGCCATGGGGTGATGGAAAAGCAGATGCTGAGGCCCTTCAGAGCGTTTCCATTTTGTAGAAAGTGCCCAGATGGTCCACATACTTACTCGGTAAATGCCGAGTATTTACTGAGTGCCGGAGCTGGGGATACATGGAAAGTAAAGCGCACTTGGCCTTACCCTCACAGAGTTTATTTCTGGCACAAAGAGACCCTGAAAAAAGTACTTGTTGGATTAATCAGTTGAGGAAAACCACTAAGTCAACAGTTTTCTTCTGTGCTTCATTAGGACACTTCTCTTCCTCCCCCCTCTTGAGAGGGTAAAAGGATGATGGCATCAGATAGACTGTCAAGAGATTTGCTGAAATATTTGGAATTTAGCAAAGCAGACGAATAAAACTACAACTTCACAGCCACCATTAACAACAACCCTTACATAAAACATTTCTTTTTTAAAATTTGTGTGTCTGCTCACCGTTTACATGCAGTACCTGTAGAGGTCAGGAGAGGGCGCTGGATCCTCTAAAGCTATAGTTAGAGACAGTGTTAGCCAAAATGTGGGTGCTGGGAACTGAACCCCTGTCTTTCACAGGAACAGTAAGTGCTCTTGACCACTGAGCCATCTCTCTAGTTACACATCATTTTCTTAAGATTACAGAACATTTTTTCAAATTTATTTATTTTCAATTAGCATATAAAACAGATATCCTTCCAGTATTTCATACATGTTTCGTTTAACACTTGTATACACTCACTCCTTTCAGCCAAAAATTCTATAAATTCGGTGGTAGAATGCTCTGCCAGCAAGCATGATGCCCTAGATTTGGTCCACAGCACCACAAAAAAAAAAAAAAAATTATGAAAACATCATGGTTAGATATGAAAAATGTCTTCTACTCCTTACATTGACTAATTCTATTCTATTCATGTTTAAATTTTAAATTCAGTGAGCTATGTACTTTATGATATATTTATAATTTATAAATAGAAATAGAATTCACATGTAAATATAAGTTTATATGTACATATAGAGTTATGATATGGCTTGTAATGTCATACTGAGTGCCATGATATAAACATAACTGTAAGCAGATTGAATATGAGCATCCAACTTTTTTTCTCAAAGTGAAGTATTTGCAATTAGAATTTAAACACCATTGTTCTAATCCTTTGATACACTCTGACTGGTGAGTCCTTTCCACTGGAGTTGCTCAAGAGCACTTCACCCCTGGCTGTCCCACAGACCAGCTCTACTGGTCCTCAACAAGGGAGGCTGACACCTGAGAGAAATGTTAATCAAACATTTTAGGTCCATTCGTCTCGGGTAGACAGGACAGTGGGGCTGAAGAAGGAAGTGTTCTTGGAAGGCTGGACAGAAAGCAGACTGGGAAGGAAAACAGAATCATGGAGATCAAGAGGAGAGTAGGAACCAGCCCATGGATAGCTTTGGAGCCAGAATAACGTCTTTGAACTTAATTGTTAGTGAAACTGAACCCTGTTGGTGACTTGAGCAAAATATGATGCTTTTGTGGTTTTGGAAACATCACTAACTCCCTCAATCCAGCTCTGACCCAGAATATATTTTTGCCACCATCTGTTTGCTTTTCCTATGTCTCGAATATCTTTAAACTAGAAAGAAAATACCGAAGTATATAAACGTATCCGCTCCATGGACACAGTTATCATATAAAACAGCACACACTGGATTCTCTGACTTCATTCATTCAGGCGCATCCTTATGGTGTGTGTATAGCTTTCACTTGCTGCTTCAAACCAGCTGCGACATTCCATTGTTTAAATATTCCACAGTGGATTAAGCCATTCTCCCGCTGATGGACACATGTGTCTTTTTAGTGTCCCATTACAAAAATCATGCCTCAGGAAGTCAGCTTCCATGTATCTTTGCCAACTCTAATTTCATATGCTGGTGAGGACTATTGAGTCACAGCCGTTTGCACCTGCACGTGTTACATTGTTAAATGTTCTCTGAAGTGATTCTGTGCTGTACAAAGTCCCATTTCTCTACATCTTATAAGAGCCAGAGGTGGTGGACAACTCCAAGGACACTGCCTCTTCCAGACACAATGGGGCTGATGCACATACGACTCACAGAGACTGTTCACAGGACCTGCACAGGTTCACACACAGACTAAATCCTAACACTGAGAAGAAGTGAACACAAAGCCCCACCCCTAACCAAGAAGTTGTTTGCAATCAATACCTACTGGGAAAAAAACTCTTCCTCCAATGTCACTGAGTAGATCAACCATACTCCAGAGCAGGCTTCTTCCCAGGCCAACATAAAATGGACTCCATGAGTTATTTGTGAAGTAGTTTGTTGCTGCTGTTCTTGCTAGTGGCAGTGATGTGTGCATGTGTGTGTTCTTTCTCTTTCATTTTCGTGGTTTTGGATTCTTTTTGGTTTGGTTTAGTTTTTTGAGAGACAGAGGAGAGCAAAAGAGAACAGGAAGTTGGATCTGTATGGAGGATATGGGAGGAGTTGGGAAGGAAAATACAATCAAAATATGTCTATATCAAAATATTTATATGAAAATTTTTGAAATAAAACAATTTCTTATATTTCCAGTTTTCTAAACAAGTTATCCTCCTATGAATTATTGTTAAACTAGTAAATGTCCATAGGAATCAGAAAGTTTTTATTCATTTGTTTTATTAATATATATTTTGAAATTTTATTTTTTATATTCAACTATTCTTTCTTCATTAAAATTAATCCTAATTAGTTATGATGTATTCTTATTTTATAGATGGCTGAATCTGAATTTTCTAGCACTCTGTTTAATATATTTTATAAATTATAATGGTCTATAATTTGTTTCCTTTTTTTAGTTTTTTTGTTTGTTTGTTTTTGTGGGTTGTTTGTTTTGTTTTTGTTTTTTTTTTTTTTTTTTTTTTTTTTTTGGTTTTTCGAGACAGGGTTTCTCTGTGTAGCCCTGCCTGTCCTGGAACTCGCTCTGTAGAACAGGCTGGCCTCAAATTCGGAAATCTGCCTGCCTCTGCCTCCCAAGTGCTGGGACTAAAGGCGTGAGTCACCACCGCCTGGCAATTTGTTTCCTTTTAAAGTAAGGATAGCTACATCCTTATTCTGGCATCCAATTTCTGGCATTTGATGTTTTTATAAAATTCAGCCACAGTTATAAAACTCTCTTGGCTGGCTCTTTGGAAGCAATCAAAATTTTTGGATTTTAATTGAAAAAAAAATTTTTTTTTTTGCTTATTGTATTCTAATAGAAAATACACATTGATATCTGTTCTGACTCCTGACACAGATTTCCTGAAATGTAAAGTTTTATTTTTATTTACTGCTGCTTTTATAACAGCCATCTAACCACTTTCTTGGTGTTCAATACAACATAAAAAGCATGATACTGAAGTGCCTGCATTCAGATGCAATAATCAGACAGAAGATACCCAATAGGTAATATTATGATAGTGCCTATATTTGATATATGTTGTTTAATATATGCTATGTGCTATACAGTATTTGACATATAATACAGAATACTCCAAATAAGATATGTAAGAGGGAATAAAGTATTCAATAGTTAGAATATATAGTATGCTAAAAACTATGACAACATAGAAGTGTTTTTTCCAATGAGAGAGACATCTTTAAATCTTTACTCCTGTCTACATGATTCCTCCAAGGCACACAGCTACACAGATGGAAGAAGAAAGAACAGAAAGAAGGATGGACACAGCTGTAAGAGAACCCAGGAAACACCAAGGCTCTGGCCTCAGACTCCACTGCCCCCATACCCACATGGGAAAGCCAGAGGAAAGGAGGCTACCCAGCGTCAGTTGTTAGCAGGCTTGAGAGGCATAGGACTGTAATGTGTACCATGCCTCTAACGTGGAGGCACTTATGACCCACCTTTAGGAAGTCTTACCTTCCTAGCATCTTGGCACACTAACAGAATGGCCTCAGTAAGGAGGTTCTGTTCATGTCCCTTCCCTTCCCTTCCCTTCCCTACCCCACAAACCCTGTGAGTCATAGACTCCATTAGCTGAATGGATTCTTATGAGGCCAACTGCCTAAGTCCCAATGGAAAAACAGCTACAGAAACACAACACTGCAGATGCCTTATTTAGACTCAGCCCTCCTCTCCACTGTAGAAAGAATCAACAGAAAATCAGGTCATGGTTTTTGTTTGTATGTTTTAAGTAGGCCACGTTTTCATCTTCTCTACGCTGGCCTTTTCCTTTAATCTTAGAAAGTGAGTTGACACCTCTGCTTGCTTACTAGAGTTCTATTTCCAGTCACTGTAACCTACTTGGGGCAAACCCAGTCACAAACTGTGGTGGTCACAGTCACTAACTTTTGTTAGTATTTGATTTTGATTTTCTTTGTCCCATTGGTTGATGATTTGATTGTTGTTGGGTGGGTGGGTTGTTTGTGACAGGGTCTCACCATGTAGCTCTAACTAGCCTAAAATGACTATTTTGGAAATGGATGATTAAAAGGTAAACTACCTTAGAATCACCTCCCCCAAACCCCTTCATTTACCAGACACCTAGTGGCTGCATCAGTATTCCTGAACTCTAGGGTCCTCTTTAGGAGACATTGTGATCCCCTTCATGGCAAATAAGGGCATAGAAACATGTTCAGTATAAAAGGCTCCTTATCTTTCTCAGTCCTGCTCTTTGAAACAAAGTTTGCATAAGGCTAAATCTGGGATACTACAACGGCTCCATGATAACAGATCTGGCCTGCCAGTCATGGCGACCATCTTTGGGTACACATCACAGTCACTTAGAAAGTCACAAATTCACATCACAGCGACAGACATTCAAGGCCTTCGATGGGTGGGCTATTAGCAACCAAGGAATAAAGGTAGCCTGCTAAGAGGCCACACAGTGTTGAAATTGTTCAGTGTTTAACTTTTTCTGTATGAAACTCACTATTTTTTTATATTCTAAGACAAAACTATCATGCTAGACCCTCTATGTTGTGACACATACAGGGAGTGAAAAGGCATCTAGCTCACATCTTTGCTAATCAAATAACTCTTTCCTTGGTACACATTATGTGCTCAAAGAACAAGGAGATCACATGATTCTCAGACACAGATTCAAGGTTCTATAGGAAATACCTTTAACATCCTTCTTATCTGGGAATTGAAGACACAAATGTTTTACAGTTACAATTTCCAAAATAAATATGAAGGACTAAATGTCATGCCAAGCTTTGGAACACAAAGAAAGGACAGTACAGATGCAGTCATAGGCAACAGAATTCTGCTTACTCACACTTGTGTGAGGTGAGCCTCTCTCCCACAGGGTCACACTGCTCACAATGGGAATATAGCAAAAGGACTTCTGGAAGAGAAGAGACAAGACAGTTATTTAGCATCACTTCAGACACATTTGATCACTGAGAGATGAGCTATAAGCAGCCCGGAAGTGAATCCATTCTACATTGGCTGTTTACACTGAGTACCTGGTAATGCCCAGAGCACTGGCCTGGTTACCATGGGAACCATGTCAAACTCTAAATGCAGTTACCACTGTTAAGAGTCCAGATGAAGCCACATGTAGGAAGTTAAAAAAACAAACAAACAAGCAAACAAAACCTCATGAATGAATTTTAAATTTTGACACTGGTATGTTATATACTAGTAAATGACTCTTGAGGTTTAACAGCATAAAATAGAATTAAGCCTGTATGCCCTTTACCATATACTTTTGATGTGTGTCAAACAGTCTCAAGCCATCCCCAACTGATCTATCCAAATCCAACCCGAAAGTCCAAGAACATTAGTAAGAAATGAATACTACACAGTGGAAGTCATTAATTTGGAACTGTATGTCATGCTGAATGAACATGGCAGAACCCTGCTCAAAGCAAATGTGCTATACATTTGATATGACTGCTCCTGGCAGCCAGAGGAGGCTTGCTGAGATCTGACAATGAGAGAGAACCTTGACATTCTACATAAAATGTCAACTCTTAATAAGATTACCTCAGGATTGGTTTTCTGACTTCCTGTTTTCAACTGGCTGTTTTTCATTTCAGTTAGTCACAGTGTCCCAGGGCCCTTGACTTATCATCCAGCATTTGCTAAACTCAGTCTTGGTACCTTGAAGGACAAAAGCTCCAACAGGCCCAAGGCCAGGACACAGGTATGCCTCTGAAAAACAGTGGTCCTTCCACTCTTCATCAGGATTTAAAGATTTTATTTATTGATGTAACTTTATGTGATGATGTATGTACCTGAGTGTATGTACATGGACCATGAACAAGCAAGTGCCCAATGGAGTCAAAAAGAGGGTATTTGATTTTATGGAACTGGAGACATAGGTAGTCATAAGCTGCTCCGTGTGGGAGTTAGGAGTTAAGCCTGGTTCTCAGCAAGATGAGCAAGTTCTCTTGACTGCTGAGCGTCTCTCCAGCCCCAAGTGAGCAGAACTGTAACGGAGAGATATAAAGACCCATGCAGGGAAAAGCAGTCAAGTGGAATGTTCTGGAGGAGAGAGACAGGCACATGCAGATTCACATATGGGAGATGATGTGGACTTGGGAAACAGACTGCCCTCGCAGCAAAAAACAGAAATGTAAAGGATGGTCCTCCAGAAATCCAAAACCAAGACAGAAGGACATGAGGAATAAAAGTCTAAGATTAAGTCAGCAGAAATGACATCTGAAATGTAAATAAATAAAATATCCAATTAAAAAAACCCAAAAAATTGGATTAAAATATATTAATGTAATGTACAGTATTTTTATATTGTATTTATATTTATTATATAAATTCATATAAATATAATATATAAATAAATTTTATGTGAACATATTATATTCATAATATAGCTACTTATGTGATTATAAATATATTTTTAATATTTAGTTATATTAGATATACCATGACTATAGGCATGAGCATGACCCCATGAAGTCAAGCAAACACATCTTTTACATGGTAGTCCTGGTATCAGTTCTGTACATGAGAAACATACAATAAACAAGACTAAAGGATGCAGGAAATCCCTCTAGGATCACCAAATGAGTTGGAATATGAAGCAGGAAGGAATCCTAGACTACCACCATTGGCATGCTGGGTGAAGAAGTTATTTCAGGTTGCACAACAACATGAACAGCCCGAGATCGCTGACTATGTAACGCTCTGTTGAGTCACCAGGAAACATATGCAGCCTTCAAACACGGATGTCTTTTTTGACCAGGAAAACCATCTCATAGGTACAGGAAGGAGAGACTCCAGTTTAAAGAGAAGACCATCAGGTAAGGGCTCAGGCCCATGTCCAGCATGCATCTCAGTTTCCCCCCTCAGTGAAATCTCTGCAATCATTCAACCATGCATTTCCACATATCTGGGGTTTTCCGACTAGCAATGTCCACTGCTCTGACATTGATTTCAATGGGGATTTCTTGGCAGCACTGTTCAAGCTAGGCCCATGGCAGGGGCACAGCTGAGTAGCATCATTTAGAGAAACTTTGACGGGAAAACAACTGTCTCCAAGGTGTCCAGTACAATTCATGAACGTGTGTACACAGCAGTCCTGTGATCTGTACCTTCCAAGAAGCAAGGCTTCATGGCGGCCAACAGCCACAGAGAATGAAGTACATTCTCTGTTCTTTAAAATGAAAATGTAGAATGCATTGTTGAGATATAGCTGATGTGTAGAATGCAGTGTTGAGGTATAACTGATGTGTAGAATACAGTGTTGAGGTATAGCTGATGTGTAGAATACAGTGTTGAGGTATAGCTGATGTGTAGAATGCAGTGTTGAGGTATAACTGATGTGTAGAATGCAGTGTTGAGGTATAACTGATGTGTAGAATGCAGTGTTGAGGTATAACTGATGTGTAGAATGCAGTGTTGAGGTATAGCTGATGTGTAGAATGCAGTGGTTGAGGTATAGCTGATGTGTAGAATGCAGTGTTGAGGTATAACTGATGTGTAGAATGCAGTGTTGAGGTATAGCTGATGTGTAGAATGCAGTGTTGAGGTATAGCTGATGTGTAGAATGCAGTGTTGAGGTATAGCTGATGTGTAGAATGCAGTGTTGAGGTATAGCTGATGTGTAGAATGCAGTGTTGAGGTATAGCTGATGTGTAGAATGCGGTGTTGAGGTATAGCTGATGTGTAGAATGCAGTGTTGAGGTATAGCTGATGTGTAGAATGCAGTGTTGAGGTATAGCTGATGTGTAGAATGCAGTGTTGAGGTATAGCTGATGTGCAAATGAGTATGAATATTTGATACCTACAATTTGACAACTTCAGAGTTATCTAACAGAAAAAAAGAAGAAGCAGAGATTAGGATTAACTATCAACTCTTTAGAAAAGCTTCTCCTTGTACCTTCGAAGACAGGTAGAACTTCTTTTCAAACACACAGGTTATTGTAATCCACAAGCAGAAGGTAACGGAGAGACTTGAAAAACTAAAGTAGAGAGGAAATTGTCAGTAGTTAACATGATTTTCTAATGAATATGGCATTAGGCATTCATTAACAATCATCTGTGTTTATGTTGAACAGTTGATGTATGATGGAGGTTGGTAAATGAAAGCAAAATTAAAGCAAGGAATTCTGGACACTTATAAAGCAATTAACTTGTTTGGCAATAATTATACATTGAAAACTAACTCAAGTGCATTTAGAAAGCCACAAGAGTCACCACAGAAAGCAAGGTGCTTTGCTCCAAAATACCCAGAATAATAACAACAACAATAATAATGACTATAATAACACCCCATGGTTTTGTAAACATGAAAGATAAGGCAAAAATAGCCCATAAGTGATGAACAAGAGACTCAAGTCCAATGAAAAGAAATATAGTCATAATCCATATGTTAGAGAAGAGGCGGGTTACCAAAAATAGATTTAAAATAGATTTTTAAAAACTATGTTGTGACACCATACTGTGGAAACAGGTGTCATATACTTTAGGATACAAGTTTTGCTCCAATTACACACATGCTTACTATGTGCCCAGTGAAAACAGCCTGCAGGCAGGAGCTCAGAGGACCATTCTATTGCAGATACAGGTTTTACCACTGACAATTTTTATCTTCAGATGATACTTGAATGCGCTGAATTCAATGCAGTGCATGGCTAAGAGATACAGTCAAGAACTTCTTTTCAGGAGTGAATGCTGACAGCAAGTGGTGACACACACCTTAAATTTTAGTTCTGGAAAGAAAAGGAGGAGGAAGAGGAGGAGAAGAAAGAAGGAAGACAGAAGGGGAGGAAGAAGAGGAGGAAAAGGAAGAGGAGGAGGAGGAAGAAGAGGAGAAGAAAAGAAAAAGAAGAAGAAGAAGAAGAAGAAGAAGAAGAAGAAGAAGAAGAAGAAGAAGAAGAAGAAGAAGAAGAAGAAGAAGAAGAAGAAGAAGAAATGTGTGTGTGTGCATGTATGTATGTGCATGTATGTGTGTGCATGTGTGTGTGCATGTGTGTGTGCATGTGTGTGTCTGTGTGTGTGTGTGTGTGTGCGCGCGCGCGCGTGTGCACATGTTTGCATGCGTGTTCCCTCCTAGGGCAGCAATAAGATGAATAGGCTGCAAGATCTTCAGATGAACCTGACTAAAGACACAAATATTTTCAAACTTGAGTCAAGGTCTGGATCACCCTCCTTTGAAAGATGGGATGTGACAAATATCTTCACAAATAAAGGTTTGCATGCACTTGAGGGTTAGTAACCAAAAGAAAAGTTCCCAGGAGGCTCTACAAAGGGCAGCTGGCCTTGTGGAAACATTTGCGAAGTGCTTGGGTGTCAACAATGCTAAAAGCAAATACTTGCTTTGCTCCTGGGATTGGAACAGAAAGCGGAAGCTGGGAGAGAGCTTTTGAAATCCCTGGTTAGATCATTGAACTGCACCAAATAAAAAGATGTGTTTACCATGGTGGGCACTATTTCTTTTTAAAAGTTTGATTGTAAGAGAAAACCATTTTACTTTTAGGCATAAAATGAAGACATTAATCTCAAAACCTCATTTCTCAAATTAACTGAACCCTCTTTTAAAGTCTAGGTTGTCTACTTAGCTCTAACCTAAGAGGGGATGCTTCATTTGACGTGTTCTTGGTCGGTGGATTGCCGATTGCTTGCTGACGTAAGCCGCGCCTCAACAATGTACCAACACATCACTTCAGGAGTCCTCATAGCCAAAGACATTCATATGTCAGAAAATTCAGAGAATCCGCTCTTCCTGAAGCAGCTGTTACCTACCACTGATTCTTACATTTTAATGTATAGTCACGGTCACCTGGGACTCACTGGTTGAAATGCACAGGGTAGGTCAGGAGGTCTAGTGTGAGCCTAAGTTCCTGCCTTTACATCAAGCTTCCTGGCGATGTGGCACCCAGAGAACACATTGCTGAGCCAGTGATCTTTACCCTGTTTATCCTCTTAAAGGGGTTCTAAGAGTGCAGGAATGGTGGAACATGCCTATAACCCAACACTTTGGAGGCCAAAGCAGAAGAATTGCCAAGAATAGGCTGTATGTGATAGATAGCCACTAAGAGGACAGCCAGGGCTATTTAGCAAGACCCATCTCAAAAATAAAATAAAAAGATTAAAACTAAAGATAACCAAAGCTTTGGAAATAGATAAACCCTTCTCTGATGAAAGGCCTAGAAAGTATAATGGACCAGAAATTAAGCAGTGTTCACTAACAATGAGACACAAAGATATGGTCTAGCCACCACGCAGTGGGCTTTCCCATTGTCATAGCTATGCCCAAAGTGTTTCTGTCCACTTGTCTGGTTATTGCACACTGTAGCATGTTCAGCACCAAACACGTAAAACTAAATATACAATCTCCATAGTACTCCCCCAGGAAGCTCCAAGCCCAGCAGAACAAAGCCCCTGATGGAAGGATTGATGGAGTACCTGAGAAACTGCTCCCAACCCCTACCAGACATATGTAGAAATGCAAAGAAGAAACAGCAGCCTCTTCCTGGAGGATAGATCCATTGAGTTAAATTTGGAAGCAGAAGCAAATATAGATTTGGTGGCAGAAAAGGAAGCAAAATGGCAGTTGCAGAGAACACATGTGGCCAAGTCTTTACTAGAGAACATTCTGACCCTGTGTTAGCTGCTGATAGTGACAGTAATAGCCCTGTCCCTGCAGTGAATTCCTGTACCCTCAACCAAGGCACTACAGGGTATCTGCGATTTTTAATCAAGATTTATTTCGGGAATGAGAAATCTGAAACCTAAAGAATTTCATTCGATCCCAAGGTTGAGATTTCAAGGTGAATCTGCCTGGTTGCAAGACCTGTGTTCTTCTCAGGGTGCCTGCTATCTCACCGAAGTATTTCAGAAGGTCTATATTGTGGAGCATGAGGCAGCCTCTGAGAAAAGATGCTGCTGATACTGCATTTCTATACAAACATTCCACTACTTTTTCCTTCCCTTAGCTCGTACTTTGAATCTTTAAATATGCAGAAAAATAATTGACTCCAGTCTGATAGTGACCTAATATTTTATCAGCCCTGGGCAAACTTCCTGTTGACAATGAATTTTTGGACCTTTTAAATAACTATAATTTTATTCTCAGTCTTTAAAGCATCTTTACCTTTGAAAGGCCTCAACTTTGAAAAATACAGTTTCAAACAAGAAAGGCAAAGGAATGCATTGGCAAAGATACTACTACTCCCATGGATCTCTAAATGAACTTCAAAATGAAAGGGCATGACACCCTCTCTGAGCAGATAGGACTCCCTGACAACACTTGTGTAGAGCAAAACCTTCCAATGTCACATAGCAGCTGTGACTGCCACTGGCATTACTTGTCCAGTGCAGTACAAGTGGGTATGTCTAAAAAACTCTATTCTAGAATGATAGCAAAGTGGAACGATGGGCTGGGTGCAGTCTACAAAGCTTTGGGGAGTTCCACGATGAATGGAGAACAAGAGATAAGACAGAAGCCAGACAGGGCAATGGGTCAAGTGCTGACTTTTTATCCCCCTAAATAATTAGAGAGATCTAGGAAAGCTTGGAAACAGAGGAATGGGGGATGGGGCGTGGAGGTGAGGATGGAGGCTTAACACTTACAATAGTCAACTTTAAATCCCAAGGCACCAGTTCCCAACCCTAATCTTCTCTCTTCAAGGAAGACAAAATCATCTAAGTTAAATGATTCCAAGTCTAAGAAGTATATCTGATTCCCCTCTAGATAAACAGACAGGCTCCACAAAATCACTCGCTCTTTGTGGGTATCGATATCATAAATGAATTCCTCATTTGCTAATTGTCAGCCACTGATTCCAGAAACTCAAGAAAAACAATGGACACTTTATTTGAATTTTTATGAATAGAAATTTATTTAAATGGCATTATTTATAGCTGCTCCTTATTTTGATTAAAGCATTACCAGGAAACAGGTTGTTTATTCAACTTTGGATACCCACAGTCAACTATGCGAAAGCAAAGAAAGAATATTCTTTGTCAACATCTGTTTAAAGTCGTTCTCAATCAAATAGCACTAATATGACTCTACAAATATCCCTTCCTTTGGCTTCAAGAAAAATCCAAGAAGTGGACAAATTATATTATGTACAGCCAAATATCAGCAACTTCATTATAAGTCACTCATGATCATTTTTTTCAGTGTGGCTAGATACAGGAAGTCTTACCATAAAGGGCCTGAGCAGGACTCTTGGGGTTGGGGCTTTTATGGATCATGCATTCTATCTTGGCATGTGGTTACCATTTCAGAAGAATCATTGAATTTCCAGGAACCAGCCAGTCTAGTCAAAAGAAATCACAAATCCTTAACTAACATATGCTAACTTTTCTTTGAGGAACAAAAGAAGCATCTTTGTTTGTTCCTCGCCATCAAATACCCAGCCATCTCAAAGGAGTCCTTTCACTGGGCATGTTAGCAGGGAAATTCAATTGTATTTAATTAAGTTCACCCCCCCCCCAAGAAAAAAAAGCTGCACACAGAAGCATCAAAGAGGTTATCAGGGGTCAGATGCCTGTCATGACTTTCTGACCCTCCCAAAATGCAAAATAAAAGACGGTGGTGTCCCTGCTGGCAATATGGATTTCCACATTTGTGTCTCTCCCTTTCTGCTTTAATTTAATAGCAATCAGCACAATATGGCCAGTTTTTTCTGAACAATGGTATGGGCAGAAGTTAGATTTAAAGCTCTGCAAGGGGGTAGATGGGACACAAGAGAAGCTCACTGAGGTTTGCAGGGCTCAATAAGAACATCACTCCATACCAGTCACACACACACACACACACACACACAATAACTCGAGAATCTATTTAACATTCATTGTGTTCAAAATGGACAGATGTGTGCCTCTGAAATCTCATATTCAGAAATTCTTTTCAATAGTCAGCTGCCCCATACATGCTTTTGAAGAGGGAGGTATACACAAATAAGTTTTTTTTCTTTACCAGAAAGTAAGTCATTTTGGTGTCTGGTCATGCATCTATCAGCTCTTTAACTTGAAAATCTTAAATATTTATGGATCTTCTTCTCTAAATTTCATCATTTTCACCTTACACTGAGCACTTATGACCATAACCAGAGTTCTAAATATGTTTCATGGAAACCAAACATAAGTTAACTAAACTGAGTGTTATTTTAAAGAAATGTCCAATTTCAAAAGAGCCCCAGACCTGGTACTTGCTTCCTGGGATTTCATGTTTAAGAATTTATATTCTTAACTGACATAATAAAAAATGAACCTAAGAATCTAGGGCCCGAATATATCTTGCAGGTCACGTAATTCAGCATCGCAGCTGATGTTTGACTCCCTCACATCTCTACCTCACTGTATCCGATCTGTAGATCAGAACTTGACAGATTCTTCAAATCTGCTGCTTCCTAGGGCCATCCACTCCCAAAGACACAATCTTCATGAGCAAACATCGAAAACAGAACTAAAATGATTTTCAATTAATGAGGTCAAGTGTCTCAAATTTTGATTCTAGCTCTTTAGCCAATTTAGAAACTCAAGTAATTCACTCAAGCACCTTATTTACATGAAAATAAGGTAGGTATCTGAACCATCATCTCTGATTCAAGGTCTCTGTGGCTCTGTGCACTTGATTTGTGAGTGCTAGGTCAGACAACTGAATCATCTTTGAGTTGAATCCATGTCCAGGTCAAATCCAACAACATGGGTGCTCTGGCAAGGATCACATCCAAAGACCTTCTAGGTCTGTGTGATCCAGCTGGAATGTAGACAGGACACATGCATTTAACCCTTCTGGCTGGAGTACAGACACACTCTTCATGCAGATGTTCAAGTCAACAAGCAACCACTGCCTGGAAATCCTTCCAAGTTCCCCATGAAAGAGCATCGATGTGCCAGGATGGTTTTTGTGCCCCAAGCAAGTCCCAGAGCTGAAGGGGAATGGACATAGCATCTACCTTCTTTTTGTAGCCAGTGCTTTGGAATGAGCTGCAAGAGGGACATTTAAGACTGCAACAAAAAAAAAAAAAAGAAGAAAGAAAGAAAGAAAGAAAGAAAGAAAGAAAGAAAGAAAGAAAGAAAGAAAGAAAGAAAGAAAGAAAGCCGGGGCAGTGGTGGCCCACACCTTTAATCGCAGCACTTAGGAGGCAAAGGCAGGCGGATTTCTGAGTTTGAGGCCAGCCTGGTCTACAAAGTGAGTTCCAGGACAGCCAGGACTATACAGAGAAACCCTGTCTCAAAAAACCAAAAAAAAAATAATAATAATAATAATAATAATAATAATAAAAAAATAAAAAAGACTGCAACTTGGTTCTGGCAAGAAGAAAAAGAATCGCAGAGTGGGTGGGAACAGGAGGCAATTTCCAGAGTGGTTCTTGTCTAGGGTTGAATGCAGCTGGCCTCTATCCTTCCTGATGAGAAATGTAGGAGCAAAGTAGAAGAACCGGAAGGAGTAATAAGTAGAGTCAACATTTACTGAGTTTATCTCAACTATCCTGCAGAAGAGAAACTGTGGTCTTTAGTCATGTAAGAAAACTGATGGATGACTGGACAAACTGACACATCCAAGAACACACAGTTACTAAGCAAGTGGGATTTGGACCAAGATCTGTACCCAAGGCATCAAGCTCAGTTCAAATTACGTTGACTATGGAATTTATCTATCTTTGAGAAAAAAAAACATATTTGAGTCTTTCTCCCATCCATATGGAAGCACAAAGAATATTTGCAGATTCACTTGCCATCTATTTTATCAACCCAAGATACAAAGAATTCATTCACCACATAGCTAAAACAAAATCTGTCTCTTTTGTTAATAATATATATTAATATGATATATAATATTAATATAATATTAATAATTAATATAATACTAAATACACACATTTTATCTATTTGGTATTTATTTCTGTAATAAAGTATATTTAATCATTTTTAAATATTTTTGCTATTTGTTGTTGCATGTGTGTCTGTGTCTATATGAGAGTATGTCCACGTGTCCAGAGGCCAGAGGCATCAGATTATCCTGGAGTTAGAGTTCTAGATGGTTCTGGGCTGCCTGACATGAGTGCTAAGACCCACATGTGGATCCTCTCCAAGAATAGAAGGTACTCTTAACCCCAAGTCTTCTTTCTGGCCCCTATTTAATCTCCTTAATATGAAAATTTTCAAAATAAATAATAAACACAAGGGCTTATTGTCCTTTTTATTATGTAATACTATAACAATTTATTCTTCCCATAAGAGTCCCCTTTGCTCCATATGATATGATAACTAGATACTAGAAAATGCAAAGTTAATATCTAAAAGTGAAATTTGATAAGGACAATTATTGCCATAGTCAGGGTGCTTCTCTCCTTCCTAAATCCATGCGTTAGAATTCATAATACTAATGTGTTGGTATCAAAAGTTGGTGCCTTCAGGAGATGATTTGGCCACAAGAATGGGATTAAAGGCATGATAAAGTCCTAAGGGCACATTTTTGCCCCTTCTATCATAGAAGGGGCAGCAATAAAGAATCATATTAAGAGAACACTGGATCATCTAGTGTCTTGAGCTTGAACTTCAAATATCCAGGACTGTGAGCAATGAATTTCTATTGTCTATATGTTATCCAGTCCAAAAATTTTATTATAGCAACCTAAATATGTGATGATAAGTGTACACACACACACACACACAGGAGAGAGAGAGAGAGAGAGAGAGAGAGAGAGAGAGAGAGAGAGAGAGAGAGAGAGAAAGAGAGAGAGAGAGAGAGAGAGAGAGAGAGAGAGATTGAGTGACTTAAGAACGCATTGCTGCAGTGCCATAGCCCACTTGTAGCCTTAACTACTACTCATAAAAAGCTCGCTGTAGTCCCTGCTGCTCACAGACGGGAAGCTGACGCCACAAGCACTAATTACTGTACTCTGAGTTTACTGAGTATAATTAAATAGACTATACTTACACTCAGGTGTATGTCACATCTGGACATGTTACCAAGGCAACAAAACACCATCTGACACTCCAAGAGACAGCACATGTTCTAGAATTCTTTCTGCAGACTAAAATTTTAATGAAGTCCAAATTTTTAACCTTTGATGAGCATAAGAAAAATGTTATCATTCAGAATCAGTGAGAAACACACTGAACCCGGAGATTACTTTGATTTAATTTTACTCACTTCAACACTAAGTATATTTTAACTCAGCCAAAAGATAATGACCAAATAGTACTTCTATGATGCAACTATATGCTGTGTTTGTCTGACAAACTGTAATAACTTTTCAGAGAGATAAATTATTCCTACCAAGGAGAACTTTAGATGAGGGCATAGCTTAGTTGGTAGAGAGCTTACCTGGCATGTAAGATAAGGAAGCAGGAAGCCTGTGTTAGTTTCCACAGGAGGAAGCAGACAGCCTGTGGCCCCAGTGCTTGGAGTTGGAGACAAGAGAATCAGAAACCAAGAGGATCATTCGTGGCTACATTGTGAGTTCAAAACCAACACAGGCTGTATGAGATGGCATCTCAGAGTTTGTGTTTGGGGACAGAGTGGACTTGGCTTTCTTTGCCATGGGTTAGACATGTTGTTTGTGGAGAAAACAGACTAAACTCAAGTGTCTAATATGCCACGTTTGCCTCCTCCTCCCTTTGCCAGCCCCATGACCTTTAGGACAGAATAACAAAAGCAGCCACTTACCAAATCACCAAGCAACGCCAAGCATCTTATACATGTTAACACATTTAATCAGTCATTGGAGTGGGTGTTAGATGATAACCGTGGTATAGTAAACCTCACAGTGGTTTGAGTATGTGTAAATATTATTGTTAATATTGTGTTTTAGAAATAAACTATTTGAATAACCGGAGGAAAAGACAAACTTACCCAAAGATTAAACCCGAACATACAAATACTAATAGGAAATGATGAAGGCCAGCTAATGGCATCTATAAAATGTAATGAAATTAAATAACTCTTGCATGATCCTGACCACACAGCAGCACATAAAAAAATTGTGTGTGCTTGGTTTCTCAAACAGAGAAGAACATGGCTAGGAACTAGTATAGCCCAAGGCGTCATGATGCTGTAATTGCAAAGATGGCAATAAACACTCTACTTCATTGAAAGAATTGGACAGTTTAATAAGACTCTTAGATAAAATTTCATGAAGATCAAAAGGGGGTAAAAATAACAATGTATGGGGAAATAATTCATTGAAACTTCAAGTTGAAGTATTAGTGTTTGCAAAAATATACCTTTTCTTACAGATTCTGGTCATATCTTTGAAATTAGTACACTGCAGCATAACTAAGCCTTCAGACGGTCTCACCTAGTCCACAAATGTGCCAACCATCAATGAGAAAGAGCCAACAGATAGCCTATTCCTCAATAATTCCCACTTCTGATGTACCTCCTGTACAGTGTGAGGCTAACCAAGGCTATTATTGTCTGATTTATAGGTAAGCAAGAAGGCTTCCTTCTAACCAAATCTGGTAGGAAGGGAGGCCATGAGTGATGTCATCACTGTAGTCCCATTAATGTATTAAACATTCACTCCCACGCTGCGCTTACACAGTGATTGTCCAAAAATCACTCTGGCCTCAAACTCATGATAGACATACATAGTAGATTTATCTCTTTGCTTTGAGTTTTTCTTTTTCCAGACAACCTTTTTGCAAAATATCACAGAAGCTTGGGATTCAAGCTTTGCAGAAGCATATGCTTTAGGAGTTTAATTTGGTTTTGAACAGGATTAAATATGCCAAAAATCAAACCACAAGACATTCATAATGAGGGACAGAACACAATAGTCACCTTAAGTGAAGAGCAATTATATAACAAGAGTTCTCAAACTGCTTGATGGCAGTTCTCGTGGAGGCAGGCACAGCTGCCACGCTGAGAAGGTGCCAAATTTTATTCTTTTCTCCCTGTTTCCAAGAAGAGAAATCCCCTCTGCCTGATGCAGACTTCCTGGTTTTTCTCCAATACATTCACATGTCTTAACAGGTTATCTCTGGGGCAACTTGGTCTTTTTCTCAAAGTATGTCTTGGCCTTTGTACAACTGAGTGTGTAAGGTGTATGCGTGTGTGCTAGGGTGTCATCTAGATGCCTGTTTTGTTATAACTAAAATTTGTGTTCATTAAGGGGCATGTATGTGTATACAAACTAGCAGAGAATTTTGTAGAAAAGAAATGTAGATGGTTAAAAAATATTTCTGATTCCAACATATTTTCAGTTGACCTGTTAAGCTTATAAAACATTCAGAATATATCAGAATCTTGCATAAACCAAACGGTTTCATAATCAAGGAGTCTGGAGGGACAAGTAGCATGTAACATGGGCAGAGGTTAATATGTGAGGAAATATATAGTCCCCCTTCCCCCGGGAAGTTTAAAAATGTAGTGACAGACAGCATTGCTACAGAGAGGTTCTGATGGGTAAGTTTCAATGAAGCTATGTAGGAATGGTGGTTTCATGAATCTAAGACAGTCCTGAAGCTAAAGAAATCACTTAACTTCTCTGCTGCATCCTACCCACAAAACCGTTAATGAATTTACTCATATAACACACTGTGCTTATGACTATGTGTAATAGTCACTTGTGATATCACACTTGTTTTTTTTTTTTAATTTGTGCAATTTATTAGAGCTGTTTTTCAGAAAGAATTATTTTTCATGAAAACTAAAACATGGTTATCATGATGTTGTCATTATGGTTTCTATAGATCAAAACAATTCCAAAAGCATAATATAAAGTAAATGGTTATTTTGTCTGTACATGCTTGTAGAGCTATCATCATTTCTGAAATATGAAATAGCTAATAAAATTAACAACCAGGAATATATACAATTGGTTTATTTACTAAAATTTGGCCTTAGAAGCCAGAACTTTCGATTTGAAATCATATATTTGTATCTTTTCTATTCTTTTTTTTTTTAATTTTTATTTTTAATTTTTTTTTCAGCAAATCAAAAAATTTAGAAAGCATTCAAACAGAATAAAATGAAAAGAAACAAACAAGCAAAATACCAAGGGTCAGATATACTTATACAAGAATTCTATAGAGCCTTTAAACAAGCAATACTTTTTGAGTTATGTTTAAAAAAATTCAGAACCACAATAAGCTCCTTCACAAAGCAAATAATATTGAAATAGTGAAATCAAGTGTAAACCCAACAAAAATATATAAATTATAGTCCAGTATCCCTCATTTCAACATGCAACAGGGCCACATGCTCCACTATGTTTATAGCGGCCTTATTTATAATAGCCAGAAGCTGGAAAGAACCCAGATGTCCTTCAACAGAAGAATGGATACAGAAAATGTGGTACATTTACACAATGGAGTACTACTCAGCTATTAAAAATAATGAGCTCATGAGATTCTTAGACAAATGGATGGAACTAGAAAATATCATCCTGAGTGAGATGACCCAATCACAAAAGAACACACATGGTATGCACTCACTGATAAGCGGATATTAGCCCCAAAACACACAATACCTAAGATGCAACGCATAAACCTCATGAAACTCAAGAAGAAGGAGGAAGACCAAAGTGAGGGTGCTTTTGTCCTTTTTAGAATGAGTATCAAAAGATTCAACCAGAGCTCCCAGAATCTAAACCTCCAGCCTGAGAACAGACAGGGGCAAGCTGTCCTCTGAGAGGCTCTAACCAGCAGCTGACTCAGACAGATACAGACATCCAGAGCCAAACAGTGGATGGAGCTTGAGGACTCTTATAGAAGAATAGGTGGAAGGATTGTGGGCCCTAAGGAGATAGGAACTGCACAGGAAGATCAACAGAGTAAACGAACCTGAACCCTTGGAGCTCTCAGAGACTGAATCACCAACCGTGGAGCATACCTAGTCTACACAGATCTACCTCCATGGGCTGGACCTAGGCCTCCCTGCACATATGTTGTAAATGTGCAGCTTGGTTTTCATGCAGGTCTCAAACATCTGGAGTGGGGGCTATCCCAAAACATGCAGCTTGTATATGGAGTATGGTCTTCTAAAAAAAAAAAAAAAACAAAAAAACAGTTATTCAGTTATTCATGGAATATTATTTTTTTATATCTCTTGTATTCAGTTTGCAACTACTTCATTGAGAATTTTTGTATGTATACTCATGAGGGATACTGGACTATAATTTAGATATCACACTTGTAATATCAATTGTAATATCACAATGTGATAGCAGACTATCTTGGAGTCTGCTTTGTAAAGCACAAAGAGAGTTATTTAGCCCCAACCTAACAACTTAACGCACTAGGCACTCCATGAAAAGGATCTTTCATTCCCTACTTTGCATTATCATGTTTAATTTTAAGATGGTGACCTTGAGAATTACAGAAAGCTCTGCTTTTAGACCTGAGCACTGTGCTTTAGACCATGCTGTCTCACTGAGGTAAATACGTATTTGCATACTAATTATATAAAAGGTATTACAACTGCTATGTGCAAGGTCAGCAGATATTTTTTAGGTTTCCATTATTTTAGTTAGAAAGGAGGCTTACCTTTCCCCACTCTTAAATTTGGACACATCTGTATCTTCCCCTCCTCACTCTACTGCCCAAGTCGGGCCACTATACTAAAGCACTGGGTTAAGAACAATCTGAATATCTAAAATTAATCTCAACAATTAGGAGAAAGTCAATATTGAATGTGAACTAAAAAACGAAAGCAATCTAAATGCAACTTCTCTTTTCTGCCCCTGAAATGTGAACAAAACTGAGTAGCTCTAACTGGAAAGTCCCTAGCTTCACTATGGCAACAGTCTGAGTGTTGGAAATGACCCAGATCTGAATAACTGACTTGGAATGATCTGTGTTTCTTGTCTCCTCAGTCTCCCTCATTCTACCTTCCAAAATGACTGGATTGACCTTCTAAGGCATAGTCCAGCTTCATATCACTTGCCCTGCTCAGAAATCATCAAGACATTCTCGGCACCTTTCATCAGCATGAAGGATGTCTACTCCGTTATCCCAACCACCCTCTCAACCTTGGCCAGCATTCTCTACTTTACATACTCTAACCAACCTTCTCACAAGCCCCACTGCCTGCTCTAGTTTCCATGCTTTCCCAGTGTGGGGCATGCACACTCTTTCCTTCAACTCTTATCTCTCTTTACCTGCCTTTAGGTCCTAATCATAATGGTCCAAAACATATTTACAGAGACTCTGGGGAGTTAGTCGGTGCCAATAATTCTTGCTCTCCGGAGGCTGAGGCAAGGCAATGCAACATCAAGCCTGGGCAATGCAGTGAAAGTCTATTTCAAAAAGCATAAGCCAAGCACAAGAACAAAAGGAGTCGGAGAGATGGCTCAACAGTTAGGAGTACTGCTTTTCCAGAGGACTCAGGTCCAATTCCCAGCATTCCCATGGCAGCTCACAACCATCCGTGGCTTCAGTTCTAGGAGATCTGACATCCTCTTCTGGCCTCTGCAGACAGCAGGCATGCATGCAGTGCATAGACAGGCAATGGAGACAAAACACCAATGCATATAAATAAATCTATAGTTAAAATGAAGAACAAAATAAATCAGACTTTCAGTACTTTGAGGAAAAAGATAGCCTTTTACCTGTTCTTAGAATTCTCCCAATAAGGAGAAAACTTTTACTGGATAGAAATTACGTAAGATTTATTAGATAAGGATATTGGGAGTTTGGCGATGGAGTTACTGAGTGAAAGGATAACAAGTGAATAGATAAATGGATATGTGAGTAATTAAATATTTGAATGGAGGAATGCATGGTGTCACTGCATAAGATCCAAGTGACAGGGGCTACATTTCATACTTGACCCTGAACCAGGCTCTGAAATAGAACATCAATTAGGTGTGTAGCTCTGAGCTAATCCTGCTTTGTTCACAGTGATATTTGAAGTTAACTTTGTTCCCCCATCTTATAACCAAGAGCTGTTTATCTGCTCACACAAAATTGTGTGTTAATTAGTGCCAACCCTGATCTAATTCTTAAGAACTGTATAACTAAATCCTCCTTTGACTGACTGAGAAAATAGTTCTTCTCAGTAGTTATTTTTTAATAGAGTAATCTTTATATCTGTGGAAAACAAAGGTTTTGGAGCTATCAGTCCCTAAGCATGGTTCTCTCACTGTCCAAAGCCAGCCCATGAAAGCCTGACCCCATAAGCTTGTGTTGTCTGTCCTTTGATGCATACAGCCTACTCCTGTCTACCACTAAACACTGTGACAACCAGTAATCAGCAGATCTCAGGATGCTGCTTTGCAAGAGAAACAGGATGGCTCACACCAAAGCATTTTCTGCAGTAAGTACTCAAGGATATAAATGAGTTAAGGACAGGCTAGAAATAATGCTTTGAAAGTGGCTGGAGTGACATGCCAGATGGACAGGGGAAGTCACACAAGGCCAACCCTAGATGAAAGTCACAGACAATAACTGCTGAGAAGAGAACAGGTCTTTTCCAGGGACAAGGCCACTGATGGGTTATCCAATCCTAAGTGGTAGCCCCTAAACACATAGACATATGAGCAACACTAAGTGGGCTCACAGATTGTATTTATGCATGAATAAGCGCGTGTGCTCGAGCGTGAGTGTGTGTGTGTGTGTGTGTGTGTGTGACAATAACTGAATAACGAAAGAAGAGTTGGTCATGACTTTGAGAGGAACTGGGGTGAGCACACGAGGAGTTAAGAAGGATAGGGGAGCAATGAAGGTGGTGTGAGACAGTACCCACATATGAAATTCTCAAGATAATTTCAATTTTTAATTTAAAAAATAATAAAATAAAATGGTTGTGAAAGCTCACTTTAGTATAACATTTGGTTAACATTTTGCACAGTCAAATTGCATACCTTGTTTATATCTACCATTGTAAAAAGTCTGGACTTCTTTCCGTATGTGGTTCTATCAGTCTGAGCCCATTAACAGAATTAAGATGGTGAATCACAATCAGTAAGAATAGCTAAACAACCCTACGTGACTTCCTAAAATAAAAATGGCTCTCCATCTGGATGAAAATCACTGTTTACTTGGATGAAGGATGCAAAGTTCTTTGGATGGGAATATGAAGCTAGGCAGGGAGTTACGCATAAAGCAGGATGGGGATGGTCCATTCAGAGACCATTGGCAAGCTGGAGAGCTGGTAGCACTTGGAGGAGACTGTCATGGTAGGTAACAGTTGGAGAAGAAACAGGATTTAGGCACACCCAACTCTTGGCCAGTGACCCAACACAAACCATAAACTTACTTCAAACGGAAGCATTTAAGCATGGCTAGTTCTTAAGCATGAAGTTTGTGGGTGACAACACGGTGTTACTATGTCGTGCTTTGTGTGGCAATGAACCTGAAAAGAAGTTAGGAGTTAACTTAGGAGACACTGGATAATCATTAAGTGTTAAAGCAACAAAAAAAGGAGGGGGGTAATTTTCATCAAAAACACAACTTAGAAGAATCATGCTCATGTAGGCCTTACTGCAGAAGGTGTATGGGATAATCAAACTAAAAGCAGCCAGGACACGGGACACATGAGTAGTGACTTGGAGAAAGCCTGGAGAAGACAAATCCTTAACCTTCCAAGGTTGCTTGATAATCTTGGTAATCACTATGGACCTTGGTATTGACAATGGTAACAACCTTAGTGACCTCAACTCTTCAGATGATCCCTACCCAGAATCCCCCAGACTATACTCCTCCAATCTGCTCAGAATAAATGCCAGTCCCTTGGACCTATCTTTGTCCATTTTTTAACTTGACTGTTCTAACCTGACCTTTGACCTTCTTAGAGACCATAAACTGAAGATCACCCCTCCAGTCATTTCCATTCCAGATTCCTCCTTGATGAATCGCTTGTCATATTTCATCAAACTATGCTCAAATCCTTACATTAACTTGTAATCATGTATCTCACATAAGAACTTTATGCAAAGAGTCTCCTGTCATAAAATTAAGTTTGTATAAGAAAAAGCTTACTATAAAATTGTCCAGAATTATGAATTACACAAATTAAATTAAAATATTATTCATTTACATTGGGTTCATTTTTCTCATCACTGTGACCAAATGCTTGACAAGAAGTAACTTACAGGAGGACTTATTTTGGTCCACAGGTTTGAGAGAATGTCACTCCATCATCGACAAGAAAGCATGAGGCAAGAGCCACCCTAGGCAACAGTAGATGAGACTGGTTAAGATGTGACTGTGTCTGTGTAAGGAGTCAGGAAGCACCGGAGATAAGAGATTGGAAGCAGGAGCCGATAGAATCCCTAAGATTTACACACCAGCAGCCTTTTCCTCTGCCAGCCTCTTCTCCCTGCGTCACTCAGAACAGCACCACCAACTGGGGACCCAGTGATCTTCAATCACATGAGCATAAGACAGCACTTCACACTCAAACTGCATATACACATATAATATATATGAAATATAATACATATTTTACTATACAGTTTAATTTAATATTGTGATATATAACATATACAATTGTCCTTAATTGTGCACATACACAGTCTTTCCTGCCACGACCATTTCTTTATCCACATACACTTGAAGATATTTTTGTACGGATTTCTAACTAACATCTTAAGCAACTTGGTTCTATGCTGCTAGCGAAGATTGTTATGTCCCCCTAGCTAAGCCTTGAGCACAGACAAAAAGCGAGCACCATGTTGGATCTTCCTCAGAGGCTGGAAGATCGCGTGAACTGCCACTTCCGGTCATTAAAGCCAGTATCTTTGTTAAGTTGCTCACAGATAACTTCCTCGGTGTCTGCTTCAGCCTCCCTTGCCTGCTACATGGTCATAGCAGGGAGGGGAACGCACAGGGGCTGGTGATCAGTGAAAGCCAGAGACCGCGGAAGAGATCATAAAAGGGAATTAAGGGGGCTTTCAAACGGCAAACAGGACCAAGTAAGTGTAAACTTAAAAAACACTCCAGAAAACAAGTGACTGAATGGATATGATAGAACCAAGCAGAGACAGCAGCGAGAGAACTAAGAAAACTTTGTAAAACCCCTGCAACCTAGCTTCAGCGTGGTTCTCTGAAGCTGACCGTGTAACCGAGGGATGCGCAGGAAGTACACAAGTGCTTCCGCAAGAGACAGATTAATTAGCTAAGACTGTCAGACAACAGCTTTCCAGGAGGAATGGCTAATCATGATAGATTTCAGTCCTGTTCTCCTGTCCTGCGTTTCTGGTACACATTTATTTTCAAAAAAGGAGGGGGGTGGTAGTAGTTAGAAATGATGTTTGTTTCTAAAGTATATTCATTGAAACCAGAAGGGTACATTTATGTATAATGAAGTTTTTGAACTTGATTAGATTTGGCACTGAATTATTAAATAACTTCTTAAATAACAGGAGAAGGAAGAGGTGTTTCAAGAAGGGCAACAGTGGACTACAGAGCCTGGGTGGAGGCTTTATTTTCAAAAAATTCCTTGTTCTAGTCAAAACTGTTTAAATTCATTGAAATAAATTTGAGTCCTGTAAAGGTCACTACTCAAAAACGACACACACACACACCTCAAAAAATTTGTTTTAAAGGGACTAGCCAGGAAGATTTGCAGTCTCTTTTTTAGAAGACTTCTGAAACAGAAGAAAACTGTCCAGCCATTCTGACTGAACCACATGTTAATATAACAGCCAATTATCGCTCCACAAACACAATCTCCGACTTCATTCTTGTTTACAAGGTAACAACTCAGGGCTGTGAGTTACGAAAAACAGAATGATGGACAGGAGCCACCAAGGAAAAGCGTGGGCAGGATTTGGGGCTTTTTACTGGATGAGGTTCGTTTCATTAATGGGTCTGCGTCCCCCGCTGGGCTCTTATTTCTAAGCCTTTTGTTTGGGATTTTCCTTTTAAAATGATATCTCCAATGCAGACATCCACATTGGTGTAAGAAAACACTTTGCACATGTCTGAGAAACCTGTAGAGTGGTCCTGGAAAGCACAGAAATCTTTTTCAAAGAAAAAAATAAATAAATAAATAAATAAATAAATAAATAAAAGAATAAAATGGAATTTTTTTTTAGGCTTTCCTAGCAGGTGGGTTTCTGGTGGCTGAAAACCTGCTCCAAAAAAGAAATAAGCCTGTAACTGTGTCGAGAGAAAAGACACACAGGTCCTGATAATCCTGGCAAAACGAAATTGCAGACCTGGGAACATTTAAAAAAAAAAAAAGACATAACACCCTTCAAAAGAAAAATAAAACAATACTCCCAAAATAGGCCCGATTATGTGGGTCACTGCATACTGTGTGTTCCCCTGTAGCATTTTATCCTGGTTACTGTTGCCAGGGGACACCTGATGCTCTCTCATTATATATGTTTGTCTTTCACATCTACATTCGAGCCAGTTCTTCCCCCTTCGTTGTTCCCAGAACTGTAACAGAAATAAAAAAAATAAGGAATGGACCCCATTATTACACAAATACCTACAAAGCAGAGGGCGTGACCTCGAGGGCTCCCCGTGTTGTCCCTGGAAGCATTGATGCCCTAGGCCCCAGGGCCTCTAGCCTTTTGTGGAAGGGTCAAAGCCAGAACCTCAGCTGAGTACCCTCTGTGAAGAATTAACAAGTTGACAATTTGGACTCCCCCCCCCCATCCCCTGGCCTGGCCTGCTTGAATGCTATAAATAGAGACATCTGGATAGAGCCCTTTCACTGCAGTAATTGAAAACGAACACGGATCAAGTTCTGGCCTGTTGTATTCATAAATCTTGAGGCTTAATTACATTAAAGGAAAATCTAGGGCCCAGCACTATGGTAACTGCAGGTTCTATTGGCTGCTTGAATCATGAATCTTTAAGATAAGTGTTTTTTTTTCTTTCCACACCCCCCAACTCTTTAGTAGAGTTGAATGGGAAATTTTCAAACCAGCCTTCTAGTATTAAATGTGCCAGGAAACTTCTGAGAACATTCTGGGCCCCCTCTGCTTGAACAGGAGCTTCTACTGCATACCGCTGGCAGCATGTCCTCCCTCCAGGCAGATTGCTATTCCGGGGCTTAAAACTAGACATATTTTTGCGAGTAACAACGTACCTGACAGATATTTATTTCAAATATGTCTTTCCTCACAGGTGAACACACAAAGTGTGCATCTACTAAAATTTAATGAGTTTCATGGGAGACAGAAATAACCAGACTGTGCTAGCTCAAAATTCTAAATGAAGTCAGAACTCTCAGCATCCCTTTTAATAACAAGTTGAGAATTGCACCCTCCAGAGACATCCGCAGACATGTATAAATAACCTATGGTGGCGTTTCTTTGTTGTTCCATGTTAAAAAAAAAAATTATCCTATTCTATTTCCCGAAGCTGGATTTCAAAGTAAGTGCATAGCATAATGGCTTATACTGTCTATAGCTTTGTCTTAATTTTTACACAGGGTGAGTGACATCTGGGCCACTTTGACTGGTGAGGGAGACTCATGCCTCATATGGAAATACATTCACACCAGTCACCCTGCAGAGAAGCCCTGGGAGGACATCTCCAATGGGATTAGAGCCTGGACTGTATGTCGTTCCTCCCGGTTTCTTCTACATCATGAGTGCATAAGATGCCGTGCAGGGGGCCTGCTCAGTCAGCGACACACTGGATGGAACCTGTGGGCTTGGAAGGAATAGATCGAGGTTCCTCCTACTGTCCTACCTCCATGCCTTTATGCCTGCCCCCCAACCCACCCACCCACCCAAACATCTAATGCCTGCCTCCCCCACACACATATCTAATGAGAACTAACCCACGTGAAAACATGCCCAAGACTGGACAGAGACAGCCACCTAGTTCATATTTATCCTGAGTTTCATCACTCAGACACAGTGGTAGGGTGTCCACCTAAAGCTACCAACCACCATGCTCATAATAAGAGAAATGTTTCTGTCTTCTGACTTGGGAAACTATGGTCCAAAGGAATCAGAAGACCAATACCACAGGTCAAGGAGTGATGGGGGAGACTTTTTTTTTTTTTTTAAATCTAGAGCCCATGTTATTTTCACCAAGCTGCATTATGGGAAACTTTTTATAAAGACCATTTTTAAACATTTAGCTAACGTCTTGGGCAGAATAAAATAGGATGAGCCCATGAACTCTGGATTCAAATCCTGCACCCTGCTCTAATTTGTTAAGACAACTCAGACCATTTGCCTCTCCCACTCTTCATGCCTTAAACAGGAAACTGTAATAACAGCATTGACATGGCCAATGCTCAGAGTCACACTAAAGGTGAATACAGACACACACTACTCAGCCTACCAATGAAGGCACCCAAAGAGTAACAGCTGAATTCTCTCACACATGCTTTCGATAGCCATTTCCTTTTATTTCAGTTTCTGTCATTTGAGCTCTCTAATCTGTGGTGTTTTTTATAGCATCTCAAGCAAATGGATGCTCTATGTAAAAATAGATTGAAACAATAACAGCCAATTACTTCGAGCTAGGAGGGCTCAAATAGAATTCAAATAGGTGTCAATGTCACATGGTATGGTAATTGTTTATCAACTGTATTCCCCATTAGACACTCCCTGCTGTATACTATAGATATTACTATGTGTCCCTAGCACCTCACATATTCTTGTCACCTATTAAATTAAAAAAAAAAAAAAGAAAAATTCTCTATTGCTTTTCCTATGTCCCTGGATAAGCAGCTAGTTAAGACAAAGTCTGTTGGAGAAATGCTATTGCGATTGCAGAATATGGCCATTGTCGTCTGTGACCATTAATGCAGAAACTGATGTTAAAGGATACTAAAGTCACTGATGAATCGCAGGTAGGGGGTTTACAATGTGAAGCTTGTGTTGCTACCATCCAAGAAATACTCACCAATCCTGAGATACAGAAAGATGTCTGGGTAGGCGTTAAGTGTCTCCCGACATAAGATAATAAAGGCATGATAAGTCACTGAAGATAATCTCTAAGACATTGTCATTCTTCTTATTGGACCACTACATGTTTTGGAAGTTTTTAAATTTTGTTTATTAGGGTTGGAAATTGACACATGCCTCTGAATGCATGTGGAGGTCACAGGACAACTCCAGGTGCTGAGAATCGAACTCAAGTTGTCAGGCTTGGCAGCAAGCACCTCTACCTACTGAGCTGTCAGTCCAGGCTTCACAGTTTAACGTTACTCTTAATTCAATCAAGCTATTTAGCCAAATCTAACAGAAATTTGAGACTATTTCTTACTCTACACATCAAAGCATTCAAATTGATATGTACTCACTTGTAAGTGGATATTTGCCATAAAGTACAACATAACCATGCTATAATCCACAGACCCAAAGAAGTCAAATAACAAGGAGGTCCCAAGGGAGAGTGCTTGAATCTTTCTCAGGGGAAATAAAATAGATATTGGAGGTGGATGAAGGGAGGGAACAGGATGGGAGAGAGGATGGGGAGGGGAGCGGGTGGGGAGATCAGGTATAGAGAGAGCAGGGGAGAGAGCATAAACCTTCAAATTGAAATCTGATCAAAAGAAAAGCTAGAACAATTTCAAGGTAAGTTATTTTAAGAAATGTTTCCTGTCCCTCCTGCATCCCTGACTGTCATTCATTTCTAAACTCAAGCATTGCAGGGCGGGTGTTACAGATCTGTCACATAGAAGCAACCCCTTGAAAGCCCATGAGCAGAGACCAAGGAGCTTCGATGGATTTAAATGATCGGACTCCATTATGAGAACATTCTCAAAAACTATGACAATGGAAAGAGGCCTGGAAAACATATGAAACAAACCCCATCCTCCAATGGGACCAGCAACCATCTCCTGTCTTGTCCCCTGCCCAGTTCAAGTGGGCAGTTGGGAAACCAGGAAAAGTGTTATCAAAGGACAGAAATTTCTGAAGAGAAAAGCAGCAACATGATTCCGTCTTAAATAAAACTTTCCTTTAAAAATAAAAATGTGATTCTGGTCATTAAAAAAAAAAAAACTACTCTCCCTAAAATTTCCACAAGATGCTTATTTCCATCCTGTTTTGTGCTTTCCCAACCTCTTTCAGCATTAATGCTTTATAGCTCTTCCATTAGAAACCCCTGTAAATATAAATCTGATATCCTAGAATTTCTCTGGGTTTTTCCAGTTAGACACCGCTAGCCACTAACCATAACAATTGTGTTCACATGGCTGCCGTTCCCATACAAAGGCAGAGAAGTGACTGATGAGGTCGGGCCCAGAGAACAGCAGGCTTGGGACAATGGTGTTCTCAAGCACAAGGAAACACAGCTGTCCAGGTGGAAAGGCTGCTGCTCAGGGCGTCCATGACCTTCAGAGAGCCTAGGACAAGGTGGTTTTCCTGGAACATGTTCTCACTAACATTTCAGTCTGACGAATGGGTTCCAGATTATTCTGTCCTTGCTTCTTGTGCTGTGATCTGAGCCAGCTCTCTATTCTGCCATCTCCTCTCTGGATGCCCTTGCACAAACATTTTATTCCCATCCCAACATACACCGAATTATTTTTCTAACAAATCAAATCACATGCTCTGCGATTAGAGAAAGTGAGTTAAATGGTGATGGGAGTTTTAACTGGGAAAGAAATGTGATTTTTCTGATTGTTTTAAAGAGGAATTGTCTCTGAAGTTTCTCTCTCTTTTCTCAATCATTCATTCATCCATCCATGCAGCAGACACTTTTTAAGTGCTCATGAGATTCCGGCTTTTGCCAGGGTCCTGAGAGCAAAAATAGAAAATAGGACAGAGGCTAGCAGGAGCTTTAGGCTAACGATAGAAGGGAAAGGCAAATGAAGACGAGTAAGAAGAATGTGATACTGAGTGTACGGGCTGAGTGTGGGTCATGGGCTTTCTTTTCCAAAAACCTAAGCAGGAGAGAGAAGCTTCATCCAATACCTGGCCACAGTAACTTCACTGCTCATCTTGCTGCCGAAACTAAACAGCAGCTGCCAACAGCTCATACTCTTGTTTATACAAGAGGAGGAGGACACTGAGGCATAGCCCTGAAGCCGGGGTCCTGGAGATGTCTCTACCATCATGATCCAAGCCGATATCCCGCCACCTTCACAGCCACTTTCCAAGACTTTTTCCTCCATCCTGCCAACCAGAAAAACCAATGCATAGCATTCTTTACCCTTTCTGAGTAATACAGCTGTGTTCTTGAACATTGACTCCTTGTGTATATGTGCAAGGATTTCCAAGGTTTGCAAATTTGGAGTGCGATTAATAAGTCATAAAATCTTGCAGGAATTTATAGACAGCACACAACACCTACTTGCTCAGAGATGCACAGATTGGTACTGGTGCTCGGCCTCCCACATCCTGACCAACATTCTACTTAATTTGGCATGGTAGACCAGGGAGAATCCCTACTGCTATCTCATTTGAAATCGTACCTGCATTTCTTGACTACTTACATGACTGTCCTCAAATCCTCATTAGCCACCATTAGCATAAGGCTGTTCAGTAACACACTTTTGCAAGTCCTTTACCCATCTTCTTATTGCTGGCTGCCAACTCTTCTCAGATTCTCTCTTTCCATTCCCTCCCACGTGGAGATGACTTCTGCCCTCTTGCTTTCTGTTTGGTTGGGTTTTGTTTTGGAGCTTAAATAAACAGAAGTAATTTCTGTGTACTACATCTACTGGGCCTAAGAATAGAGCTCAGATCACCACGCTTGGTATTCTGAGACATTCATTGGCTAAGCTGTCTCAGAAACACAATATTGCCTTCTTAAAGATTAACAAATTCCCATTTTATGTTGAAGTCTTTTAGTATGAGGTAATTTGGTATTTGAGTCTACGGTGCAAGGTGAGGGTCAACTTTCTCTGTCCTGTGAGGTCATAAGTCATCCTATCATTATTTATAAATTAGACTATAGTTTCATCACCAATTTGCAATGATAATAACACTATGCAAAGCAGCCAACTTACGTGTGAGGCATACCTCATGTTGGCCACTGTTCTACATAACTTACACGTGATGCCTGCTCTCTACTGTGTTCTGCTACGTAATGCAAACTCTATCAGACAGCGGGTTTCATACTTATGGCTTTCTCTTCTATCCCAATGGGGACTAAGTCACTATAATGGCTTTTAATTGCTAAACATTTGTAACAAATCCTGATATCTGACAGAAATTCTCAAGAAATTATTTTCATGTAGGAGTGGCTTGAACATTCCTCACGTCCAAATTTTGGAATGCTTTTCTATTTTTTTTTAAGCATGTACACTTGAGTGGAAATGCATCAAGTCTAAATGCAGTGCAAAGAGTGGTCATCAGTGTAACAGTAATAATTACAAGTCTTCCATATAAACATGTTTTAAATTTCGTGTTCTGGGTTTTGATGTTCTTCAATGAATTATAATTTTTCTCATGAAATTAAATCTTGACTTCTAAACTGTGATTAATTATAACTGTCCATTTCGGGGATGTTTTAATTGACTGATTCATTGAACTTTTGATTTTCAACATTGCTAAATTTTTCTGCTTTGTTTTCAAAAGTCTTTTTTCTTGCCAAATTTTCTTGCACCTTGCTTACTTTTTAATTGCATTCTCTAGAAAAGAAACTGTTCTAACAGCAAGAATCTCAGCATATGCAAGATATACAAATGCATTTAAAATTGTAGCTCCCTAATATATTATCAATGACCGCAAATCTGAACGTTACTGTAGAATATGCTGCAAAATTAAAAATGATTTTGATAGTAAAATTAAAATTATTTGGATAAATGTGATATAAACAAAAAAGGAGGAAAAAGATTCCCCAATGATGAAAATGGTTTTTAAATTAGATAAATATAGGAAGGATAAAAAATAAAAATGTCAGAAAATCCTTAAATCAATAAGGTAAAGTCAAAATGCTACTAAAGTGTAGTTTTTTTCAAAACCCTAGGGTAAAAAGAAAAAAAGAAAGCTAAGAATAAAGAAAACTCTTTGCCCAATAATTTTTTTCATTTTCATTTTTTTTAAATTATTTTATTTCTTTACATTCCCACCGTTGGCCCGGCTCCCTGTCCCCCTCTCCACAGTTCCTCATCCCATTCCTCCTTCCCCTTGCCTCTGAGAGGATGCTCCTCTCCCCCACCAGGGGGCCCTTCTCTGGGGCCTCAAGTCTCTTGAGGATCAGGTGCAGCAGGCAGTCCTCTGCTATGTAAGTGTCGGGGTCTCAGTCCAATCCATGTACCCTGACTGGCTGGAGGCTCATCTCTGGGAGCTCCCTGGGGTCCAGGTTCACTTGAGACTGCTGGTCTTCCTATGGGGCCGCCCTCCTCTTCAGCTTCTTCAAACCTTCCCCTAATTCAACCATAAGGGTCCCTGACTTCAGTATGGATGGCTGTCTTCTGAGAGGCCCTGCCCAATAATTTTAAAAATGATAACAAAACTAGGTGGATGTACAATGGGGAGTGATAAGCGAAATATATTTTGTAATAAATAAAACAAAAATATAATTGTTAAAAATAATAAAGCATCCTGATGAAACTCCAGTAAAAAATTGGCAGTGGAAAAGCACAAGGGTCCCCAAAAGAGGGCAGTGAGCCGCTGAGTTGGAGACAGTTACATTCATGGAGTCGAGGACAGTGAGTTGACCTAGTGACTCCTTGTCTTTCTGTGGTTTATGCTGTTGCTGAGTCTGTAGATGGGCAACGGCCTGAGGTCCCCCAGAGCTGTCTTCATCTTAGGTTTCCTTCTTGACATACCAGAGACCTCTACTGGTCACACTTAGCTTTGCAGACTGAAGGCTGGGGAGGTTCTCCACCCTCCCCACAGGGTACTCCCTGAGACAAAGGGCATCTGATCCCACCACAGTGAAATCAGTCCTGTCTTTCTTACATTCAACACACCGCCTTATGGGGAAATGTGGCTGGAATCACAGAGTTCTTGGGTTCTACAGCTATGAACGATAGATAGGTGACTCTAGAGTTTTGTTTGCTTGCTAGCTCTTTTTTTTTATTTTGTTTTCCCTCCGGATGGTGATGGCCTTAGCTCACCACTTTGCATTTATTTGCAATTGATGAGATCTGCCCTGGCCACCCCAGGTGAGGCTATCTGTCCCTGTATATTTTCCCACCTGGACAGCTCCTCACCCTTCAGCCATTCTCCTGTTCTTCATAACTGGTTCTCTGGGCCTCCCTTGCCCTGTGACTGTACCTGGACAAATTGAGGCTCCCTGACCTGCTGTTTTCCCCTGGGTCTCAAGCTGTTGTGTAGTAATTCCCTCTAATTCAAAACCTTCCATCTTAGAGGGAAGCTCGTTAAGACACAAGATGTTTACAAGGAGGGGAAACATTTCATCCTGCACCGGAAGTTCCTGAAGCTCCTAAGTAAAAGACTTAAAACAGCTTCAGGAAGTCCCTGAAACTAACTAGATCCATTAAGCCCCTTCCCTATTGAAACACTGTAAGTACTAAGACTTACTACTTATGTGGAAGGTCAGAGGACAAACTCATGTCTCAGTCTTTCCTAACACTTTGAGACAAGGGCTTTTATTATTTATCGCTACCCAGGCCAGGCTAGCTGGCCTGCAAGCCTCTAGGTTTCTCCCAAGTTTGCCACTCATACCACCTTGGTGCTGGGACTGCAGACATGCAGTACTATGCCCAGTTTTACATGGGTTCTAGGAATCCAGTCTAAGGTCCTCATCCTTGCTTAGCAAGTACTTCACCCACTGAGCCATTTCCATGGCTATCAGTTTTACTCTCTCAAGATGGTATCCATGCACTGACCCCTGGGTCTTTCAGAGTGACAAATGGGATTCTCCCTCCCTGTGACCCACTTGAAGGTGTCAGTGTCTTACCAACACCCGCAACTGGATTTGAGTCATGCAAAGGCTGTAGGCTTGTCCTGGGCCAGGGCTGTCAGTCTCGAACCTGGTTCACTTTTGGAAGGGGCTTCTGCTGGCTTCCATCCAGAGGTCATCAAAGCAGAAGCTGTGTTCGTCTTACTCCTCTGTATCTTCAACTCTTTTTGTTATCTGTTATTTCATTTTTCTTTCTTCCAAGTATCCCTTCAGTTCCTTTGTGGATTTCTGAGACTCTTCTTTTTTTCCTTTGGAAGAGTCTATTTTCTTTTCTTACTCTAATGCCTTCCTTCACCAACTCACAAGGAGCAGCTTCTGATCCACCGTGGTTACCCAGAGGAATGTTCTCTGCATTTCTAGCTTAGCCTTGACTTTGGCAAGTTCCTTGGCTTTCTATAATAAGCCATCTTCGCTTCTCTGAAATATATTTGATGTGATGGGTTTGACTTAGTAGATTTATGCTTAGAATCTTGCATTCGTGCTCTGCAGGATAGCGACATTGTTCCTTCATGGTTTTCATCTACACTATCCTTTCACTTTGAAACCAAAGTGTACAGACTGAGTTTCCAGCATCGGGTCACCATTGCACTGTTGGAATAAACTGTGTTCTCAAGTCAGTTTGTTAGACTTTGGATCAAATTCTCAAACTAATATTCTTTAAAATGCTCTATAATTTTTATCACTTGTTTTTTCATTGACTCATCTCACTATAAGGATTATATTAGCCTCGTGACTTTGGAGAGGGAGGTAGATCAGTTGTCTGTACACTCATAGTGATGTTTTACAGCAACTATGAAGACTTACCAAGGAATGTTGCCAGGCAACCTCATCCCCTGCCATAAGGAAGGCAGCTTTGATTGGGTTTCATTATTCTAGGAGTGGTCCCCTAGTCACTGTTCTTGGTAATTTTTTGTCCTGCCCACTGGTTCTGCCTTAATTCCTGCCCTTCCCTTTAGAGGTGCATTTACTAATTCATCACTATCTTAAAGTATTTTGGGGGCATGATGGTTGATACTGAACATTAAATCTTCCCCCATCTACTAGAAACTAGGGACCCAGAAGTCATTTTGAAATTTACCCAACATCAGTCTATTTTTTCTAAAATTTGTGGTGCTGACTTGTACAACCCACTCATGAGTCCAAGCATCAACTGGAAATTCCAATGATTTAAATTAGATGTGGTTGGCCTTTTCTGACAGGTCTGTGTGCTGAATAGTGAGGGTCATGTAGGATGCCCTTATTTATCTGCCTCAAGCTGGCTGGCATAGGATGAAGTGGCAAGGATAACTGAGTTACATACTCCACCCAGCTCCTGCTGGTCTCAGGCTGCCACATTCCCCCACACATTCCACCATCAATATTTAGAACTACAAACAGAATGAAGGGAGGAGGAGACACTCAAAGCCCTGTCTCCCACTTGTCCAGCATGTCCCTGTCTCCTTGATGTTGGTAACACTGAGATCTCTAGAATGGAGCCCTCATGGCATATGCAGGTTTCTGAAGTCCTCTATCTAGAAGTTAGATAGAACTCCTAAACCTTGTCAAAAGCAAAAGTCAGTATAAAAATCTTTCTATGGGCGATGTGGTACACTAATATAACTCAAGAATCCATAGTTTTACAGATGTCTTCTTCCCTATCAGAGAGAGCCGGGAGAGAAACTTTTACGTATTGCTTGCCATGTTTGCTGTGTCAATAGCCATAAGGGAAGAACTAGTAACAAACTGGGAGGGAATCAACATTGGGTATGCCTTGAATGTCTGCCTGCTTACAGGACACAGCCTACATTTCCATGAAAAGCACTAATTGCTGAAGGCTTGAGGTGTGTCACCAAACCTTAGAAATGGGATATTCTAATTCCATCTGAATCCATTTGTCTTTTTTTCTCCTGAAAACATCTAATCGATTTAAGGGTGTTTCATACACATTACTTTATTACAGTATAGAAAACCTCTCAGTTCAGTGACTTTTCTTGTTTTCTTTCTCTCATTTTTTTTTAAAAAAATGAATTTGCTTTGGAAATTTCACTAGAAGAACAAAAATATTTGACCCAACCACTATCCTGAAAATGTGTTTCCTAGAAGCCTAGAAAGTCCACATCTAACACGGAGGGGAGGAACCTCATCTAATGTCTCTTCTTGCTTCTGTGGACTTTCCTCAAATACCGTGTACATAACTGTGTGCTAAAGACCTACTATGTTCATAGAACTTGAGCCATGTTGCTTTAAAAACATGGAAACTGTGCTGGGGGCAGTGAGGATGGTTCACTCCATAAAGTGCTTGCCTTGCAAGCAGGAGGAGCTAAATTCAATTCCCAGAATCTATGTTTTAAAAATCCAGCATGTTGACTCTGGGAGAGCCAAGTCAGGCAGGTCCCTGGGGCTCAATGACTGGCTGGTCTGATATAATTGGTGAGCTCCAGGACAATAAGAGATCCTGTCTCTATGATGACACCAAAGGTTGTGCCCCAGCTCTACAGGCATGCTCACCCATGTGCACGTGCACACACATGAACACCCATGTAAGGGCACAAACACATGAACACACGTGCATACACATAAAATAAACAAAAATTGTGGTTGCTTATTTTTATCTATTTGCTTTTTATTTTCTACCTATAACATCTGATAATAGGAGGAGAAATCTAGAAGTTTATAATTTCAACTGAACATGCAGATAAGATCAAATTCCTTTATCATTGGAAAAGGTGAGTCTGGTATTCATTCTTCAGGGGACCTATGAGCCCCATAGTGCTAACCATCGTCTCCACAGCAGTGAGGGTCAGCAGCCTCATGCTTTCCTGACTGAGACTGTTGTTGCTAAGCTATATTCTTTTGTGCAAAGCCTCTGGTTGTCACAACAATGCCTAGCTGTTGTGTCATCTCTGTCACCGGGTGGGATCTGCATGTGTCTGTTTTTAAAATATATTTAATTTCCATACTGTCAGAAACATCAAATTATGCTGCCTATGTTGATCTTTCTAGCATTCAAATCAGTGGCCATAGTAACAGATGATCACAGATAAGGACCTACAATTTAATATTAAAATATGTTTTCCTCCACTTCCCAAGAACTGCACATTTGTATACTAATTTACTCTTTGTATACCTTTGTGTCATAGACTTTTAAATTAGAAGTTTCACATTGCATTCAGAAACATGTTATAACATAATTTCATATCATTCCAACTGTTTAACAAGACCTGAAAATATTGAAATAGCAGTCCCAGTAACTAAGCAAGAGAGAGAAAAAAATCAGTAGGCTCTGTTGCCTCTTCTTCAACTGCCCTTCAGATGAAATTAAAACCACACAACTCCATTGACCAGTCATCCCGAGACAAAGAACAAAAGCTTAGCCACATATCTAGACGGGGCCATTAAAGTCAAGACCACAGAAATCTAATTCCAGCCGCACATCCATGCATAATAACCACTTTTGGAGTCCCAGTCCCTGCTGAAAAGGCTCAGTGTCCGTATAGAGTCTGTGCTTTTTAATCAAGAGACATTTCACATGAAGACAGGGCTGTTGGGAATCCAGTGGGAATTGGGGGAGGGGGGAAGCCTTGCCCTCTCCATACACCCTGAAACTGGTTTGTCTGAGTCATTAAGGAAAAAAAAAAACAGACAGAAGTTGTTGAAGAATTCACTACAAAACTTTTCTACCAAAAAGACATTCAGGAAACAGGCTCTTGGGATAGGGGAAGGCAAGATGGTTTATACAGGTTCTGCCTCCTAATGGATGTGTGTGGCCACCACATTGCTTACTCTGTAACTCTCACTCCTTGGGAATCAAGGAGTGAGAAAAGTTTCCATTTAGTAACAGACTGAGGTCTCACAGGGATAAGCAAGGAGCTTAGAGAGGTCTTACAAAATAGCCCTGACTTCTTGCTCTCTCGACTCCACCGGGAATCTCTGTGTTTAAAAATAAGTTCTCAGGCCAGAAAGATGTCTCAATAAGGGGTTTGCCATGCATGAGAACCTGGGTTTGTGTTCTAGCACTCACATAAAAGGCCAGGTGTGACTGGCGCTCATCTGTAATCCTAGCACTAAGAAGGCAGAGACAAGAGAAGACAATCAGCTGGTCTTGCTGAATAGGTAAGGTTCAGGCTCAGTGAGAGGCTCTGTCTGAAAAAAATAAGGGAGGAGTGCGAATGAGGAAGACAACCAACATTGACCACTACCCCTGCATGCATGCTCACACAAGTACACAACACACACACATGAGCACACACACACACACACACGCACACACACACACACACACACCTTTTTAAATGTTTTCTTCTGTAATGGCTCTTGCAAGATGACTTCCAGGTTCTTGGATGGACCAAAGGGCTCTGCGCAGCCATGGCTTACCAAGGAGGCTAAAGACTAGCAACCTCTCATTGTTGCAGAACCAAAGCAGGTCACCTTCACACTGAAAGATTAGAATGACAGTGGCTTTTCTGGGAATGTTCAGAGCTTCTGAGAACCAAACGAAAAAAGGAGGATAAAATGGACAATTTACCATAAGAGCCACTGTAGGAGAAAATGAAGAGAGAAAAATCTCACCCCGTGAGAAGGAGAGGGGAGGAGAGAATGTGGGAAGGACGGAGCTTCCTAGACTGTCATCCTCAGGAAGCTTCTGCAACTGGCACCAAACGCCCAGCCAGTGCACCTGCCCTCCCGGTCACTAACAAGAAACCCTTGGGCTGCTTTGCCTAAAGCCCTCATCAGTCCACAGTCTGCTGTTCTATACCAAAGTATGTCTTTTGGAAATATCCGTTTTAAATTAAGCTTGTCTTCACAGCTAGAGAAAAAATTGAAATGTGTGGTATGTCCTTGTCCCCTCCAGTTCACTCAATTCTAACCAGCACTCTTCCTTCCACAAGATTCCCCGAGCTCCGCTTGATGTTTGGCTGTGGGTCTCTGCAAGAAGACCTACAGAATCAACCAGTCTGGGCTCATGGGAGTTCACAAAGACTGAACCACCCACCAAAGAGCATGCCCGGGCTAGACCTGGGCCCTCTACACATTTGTAGCACACATGTAAAGTTTGGTCCTCATGTGGGTCCAATAACAATTGGAGCAGGGACTGTCCTATACTCCGTTGCCTGCCATTGGATTCCTTTGACTACCTGGACTATCTGGTTGGGCCTCAGTGGAAGAAGAGGTGCTTAGTCCTGCTGGGACTAGATGTCCCAGGGTGGGGTGGTACCCAAGTGGGAGCTTCCCTTCTTCTCAGATATGGGGATATGGGGAAGGGACTTGTAAAAGCAGGACTTGGAGAAGGAGAGGAAGGGTGCTGCAATTGGGATGTAATGTGAATATAAAAATAAATTATGACCAAAAAAAAGAGTAGATGAAACTGACATGAAAATTCACCTCTTAAGTCCATGATGAGTCTATGGATACTCACTTTGTAAATGATACTCACTCTGCTTTCCCAGGGCCCTTGCCACACCAGTGGTCTCTGCTGAGGCTGCAGTGCTGAGACCTGAAGTGTGCAGTCTCAGGCTAACTAAATCCTTGCACAGGATTTACCCCTCTGAGCAACATAAGGGACGGTGTTACTTTAAAAGGTTCCTGGAGACTGGGCACAGCTCTGTTGGTTAAGTGCTTGCCTTGTACATACAAGATCTTAAAGTCAATTCCCAGAGCTCACATTTAAAATAATACAGGATTGACGACAAAAGCTGTACTCCCAGTGGGGAGACAGAGGTAGGTGGATTCCTCTGGCCCATTGGCCAGATAGCCTTTTACCTGGTGAGCTCAAGACCAGTGAAAAAAACTGTCTCAACGAACAAGGCATACAACTCCTGAGGAACAATGCTCAAGGGTTGTCTTTGAGTTTTCGCATGAACTAGAATCATATGTGAATTTGTACATTCACAGAACCCACAACACATGCACACTACTGTACATTCATACACACACACATGCACACTACATATATATATTCATACACACACACATACACACACACACACACACACACACACACACATACATACACACACAGAGTTTCTGAAGTTGGCTTTAGAACCTACATACACAACCGAGCTGCTTAAAAGCTCACTTTTGGACATTTGGGAAATATTTTCAGGCAGACATTTTTCTATGAGAAAATGTGTTTTGAGTTATAAACAACCTATTTATAAACAGACTGTAAGAAGACCCATCTGTACATTAATCACTAAATATATGTGTAAGTGAGCACGAATGTGCATGTCACGTCCTGTAAAACCTTGAGATGGTGTGAGATTGAATGCAAAGTCACTGACATTTGGCTAGGTCCTCTAACAAGACTGTGTAATTAGCATGCGGGAGGAGCAGGGCAGAGGTACGATAGGGAGACACTTTCTGAGACCATTGGAAGTTTTTACTTATAATCTACAGTATATTAAAGATTTGTTGCAGGTCAGCTTAATACGATAAAGTAGATTCTTAGCTCCTGTGGGCTTTGGGACGGCCACCAACTGATTTAAAACTTTGCCTTTTTTTACTCTCCAAAAAGAAGTAATACAATATTTTATTATGGTAAGGTTTTATTTTAGACACATATACATAAACATGTCATTTCAAATATACACTTGAAGAGAATGCACAAGCCTACAACCAATCTAGCCACTTTGCTCAGGCAAGGAAGCTAGGCCTCCTTTCTTCTCAGGCTACAACTCCGTTTCCTTTCTTTGAATGACAATCTTCGCAGTCCCCCTGACAGCTCCTGCACCACACTGTCCACTTCAGAGGAAAAGCAATATCATGGGCTTAGAGATGAGAGCCAAAAATTTAAGACTAAGAAGTTGTACAATAGGTTCCTGATTAGAGGAAATCTGCAGGCTGCTTTCCAGACACACGCTGCTGCACTGGAAAACATTTCCATAGCACTCACAGATGCGTGGACATCATCAGTGGTAGAGTATTCTTGGTATCTGTGCTTATACGCATGGAAATGGAGCTACTGGGGTATGGCAGAAAGAGTTCCGATGTAAGCTTCTAAGAGTTCAAAGGCTTGCCTCAAACTCTGCATTTATTTTCTGTGTCATCTCAGAGAAATCATCCAGCTTGCCTGAAGGTGGCAGTGGTACAGCTCAGTGATAGAGCTCTTGCTTAGCATGTGCTAAGGCCCTGGGATCGATCCCTACAGAGAGAGAGAGAGAGAGCCAGAGAGGAGAGCAAGTGAGCAAGAGAGAGGGGAGAGCGAGAGAGCAAGAGAGTGAGAGAGCAAGGGAGTAAGAGAGCGAGAAAGCAAGCGAGCAAGAAAGAAAGAGAAAAGTGAAAACTGCAAGTGCTATGCAAATTTAGCATCTTTGAAAGGGGAATAATCTCATTCTTAATGTCCTTGGCTTTTCTGCTTAATCTAGACCCAAGTAGGTTCCCTTGACTTAAGATTCAAATAGGCTAATCTTTCTAAAGATCATTTAGAAAGCTAAGAGTAACTTCCACTCTTGATAAACTGCAGAACACAGACTAAGTGCAGATGAAGAAATATTACCTATGCCCAGAAAATGAAGGACCTCATAATTTCACGAAATATAATGAATTATTGCTTTCTGCCTTTTCTACCAACCCAAACTAGAATGTGTCCTGAAACTCCACACACAAGCTAGTATGGAGGTTGGAGTGATGGCTGCAGAGATTATGAGCACTTAATTGCACTTTCAGAGGACCAGAGTTCAGTCTCCAGCAGCCACATCAGAGAGCTCACAACTGCCTGTAACTCCAAATCCAGGGAATTCACACACCCTCTCTGTCTTCCACAGGCTCCTGTACTCATGTACACATAACATCACAGAGATACACACACACACACACAATGTCAGTTTCAATATTGTTTATTTAAAGACTAACTGTATTGCAATGTAACCACCATTGAAAGCCCACCCAAAGAGACTGCCCTAACTTTGGTAATTTAACATCTTTGTTCCTTATGTCCTATGGTCTAGGCAGAGTTATGGGCAAGATTATGGCAGTGGCCACGAGCTGGGCCTTTAGAGCCATTGATGGCAAGTTTGAGTTCTGATTATATCATTTGCCGTCTATGGGAGATCAGACAAAGAGGATAAATTCTAAGACTCTGAGTTTCCTCTGTATTAAGGAAATCATTTGATATCTAGCTGTAGATGAATGTCATGCAACTGGGTCATTGTGAGAAGCAGACAAGAAACAAACGCCATACATAAAAGCTTAGCGTGGTGACTGGCACACAGTGAGTGCTTCAAAACTGGTAGCTACTGATTACTGCAACTGGCCAGGATCCTCAAGTCTCAACATCACCAAGGCTAAGTCTTTCTCCCTCTTCATCTAAGTCCTTGCTCTTCCAATTCTTAACTTTTTTAAATAGCATTTTTATCTGGTAATTGTGACCATGGGATCCATTATGAAGTTAACTGGATGGAATGGAACTACTGACTATTTAAATGAAGCAGAGTGGAAGTGTAACAGGGTGGAATAAACTAGAATGGAACAAAGTAGAATGGAACAGAGCAGAACATACTAGAACAGAAGGGAACGGAACGGAACTAAACTAAAAGAAAGGAACAGAAAGGGGCGGAACAGAAGGAACGGAACGGAACGGGAACGGAGCAGAATGGAAAGGCGCTCAACAGAATGGAATGGAACAGAACAGAATGGAATGGGGGCAGGAGGAATAGAAAAGAAAAACAGAATACATTAAGATAAAATAGAAAACGTAATACCCAAGTATGCTGTAGTACTTGCATGTAATGTATGTAATGAAATTTAATAGTTATACTCAATTTAGATATGAGATGGAATGAAAAACTGAATTTCCTAAAATGAGATGCTACCACAAAAAATTCAAAGTCAACCCTAAAATATTCCCATGGTCGCCTATAACACTTATAGTGTTCCTTCTGAGAAAAAATTCCTTACACTTTCACATTTGTAGAATGTTCCTGAGTCTTTTTGTAAAAACCTAAGAATTCAAAAGTCTTAGCAGGCAGGGCATGGTAGCACATGCCTGAAACACCAGCCCCAGGGGACAAAGGCAGGAAGATCATGAATTCAAGGCCAGTCTTAGCTATACAGTAAGTTCAAGGACACCTGGGATCTAGGAGACAACAAGAGCCTTGAGCAGGCATGAGAATACCCTGAAGGCTTAGCAATAATCAGCCTCTAAGATACTTCCTGAGAACCCTGTATCCACCTCACAATTTGGCCTGCATGTTGCCTCCCCTTGACTATAAGCTAGGAGTAGCACCTGACTTCTACCAAATGAACTCAGCAAAGTAATCGTGTTTAACTTTCAAGGCTTCTTCCCCTATTTCACACTGGAATAAGCAAGCAGCCGTGTGTAGGACCCCAAACCTGGAGAAGGATCCATTATAAAAATAGGTTTGGAAATACCAGTAGTACTAACCCACATCTAGCCCCTCAAAAACTATAAGATAATATTTGCTGTTCTCTGAGGCAGACTTTGATTGGAATACATTAAATAGCAATGGAACAGCTAATGGGTTTCTTAAAACCTCAGCTGCAACAGTAAAGCTGACTGACCATGGCAGTGGGGCATGGGGGAGCCAACATGAGGGCATGATTGTGGAAGAGCTGGCCCCACAACTTGTCTGCTGAGCAATGCCATGGGCAAGGGAAAGATGCCCTCTCCTCCCCTTTCTCTTCACCATCTATGGCAGGCTGGAGAGCTGGCACTGAGGTCATGAGAGCAGGAGAGCTGGAGAGCTAGTTCTGCCCCTCACCAGCTGCAGCTCTGGAGAGTGGGCTGTGCACCTCTACCTCAACTGGGAACACAAAAGAAGTGGCCCTGCTGGCATGGCCATGGGTGAGCCAGCCTCAAAGACATGAGACCTGGGGAGCTAGCTCTACCCTTCACTGCCTGCAGCATTAGGTGAGCTAGCCAGGGACAATGCAGGAGAGCTACCCTGGTGGTGTGGGTACAGGATAGCTGATGGCCTAACCAGCACAGCTACACCCAGGTCCAGATTCAGGACTTTGAGTTGGCCCATCCCAACATCTTCCTCATCTTTAAACTGCTGGATCACCATGAAGGGGCTGTTCTTACAGATCCAAAGCTGCAGGATCTCCATGACACAGGGTACCTGAGAGGAGTCCCAGTGAGGATCCAGTATTGATATGGTAGCTAGATGCCTCAAACCAGACCAGAGACTCACTGCAATGAACATTTGCAAGTAAAGAAGTATAGACAAAAGGGTGTACTGTGGGACACACTGTGACACACTACAGCTTCCACAAGATTTTTTTTTCCTGTTGTGGAAGAGATTGCAAGGCAGAAAGAGGGTACGAAAAGATGAGGAGATGAGTAGGATTGGGGTGCATGATATGAAATTCACAAAAAATTAAATTTAAAAAGTCAAGGAAGAAACAAACAAAACAAAATAAAACAAAACCACCTCAGCTGCAGGGCTAAAAGATGACTAAGGCTAAGATGTTTGCTATGTAAACATGAACATATAAGTTCAAATCACTGATATAAAAATAATAGATTAGATTAGACAGACAGAAAGACAGACAATTTAAAGCTGTGGTAGTATCCAGGGAGGCAGAAATAGGTAGATGCCTATGACTTGCTGGCCATCCTGACCTGCCCAAACCAGTGAGTTCCAGGTTCAATGAGAAAACCTGTTCCCAAAAACTGAGGTAAAGAACAACTGAGAAAGAGACAACCAGTGTTGGCCTCTGGCCTCCATATCTCAGCACGCATGCGCATGTGCCCCTGCATATGTTCACACGTATAAACACACAGCACATCAAATAAATAAGTTGCTGGATCCACTGCAACATGCCTCAATAATATCTGGGAGCTGAGACCAAAGGTTTTTCATTTTTATCAGGGGCCCTGTTTCCTCTGTGGAACTTTCAGGTGCTAGTTTAATTTGAGGGTCACTCTTTGTCCCACAAAGACTGCTATATGCAAGGGATTCTCTTCTACATGTCCCCCAACAGTCTCTACTGTATTGCCTCGTGGGCCTCTTGGGTTTTTTGGGCCTTGGGGCCCAAACACTCTTCATTTGGGCAGTATAAGAGTAGGAGATATGAAGTTCTAAGCCTTAACAAGACCATGACATACCACTGCCATATATGATTTAAAATAATATTTGCTTTTTAATGACAGGGAACTTCAGGTATGCTGAGATCAAGTTCTCCCAGTTCTTAACTTCATAACATATTACTGATAAAGTCAATAGCCTGGAAATTTTAGCAGATTTCAGTTTGGGTTTGCATTGTATATTTCAGCAGAGATTTTTCTCTTTATCTCTGTATAAGTATTTAACCCTCAGCTTGGGCACTCCACTAAAAGACTAATGTCAAGTGAGGTCCAGAAGACCCTATAATAAAGGCCACAAAATTAGCATATGAAGAAAAGCAGTTGACAAAGAAGAGGGAACCCCATATACCTGCTGAGGCCAACTAGAACTATCTGGAGCCACTGGCTCAGGCTCAGAGCTACTCCAGAGTTCCTGAAGATAACCTGGGGTTCATTATAATATTAAAATGCACAGCTCTGGATGGAAATCTAAGAGGCCTGGAGATATGTGATGCATGTAGAAATATCACGTGTACGGATAGGGTATGTCTGAAAAGGCCATGCTGTGCAAATATCTCTGTTTCTAAGCAAGGAATCCCTGTCCAATTCCTTGTTCTGGGACAGAAGAATCTGGAACCCCTCTGGAAGTACCACCTGACTCTGATAGCATCTATACATTAGAAAAGACCCCAAGAAAGCTAGATTCTTTTCTACTTAGACACTAACTGACTTCAAAACAGGTGTAGCTGTTTCAAAAGATAATCTACACCAACACCAAGTTTAACAAAAACAAAATAAGTCATTTTTCATAGCAAATGCCTCGGAAAGTACCTAGTAAGGGTGCACTGGAGAATGAACCCTGATACTTCCATTCAGTGTATTAAGTAGTTATGCTGAGAACCATTACTACTTAACAAAGTTTGTGACTTCCTGGTTTTATTGTGCCTCCCTTCAATAATTAGATATAATAAACAGACAATATAAAAAGCTAACATTTTTATATTTTCAAAGGAGCCAACTAGGCCATTTGACCTCCCTAAGTTTAAAAAGCTATTTATTGTCCAGATTTGCAAGCCTTAAGGCATGTGATTATTTCATCCATGGATGGCAATTGAATAAGTAAAAATGCCTTAATGCAAATTACCTACAATTTGCAGCCTGCAGTCTCTCCCTGGATCAGAGTTTTAGATTTATCTTACTCTTAATTAAAGGGCAATCTCTTCATTCTTCAGATTCAAGAGGTGGGAGTCACTTTGCAGTGTTCTCCCACTTCCACCCACACAACCCAGATTGCCTTTCAGGGGAATCTTGGACAGGTTTGGATATAAGGACAACCCCTATGGGTATGGGGAGTGGAGAAGGTGTCAGATCAAGCACCCTAAGACAAAATTGTCTTGATATTCCAAATTCACTTTATGCTTTTTGTAAAGCTAACAGGCAAGTCTTGAATTGAGACAAAGCCACTGAAATATTCTTTTGAAAGATGTTTGTGCTAAGATAATTCTTTAATGTTCTGGCAAAGCAAGATCAGTTTACTTAAACAAGATCCAGTTAACAGCCTGTGGAGCCCACATGGAGGCCTGAGGCTGTCCTATGGCTGCAAGCTCCCACACTCTCTCAAAGATCAGACCAGAGCTCCCAGATACCTTGTCCTTATCAGCCCCATCCACCCTCATCAGTCTCAAAGCTAGTCCTCAACGTGAGAATCACTGTTGGAATCAGATAATGGGGGGCGGGGATGGAAAGATGCTCACAGGGCAGCATCTACTGGTGTTTGAGTGACTAGAACTCAGGAAGGCATTAGACTGCTGAGCCTCCTTTTGGTCAAGGTACTAATAGGAAGATGATGTTATGTAAGGCAATCACGCATATCATTCATTTCCTTTCCTGACGATGAAGATCACACACAAAATGCACATTAGAATTTTAAAAAGCAGAAAGATGAGCTGGAGAGGTGGCTCAGTAGTTAAAGAACATGCTGCTCAGAAGAAGACCTTGTAACTCCAGCCCTAGGGGCATCCAATGACCTCTTCTGGACTCCGTAGACACATGCAGCATGTACACACAAACACACAGACAAAGAGAGAGAGAATGAGATACATAGGCATACACATAATGTAGATACAAAGACACATATACACACAGAGAAACATACACAGACACACACACATACACAGAGAGAGAGAGAGAAAGAGACAGAGATGCACAGACATGTACCCTTTAAAAAAAAATAAATCATTTTAATAAAAAAGACACCCCTCTCCTAAAGAGTACAAGATTATCTCCAGTCCCTGCCTAGTCTTTCTCTAGGCTTTAATTTTTTGCATATTTAAGTTAACTTATGCAAATTATATACAAACATGTTTTTAGAGGCCCATGCTTTTATTGTCCATGTGTACTGTAGGTTACAGAATGTTCTATTATTGAAAAGTGCAGGTGGTTCCCATTATTGGGTAACGACAAGCAGCACCTCAGTAAGATCCTTGTACAGAACTCTTGACCTCATAATCTAAAACTGTGTTTAATATAGACTTTCAAAGTGTGTCATCGGTATAGCTAATGTACAAAGTCAATTCAAATGGCCCCTTGGAAGAGCCCAGCAACCAGTCAGTATCTTCAGCAGCAGCATAGGAATGCTTCATATTTATTACATACTTCTTCCAGCATAGAACGTTTAGTCAGTGGTAATGCAGCAGGCACCATTACATATCTAAAGCCACTTGTTTTGGCTTATGATTATGAAATACACTATGAATATCTCAGTTTGTGCATCTATTTGGCCATGTGCAAAGCCATAAAAATGGGCCACTGGAAAACAGAAGGGCCCTCAAAGAGAATGCAATGGCCAAAAGTGAAATTATCTACCTAAGCCTCTCTCTTCAGTAATGAGCTGAGGACTAAAACCCAAGTCTCATCCACACCAGGGTTCCTAGAGGTTTTCAGTAGGATTAAAACCTGCTTTATAATGGGGGATGGACAGGAAACTGGGAAAGGCATCTGGTAACACTTGTGACCCACTGGCCTTTCAAAGTCTTCGCATGGCCCTTGACAGGCGCTTCTATCACACAGCAATCCTTTGATCTTACCTTTTAGAGGGGAAGAAACATGAAATGTAAGCTTGTTTCAGGATGAGCTAAAGCAAAGCAGCATTGGGTTTGGTTTGCAGCTATACTAAGAGGCTACCTGAGATCAAAGACAAGAGACTTCTGAGGGGTCTGGGTCTTGCTGAAGTTGTGTGACCAGAGGAGGAGAGTCATGCTCAAGTACTTCCTGCAATGTCACCCAGAACATTCAAGTCTCTTCTCTTTCAAACCCTACTGTAATTGTAGAACTAGGCCCCAAATTCTTCTTAAGGAAAGGAGCCATCTTTGGCCCCTTCCCTTTAACCTGGAGTGGCTTCTGGTTGCCATACACAATAGAATTTTAACATGACATGCTATAACTCCACCCTAAGTGATTAAAGACAATGAAGCTTGCCCCTTGTCTGTTGGGAAGAATTCTTCTCAGAGTCATCAGCCACCACCTGAGAGAGCCCTTTACCTTGAGACCAACTAACTGGGAAGTTTACAGCAAATAAAAAGCATGAGTAGAAATGCCAGGTATGGTTTCAAATGAACAGAAGCTTTAAAGCAACCCAACTCAGGTGCCAGGCTGATGGAGGGAGTCTCCGTTGACCTCAGTCCAGACACTACAGGGCAGCAGAAAAACACAGTGGACACCTTGGCTGAATAACTAACTCACACTGTCCATCTGGTGGATACAAATGGTACAATGCTATTGGACAGATGAATAAGCAGACAATTCTCAATGCTTTTTTTTTCAGTTTGAGAAGCTTATGAGAGTTAAATGTTTTCTGACACCACTACAAATAACACTTCCATGCAGCTCCTTATCCTTGAGTGCTAAGAAGAGGAGAAAAGGAAGAAAAGAGTGAGTCAAAGAGTAAAGAGACAGGAGGGAGTACATGTAAGACAGGGGTCAGAAAACAGCATCTCTTCAGACACCACAAAGCAGAGTTACAACCAGCAAAAGGAAATGCTGCAAATGCCGTCCTGTTCCTTCCTGCCTTCTAGCTCAAGAAGTGTGTCTGGTAGATTTAAAGCAAGATTTATTTATTGATGCACACAAATGAATATGTACACATATACAATGGGGCAGGGACAGACAGACCAGGAATGACTAATCAAAGTCTCTGTGGAAACTTTCAGAGACTTTTACTGGAAATAAGCTGTACCGTAAAGAACCGGGTGGGTTAATGTTGAGATTCAAAATCACCAATGCTCCAAGAATTTGTCAACCAGAAATGCACTTTTAACTTTAATTGAAGCCACTACTTCTAGTTAAGCTTACCCAAAGGAGATAGATTCCCCACCCTTTGTTTCTAAAATATCTCATCTCTATAAATCCAGAGAACAAATCTGAGTCAAAACAGATTTCCCCTAAGCCAGGGCTTGCAAAGTCAACAGAGATGCCCTTAGATGCTCAACGCTCTACCTCTGGGGCTGAGGAGGAGGGAAGGTGGCTGGATGCTTCTGAAACTTTATGAAATGCTAAACATTCAATAGTGGGAGTAGGCAGAGCATAGGTGAAGGTTTAGAGACCTTCAAGACAAACTTTCTCAAGTTTCTCTCCTTCAACGCAAGTCAAAAGGAGTTTCTGAGGAATTCAGTCTGTTTGAAGTTTTCATGTGGCCTTTCTATTTGTGTGAGATTTAGCCAGCACCCTGCAATGGCAAATGTCTCCTCCTTGCCAGTACAATCATGTCAACTCAGAAAAAGCCATCTTCCATTGAGAAGACAATTGTTGTCTATAGAGATGAGAAACAAATGCCCATGACCCGAGTCACCTCATCCCAGCAGGCTTTTGCTTTGGCTTCCTCTGAGCAAACACAACGAAGTCTAGTGCAGTCAATCCTGCTGCCCCACACTGGGCCCCTGCAGTTGTTGCTATTTACCCTTCCTATTAATCTGTCAATGTTCTGGTCAAACATGAGAAACAATATGGTGGGCGCATAGTTAAGCTGGCCATTGCTAAGTAACTTGGGCCAGAGATGGAGAAAATGGAACCCCAAAGACCTAAATGCAATTGCTCAGAAAGGTTCAACAATGCCAGTACATGACAATTTTTTTTCAGAGTGACTGATTTAGCACCCCTCTTGCCAAAAAAAAGAGTGATCCCCACAAACGATTCAGTTCCAGAATCTAAATGCAGATCATGTCACTGTTCTATCCTCATAGGGTAACACTGTCTGGGCACGTTGTAAAAGAAAGGGGCTGTTAGACGATGCCTTTGCCCTGAGCTGAACAAGCTACTGAGTTTCGTTTGAACACACACACACAGATGAGTTCACGACTGAAATACTCTTTGAACGAGTTAGAAGGTCCTTGGTTCAGCATGCTCCAGAAGAAAAACATGTAATGTCTTATTTCCAAAAATAATCCAAATGTAGTCCAACAATGTTTAATACATTTAATAACTTGTTTCTTTACTTCTCTTTCCTGCTAACCCAGAAGAAGGCTTCAGCTGTGGTTTGAATGTGAAATGTCCCCCAGGGGCTCACAGGTTCCTAGCTGGTGGCACTATTTTGGAAGGCTTTAAGAAATGAAGCCTTCCTGGAGCAGACGACTAGGTCCAGATCCACTTCCTGTCCTGTCTTTGCTTCCTAACAATGTGACCTAGCAAAAGCACGGTGATCAACTTGCCTCCCACTCCGGTTATCATGCAGTCTCTGTCATGTCGGACTGCATCTTCTCAAGTGTTCCTGTTAGCTGCTTCTTTTTAAGCATTTGGTCACAGCAGTATGGAAAGTAGCTAATAACTTCTCAACATAAAGTTCCAAGCAGCCACCTCTATTCCACTGGAGTTAGCACAAAAAATGGAACCCACCTGATGCTCTAGCACTGATCATAAACCAAAAAAATGATCAAATGAAAGCAACAAATGTCTAAGCCATGCCCTGATCTTAAAAATGCAGTGTGTGCATTCCCCTGCTGTGGTTTCAAGAACCAGTCTGAATGAGAAGAGTGGCTGACCGATCGAGACTATGCGATGTCAGGACATGGCACAGCACATTGGCAGAAATATGGTTGAAGTCAGGCTGAGTAGGTCCTAGGTAAACTCCCCATTGTGGGTGTTTAGTAGTTGTTTGATTCTTGAGATGTAAATAACTTCTCTGAGATATGTCTGTTCACCTACATCTAGGTCACATGTTCATCTTGACAGTAAAGACACTAGGGAACCATAACTGGGCTATATTCTCAGTACTAGAGGAAGCAAAGAAAGTTTCCTAAAATGAGCTTTGGGTGACTGGAATATTCTTGATGGGTAGACAAAACAAGAACTGCTTCATGACTTCATAGAGTGAAAAGATTAAATAGTATATGTGTATGTATGCATATGTGTATGTATATATGTATACATATATATATACATCTGTATATACATATATGTATATATGTACATATGAATACATGTATATGTATATATGTGTATGTGTATATATATATATGAAGCATTTAGCAGCTGACACACATAAGTATTCTGTAAGTGGCAGCACAAATTATGGTACTTTTGTAATTATCAAACTTTGTTCTCAAAAATATCAAGTAATGGACTATTTATAAAGGACATAAAATAGTGCAGGTGAGTCCATCACTAACTAGTGTCAGTTTAAATCTGGCTACTAAGGTAATCAATACCATATATATGTGGAGAGAGAGAAAGGGGTGGGAAGACTGAGACTAAGAAGTAGGAATACACAAGGTACATAGTATAATGTTCAAATGGACATTTTAGTCTTTACTATAAAATGTAGATAGACAACTACTACAAACCCAGACAGGATGAGACACTCTTGTCTTGGGACAGCTGAAATGTGGCTTTCAACAACAAAGCTGATATCTCTCTTTAAAAAACAGGCCTTTTTTTTTTTTTTTTTTAATTTGGTAAGCTGGGAATTGAACCCAGGCCCTCTGGAAGAGCAATCAGTGCTCTTAACCACTGACCCATCTCGTTACAAACATTTTATACCAGCTCAGCTCATATCCTCCAAACAGCAAAGGTCACTGCTAAAACATAAAGAGGAAATGCATCGCCCTCCAATAGTGTTGGAGCTGATTCTCAGAAGCTGCGGTTACAGCATGAACTGTACCCCAGCTTTTAAAGGGCAGAAAAGAAGTGTGATATTCTGTACACAGGATTGTCTGACATGCACTTTTCTCTCCAGTACTGAGTGGTAGCTCATCCTTACAAAATACTTTGCTGTGCTCCAGCTTACTGAAAAACACAGTATGTTAAGGTACAAAATTACATTGACTCATTCATGCTATGTGTTAAGCATTTGACTAGGTTCTGGGTGGCACACGGAAGCAAAACTGGCTCACTCCTCACCTTCAGCAGGAGACCCAGACGGAAGAGAGAAGCTCTTTGGAGAAAAATGATAGACAATGTGAGGCGAGAGGCACAGGATGAATATTAGGCACATGGTTCATTAAAGACCCTCTGAGCAGAGATATGAACTACGTAAGAATGAAAGCCATTCCACACCAAGGAGGGACAGTGCACACAGAGGCTCAGGCTCAGTAAGATGGCCAGAGCAGAGCAGGCAGAGGAAGCAGGAAGGGAAGCTAGGAAGTTCGCTTCAGTCCCTAGCACCCCTCTAGGTACTAACACCCCTGTCAAGGAACATGATATTCTTTATGGCCCAAAGGAACTTTGCAACTGTAAGGTGGGATTATCCTGGGAGAGCTCAAGAGTCCTTAACTGTTGAAGGGTGAGGCAGAAGACACGGGAGCAAGGCCACTCAAGAGGGATTCAATCTATGGCTTCGGACTTTGAGGAGGAGGAAAATCTGCAGGAGTCAAGCTCAAGCAAGGTCAAGAAGCTGGAAAAGATGAACAAACAGACAGTCTCCAGGAAGGACTGGCACACTGTTATGCCAAATTGTTTTTTAACCCAAAAGATGTGTTAGATGTCTGACCTGCAGGGATGAAGTGGCCAAAAAAAAAAAAAAAAGTATTTTCTGAAGGCATACACAATTATGCTCTCATTTGTATATTTCACATATCATCAGCCAAGTGAATAGAAGCTAGCCGGATGTTTCACACTGTGAAAGCAGTATCATTGATTCAAGAATCAAAATAAATGACTGACCTGGAGCAAATCCACTGACTCAAACAAAGAAGAAGAAAGTAAAAAAGTTTCTTTCACACATTACCTGCATCCTTTTTTCCAAGAGTCTAATGTTTAGAAGGCTTCTCCCATTCCTCCACACCAGTCACTTTATGCATCTATCTGTGGTTTTAATCTCCTGTAACAACAGATGAAGAAAGGACCAGGTATAGTGATGGAGCGATCATTTCAAATACTCTGTCATTCTATCAAAAACATGTTATTTCTTGATGATGAATGCTGATAATTTTTCCAAAATGTAAGACTATCTATTTGTAGGATGAGGGTCTAGGAAATGCTTGGGTCCTTTTTGGTTTGTTGATTTTGTTTTATTTTTGTGCTGAAATCTTTTTTTTTCCTTTGACAAAGGATGTGGTTATGTTGGCCCTCAAACTCAGAGAATCCCCAATACTGGAATTTAAAGGAGTGTGTATTTTTCAAATCATTTCCAGGGTTTGGAAATGCAATTGTGAGCAAAAATTTCTGTTTGTGAACTAACATACTCAGGACTCTGGGAAAGGTTATAGACTTAGAGGTCCATTAGCCCAAGAGGCTGAGAGTATCTTCAGACAGCCTGAGGCCTATAGCAGAAATTTCCCTGCTTTCATATTTCCACTAATGCTTGGAAAGTTTCTTACCTAGATTTATGACCTTCTTTATTCTGTTACTATAAAAGACTCATGAAATTAGTGCCTCATTTAAACATGAAATTTGAAGTAATCTATAGCTGTGTTCCTTGACCATGATCACACTCCAGATTAAACGTTCTCTTACCACCTTTAAGGAGAAAGCTGTTCTTTATGTCACCATAATCTTAAATGCAAGCAGCCAGTGCTCTTAGTAATATGTGTGTGTAGATTATTGGTGATCTTTAATGTGAGCAGGTATACATCTTGCAAATACACACAGCTATTTGTCCTTCCTCCTTTCAAATATCTATGCTTTTAAAGTTGTCTGCCTTACTGCACTAGCTTATGTCTCCAATACGTGAAGAGCTGTGGTGGTATACATGGCTGTTTTCCACCAAAACAGATTTACTATGAAGTAAATATAGTAAATCCATACTTGTGTATCCCTCACTGTGGGTTCTAGAAGATGCTAGGATTGTCAAAGTGTTCTAAGTAGACAGGAAAGGCTAAGAACATTGGGAAACATTCTGATCAATTAAAATGTCTTAGAAGACAGGCATGGTGGCACACATCTTTAATCTTAGTACTTCTGAGGCAGAGGCCAGCGGATCTCTAAGTTCAAGGCCAGTCTGATCTAGAGAGTGAGTTTCAGGACAAGAAAGCCAGAAAGAAACTGTAAACAGAAAATATGTCTTAAAATAAAAATATATATATTTATATATATAATATATATATAATATATAAATAAATATTATAATTATAGATATATATGTATAATTATATAATTATTTATTATATATAAAACAGAAGCCCTAACCATGCTCCAATAGTTTCCTATGTTTTCTACTGTTGTTCATTTTTAATTCATATTTTGTATTTTAGTTCTAAGACTTGAATCTTAAGAATTTCTATCACAGAAAGCAAGTTATAAAACTGGCTACAAGGGGTTGAATAAGTAGAAAGGAAAAGAATGGGTACAAGAAATCAGAAGGGGTAATACTGAGAGATCAATAGGTTCCAACATGAAGGATGGAACCCACAAACCTCAGTCTGCCCACAGGTTGGATATTCTTTGTTGTTTCTGATATTTAAAAGAGTTGATCTATTCCCATGCTCAGGTACAATGTGTGCCATCTTTTTTATGTAGACATCTTTATAAATTTGAGCTGACGCCCTTCTTTCACAGTTTATAATATCCTTTATTTTAAACTAGGAGCAGATGGTGAATTCTGTTCAGTGTTTTAAGATGATCACATTTGCATTTTTTACCTGTTAATGTGGTGTTGTGTTAATAAAGTTTATGACATTGAGCATTCATACCATGGAGTGTTTATTTGTCATCGCTGGAGTGTGTTACTCTCACAATATTTTTTTTTCAGTAACCATGAGTGAAATTCATTCTACACCCCACCTTACTATCTTTATGTTTTTACAAGGTTATGCTAGTCCCATAAAAGGATTTAGGATATTCACTTTTCTAAACCACTGATAGGAGTTTATATATAATTGAAATACTTGTCTTTTATATACTGGAACAACTCTTGATTAGACAACTTGATCTCATTATTGGTGTTTGGTCTTTCTGGGAATGCTTTGTCTTGTTTTGGAGACAAGATCTTGCTATATAATATTGCCTAGACTATGACGCACTCTGTAAACCTGGCTGGCCTTGAACTTGAGAGACCCAACTGCTTCTGTCTCCTGAGTGCTGGATTAAAAGCATGCTCCACCATGCCTGACTGAAAAGCACCTTACACTTGAAACCCACTACTTGGTATGCTACCTTAAAGCATTAATTGTAACAACAGAAGAAGACATCCTACAGCTAACCATTTCTCCTCAGAGAACAAACGATCCAGTCTTCCTGCTTTGAATTGAGTGAAAGAAAGACACTAAATTCTGAAGACATGTTTCTAAATTCTATTCATCTCAGGCTGTGTTTCTGTAGGGTACAGTTTCCTGGAAATCTACTTTTTTTTTAATTCTTGAACTGTATTATTTCTGTGTCTCATCTTGTGTGTTTTTCCGCAGATTTTATTAGTGAGACATATTATTTGCAACTAGTGACATTGTTCATTTCAACTGTCTCCACCATTATTTCTGTTCATGAATCTATGTCTGAATTGCTTAAAACTTCCAGAAGAGTCCCAAACACTGGTGACATTGTCTTACTGTATGAGTCTAGTTTGAGTTCCTTAGTTTTGTTGTTGTTAAGTATGACAGTGACCATTGGTAAAATAGATACTTGATTATCTCAGTGGGGGATGGTAAGAGAGGATAATAGGGTAAGAATACTAAAATGTGTTATATGCATGTATAAAACTGCCAAAGAATACATTTTAAGGTATTTTAAAATTTTTAAAGAATAATTATTGTACATTTGTGTCTTAGTCAGGGTATCTATAGCTGTAGACTCTGACCAAAAGCAACTTGGAAAGGGTTTGTGTCACCTTACAATGATGAAGCCATACTCCATCAGCGGGGGAAGTCAGGGAAGGAACCTGAAATAGGAACTGAAACAAGGACCACTGAGGAGCACTGCTTACTGGCTTTCTTCCCATGGCTTGCTCAGTCTGCTTTCCTATACATCCCAGGACCACCTTCCCAGGAATGGCATGGCTACAGTGGGCTGGGTTCTCACACATCAATCATTACATTAAAAACATGTCCCTACAGCTTGCCTACAGGCCAATCTTACAGAGGTATTTTCGCCATAAAATTGTGGTCCCCTTCTCAGACAATACTAACTTATGTCAGGTTAATAAGAATCAACTAGGACATACCTTATGTTTGGAATTTAGCAGGGGTCTTGGATGAATATGTTTATCCTACTCTTGGGATATATTTCTAAAAGTGCTTAATGCTAAACTAGCATTAAAAAGTATCCACTTAATATGCACTCTCATGAATTTAATACAGTCAAGAAGTTTTCCAAAAAGTAACATGCATATATGAGTAAAATAGCTTGTCGCTTTGTTTTGGTATTCTTTTCCAAATGAAAATACCATATGAGTTGGGAAAGTTTCATCAGCTTTTACATTCCATAATCAACTGTATTATCATGAACTTTGACACAGCAATCTCTTAGTTTTGAAAGCTCTTTTACATGCTTTCGTGTGAAAAAAAAATAATGTAGTTCCTGCATTCTGTTTCCTGGGGATTACAGGTAACGGCTTCAGTTGTGCTCTTCAGAAGACATACTGAAACAAATTCCAGGGCTGTAGAGATGGTTCAACAGTTAATCACACCACTGCTCTTCCAGAAAACCCTGGTTCAATTAACAACCTACTAGAACTCCAGTTCCAGGGGATCTGACACTGTCTTCTGCTTCCATGAGCACTGCACACATGAATTTCACAAGCGCACAAAAAAAATCCATAGACCATATTATAAAACTAAATAAATCTTCAAAAACCATAATTTCTCCTTTCAACAGATAATTGGTGAGACTGAAGAAAACCTACATCTATTAGTATAAATTTACTGGGACCTTTAAAGAAAAGGTGGTAAGGAGACCAGAGAGATGATTCAGTGGTTAAGAACACTGGGAGCTCTTTCAGAGCACCTAGGTTCAATTCCCACCATCCACATGGTAGTTCACAACTGCCTGTGACTCTAGTTCCAGGGGATCCAACACCCTGTCTGGCCTGGGCAGGTGCTACATGCATGTGATGTACATACATGCATGCAGGCAAAACATTCATACACAGGAAATAAAAATAGTAATATCTTGAAGAGAGAGTAAAATGGAGTAAGGGTCTTTGTCTCAGCCTTTGTTGTCACCTTGTGTCCTTCCCTGGGCCCAGATGTTCATACCTAGAGCTCTTGCTTCTCCATGACAACCAGACTCTGTGGAAGCAGTAGTCAGCCATGCCAGACTCTCCTATCTAACGTAAGTCCTGTACCTATAAGTGGTTCTCATCAATTTTGATCACCAATATTAGGAAAACCATTCTGGATTAAAACAAAAACCTCATTCTTCATCTTTTCTAAGTCACTTTGAGTACATCAGTAAAACTGATAGACTGACATGCAAAAGTCAAAATGCACCTTTAGTCTACAATCTGGGACTCTGAAGAGAAAGGGAAGATTTAGCTGGATGTGATAGCATACACTTAAAATTCCTACACTCAGGAGACTGGAGCAGGCAATTGATGATTTCAAAGTTAGCCTGCAGTGGTGGTTTGAAAGAAAATGGCCCCCATAGGCTCATAAGAATTGGCACTATTAGGGGGTGTGGCCTTGTTGGAGTAGGTCTGGTCTTGTTGGAGGAAGTGTGTCACTGGGGGTGGACTTTTAATTTCAGAAGTTAAAGCCAGGCCCAGTGTCTCTCTCTTCCTGTGGCTTGCCAGTCCAGAAGTACAACAGTCAGCTCCATCTCCAGCACCACGTCTGCCTGCATGCTGCCACACTCCCCACCATGACAATAATGGAATAAACCTCTGAACCCAGTTAAGTGGATTCAACCCAAACTAAATACTTTCCTTGCTGTGGTCATGGTGTTTCTTCAGAGCAGTGGAACCCCTAAGATATCTGGTCTGCATAAAGCAGAGAGAGGGGAATGGAGGAAAGAGGGAGAGGAAGAGAGAAGAGATAGAATTTATCTCCTGAGTTCTCAACGACTCCTTCCCAATCTCAGTTTTAGGTATGTGTCTGTGTGTGTCTGTGTCTGTGTCTGTGTTTTTCTCGTGTGTGTGTGTGTCTGTGTGTGTATGTGTCTGTGTGTGTGTCTGGTTGTGTGTATATGTGTGTGTCTGTGTGGTTTTTGTGTGTCTATGTGTGTGTCTGTGTGTATGTGTGTCTGTGTGTGTGTTTGTGTGTGTCTGTGTATTTGTGTGTGTGTCTGTGTGTTTGTGTGTGTGTCTGTATTTGTGTATGTATGTATGTGTGTCTGTGTTTGTGTGTCTATATGTATTTGTGTGTGTGTATTTGTGTGTGTATCTGTGTTTGTGTTTATGTTTGCATATGTCTGTTTGTGTATGTGTATCTGTGTGTTTGTGTGTGTATGTATTTGTGTATATGTGTGTGTCTGTGTGTATGTGTTTATGTGTGTCTATGTGTATTTGTGTGTCTGTGTGTTTGTGTATGTTTGTGTGTATTTGTGTGTGTGTGTATGTGTATATATATATATGTTCTAAAATAGACTTGCCAGTCATTTGTACATTGTCTCCTGATTTCCAAAATTCAGTATGGTGGAAAGCAATTATAATAACCTTAGCTGTGTCCCATTACAGTTGTTTGCCCCCAAAATACCTCTAGACCCATGGCACAGCTTTTTTTGGCCTCTGCCTGTCAGCCTAGATCTATGACCTCACACAGTGTTTCTTCTCTGCACTATTTTATGTGTTCCTATTCATTCACTCCATCCATCCACTATGACCCTTAGTGGTTCCTTCCCAAGCAATGGTCCCCAGCTTCCCAAGTCTTTCTCTGGATTAATCTAACAAGGCCAAATCATGTTTCTGGTTCCTGTGCAGAAGTTGGAAATCTTACTGGCCTATCTAATCTCTTTATGTCACATCGAGTTGCAGGTCTCCAGAAAGCTACAGAATGACTGCCCCACCCCAGAGAAGTCAGCTGTTTGACCCTACACCCAGCCATTTAGCCCTCAACAATAGCTCAGAATTAACACATTGAAACAGAAGTCTTGATTCACAGGTCACATGCTGGTTCACACCTGCCTTCCCATATACCACATGTTGAGCTGAGCTTGTCCTTGCTGCTTTTCTGTCTTCATCCCAACCACAATTATTCATTCCACAGATCTCATCATTTTGCTCTAAAACAGATCTGAAGGCTACCCATTCCCTTCATTTCCATTGACCAATTTAAGACATCATATATACCTTGTCTGAATGACTGAGGTGGCCTCCCACAGGTCCCTAACCAGTCACTGCCTGTCTAGTCCTACCTGTCAATCCATAAGGACTCCACTTTCATCTCATGAATTGACCAGTGCCCATTGTAAAAGAGTTTGAGACTGTGAGTTCTCTCTCTCCTCCTCTCTCTCTCCTCTCTCTCTCTCTCCTCTCTCTCTCTCTCTCTTCTCTCTCTCTCTCTGTCTCTTACTCTCACTCTTAGCAGACTCTTGCCCATGTGCCTTCTTGCATGATATAACACAGCACAGTGCCAGGAGCATCAGGCTCTTGAAATGAGCCAACAAAACTACAGTTCAAATAAGTTTCCATTCATTAGTATCTGTGGTATTCTGTTGGAGCATCACATAGTAAACTGAGAAAATACCCCACATAGCAGCTAGTGGCTATCTTAAAAAGGTAGGCCCAATCATAAAAAGCCCCCCCAAATCCTCAGCAGCTCTCCATTTCTTTAGAATAAAATCCCTTCCTTCTCAAAGCCCACAAAAGGCTTTGCTGATCTGAGCCTAGCTGGCTCTCTGTTCATCTCATAGTATCCTTCCCAGTGCACATGGCCCCTGACAAGCAGCCTTCTGACAGTGACAGAGACTTGCAGCACCTCTGCTGGTCACAAACACATGGCTCTTTGCTTGGTCCCTCTTGCTTCTTCACTGGCTTCAGGCACAGTTAACTCTGGCCTCCTCTTGTCTTATCCTAAGCAAAGAGAACCTCACCCAATTTAAAACTATGTTATGTTTCATGGTTTTATTATGCTAGCCCACCTTCCGAACGCATTGGGAAGGGAATGACAAAGACCAGAGGAAACACCAAAATGGGAAACAAAAGAAGAAAAGAAAAATCTTCAAACAGTCTGACTAAGTCACAAAATTAAGGGGTGATAAGCAGTCGTGTGTGGTGCACACATTTAATTCTATCACTCAGGAGGCAGAGGCAGAGGCAGAGAGATCTCTGTGAGTGCAAGACCAGCCTGTTCTACATGGCAACATGTAGAACTGGGGCTACACGGAGAAACCTTATCAAAAAAAATAGGAAAAAAAACAGAAAAGAGACAAGCGAAGATAAACGTAAAAGTATTAGCATTCCAAGGGAAAGAAACACAATCTCACAATTTTTCAAATAAACACAAGTGGAATACATCCTTTAACTGAATGAACATATAACCACTTATTTCTAAGTATCAAGAACTTATTACTAATTTTCCTGTTTAGGAGGTTTGTATAAATTGACTATGTTGAATTCTAGTGAATTCCACTGGTTTAAGAATGTAGCAAACACACTAACTCAAATTGAGTAAAGAGCATTTGAAAAAGTCTTTAAGAGCCCTTAGAAGAATCACACTTTTTTTTTTTTCATGGTTGTAAGTTTGTATAGCAAGGATCTAAGACGTGTTTTAAAATAAAACAACTTTCTCATACAGCCTTTGGGTACATGAGGCATCATTTTCCAACAATAGCCTGGCCCTCTTGGCCTCTCTTTGTCCTCCAAAATGCCTCTTTGTAAATCACAGGTGTTTGTGGGCAGAAAGACCATCCGAGGAGAGTTTATTAAGAGTTTTTTCTTTCCCACTTGTTCTAAACCTGTTCAGAGAGTGCTTCATGCCACACACCAAATCTCCATAAAAATCGAGAAACAAGAAGTTTTCTGTACGTCCGCCCAACAGCCGTACTATGACATTAGTTTCGACAGCTCTGCGACCCCGTATTGTCCCAACTTTATTCACTAGTCTCTCTTTTTCTTTTTCTGTTGCTTTTTTTTTTTAAAGCCTTTATTGGCATTTGGCATTTTTTATCTACTGTAAAATAAAAAGGAGAAGGATGGCTTTTTTAAAGCACTCTGTGTGACAGTTAGAAAAAAGAAAAAGAAAGCTATCTACAGTTACTGTAGTAATGGTTAAAGGAGTGGGGGTAAGCACCTGCAAATCAAAGAAAGATGCCGAGGCACTGTCGTTGGATCTCCCCCACCCCCGCCCACTCTCTCTTAAAGTTATTTCGTGGCCATTATAGAGTAGACCTGGCAATGAATTTATGTGACAGCTATGAAGTTAGTATTAAAATCGTGAATACTCCCTAGCAGTTTTCATGGCCTTACTATAAGATAGTCTCAATTTGCCACACAGCAGTGAATAGGGTACAGAAGGGGGTGTGTGTGTCCAATGAATGGGAGGACGGTGGGTGAATGGGAGAGCTTCCCGGGAGGGGCAGCACAGTAGTCGCCAGAGAGTGATTTATTTTTGCCCTTCCAGAAAGGAAAGTCCGAAGAAGCAGCAGCCTGAAAGGCCCTGAAGCATTGGGGACAGGGGGTAGGGTGGGGGCGGGTCCGGGGTTGGGTGTCTTTACACATTTTTCCATTCCAGTGCCAGTTCTAGAAGCAGGGATCAAGGCTGGGCTATGGCAAACCCATTCCTCTAGTCTTCCCAGATCAACCATGAAATGGCAGCAGGGAGCAAATGTGAGGCCTGCTACTACAGAAAGGGGGCAAGGCAAAAGAGGGAGGGTGTCAGCCTTGATCCACTCGGAGAGAGTTCAGAGAGAAGATGAAGCGTGCTGGGTGTGAGGTGGGAGAACTCTTCAGGAGCAGGGAGGATTTGAAGAGGGCATTCAGGGAAAAAAATGAGGTGAAGTCACTGCAAAGAGCATAGGGGCGTGCCCAGGACGCCCGGCCCCGCCTCAGGCCCCTCCCCCGACCCCTATTAGCATGCGGGCAGCGCGGGCCACTGGGCGGGGGCGGCGCAGTGGGATCGCAGCGCTGGGCGCTTTGTGGGCTGCGCTCGCCTCCACGGGGGACCATCTGCTCGCTGTCAATGCATCACCTGCTCGTCTGGGCTGTCGCCCGGGAAACCGAAGCGGGGGTAGGGGGGAGATTAAGGAGCGTGTGCATCTTGGTGTGGGTACTGGCTGTAGGGGCGGGGGCTGGGCGCAGTTCTGTCTCCTCCACCCTGGGACTGGTCAAGCCGGATTGGGGGGGCGGGGGCGACCACCAGGAGCGATTGGGCTCTGCTGCTTGCCGCCCCATGGCCCCTTCCGAGAGCCACCCCCACCAGAGGTGGCTGGAGTCTATAGAAGCCAAAAGCACAGGGTTCTCTTCATAGCAACCAACCCACCTCCTCTGTGACTAGACAAGACTCATGACTCCTCTTCTGCCTGTCTACCTGCAACTGCAGAAGCCCTATCCTTGTGCCCCGCCGCAGTCTCCTCCAAGCGAGTTGGCCCCACACTGCCCAACCCTTATGGATACCTCCGGGCACCGTTCCGAGAGCCCTTCAGTCTCCCGGCAACCACAATGGGGCCAGGGGCCAGCATCGCAAGTGGACCTTGCCCCGCCCTGCCACCAAAGTCAAAGACAGTGACCACATCTCTTCTCTGAGTCTGCTCTACACCCAGCCCCAAGGACTGGACAGGCCTTCAGCTTAAAAATATGATCATCATCTGATCATATTTTGTCAATGAGTTGGTTTTTCACAAAGGAAGTAATTCTAGGGGGTAAGGGGGGATTTTATTTTACTGAAGTCCCCTACCAATCCTAGCCTCTCCCTTGAATCCCAAGTAAAAAGGATAAGGAGCTGCAGCCAACAGCAGGGGGCAGTGCTCTGCCAGAGATGACAACAGTGCCCTTTTCCCTTCCTCTTTGAGCCAGTCTCAAATTTCTTGAAAGATCAGAAACTTTCAAGTAATTCTATTCCAACCAGTCAAGGATTTAGTGTACCCACAAAGGTAGTTCACATCTGCCTGGGGATTTTATTCAGCTCAGCAGAAAAAGACCTATGAATCCCTGTAAGTTTCCGTGGGCTGCAACCCAAGCCAAGACCTAGGTTTAGGTTTGGGATTTGAATTTGGGCTGGGTTAGTGGTGATTGGATTTTTGAGACAATGTTTCATCTGTTTGCTAACACATACTGGTCTCAAACTCACTAGCCAAGTATAGCACTGAACACACTGTAGCCTAGGCTAGCCTGGAACTAATCAGAATCTTCCTCTCTGAGTTGCCCCAGTTTGGGGATTACCCACACAGGAACCTAATGCTGGCAGCTAGTTAAGATTTTGTTTATAGGTAGTGCCTAATATATTCATTTAAGTTTTTTAAAAAAAAAAAAAAAAAGCAGTTCTAAAGCCAGGAATCCCAGCACTTCTTGTGAGGCAGAGGCAGGCAGATCTCTGAGTTCAAGGCTAGCCTGGTCTATAGAGTGAGTTCCAGGCAACCAGGGATAACAGAGAAAACCCTGTCTTGAAACTCAAAACCAAACACAACAAGAGTTGTGGTGTGTGTGTGTGTGTGTGTGTCGTGGTGTGAAGTGGGTTTTGTTTGTTTCTAATGCTTAAAATACTCTTAAAACAAATCTGAAAGCAGGCATAAAGACACAGCTATAATCCTAGGCTTCACAGGGATGAGACAGACCGATCTCTTGAGTTCCAGGTTAGCCCAGGTTAGCCTAAGCTATGGATCAACAACAAAACAAGACAAAAGACCAAGTTGGACCCTGGATGATTCAGAGCTGTTGCTCCCAGAAGCACTTAGGCCACATCAAAGCTGTGACAGGATTGTCGAGATGGCACCCCAGGGCTACCTGCCACAGCTCCAACCCAGAATGTGGTTCACTGAAATGAGCCCTGTTAAGAGCAGGTGCCAACACTGAAATACTGCTACAAAGCAGACGTGGCATCCCAGGTAAACCAGGATGCTGGGGTTGCAAATTTTGAGGTAAAGACAATCACAATACAAGCATTCTTCTGTTTTGCACTTTTTGTTTTCTTAGGAGACTTTGTAGCCCAGGCTGGCCTCAGATTCTCAGGCACCTCTTACCTCTGCCTTCCAAGGGTTGGCTACCAGCTACAGTGCAGACATGGTAACCTTGGGGCACAATTCTATGTCCAAGTAACCAGACACAGCTGGAGGCCACTGCCTGCAAGCTATCCTCAGACAGAAGGAAGATTTTGGGTTGTAGGGGGTGAGATCTTATTCATGACTCGTACTGTGTTGGATATTCTCACATCAACCAATTATGGGGCACTGGTCCACAGAATAATGTCAAAGGAAAGTAAAGACCAAGCATCTACACCAGAGCTCTATGCTGATCCCTGGCCACATCTCAAACTCTTTTGAGTATCTTTAAGCTGAAAAAGCCTTATGTCTTAGGTAGACCTCATTCCACTGTCTGGCAGCTGTTGAAGAAACAAAGATTGTTATACTATTTGCTTGGTGGCTTTGCCATGTACATACTGGACAATCACACACACACACACATACTATATGCATGCACGCCCACGCACTTGAAAATTTATCTCTTTCCAAATCAATTCTTTATGTTGAACTACTTACCCCAAATTTTCTCTTGGGTTTTCTGCATTTTCTTTTCTAACGGAGCTTCTGTTCCTTGCCGGGAAGTTTGTTAACGACCTTGATCAGCTTCTCTAACTAAGATCCAACTAAAGCCTATCAAGCAAGTATAATTTCTATCCTCTAATTTTTAAGTACAACACTTGAATCAGATTAATTGCTGTCACTGGGTAGCCAATGACAGTCGAGAGGATGCCATTCTCTGTGACTCCACCAGAAAATGACCCACTAAACTATGATTAATATGCAAGATTAAGGTGAGCTACCAAAATATCTGTGACCTTGACAAAATAGGTACATGTGAGAAGGTGTACAAACCTCCTCAAAAGATAAAGAAAATTCTACTTAGCCAAAACTACTTTTAATTGTGACTCATAAAGGAGAATTCTGAGAAGCAAGAATTCTCTTTGTGATGCACAATATTTTCAATATATAGAATCAGTGTTCTCTAGAGGAACATAATTTGATTATATATGTGTGTGTGTGCTTATGCATATATATTCTATTATGTATACATGGAATATTTATTCAGTTGACTTATTTAATAGCGGTCATGTAGTCTGACAAAAGTTCATTCCACAATGCTGGATACCTCAGCATTCCCAGTGTAGCCCTGAGGGCTTGACCATTCCTAACAAGTCACTGACTTGAAGGCCGAGGAAGTGGAATCTAGTACAGAAGCAGTAGCAGCAACTACAGGCAGACACTCTCCACAAGAATGGAATGCTGGTAAGCAAAGCACTTTTTGTTTTCTTGAACTTCTTTAAATCTGGGCTGCTGCTGGAAGATCCTGTCAGCATGGAGTGGTCAGGGAAAGGCATATCTCCTCCCCTCAGCCAATGGAAATGCCCCTTTACATACAACTAGTCACAACAAGTAGTTTCTTAGTTGAGTCCTGATGCAATCAAGTCCATAGATGAACCCCCACATATGGCACCATAGTCACTTAGAAAGAGATGAGTTTGGATCTAATTACTCTATCTGAATACAACATAACACAGGGCAGAGGTGGATAAGACTCCTTCAGCCTCTCAGAGGTATCCCTTAGCTTCCTACACACACACACACACACACACACACACACAAATACCACTCAGCTGCCACTCCTAGTGTGTAGCAATAAAGAGAGCTTCTCATCAATAACAGACCTCAAACTCCAACCTCATGTCAAGCAGGCGGAGAAAGATTCCTCTCCTCGATGGGCCCCTCGATGCTTACTGGAGTCCACAAATCCTTTTCTCTCTCTGGATGTGCCTCCTCACTCCAGCAATCCCACATGACTCTAACTCTCATCAAGTTGACAAAATTAACCAGCCAGACATTCTGCATGAAGTAGAAATAGTGCCTAATACCTTGTCTCCTGCCTACAGCCTCATCAAACAGGCACTACTGCCCCACCCCCACTCCCACCCCTTGAGTCCCTTAGAGCGCTAAATACCAGGACTAGGGACAGTGAGTCCTCATCAACTGTATGGAAACTGAGCGTGAGCTGAGGTGGAAAGAAGTCAGGTCAGGCAGAGTGCTAGGAATCACACGTGAGCAAAGGGACGAAGGCTGCTGAGGTCAACGGCCTTGCTGTGGGATGGGAAATAAAGGAATTCTGAAGATAGATATATATTCTTAGCCAAAAGTAAAAACTATAAATATTAATCAGATAGAAATCAATATTACTTTACCGCAAGAACGTTCCACAATTAAAAGGGAGGGGTTATGCTCTATATGTTTGCCACCAGTGATACGGGGTGCTAACAGCTCTCCAGTGCTAGAGAGAACACAAATCCCCAAACTTGTCACTTAGCAGAGTGTTACAACACACACACACACACACACACACACACACTGTGTATGTATATATATAGATATATGTATATATACATGCACATGTATATGGTGTGTGTGTGTATAGAGATAGAGACAGAGACAGAGACAGAGAGACAGAGACAGAGAGAGAGAGAGAGAGAGAGAGAGAGAGGTAGGTATGGACTTTCTGCTTTAAGGCAATTTCACCTCTAGACCATCTAAGTTTGGACATTGATTCATATATGTGAGAGGCTGAGCCACTCTGAACACTAAAAATGACTATTGTATATGTAAAATGACATACATAACAGACTAGGCCACTGGAACTCTTACTATGACCAGCGTATTCCTACATTTGCAAAAGCTTAGGAAAAATGCAAAATTCCTTTGCAATCTGTCCTAATTGTAAGCTGCTGAGAGGAACAGCTAGAAGGCAAAGGCAGAAAAGCAAGTGCACAGCTAAAACGTTCAGCTCACTGTGATCCGGGAACCTAACTGCTCATAGTGATCAGCGTCTTCGTGACCATTCTTGAATGTCGTTCAAAAGTAAGCTCTCTAGTGGTTTGCTTAAAAGTCATAAAATTCATCCGTATTCACTCACAGTTAGATATGGGTGCTAGTTTTATGTCAACTTGACACAAGCTAGAGTCATCTGAAAGGAGAGAACCTTAACTGAGAAAATGCCTCCATAAGATCTGGCTGTAGGGCATTTTCATAATTAGTAGTTAATGGAAGAGAGCCCAGCCCACAGTGAGGGGAGCCATCCCTAGGCTGGTGGGCCTGGGATCTCTAAGGAAGCAGGCTGAGCAAGCATGGAGAGCAAGACAGTTAGCAGCACCCCTCCATGGCTTCTGTGTCAGCTCCTGCCCCCAAGTTCCTGTCCTGTTTGAGTTCCCACCATGACTTTCTCCAAGGTGTTGTGGAGGCCTAAGCCAAATAAGTCCTTTCCTCCCCAAGTTGCTTTAGTCATGGCGTTTCACCAGAGCAGTAGTAACCTAAGACAAGATAATATGTTAGCCCATTTCAAGTTCCTTACAGGCAGAAGGTTGTGGTTTAAAGAATCTAACACTTGTGGAATCGGTAAAAGATAGGTATTGTCCACACAGATAAGCTGATGGAAGAGAGAGGCAGCAAAGGGAACCACGAAGCAAGAGAAATTCTCATAATGAAGATCACCCACACTTAGCAAAAAGTAAAAACTGTAAATATTAATCAGACAGATTAATTTACTTTACGGCAAAAACATTCTATAATTAAAAGGGCAGGTATTGTGCTGTACATATTAGTATAATTGCCACCAGTGGTACTGGGTGCTAACAGCTCTCCAGTGCTAGAGAGAGCACAAATCCTCAAACATGTCACTCATCAGAGTGCTACACTCTTACCATCAAATTCGAATGATCCTTCAGATAACAGGGAAAGAAACAGCAGAGCACTCGATGCAGGTTCCCATCTTTCAACATCAAGAAAGGCCCAGGGAAGAAACATTTATTGGGTCTCCATTTGAGTCAGGCATATGTCGGGGACTTTGTATATAACATGTCATTTAATCCTTTCCCTGTAGGGGAAAAAACATATGACATTTCCAAGAGGAAGCTATCCCAAAGTTGGGTTTCCTAACCAATGTGACGTGCCTTGCAGTTGCCAAAGGCAAAAGACCATAAATCTAGAATGCTTAGAGAACCATCCTTGAGAGAAGAATCTGCCAGAAGAATGAAGGGTCTGGGAGGGGATATAAGGGCTAAGGGGGAGTTACCAAGGCTCCTATTTGGGAAAATTGAAGGTATCTTCACTTAGTAATCTAGCAAATGGTTTTTTAGAACAAGGAGTTATTGAATTATGATGTTGAAAGACACAAAATGGGGACAAAAATGTAGCCTCTCCCTCCTCTGTCCTAAGACAATACTGTGTCCTTGCTCCTTCCTCTGCCTTAGACATAAAGGAAACAAGCAAGGAGGGACAGCTCCTACTCTATACAGGTGAAAAAGAGACCATGTCTTCACTTAGCCTAGAGGATCTAATTGTACTTCTAACGCTCTGCAGGCTAAGTCAGGACTGACGTGAGTTCAAGATCAGACTAAGTTACACAGAGTCCCTGACGTTAAAAAAAAAAAAAGTTTCAGTTTGTATGGTTCATGAGTTGCAAAGGCTTCAAATGCAGATGTTCAGAAAGCAGAGAAGTTATGACTGGATAATTGCCTGGTCTCCTCCTTGCCTACAGTCTAACATCTTAATTCTTATAGGTTATGCAAGGTTTCTTCCCATCCAGCATTGTCCTGGTAAATATTGAGTTAGAGAAGGCTCTGGCTTGTAGTGTTTGCTGGTTTCCCTAGTATAAGCATGCCCACTGTGGCTGATCTCAAGCTATCCCATCATTCAGTGCGGAATCAGGACAATGTGTGCATAATCAGTCGTGCGGAGTCCACTAGATCTTCATGTCTCTCCTTCCTGCTCTTCTAGCCCATAAAACTGCTGGATTCTAGAGAAGGTGGAGGGGACAACTCTAGACACCACTTTCAATATAGCCACTGTTAAAATGTGTATTCATCTGTCCCTGGATAGCTTGAGACATAGGAAAGGGAGATCTTTTTTTTTCCTGATTTTTATTTGGGCTGGTTTGTCACACTGCCTCAAGAGGCTACCACCTGGAAGCTGGAAGATGAATATAACCTGGAGACATATTTAGTGAGCTCATGCTTAATTTAAAAAATCTCTATTTAGTTTACCAACATATAAAACTCAGAAAAAATACAAATTTCTAGATTATCTCAATCTTTCCCATTTAAAATACTAATATCTAGAAGGCACCCAAGGCATCTATGCCTACATCAAGGAAGGTGCTCTGAGCATCCTTCAGCCTACCTGGCTGGTGTGTTGCCCTCAGTTGCTTTATCATGGCAGTCTGACAGCCCTGTCATCTGAACTCTTCCCTTACATCTCTTCCCTCATCTTCTCCCAGTTTCTATAAGAATCTTTCCATCTTTGGACTCTACACTCACCAACTTTTTTTTCTAAAACACGACACCCTCCATGGTTTTCACTTAGCCATCTCCATTCTAGCTTACTAGGATTTTCCACTCTGAGCACTCAGTAAAACTTCCAACAAATAGTCTCCCTGGCTCCTCACCGCATAGCCAGTGATCTTTTAAAAACATAAATCATCGATTGGAATGTGGCTGAGTTGGTAGAGCTCTTGCCTAGCAGGCACGAGGCCTGCATCTGACAACAGGTACAACATAAGCCAGGTGCTGTGGTAGACACCTATAATCCCAGCTCCTGGGGAGCAGAAGCAGGAGAATTGAAAGTTGGAGGCTAATCTAATCGTTGACTACACTATGACTTTGAACCCAGCCTGGTATACATAAAACTCTGTTACAAAAATAAAGTAAAATAATAAAACAGGAATTGGGAGATGATTGATGGGGTGAATGCTTGCTAAACAAGTGTGAGAATCTGAGTTCAGACACCCAGCACTCACATAAATCAGGTCTGATGCTGTAAACGTTATCTCAGTGCTGGTGGAACTGGAGTCAGGGAAATTCCAGGGACTTGATAGCCAGCCAGTCTAGTCAAAACAGTGATCTCCAAAACAAATTCATTTAAAATATAAGTCAGATCAGGGATTATAACAAAACACAAACTCCTTAAAATATCCCTAGACAAACTTGGAAAGCTGCAACCAATAGTTGAAATAGAATTATGTCAATATCAGGCAGAGAGTATTAAAACTGTCTTTGGGGCTAGCTAAGACAAACTCTGATCTCACAGAGTCTGTACTAGTACTCTATTTATGCATAATGTATCTATTCATTTCATTTACTTTATATATATGTGGAAACTGCCATCCATCACCTATGAACATGAATGCCCTTCTGCAACTGCAAATTCCTTTAGGGAAACACAGCACTGAAAGCCAAACAGTCTACACAGCGGATGCACAGCGCCTGTTTCAAACCATTGCACTCACACTTACCAACTGCACAACCTTGTATGAAGTATCTGATCGTTCTTGATTGCTAGTTTCCTCACCTGTAAAAAGGTATTAATTGTTTAAAATAATAATAGCTAATGTTTATCAGGTAGGTAAATATCAGGTAGGAGGAACTGAGCTAAAAGTGCTTTGCATGTAACATCTCAGTCTGTTCTCACAAGAACCTTTGGGGGATATTAATATATTTACTACTATGTTGTATATGAAGTAGACTGAGAAGGAGACACAGTTCAGTGATTTGCTCGAAACTCATGGATGAGACATGCTTGTCTTAGCCTTGGTACAGGAGTGCTGTTTGCAGTACCCTCTCACACCAGGGCTTCCTCAAAGCCCCTCTCTGTAGGCTTAGATTTTTCAAAACCTACTTTAATAAGGGTTCTGAAACACTCTGTTTCCTCTCCTCCTAGCCCAAAAGTAGGGGAGATAGAAGGTAAATAGGACAAGGGGTGTGAACCTGTTTAGAAGTAGTTCTTTGGGGTGATTCCGATCTCCATTGACAGGATACCAGCAGCCCGGTTCAGTAGTGTCAGGACACCAGACACAAATCAGCAAAGGTGGCACGATCCAGCAGAAACAGCCAGGCCTCTGCCTAATTGACAAAAGTCAACAGGAGCAACCAGAACCAGCAGGGACACCAGGAGAAGTTCTCTGCCATGCCTCTCTCAGTGAAGTGAAAATGAGCAAAGATTAGAGACCAATGAAGCATTGCAAAGCTAGCTATACCTGTCACTGTCCATTGAGTCCTATGTATACTCTCTCCAAACATCACGTGTCCTCCCATGGGTCTTGCCTCAGCAAAACCTCATGTAAGACTTCATCACATGACACAAGCAGAAACTTCCACTTCTCCTCACATCTGGGAAATGATGCTCTGATCATAAAGTGAGTGTCCCTGGAGAGTTTGGGGTGGGAGACACAGACTAAACCTGTTAAGTGTCCTGTTTCTTCTGAAATCGAGACTCTCAAGAAAGAATCATTTCCTGGAAATTACCCAAATCCACCACTTCCCAAATTAAAATAATAATAATAAATTTCATCCCCTGAGCCAAGCTTGAACATGTCCAGCCAGCCTTGAAAATTCATTCCAAACAAAAGAGCCTCCTTGTGTGAAATACAAACAATGGTCCCAAAGGAAAGGAGCCAGTGGTTGGTGCAAGCTTTCAAGTCTGAACCAGCTCAGCATGGATCGAAGCTGAGCAAGTGGCGACTATTGCCATGCATGGCTAGTCTATCCCTAACGGAGCTTCTGTTTTAGCCTGACTTTGCATTTGGAGCAGTGCAATCCAGCTGACTTGCAGAGTCACTTCCGCATGTGGATACAACCGAGAGGCGATCCCCTCCCACACACCTAAGAGCATTCCCACATCTTCATCATCTCCACAACTGGGCCTTACACTTTCTGGACCCATCGAGTTCTGCCATGGAAACATAATTTTCTTCATGTCTCCCCACAGCACTCAGAGTATTCAGGAACATGATGAAATTATTATATCACTATGTCTCCCTGGGTGCCTTTCTCCTTGCACGGTGGACTCCAGAAAAATTAGATTACAGACATCGCAGAACAGAAAATTTTAAGCTCGTATGTTGCCTCTTTGGTGGCAACAGCAAGATTCTGTGCCATCCTTAATCTGGGCCACACTCACTGCAATCCTGTTTTAGATCCTGTCCTCCATACCAGGTCCAGCCCCCGTTCTGCTAAAGGGTCATGTATTGTTGGGTATCCCTAAGTTAATAAGGAAAATATGTTATGCTGCCATATTGGGGTGATACGGAAGCCTTTCATCCTAGATTTTCCCCATGAAACGCAGGGCCACACTGGCTATGTAGGAGCCTTAGCTCCCACTCTGAATGAGTGGGCTCCACTGGTGGTTTTTTGGCAACCAGGGGATAATACAAGTTGCCTTCAGGTCTTCGCTTTAAAGGATTTGTTCAGTCATCTGTGGTGTCTCAGTGCAGGGCATGGACAAAATCTGAAAGAGGTTTTTCCTAGAGAAAATTCTACTCAATCTTTTTGGTGGAAATAGTATAAAACCTTCTAAATCCAAATTCTTTGTCATAAGTCTACCATAAATATCTTAAAACAAGGAGCGGAACACCGACAAGCTAATCCCAAATACACCTGTAGAGAACGGACCCAACACAATTGTTCACAAATCAATTTTGGCTTCTCACACTCCTCGACCACCTGCACCCTCACCACCCAAGAGCTAAAGTGTCTGCAGAGGATTTCTATGATCCCGACAGGCAGAGCGAGCACAACACTGCCATCTAGTGTGCGGAGGCCAGAGATGCTGCTAACCATTCTACAGTACACAGGACAGACTCCCTCCACCCTCCACTGCACATACACAACAAAGAATTATCCAACTGAAATACCAACCGTGCTGAGACTAAAATGCTCTAGTCTGGACTCAGGAGAGTCATTGTTCTCAGACTTCCTGTTAGTGATTCTTAAATCTACAGTCCATACAAAATCAGGAAATCATACCCCAAGTTTGATCATCTTTCTCTTTGGCCAATATTTGTAAAAAGCAAATACTATGCTTGCTGCTTGCTGTTTTGCATTTAGGAACAACTCTTAGTGGAGAAAAACAAATGGTGGCCAACGCTCAAACTAAAACGGGAGACCGTTAGGGAAGAGCAGCCGAAAAATGCTTCTGAGTTTGCGACAACAAAGCTTAAATTGAAATACATAGATGAAAGTGTCATTCCAGAAAAACAAAAGCCCCAGGTATAGACTGTGCTTGAGGGAGGAGAATGTCTTTGAAACCCCGACAGGCTGTATAATTAAGTGATAATGAATGCAGGGCTGTGCTTTGTATCCCATTCCAGCACATTGGACTTGAATCTGAGCTTCAAATGCTAAATCCTTCAGTGCTCTGGCCCCTCATCAGTGAAGTGCAAATCAAGGCCTTTGACTGCTCCTGAGGGCAGTCCAGAAAAATAGAGCTGTGAACTGCAAACATGATGTTTTCAAACTGCCAACTGTCCAGTGATGTGGACTCAGTCAAACAGACAAACCTCCAGTCGTAGGTACAAAACTGCATTCAATAAACAATGTTTCTCTGGAGTGAGAAAATGAGGTTAGCAGGCGTGGGGGGGTTCTTCAAGCAAAATAGAATGACCATTTATTTTAAAAGAGTATTTCCATTTCATATGGAAATCAGGACTACTCTCTAGGTATTCAGGTCACTGGTAATTTCACTTAGAGAAAAACTACATTTTTTTTCTGTACTGTATCTAAGATTACACAAAAGATGTAGAAAGGTGTAGGGTGTGGGGTGTGTGTGTGTGTGTGTGTGCATTGTGTGGTGGGTGTGCATGTGTGTTCGTGTTCGTGCATCTGTGCGTCTATATGTGTGTGCCTCTAGGTACATGTGTGTGGTATGTGACTGAGTGTGTGTGTGTGTGTGTGTGTGTGTGGTGTGTGACTGTGTGTGTGTGTTAAAACTGAGCTTTGGTTATGAGTAATAGAGAATGCTCAGCAGCCTGTTTTGAAGACTCATCGCACCAGGAGCTGAGAAGAAGGCTCCGGAGTCAAAAACACTTGTGCTTGTGTAGGACCCAAGTTGTGTTCCCAGCAGCCACACTCCCCCAGTGATTCACAGCCACCTCTAACTCCAGTTCCAGGTGATCTAATGTTTTCTTCTGATCTCTCTGGGCACCAGGCACAAACATGGTGCACGTACATTCATGCAGGCAAAACGTTCATGCGCCTAAATTAAACTTAAAATTTTTAAACCACAAGATTACTTTTAAAAAGTCACTGCACCAAAATCCCAATAGAGGTTCTAAAAAAAAAAAAATGCAAGAATCTGTAAGTTGGGCTACTCACCATTTTACTATCATGCTTAAATGTGTGATGCAAGCAACATGTGCTTATCCAATCATTCAAAAAGCCGCTCTACTGTTGTGCTCTTAGTATTATGGTTTAAGAAAAATAACGAAATTAAAGAGAAACATCTTTTTGATTTTATATAAATTGACTTCTTTTCAAAGGACTAAAACAGAAAATACACACACACATACAAAATCCTTGGGAGGGAAAGTCAGGGGGAACTCCAGAGAGAGAAGGAAGGTTCGCATTCATACAGCACTTTATAAGCAGGCATGGCTGTCCGGAGAAAACCAGGACTCAGCACAGGAGATAACCAGTAAGAAGGGAAGGAAACATGCTTGCTGGCTTTGTGAGCCCTGCCCCTGCCAGGCACACTTGAGGACGAAGGCGCTTGCGAAGCACAGGACTGGTCATAGTAAAGTAAAATAGAATAATAAGCTAAGGCGCTTATTCTTCGTCAGCCCTTTATGGTACCAGCTCCGCCCCAGCATTACCCGACATCCCTGAATCGCTGCTGTGTCTCAATTGTTTGCAGTTCTTTCTCTCTGTCCCAGGCATGGTGACAGGTGTGCAAACCTGGAAGAGAAAGGGTGTTAATATCCATAGATTAAAAACCTTGAGCACTGGGAGATAGGAGTTGATGAAAATGTCCCTTTTTTATGTCTGAAGAGACAGTTTTGAGGTGCGGTGTACACAGCTTCTTCGGAGTCCACGCAGCTGCCTCCTCCTTGCCTCTAGTATGACCAGCTCACAATGACATAGCCTCAGATTGCCTTGTACTTCTTCATCCTGAAATTATTTCCCACAATGTGCTGCCTGTCAACAAGCCTTCATCTAAGGCTTTGCAAAGATACAACTTCTTGGTGATTTGGGTAGTAGAGCCCAGCACACATGGGACTCACTCCCACAGACAACCCCTGTGCTTCCTTCCATAAGCAGTGTGAAACTATGCCAGCTATTACAAGGACTTTGAAAGGGGATCATAGCTTGCATGCTTTGTGCCGAGACAAGCACAATGCCATCTACCTCAGAGATGGAATGAATCTCAAGATGGTGAGATTTAAATGAATCTGAAGAGCCGCCTGTGTACAGCAGGGCTACCTCCGACATCTAACCAAGCCTCCAGTTATTGGCTAAGATACATGAGACCTGTCTTAAAGATGTTCACCTAGAGTTCTGTCCAGACCATGGCTCACAGTCAGTGAGAGCGCTATGGAGCTATCACGAGAGACTGTGAGAACTTTGAGCACTGTACCTTGCCAACCGGATTAAATGGCTCTTTGCTTCCAACAATCTGCTAATACGTAAAGATGCTGCGGAAACTAATGAAATAGAAATTCATTCTGAAATGCTTCTTAGATTTTAAAAGTAGCCTCTGGCCCATGTATGTCCTCTGCCAATGAACACAACACACCTCGGCCTGAAGGCTACCTGTAAATCAGGTTTGTATCACAAAGAGAGGCTACATTCTTGGAACATAAGGACCTCTGTGTGAAGTCGCACCCATTAAAACAAAACTTGGTTAATTAACAGAGTCTAGACCTCAAGCACTGGTGTATGATCTTACACACACAAGTATGATCTTACACACATGGCCTGGCAGCTTAATTAATTAATTGTCTTTTTACCAACTTTATTCTTTTTACCATTTTCTTTTTTCTTTTTGTTTTTTTGAGACAGGGTTTCTCTGTGTATCTCTGGCTGTCCTGGAACTCACTCTGTAGACCAGGCTGGCCTCGAACTCAGAAATCTACCTGCCTCTGCCTCCCAAGTGCTGGGATTAAAGGTATGCGCCACCACTGCCTGGCTTGGCCCCATTTTCAAAGGGGAGGGGGAAAACAGATTTACAATGTGTACGTAACTTGCCTGAGGCTAGACATAAGTGATTTAACCAAGTCCAGAATTTCGACCTGTGAGACCTTACTGTCACAACAGTATGTCACATACTGTTGACATACTGGAGACATGTTATGCTATGTACTCTGTGTGAAGCAGGGTCATGTCAATATTCAATCCCGATCTGTGACATTTTTCTCCCTGCCAATCTCATTCCATCATTCTGCCTTTCTGCTCGCTTTAAGCACGTTTAAGGTATAACAGAATCTGACTTCTCTTGCCTATGATTTCCAAGGATTTCTTGCTCTTTGATCAGGGAGTCATTCTCTGGCCTTTAGCTCACCTACAAAAGGAGGTGAAAGGGAGACAAGCTCCATTCACTGTCTCCACAGCTATCCCAGTCTATTCCACATACCCAAGAAAGCATCTTGGCCATCATAGAGGAATCAGAGAGCAAGAGTAGAATCCCACTGCCTCCAGCTATGCTTTCTAAAGGTGCCAACTGACTACAAGAAGAAATGCATGGTTACATTTTCTGAGTGTGCCACTTTGTCCCTAAGTCAGAGAAAGCTGCTTTCTGAGCTACCTCTACCCTCCTCTGCTTCCATAAGCACAGAAGCCCCAAGCAAATGCTCCTTTGAAATGCCAACCATGCACACCCCATCCTCCCCTAGCCCCAGGCAGCCATCAACCTTGTCACTTGTCAGAATGACTGTAGTGACGCAGTGAAGCTGGACCAGTCAACCTTGGCTGATTGCATGTGTAATTCACTAAGTCTATCTGTCACAGTGCAGCGGGCCATTCCCTGACAGGATGTGCCATGATGAATGACCAGGAAGGGGCAGAATGAGGAGAAGTAAGGTTCCCAGGTCCTCAACGCAGAGGACTGAATGTCGGTGACCAAGAGTTTACAGAACATCTCCCCAGGGAAGGTTTCCAGGCAAGTCAGCAATGTCATGGTCACAGTCTGGATCACAGTACCTGCTTCTGGCCTGCATCTAGGTTGTCTTTTCCTGCATCTAAAGAATGCTAATCACAAAGCATACCTGTCCCAGAAACTTAAATTAATTATTGCTGATCTAAAATTATTGAGCCTCAAAGAAGTGGAGCACTATCTGCTCTTTGACCTAGTAATTCAATTACCCTAGGACTCTGTCCTAATATATGCAGATGATTTTGGTTCATACTCTTCCTTGTAGATGACTGGATTATAACAATGAAAATGACAAATGAAGTTTGGCACTGTTATATATGTCCCATATATAGTAACTTGTTTATCTTCACATTGATTTTATATGATGAGTATTATTAAGAGTAAATATTATTATCAATATTTTATTAATATCATTTTACAAATGTAGAGAATGAAACCTCTGGCAGTCAAATATTTAGAGGCCACCTCCAGAAACTGCAAGAGCCAGACCCTGTTTTGTCTCCCAGCTTTCCAGAGTGTTCCATGCACCCTTCAGTTTACAACAAAAATGATAGGAGACCCATAATCGTAATCATGTTCTTGTACCCTCTGGCAGAATGGAGCATGCCTTGATTTTCCTGTTTATGGAAATGTAGTTGTTGAATTAGTACTCGATATGAAAAGTCGTCACTGCATGGAGGCTCTGATCTCAAAAAAATGGAATGAGGAGAACAAAAAATGATGTAACTGAGGCCTTTGGATGCGTTCAATCATGCACGTTGTTTTAACAGTAGGATGAGTTTACAATGGGTCCTATTTACAAGGAAAGAAACAACTTAAAGAAGTAATTTGCCCAATACTGTGTGCTAAATTGTGTCCTCCAAATTCAGACATTGAACACCAGCATGACAGTATTTGCAGTATCATGGAATTAAGTTGAATAAAGATCACATGCACAAGACCCTAAGCCAACATGACTCGCTTACAAGAAATATGCAAATGGCCCCTTCCTCCCCTTGTCCCTCCTTCCTTCTCTCCTAACCAACTGACACCTCAGTCTGGAACTCTAACATCCATAAACACAGGAAATAAGTTTCTATTGTTCAAAACACACAGCCTATGGTATTTTGTTATGGCAGCTTGAGCAGGAAGGTCACATGACCATCAAATAGCAGAGCAGAATCTAATCCCAGGCTTCCTTTCTGCATCTGGCTGAGTGTAGCTGGCACTGTTGGTTCCCTGCATCATCTCCACTTTCCTTCCTCCCTCCCCCAGAGAATACTGGCTCAATTCTAACAGCCTGCATGCTGGTCCAGCCTGTATGCTGGTCCTGTTCTTATCAGAAATTGACTAAATTCGTTCTGTTTCTATTTGACTAATGGGATGGAAGTTCAGGTCTACCAAAAAATTCTTGACAAAGAGTGATGTGGGAAGAAATGGCCTCTGTTCTACTGTTAGGCATGAGCATGTCTGCTCTTGAGAGCTGAGATTCGTTCTGAGAGCTTGAGAGAGTGACTTTGAGGAGATGATGCTAAGGACCACAGAGTGGCATGAGGGACTGAACATCACACAGACTCTTTTGCACATCTTGCTGACGAGCTAATGTGCTCTTGCTGTTCATGCTACTGTGACACTGTTTTCTGGTACTTGTCATAGACATGCCAACTGAAAAAAACAATCACTGTAGGAAACCTACAGTATATGTATAGCTACCCACGGGTACCAGAGGGAGAAGTCTGACAGGTCTGGGACCTGAAAACCACTAGACAATGTTGTCACCTTTGCCAATAGACAGGCACCTTCCTAGTGCCAGATTTGCTTACACCAACAGAAAAATGCAGCTTGGGTGCCTTTGACCAACTGTTTCTCCTCTGTCTGCCCAGTGAGCTGATGTCGTTTCTACTCTTGAACTTTTTAACTTATTCAGTGAAGGACTATGTGGACAGAGCCCCAGTTGAAACATGAGTCGAGTAAGATACGGCCCTTATATCTTGTAAACTAGTGACTCGTAATTCTCACTATGGACATCCAGATTCTCGAAGACTGCTCTCTCAACTGAGGTCTCCAGTAAACTTAGCAATTCCCAGAAGACACTTTCTTTATATTTACTTCTAATGTAATGTTGGCTTGTTATAAACATATTACAGATTTCACTGAATGAATGAATGAATGAATGGATTAATTAATTAATTAGATCAACTACTAAGTGTCAAACACAAGTCTCATTAGTGCACTATCCATGCAAGAAATCAAGAAGAGAAAACATAAGGGGAAAAAAATTTTAAGCCAAAATAAAAACATTGTTTAAAACACTTTGTTAAATGAATTGTGCTGAACAGAAAGAAACTCTACGTCTGGGGTAGCAGATATGCCAGTGGCCTTCATCAGACCATTGCACATTGTGTTCATGCATAGAAGCACTTCACTGTAGCCCATAAACCTGCACATTACTAGAAGAAAAGGAACCTATGCCTGTGCAGACATAGGAACTGGAGCTGGAAGTCCCAGCACCCAGGAGAAGCTGAAAGCAGTTCATAATCCCAACACTCCCTCAGTGAGTAGGAGGTAGAGATGGGAGAATTCCCAGAAGCCTGCCTGGCATGTGTACCAGTAAACAAGAAACTCTGTCTCAAACAAGGTGGAAGAAGGGACCTGACACCCGGAGTTATTCACTGACACACACACATGAGCTTACACAAACACAACATTGTGCACATTGAGATACAGTTTTTAAGGTGGAAAAAAATAATAAATGTTGAGGAAGAAAACACTTCCGTGTAGACAAATAAAAATATCATGTGAGCTATTAATTGACATTCAAGACTCAGTATACAGTTGGGAGAAAATTAAGCCAATTGACTACCATGTTAGCTTTTTTTTTTCCATAATAGTATGATTGAGGTAACATATTGAGACATAAGAGTTATTTTTGACACACAGTTCTGAAGCTTCAGCAAGGTCAAATCTTGCCAGGAAAATGGTGGGAGTTCTGAGTGGCAAAGGTGAGAAGAAAAAAAAACAGAGAAAAACTGAGACCCTTGAGGGGCACACTCCCAAAAGTTTCCAGGATACCCTTAAGGTTCATAACACCTCTGACTTGTACAACCATGGAGATGAAGCCATTGGTGTGGGAAAAACCCGGTGGGCCCGCAGTGGAGTCCCGGACCCACGTGGCAGCAGGCCCCAGGCCCAGGCAGCAGCGGCCTGGGACCTGCGTGGTGGAGGCTGCCTGAAGGCTTCCAGGCAGCCTGTGTCACATACCGGAGGAAGGTCCCTGGTTCCAGTGGCTGGAGGCTTTGGCGGCAGCGGGCCCAGCAGGCCCCAATGATACGAGGAAGTCCTTGGTTCCAAAAGGGTTTATTGTCATGGCGGATGGTAGATGGATCTGGATGTACCCCCCAAACTCAGGGCAGACCTGGGTTAAGTAGGGAGAAGTAGGAAGGGTCTGGGGAGGGAAGGAATGCTTAATTGGCTCCGCCCTCTGACCTTCATTAGTATGTAAATCCCTAGGGCCTGAGGCCTGTAGTTACACCCTCTACCTGTGCACTTTGGGAGAGGCTGTAATGGCCTTCGTGACTGAACAATGTAGGTCTATGGAGACTAGACTGCTTTTCAGGACCCTGAGTTCTGGGGACGTAGCCGAACTCCTGCCGTTTCTCCCTTGGAGTCTCGGGGTTCTAGGCCCATGCCCAGCCAAGAACCAGGATACCCTTACGCAGTCCCACACATTGGTGCGCAGACCTCTGGAGGAGGCCTTTGCCCAGCACATATCACTTACTTTGTGCCAAATACAACAGACACTCTTGTATTCAATTCTCTAATAATTGAGACAGGTGCTGTCTCCTTGGATTTGAGCTACCAGGGAAAGCAGGGCTAAAAGATGTTAAGACACAGGTTCAAAGTCACACAGACAGTAAGTACCAGAGCCAAGATTTAAAATTTCTAGTCTCTGGATCACACTCTTTGTTCCTGGCATTTGGTATACTTTCTCACCATAGTGACTTTCCATCAAAACTCCAATGAAAATCATATTTACTATTCTCAGTTCTGGCCTTATGGAAACCCATTTATGTCTGGGTGCTGAGATCAAGGGGTCAGACACGATTTTAAAACAGAGATGATTCTCAACCTACCGTGTACATTGCATCTCTCTCTGGCATCCCAGTGAAAGATGGCACATGCTCTCCACCCTTGCCTGCACTTCTGTTACTCTTTCTTTATGAGGCATTTGGGGTGTGCCATCAGAGGCCACAGGCAGTGGGTGCAGTGGGAGTCCATAGGATTTCCTCCAGCAAACAAGAATTCAACCTGAAGGTGCATTTCCTCAGAACATAATTCCTGAAATCTTAGCTTTTCTTTATCTCCTCTAGAAATGCCCTGATACCTCAGCATCAGAGCCTCAACCAGCTGACAGCTTTTGTGGCTAACGATCATTTCGGCTGGCTTCTCGGATACTGGTTGCCAGGTAAACACACAGCTTAAACAATGGCACGTTATCAGCAGACAGGCGTTGAATTAGCCCAGTGAGCCACAGGTCTGGGCTGGCAGCTGGAGATAGTCAGGGATGGGAGATCTGAGCAGCTCTGCAGACTGCTGGGGTCCTGTTGAAGTGGATTAGTGGGTCTGCATTCGGTTGAAGGAACCATAGCAGCTGTAATAGATTTCAACCAGCAGCTTGCAGACTTGATGCTTTTTTATGATGGTCAGCTATTTGCACAGTGAGACATAATCTGCCCCACGTGTGGGCACGGAAGTCTCACCATTATTAAATGAGTGTTTCTTTATGTCACCCCTGGAAAGTAATCCATAAAAGTTCCCTCTGTGATCAACGTTTTTTTTAACTCTCTTAGATCATGTCATTCCTCAAAAACTTCTAGATTCTCCCCCAGAAGACCACAGAAGGAATCTTAGGAATCTCTAAGATCACTCTAGTTGGCTTGGTTTCTGTTGATGCATGAGCTTAGGGTGCAAGTTATTAAGATGTGTATTCTTAGGTTAACTCTGGCTTTAAAAGCGCAAAGTCTCTCTGCAAATGATGGATCCTTTATAGGATATTCCCCATCTCTTTGGGGTTTTTTTGTTTTTGTTTTTGTTTTTGTTTTTTGAGATTCTCTGCATCAAGATGAGCAGCACCAGGACCTCACGTTACCCGGAAGATGTGCAGCGGCTCCACGGGACAGCTCATCAGAATCCAACCTGTCAACAGCACATGGCCCGGCTGACTTATGAAGCGCGTCACGCGAGATTGTTTGGCATTCTGAGGAGGCATTGGTGTATGTTGGGGGCCAAGGCGTGCAAGACACTTTGGGGTCTGCCAGACTTTCATTCCCTCCAGATCGCCCCCTGCCTCCCAGCAGGAGCTGACCCAGGCTTGGAAAAGGTTAACTAGCACAAACAGCCATCATTTGTGGCGAGTGGGAAAACCCCATGTGCTACCCCAGCTTCTCTTTATGAGGCATGCAGGGTGGGTCTGCTCTGTTGTTCCATGGTTGGCACTGGGTAAATGCCCAGCGTGCTTCTGCACGAGGGACTGGAAGGGCCTGTCTCCAGGACAGAGCCTAAGAAGAAGAAAAGAAGCCCACCCCATGCCATCAGTACCCTCAGTGTCTACATCCCGGGGGAAGCGAAGGGTGAAGGACGGAGGGACAAAAGTTGGGGACAGAATGACTCCGGAGGGCTGAATACAGGCGTTCACCTAGACTTAATTGGTTCAAATGCCCTGTTTCAAACCCCATCTGCTTATCTCAAGCGAAGTTTGGGGACCCGGCTCCTGTCCTATTGTGAGTCCATCATTTTGCAAATCTATTCCTGTCTGCACTCTCATTATAACAGATGTCAGCAGAGGAATCTGAGCTGTCAGGGAGCCGCCAGCCATGAAAAAGAGTAGCAGAGGCAACAGGCCAGGCAAACAAAACGAGCCGCCCCCACTGCAAGCGTAAACAGCAATGTTTGTCACAATATTTTCCCACATCGCCCAACAATTCCAAGAGATGGTGTTTTGAAAAGAAAAGGAGGAAAAAAGTCACTGTAGCAATAAAGAAGCAGGATTGAGCCGTTGGATTCGTCCTCGGTGGTGAACGCTCTGTGTGCTGCCTAGACCTAAATTCAACTTTCTCTGCGACAGAAATTAATGTATGTCGCCTCTTGGCAGAGCTTCTTGATCATATTAAGGATTATGTTGCAGTTAGGGCAGCAATGAAAAGAGCCCAGGAGTTCTGTGGTTCGGTTTTTTGGTTGGGGGTCTTCTACACCCCCCAGGTCTCTCCTTTTTCTTTTACCAACCCTGTGGCATCCTGGATGGTAATCAACAGGAGTCAACATCTTGCCTAATGCAAGGAGACTAGCTGGTGCAATTGCCCGCCAGCCTCACCTGCCAGCCTCGCCCACCCTCTTGCTGAGTGTTAGGATAGCCTGCGAGGCTACCAGCAACTGAAGGCAATCAAGGGCTGTTGCTCTCGAGGGGAGTTGACTAAACGAGGCTTTCATGTCAGCAGAAAGCTAAGAGCTATGTTTGGGAACTGGACATATTGAGATGCCTGGATTGTCTCCCAACTCCTGAAGTCACTGGTTTGGGCGAATCCTCTTCACTGCATTAGGTAAAGAATGTAAGCAGGGAAATAGGAAGTGTTAGCATCCAGCAAAACATCTGGGAAGTGTTAGCATCCAGCAAACCATCTGGAATCCTCCACCCTCTGGGGGCAGCTGGCAGTGCCCTAGTCTCAGAATTACTGGAGTCGAGAAGTCATCCCTGCCTTCCCACCCAGAAGTAAAAGTCACCCTCAGTTTTAATTCAAGAACAAAACCCTCACTACACCTGCAAATGGAGCTTCCAAAAGTCACCCAGGCTCTTGGGGTTCTTGTTGAAAAGCAGAAGGAAAAAAAAGAAATCACTGAACAGGTATGCCAGCTCTTTAGAAATTTTAATTGAACCTAAACTTTAAAAGTGGGTTGTAACTTGGTGGTGGACGGTTTGACAGCATGTGTGGAGCCCTGGTTTCAACAGCTAGTACCACAAAGTAAATCAATTTAATAAATAAAGGCTGGGTGGTAAAACACTTGTGCATTAAAATCTCTATGTGTAGCTAAGACTATGATGTCTTCTGGAAGACTTTCTGTTTTGTAAGATTTAAAGGTTAAGGCAGACTGTAGTACAATGACCTACCTTAAACCCCAAGTCATCAGACACACTTTTTTTTTTTTTTTTTTTTTTTTTTTGGTTTTTCGAGACAGGGTTTCTCTGTTTAGCCCTGGCTGTCCTGGAACTCACTCTGTAGATCAGGCTGGCCTCAAATTCAGAAATCCACCTGCCTCTGCCTCCCAAGTGCTGGGATTAAAGGCGTGCACCACCACCACCCAGCTAGACACACCTTTAAAAGAATCTTGAGTCATCCTACCCTGCTCTGTAGAAACACAACTCACTTTCCATCCCAAGACAACCAGGCAAATGGTTACCCGTCCCCTCATTCTATGACTGAAGAAATTGAGACTATGGGCGAGCTGAGACCAAAAGCTCTGTCTTTGTACCTGCCTCTCTGTGCCTTTCCCTGCACCTTATTTGTGAGAAGTTCTATCAACTTCACAGTCACTCATGTGTCGAGGAACCACGACATCATGAACAAAGAGTATATACATCAAAGTTTATAAACATTTGTAAAGTATAAAATGCAAAGAAAGCCAAAAGACAGAAGGTAACGTAATATGACCCAAATTCGTTTTGTAAGCAGGTTTCTTTTTGTATGTTGCTTAGAAATACATACAAAATATTAACTGTGATTGTTGTAGGATGGTAAAATTTTTGCCTCTTCTCAATTTAACTTGTACTTCGAACATTTTATACTACATGCACGTGAAAACAATATTTTACCTTACAGAGTAAAACCAATGCATTTGCGGTGCTACACATCACAGATAGTTTTAAATTAGATACAATAAAGAAGGAGGCTGGGCATGAAGGCTCAATATGCCCAGCACATGGCAGGCTGATGCAGGAGGATCAAAGCCATCTTCTATATAACATTAGCTTTGTCAACTTGACATAACCTAGAATCACCAGGAAAAGAGTCTATGAAGGATTGTCTACAAGGGGCTAGCCTGTAAGTTATCTGTTGGGCTTAATTGGTGTGGGAAGACCCAGCCCACTGTGGGTGGCACTATTCCTTAGGCAAGGCATCATGAATTGTTTAAGAGTGGAGAAAAGCAGAAAAGCTTTTGACTGTGTATGTGATGTGAGCTGTTCAAATCTCCCACTCCCACCATGATGAACTGTAGTCTGGAACTGTAAGCTGAATTAAACCCTTTTCTCCCTAAGTTGTTTTATGTCTGAGCATTTGATCACATCAACAAAAATGCACCTAGAACAGCTGCACAATGAACTTGATGCCAGCATAGACTATGGCCAAATAAATTCAGTGTAATGAGGAAGGAAAATAGCTCTATGTTTAAGAATTATTTTATTCTATTTATTTTATGGGTATGAGTGTTTGCCTACAAGTGTGTCTATGCACCTCATGTGGGCCTGGTGCCATTAGAGGCCATAAGAGGACATCAGATTCCCTGAAACTAGAGTTACAATTGTTAGCTGCAGTGTGAATGCTGGGAACTGAACCCAGGTCCTCTGGAAGAGCAGCAAGCACTCTTAATCACTGAGGCATCTTCCCCAGGCCCACGCTGTTCTCTCTGTAATCATTCAGCTGATCGATATGATCCTGTAGACCACTTTTGACTCCCTGATCTATACTTTCTGGAGAGTGGGGAGAAGGACATTGCCATCTGCCATTTGAGTGGTACATTTGTTAAATCCTCATGGCACATTTGCCATACTCTGTGAGAGAATGCAGAAACGTGAAGACGAGACACTGAAGTATTAGTGTCTGGCTCTCTAGACTCCTCCAGCATGATGGTAACGCACAGACACACGTCTTCAAAGTGGTCGTATCAAGCCACTCCTCCCCACAGCAAAATGAAACACAGTTCACATGACCACAGGAAACTGTTCCTACTGATGTAACTGGAAAGAGTTACCTGTCATGAGAAGCCCAGCGTTCAGTTGGCTCCTGTGGACTGTGGCTCTTGTCTAGCAGACTTGACTGGCAGAGTGAACTCCTGGAAAGTTCTTGGCTGTGTGTCATAATACTGATGATGTAAATGACTATTTAGCCAAGAATGTTAAGTTCATGCAACAATGCCAGTTACATCCTCCAGCTCAGCGATTGCTTCAGTGTCCTCCTCTGTCACTGCCCCAAACAGCTCCTTCATTTCAGGGAACTTGAAGTTTCGTGAATAATCTCTTCATATTTTTTTTTGTCAGAGCTTGATTCTGATATTTATATTTATAATCCATCTGAAATCTTGCAGCTAATCTGACTTTTGCTGTGCTCAGATGCGTTCAACAGTTACTCTGGCCTTCAACGCTGGTCTTGTCCTTTATGTTTCTTGTGGGTCTGAGTTTATAATCTCTCTTTTGATAGTATCTGTTTTCCACAGAGCACATCCCCTGGGTAACAGGGCCCCTGTGAACAGTGAATCTGGTACCAGAAGTGGTCTGGGTACCACAGCACACACTGTGTTGAAGACAGTTAATATTCCTAAAGCTGTTTTATAAATGAAGTATCTCAAGAAACTATTGTTCAGGGCACATATTTTACATGGAATGTGTGAAACCGGTTTTCTGTAGATCTGTGGTTCTCAACTTCGTCAATGCTGTAGCCCTTTAATACAGTTCCTCATGTTGTGGTGACCGCCAACCCTAAAATTATTTCCATTGCCACTTCATAACTGTAATGTTCCTACTGTTTTAGATTGAAATGTAAAGATTTTTGGAGCTAGAGGTTTACCAAAGAGGTCATGACCTTCGAGAGCCTATGCTGAAGATCAAAAGATGCAAATATCAGCAGCTTGCTTTTGTTTGGTCACACACTGTTTGACAGGTTACAGATTTTCAAGAGTTAAAGAAGATGTACCAAATGTGCACCACGTGGGTGGATGCTCTAGCCCTGCTTCCCACGAATGCCAACACTGGCCTGCATCTCGTTGATGTTGAATCACTGCCTTGGTTTGAACACCAGCCCAGCACTTCTCAGGTCTCTCAGGCCTCATTTCTTCACCTAAAACATGGGACAGCATGGTACTCACTTCATACTAAGCAGGTTAAGTGTTTAGCTTCCTTCCTGGGTATATAAGTGAATGTCACTGAAATTTTAGTTCTCATTTGATCCGCAACAGTGTTTTAAGGATCTATTGCCTCCGAAAGCACTTATCTTTATGAAATGCGTATTCTCGTGAGACTTCACTTACAACAGGGTTCTTCAATGTAAAACAAATTTACATGTTTCCCATCTGTCAGTCATCGTCTTAGACACAGACGTAGGAGTCACATTAAAAACACAAAAGTCATTCTGCGGCTCTGCACATCTGATTACAAGCCATTTCTCTCACTTTTTAGTGTTTTGATGGTCTCGTCCTATCAAGATGAGAATTCTTGCTCTAGAAGAGAGAGGAGATGTTGCAAAAGTTGTAATTGATACTTTCTAATCCAGCAATTATGTCCTCGATACTTAACAAGATCTTTAAAGACCCAAAACTGGGAACAGAAGGACTACAGTAGTCATGGGAGATGGAGGACACTAGGAGAATACAGCCTACCAATCAACTAAGCAGGGCTCACAAGGGCTCACAGAGACTGAAGCAGCAAGCGCGGAGCCTGCAGGGGTAGCACCAGGTCCTCTGCATACATGCTGTGGCTGTTAGCTTGGTGTTTTTGTAGGACTGTTAACTGTGAGTTTGAGTGTGTCTCTGATTCTTCTGCCCTTGGGACTCTTCCTCTCGTAGGGCTGCATTGTCCTTTTCTAGTTCTATCTTGTATTGGTTGGTGTCTTTTGGAGGCCTGCTCTTTCTAAAGAGGAAATTGAGGGGGAGTGGATCTGGGAGAGAGGGGAGGTTTGGGGAAGCTGGGAGGAGTGGAGGGAGGGGAAACTGTGATTGGGTTGTATTATATGAGAGAAGAATCTATTTTCAATAAAGGAATTTTTTAAAATCCATGACTATGAGGCCAAGACCACTTGTTGCTCTTGCAAGTGATTCAGCATGCTCTTTTTTTCCAATGTTTAATTTTCTTATGATCTAAAATCTGTCTCTTCCTGCTAAGGTGACAAGTCCACTAGTGTTATTTGTTTTACTCATTATTTATTATCCATTACTTTACTCATTATTTGTCTCCCCAGAGTCTAGCACAGCATCCACAGACACCAACTACGAAAATAATACTCATTGAATGGGTAACTAAGCAAATTAATCTGAGCAAACACATTTCATTTGTAACAAAGCTTGGTGCTTTTGATTTACGCTCTCCGTAGCAAAGGCAACCTTCAACTCTTAGCACCAAACAGAAAGAGCTAGAATATTTCAGAAAAAAATATATCAATGTAACTTTTTTTTCAGAGAGATTGATGAATGTCTATTATCTAAGGAAATGGTTGACAACCAGACTATTTGAATTTTCCAGGTTAAGAGACAATCCAATGATCCCTTGTGAGTCCTTTGGGTGTAAACAAAAATAGCTATTTGACTTCCAGGGCTTCTAAGAAACCAGAATCCACATTTCTAGAGTTGGTGGACACCACACAGTGGCCTGTGAGAATTATACACTCCACAACCAGGATCCAAGCATCACAGCTGCAGAGGATCCCAAGCCACTCTCAGATCTCTACTAAGTACAATAGCTACGGGGTGGACACACAGGAGCCCCTCCCCCACAGCAGGGGGATAACTTCCCATCGCTCAAGAACAAAGCCGCTGAGGAAATTCCACCCTCTCTGCTCAGACCTCCTTGAAGGAGTTCATCCTTGGCCTGCAGGAACTGTGTTTGTTTCCTCTCTGGCTGCTGAGATAAAACACCCTGAAAAACACAACTTAGGGAGGAAAGTAGTCTTTTAGCTCCAGTTCCAGGCTACAGTCCACCGTGGCAGGGGAGTGACAGAGGCAGGAGCTTGAGGGATTGGTCATATCTCATCCACAAGCAGGAACCAGGAAGAAAGAATGTATGCATTCTTACATTAAGCTCGCTCTCTCCACTCCCACACAGTCCTGGGCCCAAACCCAGAGAATAGCACCGTCCACAATGGTAGGGTCATCACATTCCAGTCTACATAATCAAGTCAGTCTCTTATAGACACACCCACAACCAGTGTGATCTAGAAAACCCCTTACTGACACTCTCTTTCCAGATAACTCTATATTAGCAGAGTTCTCAACCTGTGGGTTGCAACACACAACCTTGTAGGAGCCCATCAACCTGGCATATCAAATATTTACATTATTATTCATAACAGCAGACAAACTACAGTTATGAAGTAGCGACAAAATAATTCTATGGTTGGGGGTCACCACAACATAAAGATCTATATTTAAAGGTCGCAGCATTAGGAAGACTGAGAACCACTGGTCTAGATTGTGCCACGTTGACAGTTAAATGTAACCACCAAGGGACTAAGTCAGGGGTATCTCTGGCCAAAAGGGCTTGGGGCTGCTAAAAACAAGAATAACCAGGGACTGGATGAACACCAGAGATCCTCCAGCCTGGATATTTTTTTTTCAGCCTTCAGAACAGTTGAAGGATGGAATGCCAACAGGCTCAAGAAAAACATATAATCAATGTCCTGTTAGCTAGGCGTGAAGGGTATTATTTAGAAAAAGAGGTCTTATGAGTAATTCTATTGTAAATCTGTAGACCAATTATTATTAGTTTTGTGCGGAAGCTAAAAAGAATAGACAATTTGATAAAGAACAAAGTGTTCGGAGTTGTCAAATGCTATAGGAAGAATGCAGATCGAACAGCGAAGGTCACACGCAACCCTGGTGCTAGCTTTCAAGACTATTTGTGTGTCGAAGCCCAATGAGTTGAGGGGAAAAAATGGGAGGTGAGAAAGAGCTTATAGTCTGTGCCAATATTCTCTCCAAAAGAATTCTAAGGAAGAACAAGAGAACTCACCCAGCCAGCAGGGAGGGGTGGAGTGGATGGGGCTGAGAGTTTTGCTAAAGTCCCAACAGGAAAGCATTGCTAGAAGAGAGGGACGTTAAACACACACCCTTGGTCTTGTTTCTCTTTATTCCTTAGCAACAAAAAGCATCCCCAACTTCTTCATTGCTAATTCTACTTTAGAGACTAGGAGCCTAGAAACTCTCTCTCCCACAATTCCTTAAAAGAGACTGCAGATTTCACCCATGAAAGAACAGACATGATGGTGAAAGGTCCGAAGTCAAACAGATGCTATTACAGATTAACAATGGGGACCAAAGGGACAGTATGCATGTCTTTGTACCGCCATTTTGTGGCCTGATATTCACAGAGGCCAGAAGAAGGTATGGATCCCCTAGAACAGGAATTATAGATTGTGAGCCATCATGTGGACACTGGAAATTGAACCCTGGTCCTCTAGAAAAGCAGCCAGTGCTTTTAACCACTGATCCCTCTCTCCAGCCTCTATATGTTTTAATTTTAAAAGATAGTTGTATTATTTTAGAACATCATACAATGTATTTTGACCTTACTCCCCATCCCCCAATTCCCAGATCCATCTACCGACCCAACTTCAACTCTTTTTTTTTAAAAAAAGAAATAAAAATCAAGTTCAGCTTTACTGCCCAAATATTCTTGGGTGTTGAGGCTAACCCTTGGAGTGGGTAACCTACCAGGGGTCAGTCACACCCTTATGGCTTGAGCTTGTATAGGCCTTGTACATGTTGTCATGGCCACTAGGAATGCATATGTGCACCTGCCCTGCTATTTTCATATATATATATATAATATATATATAATATATCATATAACATCAATACAATACATCATATACCTATACCTATACCCATACTTATACATATACAAATACAATATACATATACATCAAATACATATACACATACACATATACATATATATTTCTTTGTAGTCCCGCCACCCTTGGCTCCTAGCCTCTTTCTCCCCTTTCTTCCATGAGGATCTCTGAGACTTGGGAGGGGAGGGTATGATCTAGACATCTCATTTAGGACTGAGCATTCCAAAGTCTCTCTCACACTTTGAAAGTTGACCAGTTGTGGGTCTGAATTTACTGTCAGCTACAGAAAAAAAAAAGGCTTTGATATGATGGTTGAAAGATGTGTAGTCCTGTGGGTTGCAACCTCCTTAATGGTCAAATAGCAGACATGTTGCATATCAGGTATCTACATTATGATTCATGTCAGTAGCAAAATTACAGTCATGAGCTAGCAAAAATAATTTTATGGTTGAGGATCACCACAGCATAAGAAACTGTGCCAAAAGGTCGCAGCGTTAAGAAGGGTTGAGAACCACTGCAGTAGTATGTTGACAAACCATTAGGAATCAGTTACCTGTAATGCCATGTCTGTTTAGAAGAATAACTTCAGTAGGTTCTTCCCTAGGGGCTATGACTTATCCCAGTACAGATCCAGCTGACATGCCAAGGTGGATAGAGGAAACCTCACAATATCCTACCCCTAAAGGAATCACTGCAGACAATTAATGGCTGATGAGAGGAGAAAAAACAGTCTTTAGGATTCAGCAGGCTATGTGTGTGTCTGAATGTGTGTGGGTTCACACATATGCACATACATGTGTATATTTATGTGTGCTCGTGGATATGCACATACATATGTGTAAGGTGTGTGTTCATGCTATGTGTACACACATATGTGGTATGTGTGTTCATGCAGGTGAACACACATGTGTGGTGTGTGGATGTATGTACATGCATAAAAATAATAATTTAAAAGATCATGAACTTTAAATAGGTTGAACACAAGTGGAGCTGGAGAGGGAAGAGGGATTGGTGGAAATAATGTAAATACAGTACTCAAGTATGAAATTCTCAAAGAAATTATTTAAGAAAAGTTGTGTTTGTCTCTAAAGAAAAGCCTGAATTTGATATCCCATTGAACTTGAATCTATGACCAAATAATCCTGTCATCATTTCCTCTGGAAAGATCCAAGATACATGTCTCCTAAAAGATGACAAGATTCATCCAAATTTTAAACTATCATTCCTTTCCTATTTTGTTGTTTTGATAAAAACATTGATCAGAATAAGCACTTAAGGGAAAGAATATGTCATGAAGATCTTTAGAGACATGGAAAGAGTAAGAAACAGTAGGACTTGCCTGCTAGTTAAAAGGATAGATAGATAGATGATAGATAGATAGATAGATAGATAGATAGATAGGCAGTGTGACTGAGGTCTGTATAGAAGTGAAGGACTTTGAAGTCTGAAGATATTAGAACTTGCCTAAATTTTCCATTTTAAATTATAGGATTGAGGTATGATCTCCTGGTATATGCTTTTTTAGTAAACTGTGTGTAATAAACTGAAGACATTTGGGAGAAAACAGGTTCAAGACTTTCTAATCTTTCCTTAGACCTTGCTAAAGCTACGGCCATTTAATACAGTTCCTTATGTTGTGGTGACCCCTACCATACAATTATTTTAGTTACTACTTTATAACTAGAATCTTGCTAGTTATGGAGCATAATGTTAATAACTGTTTCCAATGATCTTAGTCAACCCCTGTGAAAAGGTCATTCAACATCCCCACAAAGGACCTCCTAGGACCCGGCAGTAAATGTGATAAATGTGTAAAAATAACAATTTAAAAATTCTCATGTGACGGGCTCGGTGCACAGCTACACCTGGAAGAACACAGCATCCTCATCCCTGAGGCTGAAGCCCTGAGAGAGACTGAGGCGAGCAGGCGTGGCTAAGCACTTACTGGACTCAGCCAGCTCCTTCGTGCTATTGTTGATTCTCACACTGTTCTGAACTCTTCCTCAAGCTGGTGTAAAAGCAGAACACCCAGCATCTCTTCTGCTCTTCGTTTCTTTACATGCCTCCAATTTCATGAAAAGCATACATTCACAAGGTATTCGCACCTTTCGGACGGCTGGCTTTCCTTACAGGGATCCCAGTCAGGAGCTCAGAAAGACATAAAGAGGAGAAATTTTCCTCCCCAAAGTGCCCAGTGTGTCAACCTCTAGCTATCTGCAGCTGTTTTTATTTGATTTGTTTTAAAGAAGTTAAATGCCTCAGTCTTGCTCACAGTCAACACTTCAAGTGTTCAACGGACATTGTGGCTAACAGTTAAATGTAGTAAACAACTTGGAAACAGGACAGTCTAGAAAGAGTCTAGAAAGTTCTATCGTGCTGAGCTTGGAGCTAGCCTATAGTAGACTCTACATGTTGAAATGTAATGATCTATGCAGGTTGTCTTTGGGTTTTATTAAATCATTCTCCAGAGAGCCAGTCATTGTATCGAGCCCGGAGAAAACTTTTCTTAATCAAATATGGTTGCAAGAAGTTTCTACCATAGCTGGGGGTGCAGCTCTGCAGTAGAAGTCCTCCTAGTGTGTATAAGGTTACAATGCCTTGCACTGCCGAAAAATAATTAATTAATAATTACTAATTAATTAATTAATGAGGGAAGTGTCTCTGTGGCTGGAGAACATGAGCGATGTTTCCTCAAACCTGAGTTCTGCCCATTTGAGTGTGATGTGGAGATCATTTCACCTTGTTCCCTGTTGGGTAAAACTCCGTTCTCACCTTCCTGAGAGAAGGAAGGCCTATAGAGTGTGGCCTTGGGCCAGTCACTTGTTAACTGGGAACACGCTGCCTTGTGAAATGATTCATTTTCAGCTCAAAGAGAGCTCATTTAAAGGCCTGTGCATTTTTATCTGAAAATATAAATAAAAGAAAATAAAGGTCTTACTAATCTGAGTTTGTACCAGGCCTCATCCGGAGTCTGAGTACAGAGTGTCTATGGAAACATCGGGAAATCAGGAAATCCTGCAGGAGCAAAAAAGTCAATGAGGGGCTGGGGTGCCACAGCCCTTTGCTTTCGGTGTTTTGTGACATCCTACAGTTGTGGGTCAAGTTAGTAGATGTAGGCTGTATAATTCTGTAACCAGTTGTCTAGAACAGACGTGGTTTTCAAAGCCTGCCAACGATAATGCTCACGGCGAGGCTACGTCGGATAAAACTGTCAATATCTGTTGCTTATACATTAAAAAGGACCACCTGAGGATAATTCAGACTGCTTACAAACGGGAAAATGATACTGATCCAGGTTCAGACTAACCACATCTTAACACAAAAAGGCCATATAATGGTCATATAAAAGGCATGAGGAAAACCCTAAGAAGGTAGAATTATCAAGAAGACTGTTGGAAGCCCGCTTATCCACTACAACTAGCTCTGAAAGTCGCTGCAAATAGGTGAGAGTCTCTGACAGAATAAAGGTATCACAAAAGACCAGTTTTCTTCCTCTTTATAGCGACTCCTGGTGTTGGGACGTGTTGTATAACATTCGCACTAGCAGGGATGGGGTGCACAGAGAAGCCTCCCCAAGGACTGCAGATGCCCTGGGCTCTGCTGCCTCTCGTGACAGATGCACTGTATACCTACCTCTGGGAACAGCGTGAAGAAAATCCGGAAAACAAAGTGTCTTAGGATCCAAGAACCAAACTGTACAAGAAAATGAGTTCTCACGACCTTGTCCCCCTCATCCAGATTGCCAGAGGCAACGGGAACACAGCAGGTAGCCTTACGCCTCTAGATCTGTTGATTCTTTTGTAACCTGTTGATGATCTCACTCTTTTGCTGAGCTGCACAAACTGCTGCCAGGTTCCCAAACAGCTACATTAGTAATCAAGAATCCCTGTGCTTTCTTACAAGCTCCCAAACCTTTCTTTCCTTCTATCATTTATTGCATGCAGGGCTGTAAAGCTCATCCCTTGTTGACACTCTTTCATAGCAATAATTAGAGTGGATAGCTTTTGTTTACGTTGTTTTGCTTTGTTTTGTTTTTGTTTGAGTATTTTATTGTTGTTTGTTGTCTGTTTTGCTTTTGGTTTTGTTTTTCTATTTCTACACAAATGTAGCTTCTGGGCACCTGTAAGAAATGTACCGGGTGCCGGGCGAGTGGTGGCGCAGGCCTTTAATCCCAGCACTTGGGAGGCAGAGGCAGGCGGATTTCGGAGTTCGAGGCTATCCTGGTCTACAGAGTGAATTCCAGGACAGCCAAGGCTACACAGAGAAACCCTGTCTCGAAAAACCACAAAAGGGAGGGAGGGGGGGAGGGAGGGAGGGAGGGAGGAGGGAGGAGGAGGGAGGAGGGGGGAGGAGGGAGGGAGGGAGGGGAGGGAGGGAGGGAGGAGGGAGGGAGGGAGGGAGGGAGGGAGGGAGGGAGGGGAGGGAGGAAGGGAGGGAAGGGAGGGAAGGGGGAGGGAGGAGGTACTGGGAGAATCGGTGCGTGTTTCAGCGCCCTGGTGGTGACATTTTGCATAGGCAGTAAGTGCATCATCTCTTTCAAGGAACTGATTTGGTGAACTATTTGTGTGTGTTGTGCAGATTGGTTTTGTGTGTTCGGTCATTTTAGATTCCTTAGATTTAGTAACGTGCCTAGGAGATCGGTTTTTATTTTGGTGAGAAAGGCAGGGGGTGGTGGCAAGGAGAGGAAAGGTGAAGGAGAGGGAATTTTATTTATTCTAATTTATTTATATAAAATAAATAACTAAAAAAATTGATCATTAAGAGACATCTGGCTTAATTAAATTTTTGTCATAAATCGATGTTAAACCAATTTTCACTCAGAATGAAGCAATAATTTTTACTAAAATTATCATCAATGAATGTTAATAAATTATTAGCTCATTTGATATACTAATCTTTAATACATGAATGACTTCATATAAATCACAGAATCTCTCAAATCTTTCAATGCTTTTCCGAGAGTAGCTGACGAGGGTCTGACAGGGTTTGGGTTTGTTTGTTTGTTTTTCTTTTTCATTGATAAAAAGCCTTTGATTAACTTAACTCTTGGGCCTGTTTTTGCATCTCATCGACCCACTGGCTCTTAAAGAAATGACATTATATAAGCAGGTGTGGTGACGTCCACCTGTAATTCCACCACCAGAAGGGAGGGGACAGCTGGGCTCTAAGCAAGCCTGGTTCATAGTAAAGCATTTCCTGTAAGTATTAAGAAAATAGTCAAATTTTTTTAAGTTTATTTTGTAAAAACTTTAAATATTATTACTTTGTTATAAAATAAATATTTATTTAAAAAAAGTCAAAGTCACTATAATTTTTAATGAGTTTCAAATCACTTAGGTTTTGAAGATCTGTTGATTTAATATTTGAAAATGCTTCTTTATTTTAATAGTTTTATCCAAAATTTACATGTAAGAGTACTTCCTTTGAATCAATTAATCAACTATCTTAGCTTTGGAATCAAATTTCGCAAATTTTGAGTAAAATATTCTTTTTCATTTAAATATTTATGTTTTTCAATTAAAATATCTTAGATTTTGTTAAGTACTTCTCAATCATATTTAATACCATAATATTAATTATTTATTATATTTATAATATGAATATTATAAAATTTATTATATTTAATATTTAACAAAAATGTTCAATATTTTCCATATTGTGATATTTGGTCCCTCCTTTCTTTCCTTCTATTATGTAAACCTGTAGAAAATGTTACGATTATCGGGTCAAAGTTTCTTCATATAAGCCTACACTGATGAATTATATTGCAAAAAAAATAAATGTGCTTTGCTCAAATTAGATATATTCAAAGCATGTTTAGATTAGCTGTAGTACTGAAGCCATCATGGACTTGCTTCATTGAAACACAACTAATGCGGTCCCATTTCATGGGCTGAAAGACTGGATTAAAGATTTAAGTGGGGAAAGGCACATGGTGCCTTGTAGCAATGAATACACAAGGTGTCTTCAGTATTAGAGAAAATGTCACCAATGCTGAGGGTGAGGGGGGTCTGCCCAGCAGAAAGCCCTATGGGGCTCACTGTTACTAGCCTCCATTTGAACCCAGACCTACTGGGTGTCAGTGTCCCTGAACTATATCTATATCAACCCTGTGGTCTTTTGAATGAGGATGGGAACATGGCCACTATAGGCTGATATGTTTCAATATTTGGTCCCCAGTTGATAGAACTATTTAGGAAGGAATAGGAGACTTGCCCTTGTTGGAGGAGGTGCGCCACAGGGGTGGGCTTTGAGGTTTCAGACGCCTGCCCATGCCACTCTGTTAACTCTTCTGCTTCGTACTTGTGAATCAGATGGAAGCTCTCACTGAGCTCGGGCACCCAGCCTGCCTCCTGCCACGTTCCCCACAGCAATGATATTCAAAATTGTAAGCACCTATAACCTTTCTTCTATACATTGCCTTGGTCGTGATGACTTAGCACTGCAATGGAAATGAAACTAAGGTAGGCTTACTAATCTGAACTGTATTGTAAACAAACCTCTGGGTTTACAGGTGTATGAAGTCTTAAGGAGCCTTGACATACGTGCATCTGAATACACAGAAACCTCCACAGTGATAGAACCATCACTCTCCAGGTATCAGTTAAGACTTGGGAGGGCTGTGGTCAATCCATTTCTGCTTTGAGCTCATGCTAGACACCACCTCACATGGCTTCCACCCTCCCGAGGGTTCTGTGTCTGGCAGAAGAGCCCTCAGCAACATTGGAGAGAGCTACAAAGTAAGTAGACATGGAAGAAGCTGAGTTCAGTCCTCACAGACTCTGGAATGTTACAGGTTGTCAGCAAGATCCTACCTGCTAATGGATGATACATTCTAACAGGGTACCCTGTGCTGCTCGGAGATGCAACCTGTAATAGTAGGGTGAGCACAAGCTTTGTAGCCACTTGACCCTGCATTTCAAACCTGATGCGGATCTCAACAGATTTGATCTTAGAAGTTACACTGGATTTCTAAGTTTGAGTGTTCATCCATCTAATAAAAGGGTGCTATTTGTGATTGTTTGGAGTCATTGTAAGTACTCCAGATGGTGGTGGTGGTGGTGGTGGTGGTGGTGGTGGTGGTGATGACGATTTCTTTTAAGGTTTGCATTTCTTGTGGGTTAAACCTTCAGCTATAAAATCTCAAAGACTAGCAGGTCTCAGGCATAATGAATCAGGGCAAACCATGGGAAAGAAGGTCAGCCAAGTGGCAGCCGCTTGCATCTAGGATGTACCAGCTGCAGGGTTACACCATCGGGAAGAACATCCTAACAGAATCGACCTGGTGATACAGACGACATAAGACCAATCTGGAAATTTTTCCATCTGTTACATTTAAGGAAGAACTGCCAGTCTGTGTGTATGTTGTAGGATTTAACAAATCCGATATGTCTGCAGCAGGTTGAACGATAGACCCCCATAAGGACACGCCATGTCCATGGCCTCTAGAACCAGCGATGTGACCCTAACTTTAATAAAGATTTTTTTTTAATGTAACTAAGTTAAAGGTTTTGACATATCGCCTTGTGCTATCCAGCTGAGCTATAAACTCCATGACAAATGTCTTCATAAGAGACAGGCAGTGGACAGACAGAAAGGGTCTGAAGAGTGTATGAACAGCTCGCCTTCTGGCAAGGAAGCATTGTCCCAAGGAACCCTTCTGGGAATCGCATCCCTGATGACACTGTGAGTTCAGATTATGTTCTTTAAGCCACCAGGTGTGAGAAAATCTGTTCAAACGGACTTAGAGAAGTAATCGGTGTGCCAATGAAGTGATATTTGGTACCAAGGCAGCGTATGACCTCATCCAGACCCGTGCAATGGAGTGCAAAGGATGGAGAATCAAGCGGGGACAAGTGGGTGTGTAATTTGGGCGAAGCTCCACAAGGGGGCACTAGCCGTTCTTGTTCAGTGTGGTGTCACCAGGAAACAATATTGTGTCTGGCTCATTGTAGATGCCAAGGCAGGGTCGCTAAACAAACGAATGCATAAAAATAGGCAGCAGAATAAACGAGCTGATGGGTGAATCTGGAATTTACGTGATGTCCTTACTGCAAACGTAGCTATCATTGGTCATTTTTACCCACAAGCATAGCTCATTTGCCTACTCAAGTCTTACAATTGTTATAGCATGATAGGCAAAACACTATTGGGGAAATGCTTCAAACCAGTCCAAGTTTTCAGGCATTTGTGTGACTTTTATCACAGTGATGTGGTAACTGTCGAGTGCAGCTGCAGGAAAATGTGCAAGAATTTGTACAAACTACAAAGTTCTAAAGTATACTGGTCATTAGTTGTGTACATTTTCTAGACAAGAAACTGAAAGACTGGTTTGTCAAAAGTCACAGGCAAATCAGTGGAAGACTGAAGATTACAGCTTTGAGCTGCTCAATGCGCGTCCTGTATCACTAAGAAAACATCTCCCAGGTATGCCTCCAGGCCTGTCCGATGATGGGGATTCCTCAACTGAGGCCCTCTCTGCCCAGGTGTCCAGTTGACAACCAAGATTTACCACAGGATAAATTCACAGTAATTCCTATAAAGGTATCTACGGAGCCATCTCTATGCATGTGAACTACCATAGCTCCCTTGAGCCAGCCTGAAGTCCATCTTAACTCAGTCATCTGATTTTCACTTCAGACGCCATTGATCAGGTTTTGTTCTATGTCTTAGAAGCCGCCATGCTTTATTATCCCAGAGCCTTCCTCTTCCAGGTTAAAAACAAAAAACAAAAAAACAGAAGTGCTAAGAATACTTAAGAACCTTAGCCCTTGAGGCTATGAGATTGTATACTGAATAAATATCTGTCACACAAACACAGGATGTCCATCACGCAAGCATGGGACCTGAGCTCAGGTCCTCAGAGCTGACATAAAAATCCCAGCGTGCTAGCGTGCTGCTATGATCCCAGTACTCACAGGGTAAACACAGATGATCTCTGGGGCTTGCTAGCCAGTCTAGCCAACTGACCAGTGAGTCCAGGGTTAGTGAGGAGCCCTATCTCGAAGGTAAGATGAACAGTGATAGAGAAAGACTCATCTGACCTCTGACATTTGGATGCATGCACACATGTGCACCCACCTAAGTACACACTCACAGCTGCTCGAGCACACACACACATGTGCACTCACACACCTCGGACTTTGTCTAAAGCAGGGGTCTCCATGCCCTAGGGACCACAGAAGTGACCATAGCCACATCTTTGCGTGTCTCGCTCTTTCCCCTCACTCGCTCCCCTTGGCCTCTTTGGCCAGAATTGTACTTTTCAAACATTTTGGTCCTAGGAGTCCTTTCACTTTTAAAGAGCAATAGGTTGTACTTTTATATATTTTGTTTCCTTCTAATAAACTTAAATTTATACTTTTTAAAAGGATTATACCTGCTGTTTTACTTTCCTGCAACTGCTGAACCCAAGGACCACAAACATGTATGTGTATGTCTGTGTGTGTGTCTCTGTCTCTGTTGTGTGTGTGCCTGTGTGTCTGTGTATGTTTGTGTGTCTATGTGTGTCTCTATGTGTGTGTGTGTCTGTGTGTGCCTTATGTAATTAAGCTCATTGCTGTGCAGTGTTGGCTATCAGAAGGGCAAAATGAGCCAGCACGTGCTTCTCTGTGGGAGGCTCCTAACTAGCAGGGCCCCAGCTAAACTGTTAAAAAAAAAAAAATTAGTTCATTAATTTCAGGCCCTTTTCTGTAGAGCGCATGGACATAATTTTAAGTCCAATGCCTTCACCTCCTATGATGACCCACTGTACTGAAACTCATCTGCAGGACTGGGAATGTAGAATGTTTGCCCAATTTGCATGAAGCTCCCCTGGAATTAGGTCCCCAGCATTTAAGAAACAGAGGTGAGAATTTCAGAAGTTCCCTGGCTACATAGAGCGCTTGACATGAAACCAGGCTACATGGAAACCTGCCCTTACCCACCCCTCCCCAAAATAACCCTCAATTGCTGGTGCAGAAAACCTGTCTCTGTTCTCATTTCAGCAGTTGGATGAGCCCAAATCTTACCCCTCTGGACTGCAGCTAGAGCCCTGTCTGGTAGTTGGAACATGGCAATGACTTTATTTCCTAGATATTCCTGTTCCCTGGTCCTGGATTGTCATGCCCAGTGCTCTGTCTTCAGTCTTCACAAGAATGCTTTGCTGAAGAAGCTTTCCTTGTCTTCAATCTACAGCAGCAAAGGGGACATGCAGAGAAGTCACTTGACTTTCCAGTGCAAAGTGAGAACAGTTTGCTGGCTCTGGGAAGAGGAACCCTTCCCAGCTTCATGGTTCACTTCTCCAAACATGGATCCATCCCGCCGCAGCCAAGAGCAGTATGACTTGTTTCAGAAAAGT